>CM062820.1:128338483-129538483 GCA_031772625.1 Pinus tabuliformis | reverse complement strand
ATATCAGAGCTGCAACTATATTCAGGAAAGAGCTTGATTGGAGGAAGGATAAAGTACTCTTCATATGTAAAGGAATGTACTAAGGAACAAAGAGGAATATCTCTTATAGAAGAAACATAACAAGGACTACCATCAGTTGTAGGAAGAAGGACGAAGTGTCGGGGAGCAAAGAGCCGAAAGAAGGAAGACTAAGTGTCGGTGAACAAAGTGCAAAAAGGAGGAAGGACTTGACTTGTGCTTGGAGGACATTCTAGTCAAGTGTCTAGGGTTTGACATTGATCAATAAGATGCTTAAATAAGAGAAACTTACCAAACGGTTTTCCTCTCTAAGAGAGAGAGGTTTTGGCTCTGGCAGGGAGCCAACATCTTGTGTTCTTGTCTTTTGTATTTTGAGTAGTTTGATGAAGTAAAAGAACATACACTAACAAGAAGAAGAAGATCAAGCTAACAAGATAAAAGTAAAGGTGTTTCACAAATTGTTATCAAGTCAAAAAGAATAACACTACACATAATTGCCCTTGGTTCTTCAACATGGAGAGCTAAGGTGACACATCAAGGAAAGGGCATCTCAATATCACTCATCAAAGGAAGACTACAAAGCAAGAAGAAGAGCCTTACATAAAGGCACCTACAAGAAGAGCAAATCAAAGAAGGATCTACATCAAGCTACAGGTCTTCAAGCAAATATCATCATCAAGCAAGCCCACTTGGAAAAACCAACTTGAAGAACATCAGGATCTAAGGAAGGCAAGCCATCAAGTCTTCAGGAAGAAAGCAAGTTCACTACATCTCAAAATCTATCAAGTATATGTCCCCTTCTGAATATACATCAATGTCATTTTACAAGGAAAGCAACAAATTGGTAGGTATTAATAACTTTCTTGCATGGAAGAAGAGGATGGATTTACTTCTCAAAGGAGAATGAATTTCTAGAACACATCAAAGGGAATATCACTACTCCTGCTAAGGAACAAACTCAAGCCTTAACCAAGTTCAATAAGGATGAGACAAGAGCTCAAAGGATTCTATTAGAATCCATCAAAGACTCTCTCATTCCTTATGTCTCCAAACTTGAAACATCAAAAGAAATCTATGACAAGCTAAAAGAGTTATTCTCGATAAGCACAGCTGGAGCGAGAAGCACAGCTGGAGAAGTGATATCTCTTCATAATGATTTGTGTAAAATGAAGATATCAAAGGAAGGAATAGCTCCCTACTTCATGAAGATCTCTAAGATGAGGGGTCAACTTCAAGAACTAGAGGAAATCATGTCTGACAGAGAAATGAAAACTATAGTGATCAATGCTCTACCTGAGGATTGGTGCAACTTCACATCAAGCATATATGCCAAGAAGGAAGCCACCCCACTAAGTGAAATGTAGTCTCTATGCAAGATAGAGGAAACAAGACTCAAAGCAAAAGAAGATGTGGGGATCAAAGGAGCGAGCATTTCCTACCATGGCCGAGAAAAAGTGAAAATTTGGCAAATTTGGTCCACGAAGAACAAAGTTCAAACAATAAAGATATGTCCAAAACCCAATGCTTTGGATGCCAGGAATATGGACACTACAAAAGGAATTGTCCTAAACTAAAGAAGGACAACAACAACAAAAGAAAAAGGGAAGAAGCTCATGTGACTCGAGAAATGAAAGAAGAAGACAAGAAGCAAAAGGAAGATCCTCCGGATCTCTACTATGACTAAGTCTACTTCTTTACTTCAAGTCTTCTTTCAAAGTTTTGAGTAGTATAAGAGCATGTAGGAATAGAATAAAATTGCATGGCTAGAAACATCTTCTAGAATCTAGAAGCATGATGTACATAGAATTCAAAATATTCATGTGGAAGGAGCATTTACAAATAAAACAAAATGCATGGTCAGAAATATCTTCTAGAATATAGGAGCATGGTAGATATAGCTTAAGATATTCATGTAGAAGGAGCATACCTAGTATAGGACCTCATCCATAATGAAAGAAAATTGATCATGATTAAGAATATTAGAAGACCTCCATCATTAAAAAGAAAGAAACATTTGCAGGGTAAGGGTCTTCAAGATCCTCTGATGGAATCTTCAAAAGAAGATTCATAAACAAAATCAAATGTCTCATTGGGTGTCCCATTCATGGGATTCAAGAAAAGGATGATATACAGGCAAACTAAGATGAAGCGAGAAGGGCCACACCATGGACAATCAATTGAAGATAAGATGATCAAAGGAGAATCAAGATGAGGTATGTATGCATCAAAGTTTAATTATGTTATCATATGTATATTATTGAGTCATGGGAATAGTTCTACAACATGATCAAGTATGAAAGAATCTCTTTCACCAATGACATGCTCGAAGGCATGTACTACAATGCAATGAAGGTCAACAAAAGGAAATACTCACATGAGTATAAGATTGCTGACTAAGAAGCAAGAAGAAATGTTGACTAGTCCAAGAAGAAGGCAATGAAGAAGTTCTCCCACAAGGAGTAGAAGGTGGTTGACCAATCTATCCAAGAAGAAGCAATTGAAGAAAGAGATGAAGCATGAGAAGAACAACATGATCACAAAGAATCACTATCTGACAAGATAATTTGAAGACATCTCCCGAAAGAAGGCATGACAACTCTGGCAAAGGAAGAAAAAAATCAAAGGGCCCTTCACACCTGTGAAAGCCTTCCAGATATGAAAGGTGCAGATAACTGATTCTACTCTACAAAGATGTCATGATGAAGAAGCCATCCAGCAAAACACCATTTAATGTTGAAGCAATATCAGGATGAATTCATGAAGGGATGAAGTCATGAAGGGCTAGTAGATCAAAGCATGGGAAAAAGCAAGTAGAACGAAGCATCCATGAGAAGAGTATTCTGAAGCATGCACAAATGACAAAGGAGTAGCCACGTGACAAGAGAATCTGATATATGTCAAGAAAGCCACTTTCCACTAAGGAAGCAATGACATGACAAACCAGGAAGGAAAGTGATCAATGGATGGTGCCCTACCAAGAAGAAGATTCAAACAAAGACTTCATGACATCGAAGGAAGGAAGGAGATCAAGCAGTTGGAGGACCCACGAAAAAGAAGTTGTTGATGAATGGACAAGTCCCTAGCTAAGAGGGAGTTATAACAAGTTCCCATTTACAAAGGAATTTGGACACGTACCTTGTCAGAGGATACTTGAACATGTCTTCCTCAATTGAGAGGAAGAGATAGACACAACATTCTTGTCTTCGCTTGGGAAGAAAGAATAGGAGGATTGGGTAATCATTTGGCATCCGATACTCGTTGAGGATGTGTAGGGCATCCAAGACAATAGTAGGCAAGAGGACAGATATTCTTTGAGGGCTGGGAACCCAAGATAAGAATAGTCCTAGAAGTTCATACTCAGTGAACACCCAGGTGGATATGTACCTTGAGAGACAGTGACTAAGGTATCTATAGTCATTGGTCTCAACAACATTGTGCTCTGATCTATTAAGAGATAGAGTTGTCAGTCAAGGCCTTGCTATGGAAACAATGTTGGTTACTATGATGTTATAACAGATGGATTGCCAATCCAATTTCTCTTATGTGAATTCTTCATGATTGAAAAATAGCCAAACACCTTGTAATGTTGTATGAATACCTCCTAGTTAAGAGGGAGTGTTGAAGGAAATGTAACTAGGTTCGGTCTTCATAAATGTACTTTTGATATTTGTATTTATTCAAGAAAATAAATATTATTTTTATAATATATGTCAATGAGTTTCTTGTTCATTGAAATAGGTCTAGCACATGTTAAAGTACTATAGGTGAGTCAAAGAGTCAAAAGAATTATGTTGAAGACCTTAAGGGCATGTTACTATAGGTATACTCATGTATTAAAATCAAAGAAGACACCTCCAAGCAAAGTCAGGTCTTCTCCAAGCAAAGGCACCATCAAATAAAGCCATCCGAAGCAAAGAAGTCAAGTCGGCCTAAAGGAGGGGCAGTCCTCTATATATAGAGGTTGTCCACTCCCTCATAACGTCATAACTCATCTTTGAAATCAACGAAGGAAAGGAAGCCGAGAAAAGGGTGAACGAAGTATGAAGAAGGGGACTCCAAGTGCAGCGAAGAAGGGTACACAACCAAGCCTTAGAGGACTATTCTAAGGTCCATTAGAGTTACACGTGCGAAGATAAAGAGGATATCTCTACTGTCATAGCAGCCCTCCACCACAGTCATACATATCTCATTGGTTGGGCTAGAAAAGTAGGCCTATAAGGCCTCTCACTCAAGTGAAAAGGAAGCTCACTCAAGCGAAGAAGAAAAGAGGACCTCCACATAAGAATCTTGAAGGAATCCCCTCACACGTGCGAAGAAACAGTGATACACTGCTGTCATATCGGACCTGCAACTATATTTCAAGAAAGAGCTCGGTTGGAGGAAGGATAAATTACGCTTCATATGTAATGGAATGCAATAAGGAACAAAGATAAATATCTCTTATAGAAGAAACATAACAAGGACTACTATCAGTTGTCGGAAGAAGGACGAAGTGCCGGGGAGCAAAGTGCCGAAAGAAGGAAGACTAAGTGCCAGGGAACAAAGTGCAGAGAGGAAGGACTTGACTTCTGCCTGGAGAACATTCTAGTCAAGGGTCTACGGTTTGGCATTGACCAATAAGAAGCTTCAATAAGAGAAACTTACCAAAGGGCTTTCCTCTCTAAGAGACAAAGGTTTTGGCCCTGGCAGAGAACCAACATCTTGTGTTCTTCTCTTTTATATTTTGATAGAAGTTTGATGAAGTAAAAGAACATACACTAATAATAAGAAGAAGATCAAGCTAACAAGATAAAAGTAAAAGTGCTTCACAAATTGTTATCAAGTCAAGAAGAATCACACTACACCTAATTGCCCTTGATTCTTCAACAGAATCAACACCTACATCTTCAATAACTTTAATGAACAACTCGCTCATATATTGTGCATCCTTGTATTGTCCAAGTGCATCCATTGATTTCAAGAAAATTGGACCATTCAAGAAAGAGACCATGAAGTTATTGAGTGGGTGGCATGTTGGATTTGTCCATCCATCAAAAACAATACTAACCCCAGATGTTGTCCATGTTAATTTGATAGGCTCAATCATTTTGTCCACCTCTTTCTTTGCCTTAGTCAACAATGTGGTTCTAAGCTTCTCTGACCCAGGAGACACACACCCTAATGGAGCCCCTTGAGTTAGAGCTTGGCACATCTCAATAAATAAAGGTGAGCATGCAACATTAAAGGATATGAAGTTCTGATAGAAAAAGAATGCAATGGTGAGATCAAGCAGTTTCCCATTTCTCTTTCTGAAAAATCTTGTCCACTGGACCAAGTGGCATTGTCTTTCTTTTTGCTACTTGTCCCCCACCAAAACTCTCAAATGGAAATTTGTTGTTGCTTTTCCTCAAAAATGGTAGGGGATCATCATTCTTGGTTTTTTTAGATGTGGTTGCCACCTTTGCCATACCAACATTGGCCTTGTTTTCCATTTCTTTCCTCTTAGCTAAAGACGCATGTGTACATGTTGCAATTCCACAACCTGGTAAAGCCAACAAATGAGATTCCACACTGTAATATGTGCTCATGAAATGATTGTTGCAATAGTTGCATTTCCAAACAACATTTCCTCCTCCCTTCTCTAGCCCTTGCTCTCTTGTGACATACTTCCACAAGGGACATCTGTTATCTTCAACCTATTGTCTTCCCTCAACATTTAAAGTTGTTGTTGCAGTGCCACTTCCAATAGAGGGAACACTTGCAAACCCTAATGAAATTGGAACAGCAGGGGCATCTCCAATGGGGACATTCTTTCCCTTCCCTTGCCCCTTCCATGTTGCCCTTGATTGAGCAATGAATGTTGTAAAAAAAATAAAGAAAAAATGCACAAACTTGTAAAAATAATACACATGCAAACTGTTGTAATAAAAATGCAAAAAAAATCTAAACAAAATGCACTTACATGTTGCTTGAATCACCTCCAAAATGCTCCCAAACCCTTTTTTTATTCACTCCCAGACACTAACAAGATAGACACTCAAAAGTGAGGGTAAAATGGCCCAAAAACGCCATTTATGGGTCGCGCGGCACGCTGTTCAAGGGGGCACGTGTCCCAGAATCGCGACACGACGAACCCGATCGAGACACGATAAGACGACACATATCCCACCAAATCGTGTCTGATTTGCCCGATTCGGGACACACAAGGGGTTAGGGTCGAATCCGGTTTGTTAGCATATTACTGTATAATAATTTGGATACATATGGATGCACATGAATTATATGTTCTTAACAAAATTTGGAATATTTTAAGTATTTTTGGTCTACCAATCTTTTCGTCTAGTTGAGGATGTTGTAAACATTTTCCATCAAGCAAACAAGGGGGAAATCCATCCATTGTTTTGATTGCCATGATTCATCTCATGAGATATAATTATTTTTGTTTTTATATGATTCTGTATCATTCCAATAGATTTTATGACTTAGGACAAATATCTTATTTCAATACCAATGTTTGATGTATCACTTGACATCGTATACATCTTATATATCAATTTTATTTTCATATTTATGTAGCAATGTATTTGTTTAATGTTGATGTTGTTTTAGAAGTTAAAACATAGAGAAAATATTATGATTTTTGTATTTTTTTTAAGTTTCCAGATAATTTCCGATGTTGTCGATAATTTAAATTTTGGACACCCGGCAATAAATTGGCGATAACAATAAATGAAACATTGATCTCGACTCAATTGGACCCCTAGATTTATGAGGTGCTTGCCACTGTACTCAATATGCTATCTTGTAAATTTTTTGGAAGCTTCATTGTGAGCATTTTCAACAGGAATGTGTTATGTTTTGCTTCTTTTAAAGTGTGTCTTCTCAGTTAAGAGTTAAAATCAGTGTTGATAATATCGGTATCGGGAAAATATCGTCGAGGGTCCAGAAAATATCTTATCGGCAATATCGGCGAAATATTGGCGAGCATAAAAAAATGCATAATATATTCATTTTTTTCAGATTTTTAAACATATAAAGCAATAACAACATGAAATAAACACATTGGCACATAAATATGAAGAAAACACTGATATATATGATGTCAAATAGAAATGATACATCAAAGGTGATACAAAATCCTACTGATCCCTGATAATTGTCCATTCAAGGACTCAAATGTGGAGAACCAATACAAAATAACATCACATATATAAAATTATCTCATCATCATGAGTTATATGTAGCATAACAAATAAAACTAGCATCTATCTATTTGAAATCACTGCCCTCTCCCCCTTTTACGGGAAAACATGATGAGTTGTTTGCCAGGCCTGCCCCTAGTAGTAGAAGGCCCTAACCCTACCTCTGCACCTGATGTCAAATAATGAGTGCTAGGTATGGGGCTATGCTCTCCTATATCCATAGAAAATGGTGTTGACGTTGATGCTCCCGCAGTGTCCTCCTCCTCCGCCTCCTCCTCCTCCTCCTCCTCTGAGTGTTGCTGCTCCTCCGACTTCGAGTCCTCCTCTTGCTGCCCCTATTCTAATGGATCATCTGCCACTGGCTCTAACCATGAAAGTGACTCCTCCAAGATGGGCTCCTTAGACTCCACCCTCCACGGAGACAATACATCAATATTGTCTAAGGAAATGGCATCTGGATCCATTGGTGATTCTATTTGCCTCACTCGAAATCGGATGTTGTAATGCACATACACCAAATTGTTGAGGCATGCGAACTCCAACCTGTAAGAGTGTCAAAAAAAGTAATGACTCTTGACTCTTGACTCTTGAAGGTCATAAATTAAAAATTAAAAATTACAATAAGTGTAATTGCTCAACTGAAGGCTTGAGCCCAAAGTTTTACCTGTTGCGTTTTTTGGCGTGTATTTTCTCAAATACACTCCAATTGCGCTCACAGCCTGAAGAGCTACATGTTTGACTCAAGATCCATATGGCCAATTTCTGCAAATTTGGTACCCTTGCACCATAGCTTCGCCACCAAATATCTACAACAAAATAATGAAATCAAAAATCAAAAACTTAAAACATAATTAAACTTTCAAATAAAAATTACATAATTGAATTTAAAAGAAATAGAATTATAAGTAAGGAAATTCTAAATTGAAAATTCTAATTTCTAATGAGTGATGACTTGTCACTTACGTGGCATGCAGAGGGTCCTTTCCCTAATAGCATCATCAAATCCAAATAGGCCAACACAACCCCAATAAGACTGTATCTCGCGATTGATTTTGCTACGAAGCTCAGGATCAGGTACCATCCTCTGAATATAGGAATGGAGCCCTTCCATCACCTCGCCATCAAAATCAAAGTTGCATTTGTATGAAAATGCGGGGTTGAGGAAGAGTGTTGTTGCATGAATGGGTCGATGAAGCATCCTTGTCCACCGACTATCAATCACATCCCATAACATCATCTGCCTATCAAGGCCAACAGAACCCTTGTCTGCATAATAAGAACGAATGGCCTCCTTGGCCCTATCCATGCCCTCATACAAATAAGCCATCGCAAGCTTCTCCCCATCCACCAATCTAAGAACCTTTACTATAGGTTCACTAACTGCACATGCTTCTTCTACTCCATGCCAAAATGTCTCAGAGTACACCATTTTTGCAATGGCTTTCCCGTCATGTCTCCTGTTGTATCTACAATTACGCCAATCGTCAAACACAAACATTTGCTTCAACTCGAATTGACATCGAAGCAAAGACTGAAGAGTAATAAAGTTTGTGGCAAAACGTGTGATGGCAAAACACTGCAACTCCTTGTTTCTAGTGAACCTCCTCATGAGGCTAAGAACAAAAGCATGGTTATAAATAAACTTGGGGATGCTCCTTGCCATATCAACCACCTCCTTGATGAAGGAGAGTTTCCCCATATCCTCAAGCAACAAATCGAAACAATGTGTTGCACACGGAGTCCAGAACAATGTGGGATGCCTCTCCATAATCATTTTGCTGGCAGACACATAATTCGCTGCATTGTCTATTATGACTTGCACCACATTCTGCACACCAATCTCCCGAATGAACCCATCTAAGTTTCTAACAACTCACATATCGTTGTTGCATCTTTGATATGTTTTGATGCATCCAACGATTTAATAAACATGGTACCTTTAGGACAATGTACCAAGAAATTTAGAAGGGTCCTACCCTTCCTATCTGTCCAACCATCAGACATCACTGTGCATCCAGGAACTTCCCATGTCTTTTTCAACTCCGCCAATCTAGAGTTGATGTACTGCTTTTCTGCTTGAAGAATTGGCCCCCGCAACTCCTCATATGTGGCACTTTTGTACCCTGGGCCCACAGCAGCAATAGCATCACACATTGGCTGCCAAAATGGATTGCTTTTGGTGATGTTGAGAGGTAAGTTGCTCCAGAAAATACACCTCCCCATGACTCTATCTGCTTCTTGCTTCTCCTTCTTTTTAACAAGCAATTTTATGCCAGGTTGTGCTCTAGGTCATGTTCGTGGAACAAAAAATGATGACCTCGCAGTCGCACTAGCAGTAGTAGGTGATGGTGTGCCAGCTGTGGAGCCCCTCCCACTAGGGCCACTACCCTCAACATCAAAATCAGGAGAAGATATCTCGAAAGATCTACCTGCACGTTCAGTTTTGTTTCTTTCTGCCTCTTCCTTCTTTCTGTCCTTTTCATCAATTGCCTCAAGAGCTTTTTGTATAAGCTTCGAACTAGAAACTGTACAAACCCCAACATCATGTCCACTGAGTCTAGCAAGATGGTATTTCAGTCGTGTAACCCCACCTGTCATCCTGGTCCCACACAATTTGCATGTAAGATATGCATGATTTGTCCCACCATCAGGGTTCCCATACTCCCAAAATTGATCCAAGGCTTTTGGCATATTTGTATTTTGTAGTGGGCTAACTCAAACCTAGGGCACCAAAAAAAAATTGGAATTAGTAACTTAATAAGTAATACTAATAACCACATCATTTTACAAAACAGTTTTTTTGCTACATTATTTGCAAATTTGCAATTTTGCAATGTGAATTGAAAATTGAAAATTCATCAATTCAGTTGAAATTTCATAAATTCATACATAGAATTTACTTTTAGAAATAGGCAAACGGTAAACCTACCTCACTGTTCACAACTTCACATTGCACAATAAGAAACTAATTTCTAAGGTGAAGAAATTTTATAGAGATGAACCCCTAATATATAATAAAATTAATAAATAGCCTCTGCAGCTATGAACTCAAAAAAAATGGAGTTTGCTCTCCAAATATGGAGAAAACTTGAAAACTTAAAAACTTAAAACCCTTGCATTTGCTCATGGGCATGAAAATCTTTTCAAATGGAAAAAAAAATCAAGCAAAATGATTGTAGGCAAATAGGCAAGCAAGAACAATCCTAAAACTAACAAAAAATTCATTAAAATAGGGGTTTATTTGAACATACCTGTTAATGGAAGAAATGAAATTGTCTCACTGTTCTTGAAGCTTAGATCAATGAAATCTTCGTTGTTGGTGGCGATAATAGCTATGGAACACTCAAACCCTCCTTGGCAGCAAGCACATAGCTCTCCCCTTCCTTCTCCAGCAATCAGAAATGAAAATGATTGAAAAAAAACCAAAATCGGACTTTTATAACCCGCGCGGAAATTTTTGACTGTCGCTGGGCGATATTTTGGATCGTCGCACGATATTTTGCCGAAATATCGGCGATATTTCGGCTCGCCGAAAATATCGCGATATTTACGAATATTGCCGATATTTCAGCAATATTATCAACACTGGTTAAAATCATACTTTTCAGAGAAATTCGAGAGATTCTTTAGTTGAGGGGCAGCCTGACCTAAAGGCTCTCTCTTAGACTTCAGGAAGTATTGCATGGGGTTCTACATTATCTTTCTCACAAATTTTCTGTTAATATAAGAAGCACTTTTTAAAATACAAAAAACCCAAAAATTCAGGTATCTTTTGAGATTCTATGAAAATTTAACGTGATGTCAATAAGAGAGCAAGCATATTAGCAAAGCTTCTTGATTATAAAAAGACTGTTCAAAGCAGAAGGACAAAACCCAGCTATTATATTGGCATTATTTTTGACGAAATCTCCTTGTAACAAACATAAAGTACATATAATAATATATATATTCAAAGCGAAAATGTCTCAAAGACATATTACTCTCCTATGTGACCGTCCAATTTATACTTGTACATAATGCTACATGCTATTAAAATCATCTCTCATGTTATCTTTTTCAATCACCAGTTCAATACATATGGATTATTTTATGTTATCTTGTTTATCTTGAATATCTATTATGTAAACCAGATGGGTTCATTACATTAGTAGCAGAGCCCAACCAGAGCCGCTAACGCGGGTTCACTCCCAGGTTACATTTGGTCAAATTTGATTGTCTTTGGCAACAGGACAAGCTATATCTTGGCCAAAGTTTTCCAAACATCAAACGACTACTCTGCTGTAAAGAAAATCCAAAGGAAGATAGCACCAGAAATGAAGGTTAAAAAAGACTAATATATTCAAAGCAGAATCAATGCCTGTGAAGATAAGACCACTGTTGTCGGGAGTTGCCCGGCCACCACCAATGATTAAGGTAAAACATCGTCAATAATCAACATAGGGTGGAAATAAGACAATGAAAAGGGAAATATTATATAGATGATATGATATCATGAGTTCTGCAAGAAATGAGAATATCTTAAACACTGGGTAGAGGACTCTGTTTTGAAGCATTGTGTATTGGCCAATGACTTTCAAGTACCGCAATAACATATTTGTGGCCACCATGATGCAATTCACCATTGTTTTTCCAAAGGAACATATCACCAATCACAGAACCATGGCCATCAATATTGAGGCTAAATATTTAAATGCTGAAACAAAATATTATAATTATCACATTGAGGAGAAGGTCATAGTAGTAAAAGATTGCTATTGAACTTATACCCATTGAAGATTGCTATTGAAGATTGCTAATTAACCTATTATTTTTATAATATTTTTTGAACTTATACCCATTAAAAATTTTATATATTTGTTGATCCCTGAGATTGCTAATTAAATTAATTAAATAATTTTGACCCCGGTCCTAGAGTCAAACTAGTCGTTGGTCAAGATAGCCGTTGGAGGCTCTGCTCACACTATTTAACTTGCTAGGCTGGATCTGTTTCTTCAACTTGTCCTGACGATGAACCACACTAGTTGGTTCGAAACGCGTCGACAAATGGTTTTCCATGTGATTTACGCCGAAAAATCTCTCACAAACTTGATATGGATCACAGAAGCCTGAACTCTATAAAAGAAACATAACCATTGAAGGGCTATAAATAGTATAAATCCAAAGCATAAATTAAACCTCAACCTAAAGAAACTTTACAATTGAAGTTATGTGCTAAATTGTTATAATTTATAAGTCACTTAGTGGAAAACAGATTAAAGTAATGTTTTTTTCAAATGCAAGGTAAAAGAGAAGAAGCTATACGATAGAAATATATAGTCCATTTTAGTATTAAGTGGGAAAAGGAAATCTCAACCTTAAAAGATGTTAGTGATAATGGCCATATTTAGAACATTTATTTATTATTAACTAGACAAATAGTAAATGCTCATTAACCTAGTCACATGACACAAGGACACGAAAATACGAGTGATTGACACGTGACACGTGACACGGCAAGTGTTATAAATATAAATAGTTAATTAATAGTTAATAATGATTAGTGTGCTGAAGGGGCATGTCCCAAAGGACATGACTATTCATGAAAGGGCACTTCCCTAGGTATATAAGCAGGCCATCATTTTTAATCATATCATCTCATATCTTTTGTACACTTAACAATTCTATATATAATTATTATTTGCCCTATCATGGATATTTATATATTTCAGATATTCTGAATATTCTGATGTGTTTACAAACTTTGTTCAATACATTGGTATTAGAGATGCAATGTCTGATCATTAGGTCTTTGGCCATCAACCCTTTGTCAAGTTCATTGCCATTTGATTGAGGCTTTTAGCCAGAAAAGTATTTGGATGTTCTCCATTCTGTTGTGAGGTCTTTGGCAAATAAAAATTAAAAAAAAAAAATCAAAAAATCTGTATATATAAAATATATATATATATATAAAAGTATATAATTAAAAAAATATAAAATAAAAACAAAAAAAATATATAAAAATATAAAATAGAAATAAATAAATAAATAAAAGTTGTGTACCTGTATCCCCGATGGGGTGTCAGGATACGGAAGCCACCCGTCACAAGACGGATGACCATTGGTTCTCAGTTAAAGCAAGGGAGGGCAGGACATTAGCCCCTCCACCACGCAGTAGTTAATGTCGTTGGGCTCGTTTGTGTGAAAAGCTCTCCCTCGTCTAGATGCAACAGATATATTTTGATTCGGGTTTCAATGGCATCGTCGCACCCTCAGTTAAATTGCATGGTTCGCGAAATTCTTTGGCTGCTCTCTAGTTCACCAAGCGACGCGCACTCCTCTATGCCCATATCTCTCCTGGTCATTGAGCTAGGGTGGTGGTTGTTTATCTTTTGCACCTCCTGCGGGCCTAATACGGCAATCTCTCTTTCCTTCCTACAAATTGCAAAAGTTCCCTCTCCTTCATAAGTCGGAGGGTGTGTCGTATGCGGTTTTGGTTAGTTCCATGTTTAGTCGCCCTGCGTTCTCTTGGCTTCTCGCCTTGGTATTTCGGTCGGTGCCTCTCGGGTGTTCTATGTTTGGTGTCTACCACTTGTTTAATTGGCTTCAGGGCTTCTGGTGGTGTTGTTTCCTTTTCGGCGGCGGAATTGTCTCAGGGGTGGTGCTGGCCTTCGAGCGTTATCGTCCTGTGGTTCTTCCCTTTCGGGGTTACCAGTTTCAGACCTCCTTTCGACGTTGCCTTGCGGCTTTGTCGTCGGTCTGGATTCTAGGAGCCTGCTTCTCTAATTACTCTTGTGCGTTGTTTGCTATTCACCTTCTGGTCTTTTCTGTCGTTGATTGATTTGCTTGTTCTTGTCTGACTCAGTTCTTGTCTTGGCAGGGTCCGCTTCGCCTCTAGTGGGAGGTGGTTGTTCGTTGGGGCTCTCAATTCTTGTCTGTGCACTGTTGGGTTCATTCCAGTGGCCATTGTTTTGCGTTGCTTATTGACTTCGGGGCCTTGGCTTCCTTCTCGACTCCCTCATGAAGCCTATTCCTAGCTCATTGCGTTCCCCGGCCCAGGAAAAGTTGGACAGCTCACCTACTCTTGCAGGTGATGGGGGTGGCGCAGCGAATATGGGAGGTGGAAGCTCCAGGCATGGCACAGGTTCAGTGCATGGTGTCGGGCGTGGGGGTCGCACAACCCGTAGGGGGCGCAGGTCTTCGGTCGTCACCATGACGATCAGACGCAACTCTATGTTAATTCAGAGTGGTCATGGCACTGGCAGAGGTGGCAAAGGACAAGGTTGAGCTCATGTTATGGCCTCTCGAGGTCGGCGCAACAATCTAGGTCGTGCAGGGTCAACAAGTCGTGCTCCAAGCGTTTCAAGACTTCCACAGTGATTCAAGAGATGGTTCAATCTGTCATTGCACAGTTAGAAGCTCTCGATAAAGCTCGAAGGGAGGAGCATGAGGTCGCCATGGCCAAACTTGAACAATGCCAATACTTCCAGTGCCATGTTCGTGAAAGAGTTGTGGTTGTCTGGCGCAGGCAAAATCTGCTAACAAAGAAAGTTGAAAAGTTGGAAGCTTGGCTTGCTCACTTTGAGCATCATGTCAATTGCTTGTATCGCCCTCCTCCTCCTCCAGGTACAGGGCCAGATAATCCTACTTCAATTACCTCAGACAACTGATTATGATCACTGGTGTCTTTCTTGTTCTTCTAGTTTTTTGGTATGTTAGGCCTCTAAGGCTATGGGACTCTTAGCTCGCCATTTTGCTTTTTGTATGTTGTATGGTTATTGCATTGGTCAACAAACCTAGTTGGGGTGAGAACACATGCATTATGTCATCTATGTATATGCTTTTTTATTAATAGAAACTCTTCAACTTACAAAAAAAAAAGTTACATACCTGTAACCATCCTCAGTCGCCTTACGCAACCCTGACAAACCATTGATGACTGCCACTTCTGTTGTCGTTGAATTCAACACACTACAACAAAAAGTGTTCCACCAAGGCATCAACCACAATCGTGCACCACCTCAAAGACAGTCGTGCCCATCATTTTCCATTGTATGGAATTAAATTGACATAGTGCATTGTGTTGTACAATCTGTACGGCTGCGTCTATAAAGTGTTGTCCTTACAATAGCCATTTTGCAACAATCGTGACCATAAAAATAAAAATAAGAAAACAATTTCTTTTGTCATGTGTTTCATAATAAAGTAATATATATTAAATTGTTTGGTCAAAAGATATTTACATTATAAGAGTGAAGCTCTAATATTATATCAAGGACAGAAATCAATATTTAAATAAAATACCAAGGCTTAGTGAATCTATTAAATTAAATAATTTAAGAAAATTATAAAGGCAATTTTTTTTCCCAAGGAAAAATCGTAATTTTACTCATAATGAGCAAAATTACATGTTGTAGATGCTAAAAAGCATATCCAATAATATCATATCCTAATTGTTCAAAATCCATAAAAATAAATTGATCTATTCTTTTCTACCTTTTCTCTTTTCCACTTTTCCCCAACAACCAGTGTTGGGAGTGGATGTTACCATAGACATTTGATTCTCTTTTGTATTTGCTGGATATTCTTTGTCAGAATCAAAACTCTTTGATCCATGTATTCGTTTGCTACCACTCACTTCCTTTCCTGATGAGTGTGGCTCATGCTGTTGTGGTGTGTTGTTGGGTCGCGGAGTTAAAGCAGAGTTGTGCTCTATCTCGTCCTTCTATGAGTTGTTAGGAAAGATCTGTACATTGTTGTTTGTTGTATTTTATGTTGTCTCTTCTTCTTCTGTTGCTTCTTCGTAGGGCTCAGTGCATTGCCAACCTTTTGGCTTTTGGTACTGTTTCTTATTTATTTTAGGATCTTTTTTAGCTTGTGGGCATGCACTGTGTAGGTGACCGTTTGAAACATCCACAGCAAAGAAACGTCGTATTTTCGTAATCTAGTGGTTCAGTTCACTGTATATTGTTATGGATCAGCATAATGCGATCAGGTAAACCTTGGCTAAGGTCTACTTCGACACATATTCTGGCAAAAGTAAATATGCCTCTTGAAACTCTATCTGCATCAATCTTGAGAAATTTGCACAGAGAATTCCCTATTTCTTCTAAAAGTTTATGACACTAGAAATGAAGTGGAAGATTATGTAACCTGACCCATACAGGCATTTTAGATACCACCATAGTGGTGGCATCAAAGCTTGGGAACCAAGGGATCATGAAGAGGCCTGCACTGATTCACATGCTTACTCATGGTGGTTGTATTCGCTGCATGGTACTTCACTATATTTATATGTGCGCTTTCATACACACAAATGTTATGGACTAACACATAGTGTTTGCATGTATGTTTTGCTTTTGAATATGTGTTTACTTGTTCCTTGCCATGTCGGTGACCAATTGTGAACTACTTTGCAATTGACTTCTAACATGTTCCTGTTTATTATGTCTGATGGGGTTTTAGCTCACTATGTAACTCTTTCTGCAATTTGTCAATCTTGGGTTGATTTTGTTTCACTGCCCGAGCATTTCATTCTTGTCCCACTCTGACACCTTCTCATTTGATAACCAAGAGCAGAAACATTCATGGTGGTAGTCGGGCCCACATACCGGATGGGGCTCCTATCCCAAATGGTGTGAGGTCTAATTGGGAGATCACACAAGGGAGACCCCTTAGTCGTTGGCAGTACATTTCAACCCATCAACAAATTGGCGCTAGAAGGATGGCTTGATGACAAGCTGAGCCCTTGGAGCTTGGAGTTTAGTCTCATATATGTAAATGGCTCTGTCCCAAATCGTGCTCCCAAGGTGTTTTTCTAACTTATCCATTTTTCAATGTACAATCCCCCACGAGCAACTCTATCACTTCTCTCAGTTAAAGTTTGATGGTGAGGATGGAACATCCATAACCGAGCACATTTCTGATTTCCAAAGGGCTAGCTTTTGTACTCCCTCACGATTTGTGATATTTTAGAGGCATTCACGCAGGTGGATGAACGCTTTGTACTTGGGGATGTTACCTGTGGAGCATGTGTGTTGATGATTATTCAACTACAACACTCGGGTCTGATTTTCTCATTCACTACTATTGCTACCCAAAATTCGCTCATATTGAACAACATGATTAATGGACTAAGTAGTGCACCTGGGAGGTTCATTACACTGATCCAAAGGCCCCAACAATCAAATTCTCATGTACACACACACTGAGTCAGAGCAGCAACCCAAACAACAAGAGGGCACCTCTGGTAGCCTCACAAGATTTGGCAAAACCACTTGCCCTGATAACACCATATGGCATGAGAAAGCATAATGTGACCTTGGTGAAGGAAGTTGGGGTTTTTCTCCAGAAGCTCCACACCTAGGGTTTGAGCTAACAGGAAAACTCACTCTGTGTACCTGCTCAAGGTGTTGTGTCAATGGAAGGAGCAATGTCAAGCAAACACTCGACAACTAAACATTGCTACAAAGCCACTAAGGGAGACCCATGTATCATGTCGCAACATTGGGTATGGGAAGTGATTAAAAAATTTATTTTGCTATTGGTTCTGCAAAGCAGTGGAGCTACATTCAACACTCGCTCCATAGTGGGTCCATGGACAAAATATTGATTTAGGAAGCGCAGGAAGACCCTATAAAAGCCACCCTCTCTGATAATGTTGTGTCACAAAAGGGACTATACAGGGGTCCAAATTAATCGTTTTGCTGACAGTTAATTCATTATGTTCTAAGGTATTTCTGTATGTAAATGTGTGACCCACATTGTTTTCTTGCACGTGAAAGGAGGGGAGCCGGTAGAACTGCATCTGACTATCGCTTCCTAGATTTTCTGTTTCTAACCGCTTTCGGGCCGAGATGACTGCTCTATCGTGTTAGGAGCATCTCTTCCAGTGAGGAATTGATTTTGTTGCACACAAAAAGGTTTCCAATAGCCCTAGCTACGTCATTTTTAAGATCTGGAGGTATACAGTCTTTATTTGCAGTTTTAGTTATTTCTATCTCTATTTATTTCGATTTATTTATCTCTCTGTTTTTTATTACCAGATCCATACCTTTCATTTCTGCGTATGCTCTTTGCCCCGCGACTCTGTGTGATCTGGGCAAATCATAAACAGAAAGGAAGGATTTTTCTCATGTGTACGCTCTTTTCCACCGCGGCTTAGTGTGATCTCGAAAAATCAGAAACATTGAGGAAAAAATGTAGTTTCCAACAAAATCTAACTTCAAGCCATAAGGTTTAGGTTTTTTTTACATATTTGTTTTGGGTTGTGTAGTTTTTTGTTTTGTAGGCAAAAAAGGCTTTCTCAAGTAAGCATGCACTCCAAAGCTTTAGTGACTATATCAGATTATATAAAAAAAACCCTTCCTCTTTTCCAAAAATTACTAATCTTTTAAACTATCTCACTTAGTCCAAAGTTACTTTATGACAACAGAAGTCTTGGGTTCAAGTCTTTCTTTTTGTTGAGTTACTTTTTCAAAAAGCACATGTAACTTATGTTTTAAAGCTACTTTACGTAAAAGTGTTATCACCCATTATAAAAAGTGAATCATTTATAATTATAAAGTCTCTTTATCTTTTATTTAAGTTACAATTTAGTGGGTAGCTCATAAAGTACCATTGTAAAAGTGACTTTCACTTATTTATAAAAGTGGGTCACATAAAATCTTTTTTTAAAAGTGAGCTAATTAGATAAAGTTTGGAGGGGGTGGAAAAATTTTTAAAAATATAACATTACCATTCACTTGGGCACATTCATGTACTTCGTCGAAAGCCTTTTTTTAATCAACCTAATTTCTTGAGATCTTTCCATTGGAACACTTAGTTTCAACATCTACAGCTTTAGTTTCTGTTAAAATGGAAAGTCCATGCCAAGTTATTCTTGACAGCACCAACTACTTCCAATGGTTGTCCTGCATTGGGGATTTACTTAGAAGTAAAGGTCTTTATAGAATAACCTCAGGCCAAGAGTCTAAACCTAAAGATGAAGATAAGCAAGCCAAATGGGAAAATAGGCGAGATCAAGCACGTGGGTTGATAGGGATGTCTATTTCTCCAAGCCTTAGATTCCATATCGTAGAACTTGATACCCCTGATGAAGCAATGAAACAGCTCAATAAGTTTTTTCGAATTAAAAATGAAATTAGAGCCCATCAACTCGAAAATGAGTTGCTTACGTTGGACCCCAATAATTTTTCTTCCATTGAAGACCCTTAGACTTCTCTTGGAAGGTGTTAAGATTAAGAAAGAAGATGGTAGCCTTATCTATTCCATTCTTACTAAGTTGGAACCAGCCTACTCTATGTTTGTTTCCACCTTCCATTCTACAAGAGAAGCCTTTATTTCTCTTGGACAAGACTACAAGTCCCCCTCTTTTGATCAATGTTTTTAAAACCGGAACCGGTGACTGGACCGGTCCACCTAATGAACCGGTTTACCGACGGGAACCGGTCTAACTGGAACTGGTTTGGTCTAAATGAACCGGTTTTAGAAAAATACATTAAATAATTATTTTTTATGAAAAAACTATTTTTAGGATTTAAAACCATGATTCCAAGCCAATAGAGATAAAATATGCAAAGATTGCTCATTCATATACCATGTAAAGGTGAATATATCAAAATGGTACTAAGTGCAATACATATCATCGACAAAATACATAAGCAATGAGGCTCTAAATGGCCTCTAGAGTGCAAAAACAAAGCCTACAAACTATGGGGCCAGTGGCCTACTACAAGACTCCAGTCTACATATATGATAATACTATAATAGTGATCAACATTATCACTTGAAACTTCTCATGAGTCATCATGATCAAACTCAGTTGGTTGAGTCTCGACTCCCAAACTTTGCAGTCACAAACTTCTCTATTGGTTCAGTGACTTGAGTCTCAAACTTCTGAAGGTATTCTGCCCTAATATGCCCTATTATTTCATTTGGTGCTCCACATGGCTTTACATGGCCTCCTATCCCAGCCAAGTGTTGCTTGAACCTGTTAATACCCCCTCCTTGAATGGATTTTTGGCAATATTTGCAAATAATTTTGCCATCAATCATATCACAATGAGCCCATGCAGTATCTCTGGCTTTTGGAGGCATGATGACTACCTGGAAATGCAAACTAGCTTCCTTAGCCTCCTCTTGAAGATGGCAACTCCACTGGCAGCTACACACTATCTCCAAAATAGCTGCAACTCTAACTCCAAGATTACTACTTCAGCTGCGCAAAAACTCAACACTCTCCAAGCTCACAAACACTCCAAATCAGTTGTGTGAGACAAATAAGAGTGAGAGGGGCCTCTTAAAGGCTTGGAGAGGGTGTTTTTGGAGGGAAAATACCCTTAGTTTCCCCCCAAAACCCCTAAAACACAGTCAGAATTCCGCCTTTTTAACTTTACGGTGGGCGTGCCTCTAACCGGCCTATTTAGGACAGAACCGGCCGGTTTAGGACGGAACCAGCCAGTATGATACAAAACCAGCCGGTTCCGTCCTAAACCGGCCAGTTAGCACCGGTTAGGGCAAAAAAAAGGAGAAATGGGCTAATGAACCGGGTTTTTTGACCGGTTTAGACCGGAGGACTTGCTAACCAGCTGGTTAGACCGATAACCGGTTTTTAAAAATGGTTTTTAAAACTATGCTTTTGATGCCTTTTGTGATTCTTTAATCAAAGAACAAGAAAACCTCTTACATCTTGGCCTTCTTAATATTGGAAACTCTTCCAAGAAAGCCTTAGCAGCCCAACATCATCCAAAAAGGAATGGTCCTAAACCAAACAAGGGTCCTAAGCAATTTCAGTCTCAAAATGAAAAATCAATTCAACAAAATGAGAAGGCAAATAAAAACAAAGGGAAGAAGACTGATAGACATTGCAACTTTTGTAATCGTGATGGCCACTCAGAATTCAAATGCTTTAAAAAGATGGAAGCCTTGGAAATAGCAATGAAGAATCAAAACATCCATTTGGAGCACTCTTCAACTTCAACTTCATCTTCATGAATAGCACTTTTTGCATGTGGTTGTCAAGCATCTCAGTCTGGTTATGCACTAAATGTATCTTCTTCTTCTCATTCTCATGAGTGGCTCATTGATTCTGGAGCTTCTTATCGCATGGCCAAAAACAAAGCCATGTTTTCTTCTTTAAATGATTGTAACACCAAAAATATATGTGTTGGTGATGATAGATCTTTTAGTGTTGTAGGGACTAGAACTGTTCATCTAGACAATGGTCAATTTAATGATATATTATGTGTTCCAACCTTATCCTGCAACCTTCTATTTGTATATCAGATAACTCATTCAGGCGAAGGTAAAACCATTGAATTTTCACCTCACAATGTTGTAATTAAGGACCTAAGAGATCCTAAACATATTTTAGCTACTGGCATTACTGATGATTCTACAAGGTTGTATAAGTTTAAAAACTTTGGGTCATCAACTCTTCCCTCAGTATTTGTTGCTCATAATGATGAACTGAGCAAACTTTGGCATGAGTGATTTGGTCACTTAAACTATCGCTCCCTTCAAAATCTATGTAAAGAAAATATGGTGACAGGTCTTCCTATGGTATCTTGCAAAGATGGTGTTTGTTCTGGATGTGTACTCGGAAAACATCATCAAGATAGTTTTGAAAAACATGCCTCTTGGCACGCCTCAACCCCTTTACAGCTTGTGCACAGTGATTTATGTGGTCCACTTCCAGTTGTTTCATTCTCTGGCTACAAGTATTTCTTAACTTCCATTGATGATTTCTCCAGACTCACTTGGGTATACTTCTTAAAACTCAAGAGTGAAGTCTTTAACATGTTCTTGGCCTTTAAGGCCTTTGTTGAGAAACAATCTAGACACCAAATTCTTAAGCTAAGATCTAATAATGGCAAAGAATATGTTAAGAAACAAATTCATCAACTGAACATGGAATTCAATTGCAACATATTGTTCCATATACTCCACAACAAAATGGTGTAGCTGAAAGGAAGAATCGCACCTTCAAGGAAATGGCTAATTGTATGGTTCAATCTAAAGGGCTTAGTCCTACTATGGTTTTAAAAAATATCACTCCAGAAGAAGCATGGAGCTCAATTAAACCAGATGTAAGTCACTTTCGTGTTTTGGAAGTGAAGCATGAGCCCATATTCCCGATGAGAAACATAAAGGCTTAGAACCTAAGAGTGAAAAATGTATTTTTGTTGGATATTCTGAAGATGTCAAAGGATATAGACTTCTTCCACCTAAATCCAAAAAAGTTATCATTAGAAGAGATGTAAAGTTTGTTGAAAATATATCGGCCTACGAGCGTAGCTTGGCAGATGTGCCACCTCTCTCTATCCCTTCTAATTCTAAAAATATTACTTCTTCAGATGATGACAGCGAGGATGACAATCCTCCCCCACCTTCTCGATATCCTCCTTCAACTCCTCAACTTCCAAAATGGGTTCGTGCTACTCGGGATGCAGCAAGTGCTCTTGAAGGTGATCCTACAGATCAGTGACGTACACGTTCTCAATTCGATAGAGCCTCTTCTTTACTAGCTCAAGCTTCACGAATTATGATCTTGATGCCTTTGCCGAAGCTTCAGGCCATCCAGATTGGGACGCAGCCATGAATGAAGAATATCTGATACATGGGATCTTGTTCCTTTTCCAAAGGGACAAAAACTTGTTAGATGCAAATTGCTTTTGTTAGTGTCAGTCTTTCCAGCCTTCCTCCAGTGATCAAATATGCTCTTACAAAGTGGTCTCAGAGTGTCAAGGTCAAATTTTGTCATTTCAGTGAGTCTTCAAGCAAAATTTGGTCACTAAGCATTAGGTCTAGGGTTTGCTTTCACTCTTTTCAAAATTGCCCAAATGCCAATCTATGTCACTATTCAGGTGAGTATATCATCATTCATAGGGTTGTCATTATCATGTCAATGTCTAATGAGTCATTTTACACCTTGTTCATGCTTCAGTTGCGCCTAGGTAAGGTCATTTCCCTCTCCTAGGGTTTTGAAGGCAATTTCTCTTGGACGGTCAAATCATCGGCAAAACTTGTATCCTGATGTTTATACACCTTCCCCTATCCTTCATGGACCTTATTAAACACTTCCCATCTCTTAGATCCGCCAAATTCCTCATTTTTGCACAAACCCTAGTTTCTTGCTACAACCTGGCAATTTTCTAGGTTGGGCCTGTGTTTTGACCTTTTGGACCCCTTCCCCTCACTCGATCTCCGTGATTCCACTTTCCCCTGCTCCCTAACATCCCTCCCTACTTCCAAAAATTTCCTCAAGAATTTAGAAGCCTCCTATCCCCTTCATTTCGCTTCATTTCCACAAAATTCCTTGTTTCACACATCGGGATAAGTTTCACTCAAAAGATGTTTCTGAGCAATCAAAAATGAATTTGGGAAAACTGAGAGAGGTTTTTGTCCACAACATGCCAAGGAAGAAAAACCTCCTTCACTTTTTACACAGGTGTCATGGTTTTAGAGAAATGTCAAAAATAACATTGCCTCAGGAAAATCAAATGCACCTCTGAAGTGACCTTGGGAAAATCAAGTTTTCTCCTAGCTTGGTTGGCCAAATGACTTTCCTAATGAGTCAAATGATAACTAGACACAAAGGGCTTTCCAATGAGCTATCATGAGCTCAATTTGGAGTTGAGGAAGGCATTCAAAAGTTGACTGCAATAACACTCTGCCTTGAGGCAGCCTCATTTGGCACATTTTGACCAGTCTTGGGAGATTTCATTTTTGACAGGGCAAATGAACTCCAAATTGAAAAATTCCAGTTGTGTTGGAAAGTAGACTCAAAGACCTTTCCAACGAGCTATCTTGTGCCCAATTTGGACACCGGGAAAGCCTCCAAAAAGCATCTGAAAGTCGCACTACGCGTCAGGACGCGTAGCGCGCCGTGCGCTACCCTGAAGATGGACTTGACGCGTAGCGCGCCGCGCGCTACCCTGAAGATGGGCAAGTCCATTTCTCAAAAACTCAGCATTTTTGGATTTGTCATGACAAATTACACTTGCTCAGCAATTGCCAAGACATTTCATCAGGTTTTGAGCCCTCAGAAGGTCAAAAAACATGCAAAAAATGACTTTCTGCCACTTTTTGGACACACAGGAAGCAATCTTGGGAGATTGCAATTTTGGAGGGGCAAATTACCACCAAATTGAGAAATTCCACTTGGGCTGGAAAGTAGACATCCAGACCTTTCCAACAAGCCTACTTTTGCCTCATTTGGATGCCGGGAAGTGCCTCAAAAGTTGGCTCAAAGGCGCGCTACGCGTAGAGAATTGGGGCGCTACGCGTAGAGAATTGGGGCGCTACGCATAAGGGAAATTTGCCAGATTTTCACCTGCAGCTCAGCAAAACGCAAATTTGACTAGTTTTGACTTTTTGGAGTGATTTTTCATCCTCCTTGATGTAATTGATGTAATTTTATGATGTCATGGCACTTATTTATCTTTTCTAGAAGATTCATTCATAAAAAGTCAAAAATTTAATGAATGAATTGGTTTCCTAGCTTATAGAGGCAAATTGTTTTGACTGCCTAGATTTTAGTGCTCAGTTTAGAATTGGTTGAAACAGCTCCTAGAAGGATGAGCTCGACCCCTAGAGGCAAGGAAAGGCGTTAGCTTGCCTATATTATGTACTTTCTTAGTCATTTTCATGGTTGGACTCTTGAGGGATAAGCTTAGACTATATTACTCTTTGTATCTCTGCAATTTTGGCAAAGGAAAGACCAGGGTTTTGCAGCACTATTTGGGATTCCTAGAGGCAAGGAAAGGTGTTAGCTTGCCTATATTATGTACTTTCTTAGTCATTTTCATGGTTGGACTCTTGAGGGATAAGCTTAGACTATATTACTCTTTGTATCTCTGCAATTTTGGCAAAGGAAAGACCAGGGTTTTGCAGCACTATTTGGGATTCCTGTGGTTATTTGTGTTGATGGTGTGCTTCTCTCTTGTACTTGTAAGTGTGTTATGTGTATCATTTTCCAACTTCTCTTTTCTGCACATTAAGTAAATGAAGTGTTAAGGTAGAATTCATAATTTATATGCTCTGCCTTTAAGTTTGCTTAATATCTATGTTTTCCTCTGTCTAAAGAGAACTCTCGAAAGTTTCTTGCGCTCTTTAGCTCCTCACCGGTCATTTCTATCCATTCACTTAATTCAAAGGCATCAAGACAATCTCCTACCTTGCCCCAAAAAGACCTCTGCAAAAACTGTGTCTCATCCCCGCACCCAAAATTGCTGTGCTCAGTTTTCCACCAAAACTCTAAAAATTTAAAATCAAACTTTCCCTATCAGTTTACTAGCCTAAAATCAGTGTTCTTAATTGGTCATCTCCGCCCTTTGAAGACCTTTCGCTGAGATAGACCCGGAGAGAGCCCTCTCGTGCCCCGTAGGGCTAGCTACGAGGCTAAGTGGTTTGATGTTGCCTTGGATATTGTCCTTCTCAGCCTGAGGCCAAATTCAAGCGCTAACAGCTTTAAAGAACCAAGCTTGGACCAGATGGAAAAGTTGATAAACATAAAGCTCGTCTTGTTGCTAAGGGTTTTTCACAAGTTGAAGGCATTGACTATACTGAAACCTTCTTCCCTATTGCCAAAATGAACTTTATCTGCCTTGTTCTTTCCCTTGCTGCCTCTTTCAAATGGGAAGTCCATCAAATGGATGTTAAATTCGCCTTCTTGCATAGGGACTTGCATGAAGAAATCTATATGGAACAACCTCCTGGATTTATACAAACAGACTCCAACCTTGTATGTCGGCTTAAGAAATCCCTTTATGGTCTCATGCAAGCCCCTCGGCCTTGGTATGCCAAAATGGATAGCTTTCTTTTAGATACTGGCTTTTCTAGGTGTCATTCTGACAATACTGTCTACACCAAGAAAGTGCGTAAGTCTCTTATCATTCTTGTTCTTTATGTTGATGAGCTTATCCTTACTGGTAGTGATTCCAACCTTATAAAGCATGTGAAGTCCAACCTTAAAAAGCAGTTTGAAATGACAAACTTAGGACACTTGCATTATTTTCTTGGTCTTCAAGTCTTGCAATCCAAGGAAAGTATTTCCCTTTCCTAGTCCAAGCGTGCATGTGATCTTCTACACCACGTTCACATGGAACATTGTAAGCCAGCCCCTTCTCCCTTTCAGTCTGGAGCCAAACTTTCAGTCACTTGTATTTCCCCTAAAGTTTATGCTACCTTATACCGTCAGCTTGTAGGAAAACTTGTGTATCTGACCCACACCTGTCCTGACCTCCTTTGTTGTTGGCCTTATTGCTCGGTTTATGCTAAACACACATGAAAGTCATTGGAAAGCAACTAAAAGAATACTTCGTTATGTTCGAGGTACAGTTCAGAGTGGTATTCATTACACTGCAGAAGCATCTCGTCTATTGGTTGAATTCACTGATTCCAATTGGGTTGGTGACCCTGATGATCGGAAGTCTACTGCAGGTTATGTCTTCACTCTTGATTCTGGACCTATTACATGGGCTTGCAAGAAACAAAGTGCCATTTCTCTTTCTCCAGCAGAAGCAAAGTATCGTGGCGTCATAGAAGCTAGTAAGGAAGCCATGTGGCTTCGTTAGATCCTCACAGAGTTTGGCTTTCAGCAATAGCATCTGACTACACTTTGGTGTGATAATCAAAGTTCCATTCAACTATGCAAAGATCCAGTCCAACATCAGCGTAGCAAACACATTGAACTACACATGCATTTCATCAGAAAGCTCATTCATGACCATTTTCTTGAAGTGCAATATTGATCAACCGATGATCAAGTTGCAAACATCTTTACAAAGTCTCTCACATAGGCGAAGTTTACTAAACTTCAATTAATGGTTGGAGTTCAGGAAGTTGTCACTAAGGGGGGATAGGCTCTAATGCCTCCTCTCTTCTCCTATTGTGTCATATGTGTACATCCTTCAATCCTATCCCAAGTTGTTCTTGAGGGGGGACGTTAGGATATTCCGACACATAGGAAATAGTTAAGTATAACTTGGTCTCTTGTATAGTTAGGTAAAGTGTGTTTCTTTAGTATGTACTTTTTGTAACTTACAATCCGACGATCACGATATGTTCTAGACATGAACTGATCTGACACTTGATCCGTGGCTTAACACCCAATTGGTCCATGATCTCTATTTAAAGAGCACGGAGGGTCATTTGTAAGGTGGTCGTTCATGAGAGAAGCTTATGTAAATTTTCTTTCTTTTACATTAATAAATTCCCTGAAGTGACCGCGTTGGCTTAGGTCGTGGACTGTTTCCCTCTTTAAGGCTTTTAACCACGTCAAGGATACTGGTGTACTGATCTGTGATCTTTTTGTGAGCGGTGTCCTTAGGTGTTCTATCTGAGGAACTTACCCGATAAATTCCTACAACAATTGCCCAAAGCCATACAATAAATCCATCTAATCTTATGAATCTCAATAGCAAGCCAAATAAGGTATCGAACATCTTTTTTGCAAACGACTTCTCAAGTATATGAAGAATCAAACAATTACTTGTGGCATCCATGGTCATCTGAAGGTCTTTCACTTCTTTCTTGTCTGTTGTAAACAACTATGGATCTATATGTAGAAGAGATCTCATTACAATGAGTTTTATATTGACATTATAATTGAATTTTCCATGCTTATTACTAGAGAGCCTTGAAAACATACTCTTGATCAACCAATTCACAATACTAATTGTCAAAAGCTTAACTTATATCACAACAACCAAGAACGAATTCAGTTTCATATAATTATGCAAGTTTCCAAACATTATGCAATTAATTTGGCATTCTACATGTTTTCCTTCATACAAACTCTCCACGAAAGCTCCTTTCAAAGTCTTTTTTGGAAATGTACTCACGCTCCAACAACATACCTTTGTAGTTTGACTATCTATAGCATATGAGTGTTTTTTATTGACAATGCACAAACATTAAGGCTATAGAGAATCTCTCCAACAAAAGGTGCAATGAATGACCCACATTATCCTCTTCAACCACATGTCATGTATAGAGGTGTCACAACATCATCAATGATCAATGCCCTAGCTCTAATGGGCAACGTCCAAGGTTCTAGAGGTGGAGTGTTTTAGGGTGCATGCTAAGTCATCAAGCTCAATGTCCATCATCTAGTGCGCAACATCCAAGGTGCAATGGAAGGCCCTCCAAAAGGTGTGTTACAACATCCAAGAGGTATGAGTGAAGGATAATGAATGGTCCTCCAAAGGATTATGGATTATCATCAAATGAAATCTCCAATGAATCAAGAAAGGTCTTGTATCAGCTCCTAAGGTTAGCTCAATTGGTTGAGACCCCGTCATTAAAGCACCTTTGCTATTTAGAAGTCATGTGTTCAATTCTCTCAACACTCTTGTTGTCAGGCTCCATGATTGAGCCAACAGGAAGTGATCCCTTCGAGTGGATCTACCTGGTACAAATATTCCTTGGACGTATAGGTCACTGATCTCTGGAGTCGGTGAACGACATAAGAAAATAAAATATCTTTGCCAAGTATGAAGCATAATACAATAGCAATTTACTTTGTGGAAGCAAAATAGAACGAAGCAATGAAAGTAGCTCATTTGGCAATCTGCTCAAGGAGAATGCTTCTTGATTTGCAACTCAAACAAGTTTGACAACAAGAATGTTCTAAAGGAAAGTGAAGAAAAAAACTTGTAAAATAGTGCAACTAGATGTAGATTGCAGATATTTTCACCAAGACCCTCAGTCAATATATGTTTAGTGACTGGAAGCCCGGGGAACGCGAGAGGAGCCACAGTCAACCACGAGATTGTACACAGCATCAGAGCCATGGCCCCAGGAGGGGGTCGCGAAAAGGACCCACCCTTTCCACCTGAGCTAGCTGCATTCTGGGATTTGGTTGTGGCCTGCAATAAATGGCCAGCAACCGAAAACCAACGGAAGTTTGTAAAAAAAATGGAATCCATCCCAACAGTTGCTCTGTCGACTGAAGAACCCTGCAAAGCGGCATTAAACCTAGCAAAATGAGGGCTTATTGGACAGTTCACAAGCTTATGGCCCTCGCCTAACGCTGTAGATGCATTGGTGAAAAGGAATTGGCGATCTCTAGTGAAGGAAGGAATAAAAAGCCATTCCGTCAGCAAAGGCTTCTTTGTATTCATATTTGAAGCAAAAGAAGACAGGAACCTCATATTCAGAAACGGCCCATACTTCATGGGGCCTCAGGGTCTGTATCTGAATCAATGGACACCAAACTTCGATCCGACTCAAGATGTGCCCTCAGCTGTTCCGGTTTTGGTCTAGGTGTGATTGCCCCATCTACCTCTGCACTGTTGGAACCCTAAATCCTTAGAAGCCATAGGAAACAAAATCGGTAAATACATCGACCAAGCAGAAAGAAAGGATCAGAACTCCTATACGAGAATTTGTGTAGAAGTAGACCTGGAGGAAGGTCTCCCTGAAGTTATTAAACTCACGGTGGTTCACTAGACACACATACAAGTGCTAGACTATGAGCAACTCCCATTTAAATGCTGGCACTGCCATGGCTATGGGCATTTTGCCAAGCATTGTAAAAAGAAATCAGAGGATGGAGCTGAGAAGGAGAAAGGAGATCAATGGACTCAGGTTCATAAATCAGGAACAACTAAGCAAAGCAACAGGAACAACGGGAAAGCCTTGTCCACTGGGAGGGGACCCCCCCTGAAGCCCAAGCAGAAGGAAT
Source organism: Pinus tabuliformis (assembly GCA_031772625.1). Classification (NCBI taxonomy): domain Eukaryota; kingdom Viridiplantae; phylum Streptophyta; class Pinopsida; order Pinales; family Pinaceae; genus Pinus; species Pinus tabuliformis. The sequence continues at coordinate 129,508,618 of CM062820.1, read as the reverse complement.
CTCAGTCCCATCACGAGCAGACATACCCACAAACCCCTTTGAAATACTCAGCACACCAGAAAAACTCCAAGATCCAGCAGATAAAGAGGATGAACAACAGGCTAACAACATGGAAGAAAACAAAAGGCAAGAGGAAACAGTCCCTCTCCAAAGCGAAACCCCAAAAGGTGCCTCTAGCTCCCCAACCTATGCAGATATGACAAGGAAGAAGACCCCAGAGATATCGAGATCCTCGGAAGATGAAACAACTGAGAGGCCCTCGAAAAGAGTGGGGAGGAAAACTCACAGAGAGGCCAGAGAAGAAGAAGCAAAGAGACAAAAAATGCAAGGCAACCAGGCCACCATAGAGATGTCTATTGGCAGAAATACTAGAACCAGACCTCCCAATTGAGGTGTTGCCCCAACCCTAGCTAGTAAATAATGCGATTAGTCTCTTGAAATTGCAGTGGACTGGGGAATCCATCAAAAGCTGAAGCAGTCAAGAACCTACTGAAATCAGAACTCCCCGAGATCCTCATGCTCCAAGAGACTAAAATAGAAAGTGAAGCCCTTCTGGAACTCAGCAAAGGAAAATGGAAAACAAACGCTGGAAAAGCGGTAAGCGACAAAGGTACATGCGGCGGGGTAGCCATTCTCTAGGGGTTGACAAGTTTCAGCTTGAGAGCTCCTTTCAGACGCAGCACTAGATTTACACCGAACTCCGACACCTCTCAAGTAACATAAACTTTGCTCTCTTTAATCTCTATGTACCTGTACTATATGCAGAAAAGGAAAATTATTGGCAAACTCTGACCGATTTTCTGGAAGCTTACTCCCTCAAGAATATAATTATTGCAAGAGACTTCAACCTAATCCTAGGCCCAAAGGAAAAAATAAGAGGAACTAGCTGTAGGGACCACTTTCTTCCCTTAGTGGAAAACCCGATTCAACAATGGGATTTATTGGACTTCAAACCAAAAAAAGGGCTTTACACATGGACGAATAGCAAAATAGGGGAGGAGCACATATCAGCCAGGTTGGATAAATTCCTTCTCCAGAGTTCCTTCGTCTCTAAGAAGATGATCATTTCCACAAGAATTCTGCCAAAGTGGAATTCAGACCATAAACCCATCCTCCCTCTGATGGAATAAGAAAAAAACATGGGGCCAATCCACTTTCGGTTCAGCCCATTATGGGCAAACAGAGAAGGGTTTTTGGATACAGTGAATAAGGCATGGTCCATCCATGTTCCTGGATCGCCCAGCGATGTTTGGGAGCAAAAGATAAAAGCCACCAAAACAGCGTTGAAAAATAAAAAAACCCACAGATTCTCCCACTACCCAACAAAAACAAAGCACAAAGCAGCTACTGGATCTGCAAATGGGCCTGTAGATGCAAGACATTACCAGCGCAGAAATTCATAGCGAGCAAGAACACCAAATCAACACCCTCCGGACATTCAGAGAGGAGGAAGAATACTTGAGGCTCAAGTCACGCAATCTCTGGCTTGCGTCTGGAGACAAACTTACAACCTTCTTCCACAAGAAAATTCGAACCCGTCTCTCTAGAAACCACATTGCTGAAATCACCTTGCCAGATGGGGTTGTTCTCAGAGGCACAACTTTGATAAAAGAGGCGGCAACCTCTCATTTCCAGCTGTTGTTCAAAGAAGAAGGCGCAGAGGATGATGAGTAAGCTCATGACTTCCTCAAGCACGTTCCAAGGATGGTTAACGAGGAGGACAACGTAACACTCCTGAAACCATTCACTGAAGACAAAATTAGAAATGCCATATGGAAGATGGAACCAAACAAATCCCCAAGACCTGATGGATTCTCCACACACTTCTATAGAATCTGTTGGGACATCATCAAAGCTTATTTGTATCGAATGATTAAAGGCTTCCTTCGAAAAGCCAAAGTGGGAGGAAGCATAAACTCCACCTTCCTAGCTCTAATTCCCAAAGAAGCCAACCTGGAGGCGTTCGACAGATTCAGGCCAATCTCGCTATGTAATGCGTCCTACAAAATTCTCACCAAGTTACTTGCAAATAGAATAAAGCCTTTGCTAGAAAAACTCATCTCACCCAACCAAGGAGGGTTTGTCAAAGGCAGGCATATCCTGGACAATGTGATACTGGTGCAGGAAATCATCCATTCTAGCCATCAACGCAAAGAGCAAGGTATGCTCATCAAACTGGACATGGCGAACGCCTTTGATCGAGTAAGGCACTCTTTCCTCCTCCAAGTTCTTTCTGCATTTGGTTTTAGTTCTGAATTTGTAAAATTGATTAAAGCATGCATTGGAGAACCTTGGATAGCCCCTCTAGTAAATGGCAGGCCGGCAGAATACTTCAAAGCTTCGAGGGGAATCAGGAAAGGTTTCCCTCTGTCCCCCTTCTTGTATATTCTGATGGCAGACTCTCTAAGCCGAAAGCTCACAGCTGAGAAGCTCAATGGGTCAGTTCCTGGTATCAGGGCGATATCCAGAACAACCCCTATCAATCATGCCTTGTTCACCGATGACTCTATCCTTATGGGAGGAGCCTCCATTAAAATAGCAAGAGCCTTCAATGGAGTAGTACAAAGCTTCTGCAGAGTCTCCGGAACTATGGTCAACAAGAGGAGAAGTGCAGTGTACAGCTGAACGGCAGACCAGCAAACTATACTCAAGATTGCCCAAGCACTAGGCTTCACCGGCTATGTCTCTTGGGAAAAATTCAAGTATCTTGGCCTGCCTTTAACCTTGGGTATCAATAAGGCCCCTCATTGGATGGAAATCATCAACAAAATCAAGGCAAAAATCACTGCTTGGGGCAGACACTGGCTTACCACAGTCGGGAAGCTCACTCTGATCAAGTTAGTTCTCTCACCCCTTCCTATCTACCAAGCTTCATTACTTTTAGCTCCAAAAATGATCACCGAACAGCTAGCAAAACTGATCCAAAATTTTCTATGGCAAGGAGGAAAGGGGAACCAAAAAAAAATTCACATAGTAAGTTGGGACATAGTAAAAAGGCCGATATCTGAAGGTGGAATCCAGGTAAGAGATCCTGGGTTGGCCAATTTGGCAATGGGAGGTAAGATACTCTAGCAAATCTTCTCAAATCAAAGACACCCTATAAGTCAAGTTCTAATTAAAAAATATATGCACAGACTCTCAACAAAGAATATGGAAGAAGGAGCTTCCCACAAAGGAAGCATGCTGTGGAAGTTGTGCAGCCAAGGCTGGAAGTTCTTTAAAGACCAGCTCTACAAAATACCAGGAAACGGGAAAAGAATTAGACTATGGGAAGACAAGATCATGGGCCTCCAACCCCTAAATCTTGCACCGGAAATAGCAAACTTGAGTAAATGGCACATCCAAAAAGGTATCCACAAACTTGCTGACATATGCACTTCGGATTCTGCAAGGAACTAGAGTAATTGGGCCCTCCATCGCCCCCCTGATGGACGCTCCCTCAACTCCATCAATTACTAGCTAAACTCACTGGTCTGGCTCCTGTGCATCTCCATTCGAGGGACAAGTGGGGCTAGGGGAAGACCGGAGCTTACTCAGCACGGCTGGGCTTTGCAGCTCTACAAGAACAACAACATCAGATCCATACTACAAAGCTTTGGCAGCATGTTTGGGACCCATTTGGACTCCCAAAAATCAACTTCTTCTGTTGGATTCTCATGCACAAAAGGACCCTCACTGGAGACAACTTAGAGAAAAGAGGAACCAGTGGTCCCCACAGATGCCCTCTCTGTTGCAAGGCTCAGGAAACGATCGATCACCTGTTCATAGACTGTCCCTTTTCTCAAGAGGTCTGGTTGCAAGCAATGATGGGGCTCAACACCGAAATCCCTGAGCAGTCTTCAATTGTTAGTCTCTTCGCAACTTGGAAAGAATGCTATCCTCACACTCTGAATAGCAAATCAACATGGACCAAAATCTGGAATGCAATCCCAAAATATATCTGCTGGGGAATCTGGTTGGCAAGGAATGAAGCCATCTTCAACAACAGACTTCAATCCACCAACTCAGTGATAGCTAAGGCCAAAGCTCTGCTGCTGGAAACTTTTGAAAATAGAAATGTTCCACCAAGTCTCCGGGTCGGGGAGACGCAGGTGTGGGGAGACGCACAAGGGGGGCGTGTGGGAGTACCCTGAAATTTTAGGGAAATTTATGGGGGACAGGGGGACGTCGGGGTATATAAATTATATATATATATATATATATATCTATTTCAAATTCATATTCAATAATGAAAGCATAAATACAATGATACATACATAATTGAATTAAGTAATGAAATACATTGATCCATACTCATCATCCTTACTAATACATACATGATTCATCCATAGACCATCGGATTCAATAATGAAATACTCTGATACATATTCATCATTCATTATTCACCATTCTCGAATCTACATTGATTTAAGAATTAAATTCGTCATTCATCATTCTAGATTCTAAATTGATTTAAAATTAAAATTCATCATTCATCATTCTAGAATCTAATTAGTATTAAGCAAAATAGACTATAATAGATACTGAAATCTAAATACTGGAATAGGAAATTGATATAAGTAAACTAAAAAACAGTGGAGTGATGAGTCTAAAAGTCACTCTAAAGTACATAAAGGGCTTGGTGCTCTTGGTTAAATACTAATTCCATACCTTTGTACACGACAAAATGCAATGGAAACATTGCAATCCATCGAATCCTGAATCCCTGAAAAACTGTTAATTCTGCTGGATTTTGAGTGAGATCTAAAATTCTACTTTCTCCAAATGAAATCCAATGAGGTTGGAACCACTCTCAAACATCCTGAGTCATTTCATGGTAATGTTAAAAATTTAGGTAAAAGGATGAAAATGAAAGATAAAGGAGAATGTCACTTTTACTTTAAGAATTTAACTTTACCATGAATTGCATAGCATTAGTAGGGCAATATGATCAAATACTAGGTTTCCCCTGTCATAAATAATTGTTTACAAGCAAATTTAAGGGGGGACGCATAGCCCGTTTTGAGGGGGGACGCCTTGGGGAGTCGCGTCCCCCACACTGGGGGAAACGTCCCCCCTTGTGTCTCCCCACGTCTCCCCAAAAGGGGGACGTGGGGAAACGTTTCCCCAGACGTCTCCCCGTCACGGGTGCGTGGGCTACGAGGGGCGCGCGCACCCGACCTTGGGGGACGCATCCCTGTGGAACACTGGAAAATAGACCTCATAAGTCTAACAACTCCCTACTCCCTGATGAGCTTAGCTGGCTAGGTGAATCCCTGAGACGAGCCAACATCGAAAAGAATAACTCCTTGCCTAGCCACAATCCAGAGTGGTGACTTCGGATCTCTGAGGCGGACTTTAAAAAGTGGTGGAAAAATCAGGGCAAAGTCATGATATTCTTCGACGAAGCCTCCAAAGGAAACCGGAGGATATCAGGGGCATGAGGAACAATTTACTCCACAGATGGGCACAAAAAGGACAGCTTCAGTTGGGGCCAAGTACAGAGCACCAACAACCAGGGCGAGATTCTCGGACTACTCAAAGCATGTCAGTTGGCCCAGAGGAACAGGGGGGAAAACCTTCAAATCTTCGGGGACTCTGAAATCCTGATTAAAACCCTCAACACGGGCAACCATCTCAATAGCTCTGCTCTAAACAAGACTCTTGAAAGAATAATAAAGATGACTCAATTTCACTTCCTGCTCATTCTACCATGTTCTGCGAACTCTGAACAAGGAAGCTAATATAATGGCTAACAAAGGATGTCTTCTAGCTCAAGGTATGCTAGCAAAGGACGATGAAGAAGCTGAAAGGCACCCAATTCCTTAACAGAAAAGGAGAGATGAACATCGACAGAATACGTAGAACCAAGGCTCTGGCACAAGCTGACTTTCACTGAAGAGAAAGAGTGGGAAACTACTTGATGGTTAACATCATGCGGACTCGACAGGTAATCGGTTTATCGCATGGGCCATCAATGTTGGGTGTTTTAACAAGCCGCAAAATTGAATTCAAACGAAAGGCGGTTTTGAAGGACGCCGGGAGAAGTAAGCGGTTTTCATCGCACCGCTTTTTGGTTGTCGGGCAGTGTTTCTCAAACAGACGCGATGCACCTAAGGGACTGACGCATGGCTAGTCAAAACCGCCCATATCGTGCGCCCCTGAGGTGCTAATGGTCGAACAGCGAGGGACGCGAAATGCGTCGGATTTGGGCAGGGGATGATCTGACGATTATCACGCGTTGGAAAAGGTGGGGTGTTAATGACAAAGGGAGTGGTACGCAGTTTACATCGCACCACTTCTGGCTATTGGGCAGTATTTCATGAAACGAACATGATGTACCTTAGGGTCTAACACGTGGCAGGTCAAAACCGCCCATAACGCGCGCTTTTGAGGTGTTAAGCGTAGGACAGCGAGGGACACGAAAAGTGTCGGATCTTGGCAAGGGAAGATCTGACAGTTATCGCGCGTTGAAAAAGGAGGGGTTTTAATGATGCAGGGAGTGGTAAGCAGTATACATCGCACCGCTTCTGGCTATTGGGCAGTTTTTCATGAAACGGACGTGATGTACCTTAGGGTCTGACACGTGGCAAGTCAAAACCGCCCATATCGCGCGCTTCTGAGGTATTAAGGGTCGGACAGCGAGGGATGCGAAAAGCGTCGGATCTGGGCGGGTGAAGATCTAACAGTTATCGCGCGTTGACTATGGAGGGGTCTTAACCTTGACATGGGGTCGGGTACGGAAGAGTAGCTTGATTTAATGGAGATGGGGACAGGTTATATATTAATACAGTTTAATATATGCGGGTTTGTATTATTTGGATCAAGGATTAAAATATAAGAGGGAATTATTTAAAGTCAAGTAAGTTTCAAAGAAACAAAGAAAAACGGAAATGTAAGATAGGATACTCAGATGCCAAGAGCAAAGCAAGGAACACTCAGCCATTCCAAAAGTTTCAAAAGCAACAGCTAATCACCAATACAAAAGCCAGAATATGAGGAATCTAGAAATCTCTCAATTGACTGTAATCGAGGTTGTTTGGCCATGCCCAACCTCTTCTTATAAATAAAACTCACCCGTTTCTGTATATATATATATATATATATATATATATATGTTTAATAATTTTGGAGTAAGGTTTGTACGAATTCCAACATGGCCATTAGGAGCGGATAATAGAGTTAATACTTCTTTTTTTTATCACCACATTTTTTACTACAAGTCATGCTATACACAATGATATATTTAAACGGAAAAAAGAAGAGAACATTTTTTATGTTGACCCAAAAATCCTACATATCTCATGAGTATCAATCCTAAAATGAGAGGGGCTCCTGAGGGAGCTCTAATATGATTTTAGATAGAAAAGAAACCTATGGTTTGCTTCGAAATTATTATACTTTCTGTGGTGTTTAATAATTTTGGGTTTATTACAACTCGCACAAGCCAAAGGCTATGGCCATTCATGTGTGTCATAATAGGACCAGAGCTGTGTGTAAAATACCACCAACGCTTCTGATCTCATATTCATATTCTTGACTCTAATGATTATACAATTTGTGATATTATGAAAAGGCACACACTGTTGGGGTATTTTCTTGTCCAAATCCCATCCAATGTTGCGATTAAAGCATAGGACAAAAAAACTTGCAGATCAAATGGGTGGATTTACACTTCAATCTGAAGCTCTGCTCAGGGATTGTTTCAATCCTCCCTCTAGGAAAAACACTTCCAAAAGTGATATCCCCAACTCATAATGCGATAAGCAAGATACAACAGGCAACTCATTCACCCAATGAAAGAAGGCATTTGAAATAATGAGAAGTTTCCATCATGAGGCATCTAGGAATGTGTATTTTGGTCCAAAGTGGAAATCTCCCAAATGAAAAACTTGTGTACACAATCTTATGTTAGATTATTTTCTTTTTCTAGAACTAAATATCATTAGTGTAAACCCATGTTTTAAAACTCAAACTCAAAACCAGTTGAGGGTCAATTCAGACTCAGAATGACTCAAACTGATCTGATTTCAATGACTCGGTTTACTAAGAAATAAATAAAATATTTAAATTTAATAAAAGAATGCACATTTTAAAGATTCCAAACAATTAGGGCTAAATCACCCAAAATTTTCTCATGCATATACCATATAAAGATGAAAATATCAAAACGTCTCAAATGGCACAGACTGCAATACACATCACCAACAAAATGCATCATCAATGAAGCTCTAAAACATGCTACAATCATCTCCTCTTGCCTACACTTGTCTTCTTCAACTTTTGCAAGCTGACATTGCAATTCCATCCAAGTGTACTTCCAACCTATGAATTTTAAATCTACTGTAAATCTGCAGCAAATATCTTTAAATATGTTATATGTTGGGATTTGTGCCCTAAGGGATGACAACATTGTGCCCTTGAAGTACATCTGTTTGTTGTTTATTTTTTCTTGGGTTGCCTTGATTATATCACAAATGAACAAACCAACATTTCTACACATATTAGGGTTGGCATTAACATAGACAAAATAGAATTACATTATGGTATTATTACTTACAAGCGAGGCTCTCAACGTCTTTCTCCAAAACTCTTAACTTTAGCTCTATATATAACTCTTGAGTCTTTAAAAAACTTTATCTCTATATATATGGCTTGATGCCAGGCTTATCCCTCGATTCCTCTAGATAAGATAATCTTACTAACATCCAGCTAGTGCCACAAATAGGTCAATGGGACTGCCCAGCATAATATTATCAATACAATGATAAATAGTAATATGTTAATTTTAGGTATGTTCTATGCTTAGAGCAATTTATTTCAATTTTCACAGTTAGCTCAATATTTTTTCCAAATTAGCAATCACATCAGCATTAAAGTAAACTGCAGATAGAACATAAACATAAATCACAGAGGACAAGCCAAGACAAGAGGACACAAGATGTGGCGCTAGCCAGGGACAAACCCCAATGTGGGGAAACCCTTGATCAATTCTTCTTATATGATCTTAAATAGTCCAGCAGAGAGAGAGAGAGAGAGAGATAGTACATTTACAACAGAAGTCAACACTTCGACTTGACAAGATAAGAACATAGATCTTCTCTAAGAAGATGTCTCATGAGGTAACTAGTATGGACTCATGTGATTCCATCACCCTATCATAGTGTTGCACCATCATACTATGTCCATCATCACAAAGTTGCACCATGTTGCATTACTGTTGAGTTGTACCTCATCATGTTGTACCCATCTTGCTGCTCTTCATCATCATGTTGCACACATCATGCTACTACACCATATCATCATGTTGCACCTCCTTGTGTTGCATCTTCAAACTGTACCTTATTGTGCCCATCATGCTGCATCCCCTTGTGCTGCATCTTGATACACTTATGTTGCACCTTGATACACTTATGTTGCACCTTGATACACTTGTGTTGCACACCCTGATACACTGCCCATAACAACTCTTGCTATGGTGCTATGGCCTGCGGCCTAGCACATAGCAACAAACATATCCCAGATAGTGTCCAATCATTATTAACGCAGCAACATTTAGTCTATAGAAATGTCAACTCTTGAACATGTTGTAATGTTTCAATTCAAGGATTGGTTAGGGAACTAACCACAGTCCCTAATAGCCCATCTAAGCTGGCCCAGAATTGCTCTTAATGACTGCGGTTGTCCTCTAATGAGATGCTACCCTCCATGCTTCATCATTACAGTCCTCCTTGATATAGTAGACCTCCCAAATAGTCCCACTAATGAACTGTTGTAACCTTCTCTTTTCCTGTGGCTAGGGCAGTCATGAGACTGCATATAAGGAACCATTCAGATCCCTTCTCACAGCAGTCTAAGGGCACATGAAACCCTCCACAAATGCGCCATAGAATATTGTTAAGGTGACTACGTTTAGGCATGTGTTCAGCCATGTATAGACTGCATCAAGGGCATGTTTAACCCTTTCTTAGATATGCAGCTATGGCTCCTTTAAGGCTTCCTCATGTCTGCGGATTAGGGCTCCTTGCTGCACGTAGAAGTTTCCCTAAACAGTGGGAAGATCTCCCTTCTTTGTTGCAGCTAAGAAGCCTCTTTTGACTGCGGTTTAGGGCATCCTTTAGCTACGGATTAGGGCTCTCTTTAGATGCGGATTAGGGCTCTTCTAGTTGTGGATTAGGACCTCTTAGATCTGCGGCAAGATCTCCTACAAGTCTGCGGCTAGGGCTCTCCTAGATGGCCCTTCTTTGGGCTGCGTAGAAAGCATCTCCTCTAGACCTCTTCCATTAAAAACCCAAACAAGTGGAGAGTGATATCACAAGAGATAATTATCAAATGACTTGAAGTCCTCCTTATAATAAAACGTTGAGCACAAGAAGGGTATATTTGGTTGCTGGTCGACCTTGACGAATTGTCCCATAACACAAATAAATTTTTATCTCCATGAATACTTATCGAAATCGGATGATCTTTAGATCAATCCTACACCTCTCGATGAGAGGGATCCAAGAACAATATCAGCTGCCATAAATAAGAAGACCCACATGAAATTTGGCCCTATTTGCCAAAATTTTAACACTCCCTCTCAACTAGGGAGAACTCCATCCGCTGATCCATATGTCCGACTGTACTATCTCTGCCACCATTGCTCTGCTCTGCTCAATTCTTCTCTGCTCTGCTGAACCATGAAGAAGAAGAATTGATCGAGAATGTCTCATACCATTCTCTACTGACCTGAAGTCACTTTCATCTTACTGACCCGAAGTCAATTTTATTGATCCCAGATCAATATCACAAGAGTGTCTCAAACCACTCATACTGATCCCAAATTAGTTTCGTTGATCCCAAATCAATGAAGGTCATCCTAGCATAGGGAGTACGGTAGATACAACGATGCGTCCATCGATAGTACTATTGTGGTCCCTAACCCCATTTCCCTGCTCATTGACCAGATGAGAGGTACTTCCCATGAGTCCCAGACTACATGGGTAGGATTCCTCGACAGGAGAACTAATCATCCTATTCACAGGAGAACGAATCATCCTGTTCACAGTAGAACGAATCATCCTGTCCATTGGTCGCCACAGGAGAACTAATCATCCTGGCCCACAGGAGAACTAATCATCCTGGCTCACAGTCGCCACGGTAGAACTAATCATCTCGGCCCACAAGAAAACTAGTCATCATGTTCCATAGTTGCCACGGGAGAACTAATCATTCCGACCCAAAGGAGAACTAATCATCCTGGCTCATAGTCGCCACAGGAGAACTAATCATCCCGGCCCATAGGAGAACTAATCATCCTGTTCCATAGTACTAATCATCCCGGCCCATAGGAGAACTAATCATCCTGTTCCATAGTACTAATCATCCCGGCCCACAGGAGAACTAATCATCCAATTCCATAGTCACCAAGACGTATCACAAGGAAAGGTTGAACCTGTCACCCTATACATAGCGCACCACCAGGGGACGGTGAGTCGCCCTGTGGTCGTATGTCGCTCCAGTAAGTACCCCAAGCCCCTTAGACCTCCTAGAGCTCAGTGCATGCAACATGTGGGACCCTTATACAAAGGTATCTCAATGACTCCAAGTCGTTCGGGAAAATCAGAGATTTGACCTTTCCCCGGAGCTTTGACAAAGTGTTTGTGACCTGTACATCAGTCTCCATGCGATGGAGCCTCCTCGCTCATTGACTTACCATATCCCAGATAAGCTAGTATCTAATGTCTATCTTCTAGAGCAATCATCGAATACGAGATTCCTCCATAATCGAATCCCCCCTAGTTGTCACAAAGAATCATAGTGGTATTCATCATGTGTACAAACAGCTGACCGATGATGAGCTTCCACAACCAGGCAGCTTCACACGAGATCATACTCGTAGCTATGTATTCAGTCTCGGCGGTGCTTATAGCAACCGACTTCAGCTCCCTGCTCATACATGATATCGAAGCAGAATCCAGAGAGAACCAACACTGAGAAGTGCTCTAGCGATCCTCCACACTGCCTGCCCAGTCAGCATTCGAATAATCATGCAGCTTCATATTTTCGACAGTGTATCTCAATCCATGAGAGATTATGCCTTGAAGATATCTCAGAAGATTCTTGGAACCAATCTAGTGAGGCTCAACCAAATATGAGCTCACCATGCTAACTGCAAAGCATATATACGAACGGAAGTTCACCAAGAGGCATTTCCCAAGTCTGGTCTGACATCACCACCATATAACTTCCGAAAGTTAAGATCCTCGAGGTAGTCACGGGCTTGCAGTTTACCATTCCATATCTGGAATCCAACTCACTTTTACTCCTGATGTGTCCCTGCCATTCGGATTGTTATCTGCCTTTCCTTCCACCCTGAGATCCGGTCTTCCCAATTAAGTGATCTTTAGGTAGGCCATGTTCCGCTGCACCATTCTGATAATATTCTTTGCTTTGACTTCACCCTCGGTGAATTTGAGGAGGGACGAAGAACCCACTGATCCTTTTGTTCTTTCCCAACTGTCTTCAGTGATTGCTCTTTCACTCTTGCTTGGGATTTGTCTTCACCTCACCTCTGATACCATGTTAATTTTAGGTATGTTCTATGCTTAGAGCAATTTATTTCAATTTTCACAGTTAGCTCAATATCTTTTCCATATTAGAAATCACTTCAGGATTAAAGTAAACTGTTGATAGAACATAAATGTAAATCGTAGAAGACAAGCAAAGACAAAAGGACACAAGATGTGGCGCTAGCCAGGGACAAACCCCAATGTGGGGAAACCCTTGATCAATTCTTCTTATATGTTCTTCAATAATTCAGCAGAGAGAGAGAGAGAGAGATAGTACATTTACAACAGAAGTCAACACTTCGACTTGACAAGATAAGAACATAGATCTTCTCTAAGAAGATGTTTCATGAAGTCACTGATATGGACTCATGTGATTCCATCACCCTATCATAGTGTTGCACCATCATACCATGTCCATCATCACAGAGCTGCACCATGTTGCATCACTGCTGAGTTGTACCTCATCGTGTTGTACCCATTTTGCTGCTCTTCATCATCATGCTGCACACATCATGCTGCTGCACCATATCATCATGCTGCACCTCCTTGTGCTGCATGCTGCATCTTGATACACTTATGTTGCACCTTGGTACACTTATGTTGCACCTTGATACACTTGTGTTGCACACCCTGATACACTGCCAATAACAATTCTTGCTATGGTGCAATGGCCAGCGGCCTAGCACATAGCAACAAACGTATCCCAGATAGTGTCCAATCATTATTAACGCAGCAACATTTAGTCTATAGAAATGTCAACTCTTGAACATGCTGTAATGCTGCAATTCAGGGACTGGTTAGGGTACTGACCACATTCCCTAACAGCCCATCTACGCTGACCCAGAATTGCTCTTAATGACTGCGGTTGTTCTCCAATGAGATGCTGCCCTCCACGCTTCATCATTACAGTCCTCCTTGATATAGTAGACCTCCCAAATAGTCCCACTAATGAACTGCTGTAACCTTCTCTTTTCCTGTGGCTAAGGCAGTCATGACACTGCATATAAGGAACCATTCAGATCCCTTCTCAAAGCAATCTAAGGGCACATGAAACCCTCCACAAATGCAACCTAGAATAGTGTTAAGCTGACTGCGTTTAGGCCTGTGTTAAGCCATGTATAGACTGCGTCTAGGGCATGTTTAACCCTTCCTTAGATATGCAGCTAAGGCTCCTTTAAGGCTTCCTCATGTCTGCGGATTAGGGCTGCCTTGCTGCGTGTAAGTTACCCTAAACAGTGGGTAGATCTCTGTTCTTTGCTGCGGCTAAGAAGCCTCTTTTGACTGCGGTTTAGGGCATCCTTTAGCTGCGGATTAGGGCTCTTCTAGCTGTGGATTAGGGCCTCTTAGATCTGCGACCAGATCTCCTACAAGTCTGCAGCTAGGGCTCTCCTAGATGACCCTTCTTTAGGGCTCCATAGAAAGCATCTCCTCTAGACCTCCTCTTCCACTAAAAACCCAAACAATTGGAGAGTGAGATCACAAGAGATCATTATCAAATGACTTGAAGTCCTCCTTTATTTATACTAAAACGTTGAGCACAAGAGGGGTATATTTGGTAGCTGGCCGACCTTGAAGAATTGTCCCATAACACAAATAAATTCATATCTCCATGAATACTTAACGAAATCAGATGATCTTTAGATCAATCCTACACCTCTCGATGAGAGGGATCCAAGAAAAATATCAGCTGCCATAAATAAGATGACCCACATGGAGTTTGGTCTTAGTTGTCAATTTTAACATAATACAATAGAATCAACCACATAGTTCCACATGGTGAAAATCAGCATTCATTTTCATTTCCAAGACATTTAGAACAGGCAATACAGAGAATGAGTATTGATACAGAAGAAAAAATAACATTTAAAAAGGTTCTGGGTTTAAGTCTAAGTTACAACAATAAATAAGAGAACTCTGGAAATCCATGCCACTCATATCAATCGATTGTAAACATTATACTTTCCTGATGATTGCGACAATGCAAACAGAAATAAATTTCAATTCTCCCTATAGACTTATCATATCATATAGACCAGGTGAACAGAAAAGAATGCACTTACTTGATGTAAAAATCAATTAATGTGTCGTTGATAAAGATTCCCGGGTCTAAAAGCTCAACATCTCTCCCAGTAATTGTAACAGCATCTGGGTCTCCTTTTGGGTAAACAAATTCTTCAAGACTTTCCTCAAACCTGAAATGATTATTGTCATTAGGTATAGGAGACTGTTAGGGTAATTAGTTTAGAAATTGTAGTGCATGCAAGTAATGGCAAAACCGTAAATTCTATCATTCGAAGAGGTATACAATTTAGCATATCTGTATGCCAAAATATCGCAATAACCAAAAGCCATACATATGTTGCCTGTGAATTATATTTACATTAAAAATTGTGAAACAATTTAAATTTTTAATGCTTGAACATGTATGTCCTTGCACAATGCATCCTAACAGTGACAAACACATACACAATCAAACACGACAAAATGTCACATTATTCACAAGGATTTTCCAGAAAAAACTCAAATGTCGTACAAATGGATATATAAAAATAGTAAGAATCACTATAGCATTATAATCTTGTCTTGTTTCACAAAAAATCGAACTTCTAAATATCAGTAACAACAATTTCTAATCTCATCCACCTCTCTGAATTGTACGAATACATCTCTTGAAGATGTTCCTTTTCTATGGGTTCAAACTTACTAATTTTACAAAATCTATGTTTAAGAGCTTATGACTCGGGGCATAGATGATAGAATTGCTAACAGTTAGTCATCTTAAAGATATATATTATATTCTCAGTTTACACAGGGAATGATACTTATGGCACTTCATTTAGACCAAAAAAAATGATAAACTAGACACAATTCATGTTAAATAACCATGGAATGTAATTCATGCATTTTTCATTCCAAATAATTTTCAAAAAAAAAAACATAACCATAATTCTCAGAATTCTCTCCAAAAAAAACTCTTGCATAGGGAGAACAAACAATCCCAATTTTAAATTTATCAATTCATCTCCCTCCTCAATCACTATAACTATTTTGGAAGTCAGTCGGTATATAAATAAAATTCAATAAATTCCTTGTGCAGCAAAAGGAATAGCACAGAATCCCAACTGCACAACACAGAAACATACAACTTCAAACAAAATAAAGGAAAAATACATAAAGAAACGAAGATTGCATGCATAAAACTGAAACAATCATAAATATATGGGTAAAGTCCACAATCAAAATATATCAAAGTTAATGACAAAAGCAGCCAAACACACAAGCCTTCAGTATAAGCGATTGCTTTTGCACTAAGAAACCGGATTCGTCCCCCAGGGCCCACATGTCGCAAATCTGGCGAATCAAACATGATTCGTGCCGATTCGTGTCCAAAAATCGGGACACGTCGTGTCTGATCAGGACACGATTGAATCCGGATCGTGTCCCGACCAGGACACGACGTGTCCTCATTTTCAGACACGAATCCGAAAGACAGTGACCCGCGCGGGCATTAAAAAGCGTCTTCTCTCCCTTATTTTTTCACATTCACTCATTTACTTTGTTGTGGGTTTGTTGTGGGTGTTTGAGAGCAAGGAGCAAATGGAGTGGGAGCATTTTCAAGGAGATTCAAGCAACAGGTAAATGCATTTTCTCTCTATTTTTTTGAATTTTTATTACAGCAGTTTGCATATGCATTTGTTTTACAAATTTGTGCATTTTTTGTTTATTTATTTTACAGCATTCATGGCTCAATGAAAGGCAGCAGGGAAGGGACAAAGGAAGGGGAAGAATGTCCCCATTGGAGATGCCCCTCCTCTCCCAATTTCATCAGAGTCTGCTACAAGTATTCTCTCTATTGCAAGTAATGTTGAGGGAAGACTTCCTTCTAACTGTAACATTGACAAATATCCCTTGTGAAAATATGTCACAAGAGAGCAAGGGCGACCCGGCAAGGTGAAGGGAGGAGGCAATGAGAGTTGGAAATGCAACTATTGCCACAATACTTTCAAGAGCACATATTTCGTTGTGAAGGGTCATTTGTTGGCTTTACCACATTGTGGAATTGGAGCGTGTGTAAATGTGCCTTTACCAAAGACGAAAGAAATGCTAAGAGAGTCCAATGTTGGTATGGCAATTGTTGCTGTAAAATAAAAATAAAAAACCAAGAATGATGACCCCCTTCCATTCTTGAGGAAAAGCAGCAACAAATTCCCATTTGAGAGTTCTGGTGGGGGACAAGCAGCAAAAATAAAGGCAATTTCACTTGGTCCAATGGGCAAGATTTTTCAAAAGGAGAAACGGGAAGTGCTTGATCTCACCATTGCCTTTTTTTCTATCAAAAATTCATATCCTTTAATGTTGTACGCTCACCTCTATTTATTGAGATGTGTCGAGCTCTAACTCAAGGGGCTCCATCAGGGTATGTGCCTCATGGGTCAGAGAAGCTTAGAACCACATTGTTGACGAAGGCAAAAAAAGAGGTGGAAAAAATGCTTGAGCCTATTAAAGCATCATGGCCAACATCTAGGGTTAGCATTGTTTATGATGGATGGACAGATCCAACACGGCACCCACTCATCAACTTCATGGTGTCTTCCTTGAATGGTCCAGTTTTCTTGAAAGCAGTGGATGCACTTGGACAATACAAGGATGCACAATATATGGGTGAGTTGTTTATTAAAGTTAGTGAAGATGTAGGTCTTGATCCTTGTGTGCAAACCATTATAGATAATGCACTTGTTTGCAAGGTTGTTCACATGATTGTGGAAGCTAAATATCCACAAGTGTTTTGCACACCTTACATTGTCCATTCATTGAACTTAGCACTGAAATCCATTGCTTCTGATGTGGTTTGGATTGGTAACATTATTGAGGATGCACAACATATCTGTAACTTTGTACAAAATCATACAAATGCCCTTACTATCTACAAGGAGTACAACAATCTATCATTGTTGAAGACTGCGAATACCCGGTTTGCCTCTTCATTCATCATGTTCATGAGGTTGAGGGAGGTCAAAACTGCTCTTGGGGCCATGGTTATTTCATATTTTTGGTCTTTTTGGAGAAAGACGGATCAAGTAGCCTCTAAAAGAGAAGGACAAAGTGTTAGGTGATGCTTGGTGGGAGAGGGTAGATCTACTTATTCAGATCATGGACCCTGTAAGAGGGTAGATCTACTTATTCAGATCATGGACCATATCATTTCTTTGCTTCAATTT
Organism: Pinus tabuliformis; assembly: GCA_031772625.1. NCBI lineage: Eukaryota > Viridiplantae > Streptophyta > Pinopsida > Pinales > Pinaceae > Pinus > Pinus tabuliformis. Next base: position 129,490,866 of record CM062820.1, on the reverse strand, counting down.
GCAGATACAAACCAACCGATCCTAGGAGAGGTTTATGAGGGATGGGATTCCATGATTGACTCTGTGAGGAGCATTATTTTACAGAGTTAGTTCCCCGAGTATGAGACATCACCAGAGGCCTTCTTCACCACTATACAAGATATTCTTCTCAGCAGATGGGACAAGAATTGCACACCTTTACATTGTTTGGCTCACTCATTGGACCCAAAATAATACAGCCTTGCGTGGCTGAATGGTGGACCTTCCCGGAGATTCCCTCCTCACATGGATGGTGAAATCTCATAGGGGAGGAAAGATGCATTCAGGCGGGGCTTTCAGGATAGAGCATCCCTTGATGAGGTGGAGGAGTTTTCCACTGGCGCTGGTCAATTTGCAGGATATGATCTGATTAGAGACCAGGGGCTAAAAAGCCCTATTCTTGGTGGGAAAATCATGGCGCAACAAGCCCTCCTCTATAGCAGTTAGCCATGAGGCTCCTCTCTCAGGTGACTTCATCCTCTTGTTGCAAGAGGAATTGGAGAACATATTGGAATTTGTATAGTGTCAAGAAGAACAGGCTTGAGCAGTCCAGGGAAGATACAATGGTGTATGTGCACACCAACCTTCGTCTTATTTACAAGCAGAGGGATGAGTGGTTGAAGAGAAAGACAACGATGTGGGATGTCTCTCCTGATGAAATGGGTCTGGACAGCATTGTTGGGTTGGCATTGGGTAACTCCTCACATGAATGGTGAAATCTCACGGAGGAGGAAAGATGCATTCAAGCGGGTTTTTCAGGATAGAGCATCCCTTGATGAGGTGGAGGATGCCTTTACAGAGTTTTCCACTGGCACTGGTCGATTTGCAGGACATGATCTGATTAGAGATAGGGGGCTAAGAAGCCCTATTCTTGGTGGGAAAATCATGGGGCAACAAGCCCTCCTCTATAGCAGTTAGCCATGAGGCTCGTCTCTCAGATGACTTCATCCTCTTGTTGCAAGAGGAATTGGAGCACATATGGGAATTTGTATAGTGTCAAGAAGAACAAGCTTGAGCAGTCCAGGAAAGATACAATGGTGTATGCGCACACCAACCTTCATCTTATTTACAGGCAGAGGGATGAGTGGTTGAAGAGAAAGACAAAGATGTGGGATGTCTCTCCTGATGAAATGGGTCTGGACAGCAGTGTTGGGTTGGCATTGGCTAACTTGGATCTCAATGATCCAGTGCTAGAGCCTGTCGGATTTGATGATGGTCATACTGTAGAGGAGCCATCCTCCACACCAGCAAATGCAAAGATGACTTTGGATACAGAGAAGGATGCAATAGAGGAAAGCAATGGTCACCATGATGATTAGGACAGCGATGCTGATTTTGATGATGACTATAAGGATCGATGACTCATGAGTCATGAGCTACCTACTACCATGAGGCTTGTATACTTGTAGTTGTTTAGTATTTGCTATTTCTATTTTCCATTGGCATTGCACTACCTATGTAACACATTTTGATTTTGATGACTTAATGAGAAAACTACAGTATCTTCATCTTACTATCTTGTCTTTCTCCTATTGGATCATTGATGAATTGAATATGTATTATGATTTATCATTTATGTCACAATTGTATTTGTATGCATAATGTTAATTTGTAAATCTTACATCTACATGAAGATCTATGTTTGAAATCATTGAATTTGTATCATGAATGAGAATTTGTGTAACAAATATCTAACTTTTAATATATATATATATAACGTATCCAAACATGTCCTGTTTCAGGCGGTCAACGTGTCTGTATCCGACACTTGAATCCCCGTATCCGTCAGAATCCCAAATCCCCGTGTCAGGTGACTTAGCTTTTGCAGGTTTCCTATCATGAAATCTTTATAAAGGGGCATATATGTGTGTTGTGTGGATATGATATGCATGCACCCATATAATCATAAACATTTATTAGGGCTTTAAGAAGTTCACCCATGTTGGAGAACACTCAGTTTGACATTTCTACATGTGCATCACATCTACTCTTGAGAAGAAAAGCACTCCCAATGGTTGCTTTCACTGGAGTTTAAGTTGGTCTTGCCAGGTGGCCCACAGCAACACAGGCCTCAAGGGCACCCACTGCACAGGTACCTAGACCCTACAAAGAGAATGACGAATTAGCGGATGCAGCGTTGCCCACTTATAGCAGAAAGTTGGACAGTATGATGACATCTGATAGACATCCCAAACTACTCCCATGTCCCAGAACGTTGATCTTCTTTTGCCTAGTACAAAGGATTCTTGATGGTTGCACCACTAGACCCAACATGCCCCCAGGCTAGCCTTGACACTACCTGATGGGCAAGCCATGATGCAACACCCAAATGAGGATGGTCTTCCATATGATGACTAGGAAGGGCTAGTTGCACCTAATGGATCCCTAACGTTGGAGAGAGGAGGCACTACGTTGATCATTGGAGACACATGGGGATGACATGGGGCACCCCGGCTTGATTTGGGACTCTTGGAGCTGCTTTGAGGTTGGATTTGAGGACGATTCCTCAACTAATGGATGATCATGATGATTGAGACAACTTCAACCTTCGTTGCACCATGACTCGACACTTGGAGACAAAAAGGGCAAGACACCATCATATCACAGGCTTACGACTCACACATGTGGGTCTATTTTCGAATTATTTCATGTTTGAGAGAGTGGGGTGGCTTGTAACCCAAGGTTTACTTATGCTTACTCATTATCAAACTTGTTTATGGGCTTCATTAGTTGAAATTAGGTGAGGTAGACCTCATATAAATAAAAGGCCACCTCACACTTACATTCATCATCACTTGTGGATTATTTCAGCCTATTATAGAATTTCAGCTATACATCACTACTATTGTGGACATGTGATATTTGTGGATATTTTGCTATTGGAGACTAGTCCTTGTTGTGGAGACATCATTTTGGAATAAAGGATTGTTCATTAATATCTTGTGAGTACTATTATTATTGAATATATTTTATAGTTATTGTATGCAGTCTGTCTTGCTAGGGTTTCTATATTCCATGTCTAAATGCCTATCTATATATGAAATTCTTGGTGAAATGTTGCATGCTTTAATTAAGAATCTTAATCTTCCCTTGAGAACCTCCTAGAGAACTTTTCTCCTATTTTTATCCCAGGGTTTGATATTTCCATAGTAATTTTCCCTTAGACTCCATCACCCAAGTACTTAGTAGGCACTGAGATCCACATAGGTGGTCAAAAATATAAAAAAAAAAATCATTCTCTCTTCTCTCACCTAACTCGACCCTTCAAGGCAAGCCATTAGGGCTAAAGCATAAGACCGAATTCAATTGGAGTAAAATCATTGGCCTATTTTGAGATTTCTCATGCTGGTTGGGCCTTATCTCAACTAAATCTTGCGTTTTGTATGGTTTGAATTGTTGAAATTTGTAACTAGGTTCGATCTTCATTAATGTATTTGAGATGTACTTATCAAAAGAGTGAAGAAAATATTTTATTATTATGACTTATTAAAGCATGGGTTTCATGCTTGGGTCATCATGTTTTAGGTCAAAGTCCCCATTGAGGACTTCTAGGATTTATTCTGAGTCATTAGAGTCATTGTACATTTAAAGAGACCCTTCTTGGGCTTTCGGATCATGTAAAAAGAATTATTTTTTAGTCGGCCTCAAGACAAGTAATTCGACCTCACAAAAGGGCCATAAATACAAGGAGTTCAAATTCATTTGGAGCATCTCATTCTCTCTCTCATAGTTCGATCTTTGAAGCTGGAAGCTAGAGAAGTGCGAAATTGTCTAATGGATGGAAAAGAAGCTAGAAATAAGTGCCAATTGCTAGAGGAAGATAGAAGGGCTAAAGATCGAAATTTTGGGACAAGTCTCACTCCATTCTGAGTTGTATCAAGGGAGATTGAAGTCTTCCATGTTTGGTCGAATTTGTTGCTGCTACATTTGTTGGGTCAAAGTTGTTGATGATGATGTTAGGTCGAAGTTGCTTGTGAAGGGTTAACATCTACAAGAAGGATTGAGAGTTGAATTTGTGTGGAAGGAATCTTTGTCGGGGTCTAGACTCTTGGATTATCTCAAGAAACTATTGAAGGAAGAATTATTGACTGGGTTTTCCCCTAGATAGGGGTTTTTTCTTGGTTGTCCACCTACATTTGTTGTCCTTGTGTTATTGTTTTGGTAATCACTTGATGAACTAAAAGATAAAGAAGAACATAAAGATAAAAGAATTACAAGTAATTATCTATATAAGAAAATATTTTTTCCTTTCTGATTTTCTAACATGAACAGCCTGTATAGCGCTAACAACACCGACCTTCAGTAATTCTAGCCAATAAAAACCCTAATCTAACATTAAGGCTTCAACATAGGGCTACTTGAAAGGTTTGTTGATTCCATTTGGTTATTATATCTTTCTTGCAAACCTTTCCTTTGTCATATATACCTAACTATGTCTTTTTTGTATCACATCATCTAAACCCTAGGCTATAAGCCCTACTTGTAAGTTCTTTTGAGGGTACATTTTTCCTTATCACATTGGATTGAGCCTTGTTCTTAGTCTAAGTGCCCTATCTAAGTCTATTGAAATTGTCACCTTTGAGCTATTGACTTAAAATATCTGTTAGGTGACTTGTACTGGGAACCCTCCCTGGTGCTGAAATTCCACTAAAGAGCAGGAGGTGTAGCATTGACATCACAATGGCCTCCACCCCATTGTTGTATACTGGTCTAGCCCTTGAATTGTGAGGCATATCACAAGGCCTGCTAAATTTTGAGGCAACAAGCATAAGATAAAGGACAAATGCCTTCTCCAAATATGGTTGATGGAGTCTAGCAACAAACAAACTTAGGAAAATTTGGAGTAGATAAAAGACTCAAAAAGACTAAGGAGCGTTAACCTACTTATGATAGGGCTATGAATGAAGGCTCTCAGATTTCAAAAATGAATTAAGGTAAGGAGCTAACATGCTACTTCCTCAAAAACTTGGAAGAAGTGTGTGTTTAACAAGGATGATGAAAAAAATTCTATGCTAGCATGCTTATTAATTCATTAAATTATGTCAAACTAAAGGAAAATTCAATGGGATTATTATTACATTAAGCTAAAGATGCATACACACAAGAGGCTATTCAAATCACATTTGTGATGGAGTGTTGGTCTACCTCGAGACTATTAATTTCACCTACCTACAAATAATAATATAATAATAATCCCAAAGGATTATATGTCTAACATTCCCCTCCATAAGCTAAAGGGGTGTTTGTGTCCAACCATAATTTTGAACTTTTCAATCTTTTTCCTTCCAAGTGCTTTGGTGAAGATGTCAACAACTTGCTCATTTGTGGAACATTGTCTTAAATGAATAGTCTTGGCCTCTACACGATATTGAAATAGATGGCACATTGTGTAAATGTCCTTGGTTCGATCATGGAATCTGGGATTCTTAGCCAACTTGATTGCAATAGTATTGTCAACCAAAAGAGGAGGAGAACTCACTTGTTTCCCTTGCAAATTTCCAAGTATTTTCTTGAGCCACACAATCTCCATTATCGCTTCTGCAACTGCCACATATTTTGCCTCATTGTGGAATCTAATAGAACAAATTGTTTGCGTGAGATCCAAGAGACAATTGTCGATCCACTACTCGTGAAATAACCTAAAGTTGACACTCCATTTTCTTTATTCCCATCAATAACAAACTCAGAATATACAATCAAGCTAAAGTCATCCACCTAAGAACACTTGAGTTCCCTTCAAGTATTTCAGAACTCTTTTTATAACAAACCAATGTCCTTTACAAGGTTTTTCCCTAAACCTCAAAAGAATTCACACAACAGATGCAAGATAGTTTTTGCCTAAACCTGGAAAAATTTCCAACAATAGATGCAAGATATGGTCTGGTGATAGTAAGGTACATAAGACTTCCCACAACTTGTCATACTCGTTTGTATCCTCAAATTTATTCTCTTATCTTGATGTGAGCTTCAAATTTTGTTCCATTGGAGTAGAAAGAGGGGCATTCAACCATGCCAAACTTGTTAAACAATTCTCCATTGCACTTCTTTTGAGATATGTTGATGTACTTTGGATGTTCAATCACTTCAATGCCAAAGCGGTAGTGCATATGTCCCAAATTTGTCATCTCAAAGCCTTTTGTCAACTCTTTCTTGATCGATGCAATATAGCTTTCATTGCTCGAAATCATCAATAAATCATCTACACACACTACAATATATACAAATATTTCTCCAAGTTTCATGACAAATAAAATTACTTCATCCAAATTAAAGTGCTTTGAAATTCAATTCCAAAAAATGCTTAGTTAAATTCTCATACTAGTCCCGTGGTGCTTGTTTCAAGCCAATAAGGATTTAAGGAGTTTACATACTTTCTCTTCTTCTCCCTTCACAGCAAAACTCTTCATCGGAGACAAGAGCTGAGACAAGAAGGCATTCACTTTCAAGTCTCAAATCAAAAATGCAATCTTGACCCATTTAAAAAACTTTCTATCCATTCTATGTTGTGAGGGAAAAGATAAGGCAAATGGTGGCCCATTTTGTTGTGAGAACGTAAATCTCCTCAAAAGCAATGCCATTCCAACGGGCTACTGAGCAAGCCAAATGGAGATCATATGCAAACGTTATGACCCTGAGAATTGTATAAAACTTGTCAAGATGGAGAATCATGCTTTGAGCCAATCGAATAGGTGGGTGGCCATCGATATCCACCTTGGTCAGTCCTTCCCCCTTAAGAAGTAATGGCCACCATTGTGATGAGGGGCCCCATGATATGGAGAAATTTCTACTGAATTTGGACCTGGGTGAGGCATTTTCCTTAGTGTAGGAGCTTCCCTACTCTAACAACCAAGTAAATTTGGATCCTTTATTGGCAAGTGCCCTTAACCTATGTATCTACGATATAATCAATGGTTGCTTGTTCCAAGAAGTCGAGGTTGTGCTCTGTCGATTTCAACCACTCTATAATCTTTAATGTGTCCAATAATGGTATAAAGTATGCCCGACGGAGGTCCACATTGAACACTGGTGTAAGCCAGGGAAGGTAGGGATATTGAGCTCAAAAGCATTTTCACTCGCAACCTTGGTGATGGTGTAAGATCCATAACAAAATAGGTGAATCTTTTAATCGGGTCCTAACTCTTGTAATGCGTTCTTTTTGCAAATGCAACCAAACATTATCTTTCACCTAAAAATTGTGTATTACCCAGTGTTGATCATGGAATTACTTGTACTTAGTATTGGCCTTTTGTAAAGTATCATGGACCTATTGATGAATGTCCTGGATCTGTTCAATATGTTTGTTGGCTTTGTCAACCTCAAAATGAGCATGGGAAGATTATGCCTATGTGGACGCGAGGGGTAGTGATACATCAATAAGACCCAATGGTTGAAATTCCAAGCCCACCTAAAAAGGGTTATGGCCAGTCGAGCTATGGAGGGCTCTATTGTAACTATGTTGAACATAGGAGAGACATTCATTCCTTGTGTGTGGATGCTTGGAGTTGTACATGCACAATATATCCACAATTTTCCTCTAAATAACCTTTGTCTGGCCATCACTTTGGGGCTGGAATGCAATGGGTTTGGTGAGCTTCATATCCAACAGATACCAGAGACTCGACCAAAACATGCTTAGGCACTTACTTAAGTGATCTGATATCATGATCTATGGTATCCCAAAATATAACCACACCCATTCAAAGAAGAGCTTGGCAGTGGCCTCTACTATGATATTCTTCTTGTTGGTTGTCAAAATGGCCATCTTAGAAAATCGATCAATAACCATAAAGACACAATCATTGCCCTGCTTGGTTGAAGGAAGATCAAACATGTAGTCCATTGAGACGAGATTCCCAGGGCATGTCGAGAAGAGGCATAGGTGTGTACAGACCTTGCTTCTTAATGTTCGGTTTAGCAATGGCGCAGGCAATGTAAGACCTACGATAATCGCTGACATCTTGTTGAAGCTTTGGCCAATAGAAAGACCATTAGAGCACGACCACTGTCTTTTCCATGCCAAGGGAACTTGCCATCCAATTGTAGTGAGCTTCCCAAATCAACTTTGCATGCTTCCTTGATGTAACACAGAGATGGCCCAGATGGCATAACAGTTATGCTTGCTTGAAGTAACACAAAGATGGCCCTGTTCATGCCGAAGGATCAATTTTCCACGTTAGAATATAGCTTGTATTGCTGCATAATGTGAAGAAATTGTTGAATATGTTGGAAGTGTTTTGTCAATTTTTTGTTGAAGTTGAGGATAACATCTCGATATACCACCACAAAAGAATTGGTGAAACAACGCAAGATATCATCCATCAACCTCATGAAAGTGGTTGGGGCATTTGTCAAACCAAAGTGCATGAACAAAATTCAAATAAACCTTCTTTTGGACTTGAAAGCAGTCTTCCACACATTAGTTTATTCTATTGGGACTTGGTGGTAACCTATCTTCATATCAATATCACTGAAGTACTTGGCCCCCTTGAGCCCATCAACCAGGTCGTCAATTCAGGGAATTGGGTACTGTTTCCTGACTGTGATTTTGTTCAGAGGCCCTATAATCAATGCAGAGTAGCCATGTGTCGTCTTTCTTCTATACTAGTACAATTGGGATTCCGCAAGGTAAGAAGCTCAATTGGATGTGCCCTTTTTGGAGTAGCTCTTGAATTTGGCGCTTGATTTCCTCATTTTCTAAAAGAAAGCAGCGATAGATTGCCCATTGGGTATATTTGCACGGACGATCAAATCAATTAAATGTTTGTCGACCAAAGGGAGAGGTGCCAAAAGGTCGCTCGACCGAAGGGAGAAGAAATAAGTATTTGAGGGAAGACTAATGTAACCTGTTATTTAATTCTACTCATTCTTGGAGTATCTATTATACCATGTTTAACTAGAGCACTTGATCCTATACGAGTAGAAGATCCACTAAGGATGGGATAATCTATAGCATGGGAAAGACGAAAAACTAGGAGCTCCTAAACAGGCATGCTTAAATAATAAAGTAGGTATGCTTAGATAAGGAAGGAGCCTCAGGAACTTAAGACGCCTTTGTATTCTTCCACGACCTTGTCAACTTTCTTTTGCTGCATGGAGAGGCCTTGTGTGGAGGCCATGGATGTGACCACGACCTTTTAATCACTTTGAGAGTGAGGCGGGAAGAAGACAAATTTCTTAGTCTGGGAGACGAGCTTCGTGCATTCCTTAGTGGAGATCAAAGAAATGTCAGTAGGTGGAGCTACCTTCGATATCTTGTACAATTGTCTTCCCAAAGTAATAATAACACTGTGAGGTCTAGGCTCATAAACAACATGACGCTTTCACAAGTATGGTTGGCCTAAATGAAAATCACAAACTTCCAGGGGGAAATATCGCACAATACCTCGTCTTTGAAGGGCTTGATGTCGTAGGGCAAGCGGCATTGTTGCCTAACACGAAGATCTTGCCCTTAGCAAAGCCACCTGATCGTGTATGGTTGTGGGTGTGGTGTTGTCAATAGGTCCAACCACTTGACAATCTTTGATGAGATGACATTTTTTTGACTTCCACTATCGACTATTAAGTGCAATAGAGAACCCTTTACGCACATCTGCAAGTGAAAAAGGCACACACCTTTCTCCATATCTTTGGGTTCACTTTGAGGGACCTTGGCACTGGGTTTTGCATCAATGATCCACTTCTCCTTGTCTTAATCTATTTCAAAGTCAAAACCTGCATCCAAATCTAAGGCTTTGAGCTCGGCCACCAATGATTGCTTTGAGCAACAATCATCACCGTTACACCAAGGGCTATTATGGAACTCGCACCACTTTCTTGTGTCTTGCTTTGTCTTCCCATTACCCTTCTTTTGTGTAGCTTAAACAGGTTGTCCTAGGGTCATCCATCTTGGCTATCCTTTGTTCTGCAGGTTGGGAACACCTTTGCCTTGCTTTTGCTATGAGAAATTTGCAAATCCAAACTCTTGCTTCTTCTGTTTAAATTTATGCTCGATTTTGGCAACATATCGGTAACTCGCACCCAATGAGAAGATGTCCAAAAGCTCCATCTCTCTCTAGATACATTTGTGCAAACCATCGTGATACTTAAGCACTAGATGTTGATCAAAGTATTTGATACCCAACTTGTTGCGCAATGTATGGAACATATTTGTGAATGTTGGCACTGTTTGGTCCCTCCCCTGCCACGATATGATCCATTTCATGTAATATTGTTCCTTAATAGCATCCTTGATAGAGCCCCAAGTGGACATGACCGCAAACATTATGGATTCCTCTATGGTCGTTTGCTTACAATAGCTCTTCCACTAATCCTTGACATGGGGAACAGCCTTGAGGAGAGCAAAGGTAATCTCTTCTTCATCAAACAAAATGTGGACAGAAAAATACCCTTCTATCATATCTAATCATTTATCTAGAGCATCTACAACTATCCAGGCTTCAAACACAAGAAAATCAAAACTAACTTGCAACTTGAAGGGGGTGATGCCTCCAAAGTGGTCGATTGACGAAGATGTGCTATTATTGGATGTCATCGAAGAATTTGGAAAAAATTAACCATCATCTTGTTCCTTTGTTACACAAGGGCTTACTCGAGGAGCAGAGTAATAGCATCTCCTACTCGCTCATCTTTGCAAGTATTCAAGTAATTCGAGACCCAACCCCTTACACCATGACCTCATTAGGGACATGCACAAAAATAAAGATAAATAGCAAATCGCTCTGATACCACTAATCCTAATTTATGAAGTAAACACAATGAAATACAAATTTATAACAAAAACACAGAGATACAAACAAACTTGGCTTCTATCAATAAATGAAATGTGTTAAATTGTAAATAATGCAAAATGAAACAAATTTGCTTGAATGGTCATAGCTTATCTCTAAGAAGAGATGTAAGGGTTCTGCACATTCGACAAAGCACATTATAATGAGGTCGAAAGGCCCATTTCAACATAAAACAGCAATGAAGAAGCCTTAAACATCAAAAACCTCACTCTAGCAGAGGAAACGCCAAAAAAATACAATGAAGATTGACTCTCTCACCATGATCGAATCTAACCCCTGACTTCGAAATCCATTCTTCCACATCATATTTTACTGTTGTTTCCTCTAGAAGACTCATGCCATTGATTCTTCCCTTTTTGAGCAAGGCATATAGTCTCTCCAATGGGTTGAGTTGTTGTCTTCTTCTTTCCGAGGGATTTCTCACATTCTACAACCTTCTCCACCAAAGAGTCAAATGTGATAAACTTCAATTGGTCATTATCTTGCAAGGATTCAAGATAGGTAGAGGGCCTTGATGAAGGCTATGAGAGGAAGGTGTCTCTTCAACCGAACGGCATCTATGTCATTCGTAATGGCTTTGATCTCAAATATCAAAGCCATGGGGTCATCATCCTTTAACTTTAGGTTGACGACGTTTACCAACAATTGCACAAGTTCCAATTATAAGTGGGAGTCATACAAGTCAAGGCAGATGAATGACCAAAATAGTCTTTAATGGAAACAATATGAGAACTCAACTCTTCACTTACTATCACAACAACGAAGATGAGACAATCCATCTTCACCAACAGTTGTTTCTTGCAATCTCTAGGTGCCTTAACACAATGTGATTTGGATACTTCTTGAAAATGTTAAATAACAATGATCCTAGGCTAGTGTCAATGGAGAAAAGTGTAATAAGAAGAATCTAAAAGAAGAAAAGCACCATTGCAGAATAACCAATCTTCCATGAGCAAAACCAAAGCATGCACAAGTGACAACAACTCAACTTGCACAAGGCCAAATCGTAGGTTTAGCCATAAGTCATTATAAGTTCACTGTTTGAGCTTGAATAGAAATATCCAAGGGACTATACTCATAAAAACCTCTATTACAGCATGTTATTTTGGCCCACCTGCAAACCTCATCAGTCATGCCTATGGAAATAGAAAAAGCCACTAACTTTTGAAAAATGAAGATTATTGCACAAGATTAGCATTGGAATGGTCATTCTTCTACCTTGACAAATATAAACCCTTTCCCATATTTTGTCAAAGAGCATGTTGAACTGAGGAATAACTTAGTCGTTGGATTATATCCTTATGCTAGCTAAAAAATGTTGGCTTCCAATAACACATACAACCTGTGGTTGTTCTCAGAGGAAGGAAAACCACGATTTCCTTCATGGACTTCAAGTGGGCCTAAAGACAATATACCAAGCCTTTCTAGACTCAATTTCGTTCACTATGTCGCACAATTTGATGCCACTGTGGGCTTTCCTTAAGAAATTTTTTATATTCTCTTAGGTGAACTGCAAATCTCGGGAATCAAGGATAACAAGCTTAACCCAGAGAAGAGAAAATTTTAATTAATTCTTTTACTTGATTTATAATGTTTTGATGCTCATGTTTTTCATTTTTTAATGTTTTGATTTCCTCCAGTGGCTTTTGGTTAAGGCCATTTAAGCGAAAATTTTCATCAAACTGTTTTGATAGGCCTTCATTGGGTTTCTTCTTGAGATCTTCCTTTTCTTGTTCCTATCCTTCGTCTTCTTGACTTGTATAAGAAAATTATTTTTGCATCATTGATATTGACTTTTAACTTTCCTAACTAAGCACTTTTATATCTTCCAGGTCCTAGGGTGAAGGTACTGTGGAATCTAAGTTCATCGTAATGTCTTGAAGGGTTGCCTTCTTCATGTTACAAGGAAAAGTAAAACACATTTTCTTAGTGTTTAATATGAAGGAACCCAATGTTTTAAAGGGAGAATTATGTCGATCTCCTTTTTATACATAGTTGTAACACTAAATTGAGATATACATCCATAATCATCAATTATCACTTGCAAATCCTTAATTTCATAATGTTTCTTGCCAATACTATCTTCCTTTTTCACCTATATTTCGTTCTAAAATTGATGATTGATTTGCCAAATTTATATTAATGTAAGTTTCCTTGTCATTCACATTGATGGTGATATTAGTCTCTTTTTCCCTAGATCCTCCCTTTTATTGTAAATAAGCTCCACTATGCAATTTGTATAACTATAAGAGAATCTTCCTTTCTTCATCTTCAATTTGCCCCCCAATAACTTTTGATCCTTTAAATTTTAAACTCAAAGATCATGCCTTTACTCTTATAATTTTTTTCAATAATTTTACTAATGTGTGTTTGTGCATATAATATTGAATATCCTTTTTCTAACCCAACATTCTTTCGCCTATGTTCCCTTTGCTTTCACTTATAACTCATTATTTATTAAATATGTATCATTTCTTATTTATATAAAGGGTTTATTTTTGCCACTCTATAATTCTCTTCACTTTTTACTTTTATGAAAAGTAATTTTTTTTTAAATATCAAAAAATAGAGAGGAGTGTTTCCCCCCATGATATGCTTGGAGATACCAAATGTAGCATGTCACAAATATCCAAACTATTGATAAAGATGTAATCTAAGGTAGTGCTTTCATTTTGATCGTATTTGTATAAATATAACGTATCCTTGCCTTTTAATTACCTTTATTCATTGAAATTGACACCTACCTTGTAAACTAGGACAATACACCTCTTAATTAGTTGCGAACTCCGACAACATTTTATATGCTTTGAGCACTACATCAATTTAAAACCCCTATAAGGTACGCACCCTTTGGACGCCTTAAGACACCTTGACAAATCACCTCCCCACATTAGTCACAAAATATTATTCCACTAGATTTGTTACTAGACATTTTAAACAACAAGAGGTTATTTTTTTCGAGCAACAAGCCAATTCTTTAGTTTATCGATGAGTCCTCGTGATCTAATCTTTGACAATTAAGGCACCTAGTGTTGTAAACGATTAACTTCTTTAAATGGTGAGTAGCTAGCAAAGCGTTGGCGACTTAATGTATTATATTTGTAGTTATTGTACCTTGTCTATGGCTTTTGTTTACTTATACACACCAATGTTATCAATTATACACTCCCATTCCTAATACCACTTAACTCGATTAGAATATGATTGTTGGAATAATATTGGATGGTTATTATTTCCCAATGATTGTTCCAAAATCTTTCAATAAGAAAAAACCTTGTTAAGTTTCCAATACCAGATTTATCTACACCTCAACAACTTTTATTCCCAAAAAATAATTAGATAAAATTATGAATTGTTGGAAACCAAAATCATTCTTATTTAACTGCAAAGAAATAGTTTACAGCGAAATCACATCATAATAGTACGTATACAACCATAACAGTTTTCCTTCATTAAAAATCTCGGGAAAATCTGGGCCTATACCCATAGAGAAAATACACAGAAATAATCTTTGTTGGAACCTATAACTCAGCCCCAGCTATTCATCCCACCAAAAAATCAATCTCTTGAAGAACTCAACCTTGTAGAAACTCAAAGCCCCCACACCAGCAAATCGACCGCCTCCCTTTTCCTCCATGTACAACACCGGGGCACTCCAGGAAATTGACCCACTTGATAAATCGACCTCTCCACAAATCAGCCTCCTCTCCACTTCAACTATTCAGCCTCTCGATTCCCAAAACTAGACCTCCAAGAATTACTCCCAAAAAAATTTGTGCTCTTCCTCCCTCCTCTTCAATCTAGTTAACCCTCTCACTTTAGGGAAAATTGCTCCCTCCCCTTGAGGAAATCATTCTCAATGTCGTGTAGTTGCATTGTGTCTTCACCTTTCCAATATGTTTCTTTTATAGCTTCATTAAGCCAAATCCCTAACGCTAATCTCCAAAGGGATTCACAACTAAAATTACATCTTCAACGTGTGAAATATTTAACTCTAATTGCAGAAACTAGAGACGTATTCTTCTAACTAAATTATTATGCAGTTTATTTGCTAATAAAAATATCAAATAAATCACACTACAATTTTTCACCATAAATAAAATGTTTGGAAACTGAAGTTGCATTGTTGTCTCTACTTCTGGAGATGATTCGCTAGGCCTCTTGGATTGATTCCCAGCCTTCTGCAATTGAATCAAACGCTCCTCTGTCTAGATCGAACAACCTTTGCTTGTTGCCTACACAACCCCTACGCAATCTTTTTGTGGGCAAATTCACACTCCCCCAAACTAACTCTTTCGGCACTGGAAACCTCCACCAAAATATTGCCTCACTCCTTTGCCACCTGCTACTCGATCTCTCTTGTTGAATCACCTACACTGGAAAATCACACTATCTAGATCATTGAGTATCTCCACTTATGTCTTCAGCATCTACCCGTCGACCTCTTCTTATAATCTTCAGTTGAGACTTCAACGGCCACAATTAAATCTTAATTGATGGTCAAGATCATCTCTAAGTCGATTCGTGTGAGGTTCTAGAGAATTCTCACCTTTCTCAATTAATTACTATTAATTAACCAGTTTTCCTAAGTTCGACTTAGGAAACTTTAAACAATGATCAATTAATTTAATTGAGCTATCTCTAGGTGGAATTTCCATAAACAATTTATGGGTTTTGAAGAACACATGTATTTTAGCCTCTCCACAAAGATTGAGGCTAGAACACCATCCAATGCTACCAAAACTAGCACTCTGTCCTAGCGAGGAAGGTGTTCTAGCGTTACACTGCAACAAAACCCTGTCTCTGCATCATCCTCCCATACACGTCGTTGATGCCTAACAACTATAGTTGCTTTCCATTATCCATCAACCATTGCGCTAATTCTGATTCATCTGCTACTAACTGTAGTTGAACCATGTTGCATTTGTGTTGCTGCTAACACCGCATTGTACAACTTGTATTGCTGCCAACTCTGCATCTGCACCGCTACCCAACTAACACTCCCTCTCACTATTGTTGCTACTGCTGCAACTGAGAAGCATCCAAAATATTGAATCAATTGCGTCCCTATCCTGCAATTGTCTCCTGAGTTTCTGACTGCTTCTAGCCTTTACACTATCTACTGGGAAACCTACGTTGTTGTTGAGTTTGGATTCTGCCTCCTACACTACTATCAACATTGTTTTGACTCCCTCAGCGTCTGACTGCAACTAGTCTGCAATTGTCACTCTACAGCTAACTGCACCAACACTGATCCTCTTGCCACTGAATACTATCGGCCCCTGTAGCAAGGGTAATGATCCTGCTGCAACAACTGCAACTGATCTAATTGATCCCCTCATTGCTTCTGCACTGGATGTTGCCCATCCAGCACACTAGAGTTTTATACTCCTCCTCCTCCTACATCCGGTGCCCCGCTATCTCCATTCAAGCCTATTCCGAGGCTCAG
Organism: Pinus tabuliformis; assembly: GCA_031772625.1. NCBI lineage: Eukaryota > Viridiplantae > Streptophyta > Pinopsida > Pinales > Pinaceae > Pinus > Pinus tabuliformis. The sequence continues at coordinate 129,474,612 of CM062820.1, read as the reverse complement.
AACCTTCTTCGCTTTGCAACTTGCACTATATAACTCATACTTCCTCCAGCACTTGTCTGTGACAACTGGAAGTCGATCTACTACCCAAATATGCATTATGGCTAACTCGCATGGTGTTATGCAACCAGCTCACAAAATAGAAGAGATAGATCAATGACTTCAAAATTAGCCTATTCGAGGGGGCGCAGCGTCCTTTACATTACACAAATGAACAATTCTTGGATGACACAAATGATAAGACCTCCTTCCAATATATAGGAGTCTAAGGGGTCACAACATAATCAGAACCTACATAACAATAATATTGTAAGGGCACGATAATAACAATAGTGGGCTTCAATGGGGCACAGTAATAACAATATGGGGACTACATGAGCACAACAATACAATAAGGGGTTGCACTAATAACAATAAGGGGCTACACTGGTGGTATAGGGACCTAACATGCCCCTCTCCTCCAAAAAATTGTTGTACCCAATGCTTGAGTACTTACGGATGCTTCTGTATAAAATTCTCAACCTCCCATGTGGAATCTTCAGCGGGTAAGTTCTTACACCTAATGAGATACTCTGAAATTCATCTATTTCATAACTGCCAGGTTCTTGATTCCGTGACTGCTTCAGGTTCCAATATGATTTTTCCTTCCTCGTCAAGTTTCGACAATATTGTTTGAACTAGAAGCTTGTCACCTATAACCTTCTTTAAGCATGAAACATGCAACACTGAGTGCACTCGGAAAGATGCAGGACGCTCCAATTTGTATACCTTAGTACCAATCTTTTGCAACACCTTGTAAGGACCATAGTACTTTGGTGATAATTAATTATCCTCCTTAGCTTGCTTGAGTGACATTTGTTTGTATGGTTGTAGCCGTAAAAATACCCAGTCGCCTACATCAAAACTTCTTTCACTACGATGTTGATTTCCCTGTCGTTTCATTCGATTATGGGCCAAAGTGAGGTTATCCTTTAAGAGTTGGAGAACTTCTTGTTGATGCTCGATGTGATATTCCACTGCTTGAACCTTAGAATTTTCTCTTAAAGATGATGTGATGTATGGTGGATGATATCCATAAAGTACCATAAATGGGGTCATTTTTGTTGCAGCATGGAAGGAAAGTGTTATACCACCATTCATCTAGAGGTAACCACTTGACCCATTGTGGTTTTTTATCACATACAAAGCAATAAAGATATCCTGCGAACATTTGTTCAATAGCTCCGTTTGTCCATAAGATGAGCTATGAGCTAATTGAGTACCACGAAAAGAAAATAATTTTGTCCAAAAATTTTCAGTGAAAATGGGATCTCTGTCACTACCTGAGTCAATCAATGTTATTACCTTTTTCTTCTTGATATGTCCTTCTATCTTGAGAGTTTGAGAGGAGTGGTAATTCATGCCAATGCATTACAAGATATGGTCAGATTCATTTCTTCTTTCTCTGGGGTTGGTTCTTGTTGTATATCCTCTTCTTTTGATGTTTCTTAATTGTCCCCAGAAAAACCCAATGCAGGAAAACTAGTGCAAAATTCTAGTGTGTAATTCTCCTCTAGAAATTGTTGATTGTTGTTGTTGTTGGTGTCTCTTCCTCCCGACCTTCTGCAACTTAATCGAACCCTCTTCTGGCAAGATCGAACTACCTCTGTGGGTTGCCTGCACAACCCCTACACAGCCTCTCTGTGGGCAACTTCGCACTCCCTCAAACTAACTCTTTCAGCACTAGAAACCTCCATCGGAATACTGCCTCACTCCTCTGCCACCTGCTACTCGATCTCTCTTGTTGAATCACCTGCACTAGAATATCGAGCTGTCTTGATCACTGAGTATATGCACTTGTGTCTTTGCCATCTATCCAGCGACCTCTTCTTATAATCTCCAGTTGAGACTTCAACGGCCACGATTAAATCTTAATCGATGGTTGAAATAATCTCCAAGACGATCTGTGTGAATATTTAGAGAATTCTCACCCTTCTCAATTAATTACTATTAATTAACCAGTTTTCCTAGGTTAGATTTAGCAAAAATTTAAATGATGGTCAATTAATTTAGTTAAGCTATTCTAGGTGAAATTTCTAGAAACGATTTATGGGTTTTGGAGAACTCGTGTTTTAGCCTCTTCACAAGGTTTGAGACAAGAATACCATTCGATGCTACAAAAATTAACACGCCTTACTTGAGATCAACAGTTGAAATCATATCTAAGTCACTTAAATAATTCTATTATTTGTCCTTAATACTTTGGCTATTAAGCCAAAGTATTAACTTTAACTATTGTACTTTTCCTAAGCTAGACTTCAGAAAGAGGTCATAAATCACCTACTCACCAAACAAGCACCTAAAGAGGCAATCAACCATCTTCTACATGCTAAGATACCAAGATCATGTATAAGACCTTTCTAAGCTACCAAGAACTTCAACAAACATTACTTGGATGTTGAATTTTATACTTGTTGCTTTAACATATGGCCGCAAATTATATCTGCAACATAACCTCTCTTAATTGTTGGCATCAGAATAACAGAATTGGTTCATTGTATAATGTTGACTACATTTATATTTCAAATTGGTGGCAAACCTACTTCAAATTTATTTATTTTTATTTTATTTTTTCGGTGGGGGTGCTTCTTCTTGATTTTTTGCCGCATCGAAAGGTATTCCTACATGGCAAAAGGGGTCTCCAAGTCAGCCTAGAAAATTTAACATAAAATTTATTTTGTGGAGTGACAAGTTGACCCAGTCAATGAAAGGGTGTGTCCCTTGGGTTATTTTACGCCATTCAACTAGTATAAATGGATGATGTGACATCTCATTTCCTCCACCAAGCAAGAGAAATTCATCTTATCTCTCTTCAACAACCATCTGTGAGGAAATAGAGTTTGAATGAAGTTGACCAAGCTTGATAGAACTAATTTGTCAGATTGAGATTAGTCGGGATGTTACTTTTTATGGGGAGATAGCCTTCAAGAAGTCGAGAGAGTCCCACATGGAAATTGCTAGTAAGGAGCACGAGGGTTCGAAAAATGTAGGTACAAGTCCTTTAATTCCAATTGCTCACCCTTCAGATGATCAAGAGGAGTTAGCAGAACTAGCAGAGCCAGTGGACCAACTAAGAGATGTTGTCGGGACCAAGTAGAGGCTAGCGTCGCTTTGTGACACTTTGAAGGATGTAGAGGGGCATGCAGCTCCATGTTGTACTTTCAGGGAGAGCAAATGACCACAAAGGTTCTCAGGTTATATGGCATTGATGAGCCACATCATTGATTTTGAGCGTTCTAGTTATGAGGAGGCAGCAAGCCAATAGTTTTTGAAGGATGCCATGATGGAGGAGTATCAGTGCATCATGAAGTATGATGTGTGGCAAATAGTTCTGAGACCAAAGTGAGAGTCAGCGGTGACTTCCAAGTGGATCTATAAGATCAAGCATGCAACAGATGGGTGCATCAAGAAGTATAATGTGAGATTCATGTCGAATAGGTTCTCCCATAAAGAGGGAGTGGACTATGATGAGACGTTTGCTCTAGTTGCCAGATACACTTCTATTAGAACTAATGCTTCTCTTACTTTAGTTATGGGTTGGAAGATACATCAGATGGATGTAAAGACCACTTTCCGCAATGTTGTGATTGAGGAGGAAGTGTACATAAAAAAAACCTCAAAACTTCAAGGTACATGGAAAGGAGTCCCATGTTTGTAGATTGAAGAAGGCTTTTGTACAGACTCAAGCAGGCACCCAATGCATGGTATTCCAAGATTGATGGATACTTTATAAGCTTGGGCTTCACCAAGATGTTGCATATCCTATCATTTACTTCATGATTGTTGATGGTGATCATTTGATCTTGGTGTTGTATGCCCAGTACTCAAAACCGGCCAGTTCAAATCGTAAACCAGTCAAACTGGCCAATTTATTGGGCTGAGCTATTCAACCGGTGGAAAAACCGGTTTAATCCCCGCAAGCTAAGCTTCCGAGGTCTAATCAGCCATAAATCGGTCGCTTTATGATGGAACCAACCGGTTTTTGCATAAACCAATCTGTTTATTGCTAGGCCTGCCGCAAACCCCATGGAAGGCGGTTTTGTGCCTTTTGAAGCAATTTTGAGGGAAACTAGGGGTTGTTTCCCTCCACAAACAATGCCTCCAAGCCTTTAAAAAGATGTCTCCCATCTCATTTGCCTCACACATCTCATTTGGATTTTTTGTGAGCTTCATTGTCAGCTTGAAGAGTGTTGAGTTTTTGTTGGAGAAGTGGAACAGCAGTGAGTTTGGGCTTAGTAGTAGCCACAATGGTTGCATGGGCTCATTGTGATATGATTGATGACAAAATGATCTGCAAATATTGCCAAAAATATATTGGAGGGGGTATTTAAAGTTTCAAAGAACACTTGGGTGAGATGGGAGACCACGTAATGCCATGTAGAACAACAAATGAAGTAATATGGCATATTAGGGAAGAATACGTTCATAATTTTGAGGCTTAAGTCACTCAACCAACTAAGAAGCTTGACTCAAATAGTTGAAATGTTTGAGAGTTGAGACTCAACCAAATGAGTTTGATCATGATGAGAAGTGATCATGTTGCTCATAGATATTTAGACTTCTAGTAGGTCGGTGGCCCCATAACTTGTAGCATTGTTTTTGGACTCTAGAGGCCATTTAGAGCCTCATTGATTATGTATTTTGTTGTTGATATGTATTGAACTCGGTGTCATTTTGATATATTCACCTTTATATGGTATATAGTTGAACAAACTTTGCATATTTTGTCTCTAATAGTTTGGAATCATGGTTTTAAATCTTAAAAATAGTTTTTTTCATTAAAAATAATTATTTCATGCATTTTTTTAAAGATTGATTCATTGACATCAAACTTGTCACGGTTTGATCAGTTTCAGTTTGAAACCCAATTTGATAGGTGGATTGGCCCCATCACAGGTTCCAGTTTTGAATACTTTGGTTGTATGTGAATGCTCTTTTCCTCACTAGGGTAGAGAGGCTCATTGTCAGGTGCAAGAGTGACTTGGCCTCAAAGTTTGAGTTGAAGGATCTTGGCCTGATACACTATTTCTTGGGAATGGAGGTGTGGCGGAAACCTGATGAGATATTCCTTGGCCAAGGGAAGTACAACGTTTAGATTTTGAGGAGATTCGGCATGAGGGATTGTGAGTCCATGGCTGCACCTATGGTGACCAATCTGAAGAAGATGAGAGATTCCACCTTAGATTCAAATTTGGTGGATCCCACAATGGATAGGCAGTCAATCGAATCCTTGATGTACCCAGATAAGAGCAAGCATGATATTTGCTTTGCAGTGATTACCCTGAGCCAGTATATAGTTGAGACGAGGCAGGTACATTGAGTTGCAACAAAGCATGTGTTGAGGTATCTGTGTGGTACAGTTGGATATGATTTGAGATATGTCTCAGTTAGTGAAGTGACGCTGCAAGGATATATCGACTCAAATTGGTCCGAGAGTGAAGAAGACAGAAAGAACACCTCGAGGTGTTGCTTCAGGAAGTAGACTTTGTCGCGCTCAGTAAAGCACAGGCAGAGTATATCACAGTGAGTGCCACAAGTCAGGAAGCAATGTGGCTTCAGAAGCTCCTTGCAAGCCTATTTGATCTAGAGCTCAAGATGACCTTTATATTTTGTGATAATCAAAGTTGTATTAATCTTTCGAGGAGTCTATCTTTTCATAACAAGTCGAAGCATATTGAGATCAAATATCACTTCATCCGACACATGTCATAGAAGGAAGCAGTGTAGCTCCAATACATATCCACAAACAAGCAGATTGCAAACATTCTCACCAAGCTTTTGTCTAGAACGAAGTTTGTATACTTTAATGACAAGCTTGCCATGATGCGATATATCTCCTTGGATGAGAGGAGGTGTTGATTTCTTTGCAGGATTGGGCAAACCATCTCCTAAGAAGCCATGTTGATTTGGTTGGGTCATGCAGATTTGAACATGAGAGATAGATACATTCACCTAAGTGGCCATGCCGATTTGTTCAGGTTTGAATGGCCCAGGGGAAAACCTCCTGAGAAGCCAAGTCAATTTGGATGGGTCATGTCAATTTGACCAAGGGCATTGGATGCATCTCCCTAAGAAGCCATGTTGATTTGGCTAGGCCATGCTGATTTGGCCAAGGGTAAATAGCCTAGATTACTCACATTGTCTACTCTAGGATGGAGTGATCTATATCTATAGACGTGCATGTGAGGGGGCACTACATTAACATAGCAAGCTCATGATTTTTTCTTGAGGAAGGAGAAATTTCAGCCAAGGGGAAATTTGTTTGCATCTAAGGAAAATACCTCCCTCAGTAAGAGGGAGTGTTGATTTTTTGTAGCATCGAGAGGTATTCCTCCATCGAAAAATGAGTCTCACATTCCGCCTAAAAAAATTAAAATAAAATTTATTTTTTGGAATAACAAGTCGGCCCAACCAATGAAAGTGTGTGTCCCTTGGGTTATTTTACTCCATTCAACTAGTATAGTTAGATGATGTGAGATCTCATCTTATCGACCGAGCAAGAGCAATTCATCTTCTGCCTCATCATCATCTTATCTCTCCTGGGTAGTCGCATGTGTGAGGAAGTTTTATTTGATTGAATTTGACCAAGTTTGACCAAGTTGAATTGATATTTGTTTGAGAGAGTTTGACTTGAACTAATTGAGTTGTTTGACCTTTAATTTGACCACAGACCATACAATGTTGACCAAGGGTTTGATTGAAATCCACATGTGCAAATTTGACCTCAGTTTGACCAACCGTAGGGCCGCACATGTAGATTGACCGTAGGCAACGGTTTGACCAGTGCATACTTTTTATTGTTTTTGACCGATTTGACCAGTGTTGACCAACAAATGATTTGACAAGGTTTGATTGGTATTTAGTCTTTTAATTGGCACAAATTTCAAGACAAATTGTTGATTTGTAAACCTTGCTGATGAATAGTTTCTCCTAAAGAAAAGTTGTTGGGTTTTCTCTGAAGGTTAGGTATCCTAGGGTAAAATTATTGTCTCTGTTGAATTTTGTAGCTATGGTTGGTCTTCATAATTTATATTTTTTCCCTTGAAATACACAATGAAATTGTAAGACATTTTCTTCATGTCATTTTCATTGTTTAACCCTTAAAAGAATTAATATAAGGCATGTTCACATCGGTATCAAAAAATAGAAAATTTTGAATTTTGAATTTTGAATTATGAATTTTTGGCTCCAAACTTGTCAAGTCGACCCTCCATCAATTCAAGTCAACCCCAGTGAAGAGACACCATTTGGACAGGCAATACACTATATATAGAACACTCAACCTCCTCCGCAAGGCACAATTTGACCTCTCACACAAGAAGAAATATTCTGGGCATCCAAGTGAAGAAGAAGGACGAATTCATCTCAAGCATATTTCTCTCATTCTACTTCGCACGTGTGACTTTCTGGGTGGCAAGTCGAACTTTTATGCCAAAATTCTGGGCATCAAGGCCGAGTTTCTGGGCATATTCTGGAAAGCCGAAGTTCGGCCTAAGCAAATCAAAGAGGGTCAAAATCAAAGGGAAAAAGATTGACTTGACAAGAGGGATATTTGACTAGGTTTGACCATAGCTTTGTTGGTCAATTTGACCTCATAGTTGACTAGCAATATTAGGTGTATCTCTTGTTGAACAAAAGGATTTCTCTAAGGTAAAGATTGTTGGGTTTTTCCCCAAGTGGGTTTTCCCAAGGTAAACCTTGTGTTCTCTTTGTGCATTGTGATCTCTATTTGTCCTTATGCATTTATGGTTCAATCTCTGAAGTGTAATTGCTTAATGATAAACTGGAAGTGCTAAATGTATATCTACATCATTAGAAGCAATTATCAGTATTTCAAAAATTAGTGCTTGTATCTATTTCGTTTGAAAAAAATCAACATGGTATCATAGCTTTAGTGAAGGAAAGCACATTGAGAGGGCATTGAGATCCCATTAGAGAACGTGTGATTCCTTATGTCACAAATCTTGAGTCTTAAAAGAAGATGCATGATTCTCGTAGTTAGATTATACACTATCAACAACATTTGTCAAGCAATGAGTTTGAAAAATGAGCTTCATGATGTTAGAATGACAAGAAATGATACAATACCCTCGAATTTCATAAGGATTTCTTAATTAAGAGATCAACTTCAAGCAATTGATGAAATAATTTCTGAAAGGGAACTCATGAGTACAACACAGGATGGTTTACATGACTCATAAGATTCATTTGCATCTAGTGTTTGCGGTTGGAACCAGCTTTGAAGATCATTGGATCTCATGTATGCAAGAAGAAGCTAGACTCATATCAAAGGGAAAATTCAACAATTCAACAATCTGATGAAAGTGATTCTCAAGCTTTTCCGACACGTTCCAAGAAGGTTGGAGGAAGAAAGAAGAAATGAAGGAAGAAGACCTAAAGGTTGAAGGCCTACTACTCAAGGAAAGAGAGATATGTCAAAAGTTTGATGTTATCATTGTCACAAATTTGGTCACTATAGACATGATTGTCCTAAAAGATCAAATGATCGAAAGAGAAAAGGAAAGCAGCATGCTACCACAGCAAACATTGAAGAATAGTCAAAGAAACCCAAGAATCCAAGTGACAAAGATTTATTTTATTTTTCTGCTCTAATATATTCTATTGTAGATACTAATGACTTGTGGCTAGCAGATAGTGGCACGTCAAGATACATGACAAGATATTGTGACAATCCTACTAGTCTAATGGAAAGGAGACTATCTTAAAAGGTACAGCTAGTAGACAACAATAGTTATGTAGCCAAACGTGTTGGAAAGACTTCCATTGCGCTGAAATCAAGTGAAAATGTTCATCTTAGCAACATACTAAACGTAATTAGAGTTCGTGAAGGAAGGTTGTATAGACTCTTGAAACAACCTAGTCAAGCATTAGTACATAATGACATCAATCCATGTGAACTTTGGCATAGAAGATATGCTCACCTTCACTATAGAGCTTTGTTATCTTTAAATTGGATGGTTTTAAGTGTTCCAAAATTGCAGATGGAGCATGAAGAAGTATGTAAAGGTTGTGCGCTTGGGAAGAATGTCAAGAAGCCTTTTCCAAGCAGCGAAAGTAGATCCAAGGAAATTTTGGATCTAGTTCATTTTGATGTATGTGGTCCAATGCCAATAAAATCTCTTGGAGGCTCTTTATTCTATGTAAACTTTTATTGATGACTTTTCTTGCAAAACATGGATTTACTTCATGATGACAAAGGATGAAGTCATTAACAAGTTTCAGGGATTTAAGGTTGAAGTGGAAAACTTGAAGGGAAAGAAAATCAAGACTTTGAAATCTTATAATGGAGGAGAATATGCTTACAAGGAGCTCGTTGCCTTTTGTAAAGAAGTTGTGAATAAGAAGAGTTGATAGTCCCATATAATCCACAACAAAATGGAGTTGTTGAAAGAAAGAACAAAACCATTGAAGAAGTTGTTAAGGCAATGATGTTTTTATGGAGTGAAGCATCAATGGTAGTTGTCTATATTCAAAATAGAAGTCCTCATCGAATCTTGGAGGACAAGGCTCCTGGAGAAGTATTCACCAAACAAAAACCACAAGTTGGACATTTAAGACTATTTTTTTGTCCAATCTATATCCATGTACCTAATGATAAGAGAAACAAGTTAGAGCCTTCATGAAAGAAAGGCATAATCGTTGGATACAGCGAGTCATCAAAGGCCTACAAAATCTATGTTCCAAGACAACGACAAGTTGAAGTAAGCATGGACATGACCTTTGATGAGAATGTTTCCTATTGGAAATCTAAAGAAGTTCCCCTAGACTCTGATGATGACGAAGAACATGAAACTCCTAAGGAAGAAGGTTCAGGTCCATCCCATTCTTCATAACATCTCGTAGATCATCTAAAAGAGTCAGAAAGGCCTAGCGATCCAGTATACCTAGTTGTTGTTCCTACAATCAAAAAAAGGATAGCTTGGCTTAGATCTAGTTTGTGAGAAGCAAACAGACATGCAGCACCACGTGGCACCTTCAAGGAAAGTATGAGACCAAAGAGGTATTATGGAAATGTAGCATTGATGACTAATCTCATTCATGCTGAACCTTCTACTTTTGAAGAAGCAGTTAGCCAGCAAGTTTGGAAGGATACGATGTTGGAAGAATACCAATCAATTATGAAGAATGATGTATGGGAGATTGTGCCTAGACCTAAATGGAAGTCAATGGTAACCTACAAATGGGTATATGAAATCAAACATGCAATGGATGTTAGCATTGACAAATACAAGGCAAAATTTGTGACTAGTGGGTTCTCCAAGAAAGAGGCAGAGGATTACGATGAGACTTTTGCTCTGGTTGTCAGGTACACCATTATTAGATCTATTATTTTTCTTATTTCTTCTATGGGTTGGAAATTACATCATATCGATGTAAACACTGCTTTTCTCAATGACGTGATTGAGAAAGAAGTGGACATAAAACAACCTCAAGGTTTTCAGGCTCATGGAAAAGAGCCTCATGTTTGCAGATTAAATAAAGCCTTGTATGGACATTAAAAAGCACCTAGACCCTAGTTTTCCCAAGGTAAATCTTGTGTTCTCTTTGTGCATTGTGATCTCTATTATCCTTATGCATTTATGGCTAAATCTTTTGAAGTTTAATTGCTTAATGATAAACTGTAAATGCTTAAAGAATATCTACATCATTAGAAGTAATTATAAGTATTTCAAAAATTAGTGCTTGTAACTATAGCACTTTAAAAATCAATAGTCTCTATCATACATGGTTGTCTCTTTATGATCTTTATTGTTTATGTTGCATTTACTGTTGAGATTTTCTAATGTGTAATTATTCAATGATAGCAATGGCACAAAATATTGTGGATAATCATTAGGAAATAATTATCTAGCAAAAACTTGTATCTATTGTACCAGGGTTGCAGCGGAGTGCCCCCCCACCCCCTGAATCCGCTCTCAAAGTGTGCTCCAAGCGGTAGTGAATAGGGAGCGACCCGAGAGCGCACTCTTGCAAAAAAAATTGCTCCCTAGCTTTCTTCACAGAAAATCGGAACCACGTTCTAGACGGAATTTTTTTCAAACAAACATGTTTCTGAGTGGGGCAACCTAATATTCAAGCCTATGGCCCTAGTATTGATGTGCAATTCATGGTAATGTTAAATCCTTAAAGTAAAAAAGATGAAAATGAAAGATAAAGAAAAAATTAATTACAATTTTAACATTACCATGAAATGGCTCAAGATGTTTGAGAGTCGTTCCAACTTCATTGGATTTCTTGCAAAGAAAGTACAATTTTAGATCTCACTGAAAATCGTACAAATTTATCAGTCGGGAATTCAAGATTGGGGGGATTTCAATGTTTCCATTGGATTTTGTCATGTACTAGGGTATATGTACTATGCTCACTGAGAAGTTCTGACCCAGACTTAGTTAATTTTTGCCTTTGCTTGAGCCACTATTTCCTTGTGCAATTCCCAAGGTTGATCATCTAACAGCATGCAACACTTGTACACTCAAGACTAGTCTACAACTGATGTTACACTGCCTTGGAATCTCCACCACAGTTGGGGAACTAGAATTCTCTATATGCACAAGCTATTTTGGCTTGATTGATCACTTAAATGGATGATCACTGAGTTTGACTGAAGTCCTACTGCACAACTTACCTTCCACTAGTTCCTCCAACAGTTGGAAGTAGTTTACCTGAAAACAACTTGAAATAACAAATCTTGATTGCTACAAATTAGCAATCACACATGCTTAACTGAACGCTAACTCCTCCAACTCGAATTTACTGAGTAAACTAGGTGACATAAGCCATGTCACACAAGTTGACTGCATCCAAGTTATCAGCTGATGTGGAAATTCGAAATTTCTCAATTTAATCAAAGCAAAATCAAATTGAGAATTTCTTGCTGCATTTTTCAACACTCCCTCTTAGCAAGAAAGAGATTATCAACCACACCTATCCTGCACTTGTGGAACTCAAACTTTCCTCTTGACAAGGCATTTGTCAAAATGTCAGCATCGTGTTCCATTGTCAGAATGTATTGTAGCAACATTATTCGCCTTTGCACACAATCTCATAAATGGTGATACTGGATATCTATATGCTTGGATCGATCGTGAAATACAGGATTTTCAAAGAGCTTGATGAAACTCTAATTATCACAATAGATCACAGCTGGATCCATCATTTGACCAAATTGTCCCACAAGTATCTTTCTCATCCAGATCGCCTCACATGCTACTTGACTGGGGGCCATGTATTCTGCTTTTGTCGAACTGAGAGCCATAGATCTTTGCTTCCTGTTGTACCAGGAAACAGTTGCGGACCCAACATTGAAAATTCCACCCGATGTACTCTTTCAATCTAATGTACTCCCCGCCCAATCTGCATATGAGAAGCCACATAGCTTCACTCCCTCTATCTGTCTGTACCACAGTCCAAACTGGGTAGTGCCTCAGAGGAACCATAAAACATCCTTAGTTGCCTTCTAATATAATTTGGTTGGCCTAACCATAGCTTGACTCAGTTGGTTGACTACATAGCACATATCTGGTCATGTGTTCACAAGATAGATTAGTGAACCCACTAGTTGCCGATAAATGGTAGCATCCACTTCCTCACTTGAAATGGCATCCTCCTTCCTACAATTGGTCGCAAGAGGTGTCTCCATGGGTTACAACTCTCCATGCGGAACTTCTGTAGTATCTCATTTGAATACTTGCCTTGAGAGACAAACAATTCCCCATCGCCTTGCCATACTTCCAACCCGAGGAAGTAGTGCATTAGACCCATCTCCTTCATTTCAAATTCCCTTGCAAGGTCCTACTCACAAGATCTAATCAACTCCTCATCACTAGTTAAAATCAAATCATAACAATATAAGACAATAATAAACAATTTATCTTCTACCAAGATGTGATAGAGGTTTCCATCCACTTCACTTTTCTTGAAGCCCAAACCAGTGACATAGTTATCAATCCTAGTGCGCCAAGCACGAGGCGCTTATTTGAGAAAGTACAATGCCCGCTTGAGTCTGCACACATGAGACTTCCAATCAAATGTCTCTAAAGTTTATGGTTGCTCGATGTACACCTCCTCAATAACCCCATTGAGGAATGTTGTTTTTACATCCATTTGGTGGATCTTCCACCCCATCTGCGCAGTCAGTGCAAGAATTGATCTAATGGATGAATACCATGCTACAAGAGCAAAGGTCTCCTCATAGTCAACTCCCTCAACTTGAGAGTACCCCTTGGCCACAAATATGGCCTTATGAGGGAGTTGACTATGAGGATACCTTTGCTCTTGTAGCAAGGTATTCATCCATTAGATCAATTCTTGAGAGTACCCCTTGGCCACAAATTTGGCCTTATACTTCTCTATGCTTCCATCTATTGCATGCTTAACTTTGAAGATCCATCTCGAACCCACTATTGATTCATCTACTGGTCTTGGGGCTTTTACCGACCATTTTGTGGGTGATGTCCCTAGGAGAAAAAATTTCTCCAAGATGGTCCTCAGCAGACAGCCCCTTGCAGCCACCAACTAGCTCGTTGTGCCACTTTTCTGCCGCCTGAGCCAACCATTTGGTCCCTCACCCATCTGCCATGATCATATCTTTGAAGGTGGGCCTCTCGAACCCAAAGGTATGCCTTGTCATTTGGTAATTGAGTATTGTAGTTTGCTTATCATGGACACTTCTAGGCATGGATTAATGGGGGGATTCGGCATAAAGAATGGGTTAAGTCTATGCTCTTGTCCCCTAGACCCCTTTTGGATATTAACCTTGGATTCTAGTCTCGGGGGATCTCTTTTACTGACCATTTGGCTTTAGGGATGGTATTGCATGGGAAACCCTGATTTTGGTTGTCTGGTCCTGCTACCTCATCTACATATATTGCCCCATTTCCACTCATTATAACCCCATTCATCATTTCTCCCACCTGGGTCCACATAGGGCTAAATCTCATTTTCCCCTTGCCCACACCTTCGGCCCTGATGCGCAATCAACCGCCCTACTTTAAAGGGGGTATCCACTACCATATCTCACACATCATGCTCTTACCCCTTGAGCCCTGAGTAGTTAATTAAAAATCATAAAAATGCAGAAGGCATATAAAGAAGGGTGGAAAAATCAAGGTCAGGGCACCTCATGTACCATGATTGCTCACTCCTATGCATTATATACCCAAGTGTGGGCTTCCCTTTTACTAGCTACCCTTGTACCCCAGCTTGTGGCCTAGGGCTGCCCCTTTTCATTCCCTACTCCATTCATCTCTTTATCACATGCCACCACCTTCAAAAGGACGTACCTTGGACATATTATCCCCTTTACGAGTAGAAACCACCTAATGAGATACTTGGTTAACCCCATTTGCAGCTTGGAGACATTAGCACATGTCAGAGCCCATTATGGAAGGGCATGCCATTATAAAGTCCCCACTTCTTGTCCATGGTTTGTAAGCTCTTTTACTCAATTTCCTTAATGACTTGTTAAAATTGGCAACTAGGGCCAAACTCCATGTGGGTCTTCTTATTTATGGAAGCTGATATTTTTCTTGGATTCCTCTCATCGAGAGGTGTAGGATTGATCTAAAGATCATTCGATTCCGACATGTATTCATGGAGATATGAATTTAATTGTGTTACTTGACAACTTGTCAAGATGAGCCAGCAACCAAATTACCCCAATTCAACCTCAACGTTACACTATAAATAAAGGTGGCCTTCAAGTCATTTCACACTCACTTCACTCATGACCTCTCTCCACTCGTTTTAGGTTTTGGTGGCAAGAGAGGTCATGATGATGAAACCCTAGACATAGGAAGAAAGGAGACTAAGGGAGAAGCCCTAGCCGCAGTCAAATGAAGAAAATCTAGCCGCATTCTGAAGAAGAGATCATGCCCTAGCCACAGTCCTAAAGTGCCCTACCCGCAGGTCAAGAAGAGACCCTACTTCGCTCTAAGCAGAAGCCCTAAACGCAGCTAAAGAAGAGACCCTAATCCGTTGTTCTAAGAGGCCTAAATCTGCAGTCTATTAGACCCTAATACACAGCTAGAGGAGGAGACATAATCTGCTGTCAAGAGAGTCACATACGCAGTTTAGAAAGGCTCCTATTTGTTGTCATAAAAAGGCCTTATACACAACTCTCCTAGCCACAGTTCATGAAGGCCCTAACTCCCATACGCTGCCCTAATCCACTGAAAGATGTAGCCCTTATCCGCAGCAAAAGCAAGGTCACCTAGCCACAGGCAAGAGAGTGTTAGACACTGTCCAGATTAGGCATATCCACAGCCATCTGTAGCTAGAAGGAGGCCCTAATAACATAGTCTTAAGAGAGGCCTCCAGTCGCCATTAAGAGAGACTCTAAGCCACTACAAAAAGGAGTCTTATCGTAGCATAAATTGTTGTAGGTGACAATGTTCTATTAAAGGCTATGACTAGGCATGAGTTAAGGATTTACTTGGACCTATTGGAAGAATCTGAAGCTACAGCTAGCTGCTTTGCTAGGATGCAAGCCATAGCAAGCAGCTAAGGCTATTCTGAGGCAGCATTGCAGTGTACATTGAGTACAGGTGGCAGCGTGGATTAGGAGAGACTCTCCTAGGTGGACTGCAGCCCTTGAAGGGCTTAGTTGACTGACAACTTGGAAGGTTAAAGGGCTTCTTCTTGTGCCCTAACTAGAATTGCAGGAACATGCAATTACAGGAACATTGCAACAACATTGATGATCTACCAAAAGCATATCATACAGTACTCCCCATCAGTGTTTTGAAGTCCGTAGGTGTTGCAGTCATTATTATTAGAATGATGGACTTACTGTTGTTATCATACAATATCTTATTTGTATATTTGTACTATCTCTCTCTCTGTTGAACTATTGAAGAATATAAGAAGAATTGATCAAGGGTTTCCCCACATTGGGGTTTGTCCCTCGCTGGTGCCACATCTTGTGTCCTCTTGTCTTGGTTTGTCTTCTGTTGTTTATGTTTATGTTCTATCTGCACTTTACTATCATGCTGATGTGATTGCTAATCTGAATATTGTCATTGGGCTAATATGAAAAATTCAACTAAATTGTTGTTAGCATAGAACATACCTAAAACCACTACTTGTTGTACTGGAAGGCTAGTGAACGCATTGGATCTTATGAAAGATTCTGGGTGGTCTCCATCTTGGGTTTGCTCTCCCCATACAAGTTCCTAAACCTCTAGATGGCTACATTCGGACATGTAGGGTGTGTGTTGAGAGCCATGGGCCTCCACGGCAGTGGAAAACACTCCATGGATCCCCAGAGATGTTCAGAGATTGCTCGAGATTCACCTATTAGACAAGGAAGATGCACCTCGTTCACCTTTGCCCAGCCAGCCCCACAGATGCACCATGCACTTGGCAAATGACCTAGGACTTGTATGTTGATGTGGCATCACTTACGCCATCATCTGAGACCTTACAGATGGACAACAGCCATCTTCAACTCACTTGGAGACCCATGAGGTCACTTGTGTGCTCTCACAGCCATTGTGAGCACCACAAGTTTATTATGGGGAGAACAAGGGAACAACCCCTTGTCCATTACTTTTGGAAGTCGAATTCATCATTTTGGCACTTATGGACTTCACCAGACCTCTTAGAGAGCCCAACAATATGCATTATTAATTATTCAACCTCTTGGGAGGCTTATTATTTTGTTTATGAGCTACTTTGGTGGGCCTGTCACCAATAGATAGTTATTTGCACATTTATTATTTTGTTTATGAGCTACTTTGGTGGGCTTGTCACCAATAGATAGTTATTTGCACATTTATTATTTTGTTTATGAGCTACTTTGGTGGACTTGTCACCAATAGATAGTTATTTGCACATTATTTTTAGTTGATGGGCTAATGTAGGCTCAAATTATGTAATTCAAACTCCTAATGAGTGTATAAATAGGAGAGACATGAATTCATTTTGATCATCACTTGGATTTGCAACTTATATCTCTTTAGAGATTTTCGCTATCCTTCTTGGAGGACGAATTTTTGGAGCATGGAATGAATTTTGATGTTTGGATAATTTTCATATGTCTTGGAGCTTCTTGATGGCAAATTTTTTGGATGGTTGGATATATTCTTATACATGTAAGTACATTTTAATGCTATTCTTTCTTTCTAATTTTGTCACATACATTGTTGTTGGGATTTCGTTATACTAGGGCTTATTTGTTGCATCTCTTATGCGAAGTTGTGGAAATTTTGTTTCTGGATAGTGAATGCTTCATGTATGGGCCATGTATAATGAATGAATGTTCCTAGGGATGTTTCATTACTAAAATTCATCTTGATAAGCCATTTATCTTGCAAAACGAAGTATAAAGTCTTTGAAGCTTTTTTTGTTGCTACCCTAGTGCCAAGCGAAGTTGTCTTTGAGGCCTCCTTGACCTAGAAAATTCAAAGGTCCATAGTCATAATTCTACCTGACTCTAATCTCCCCAAAGGATTAGGCAATAGTCCACCCAAAGGTGATCACCTTAAAGCTTATTCCTTTCACCTTCCCCTCTTTTCTAGGTCTAACCTACATAGGTCACCTAGGGCATCAACTATCTCACAATCTAGCCATCCAAACACTTCGATTTTTGGTCCACAACTGCATTGGTGTGTCCTCAAGAAAACCTCTAAATTTCATGAAATTATGATAGTAGGATCTTCAGATATTGCAAGCCCTAGCTTGAAGACTGATTCTTGTCCCTGGTTTCCTTAGGCTAGAAACCTCACTGGAATCAATCAATTATCTTTTATTGAGAATTCCTTCCTTGATCCCCTTCTCCCCCTTGATTAGGTCAAGTATATCATTGGTTGCTAACCCCTAACCCCTTGACCTAACCCGAGTCCACTTAGTCCCGTGTGATCCCATACACTAAGGGTAATTCTTCAAGGATCATTGTGAATCCAAGCTTTCACAAGAATTTCAAGGTCTAGGAACCTCTGTTATAAGATACATACCGTAAACCTAAACTTTGAAGTTCCCCTTATGGCCTTCCTTGAGAACTTTAAACCTTACCTCCAAAGCAAACAAAGCCACATATTTGAGCCTCTCTTGTGAATAGGCTTCTAGGATCACCCCTCACCCTATCATTGGTCTATCCATTTAGTGATCCTCATCCTCATCATAACGAGTCTCCACCCATCAGTGAAAGTCCGTAAAGAGCGGGGAGCCTTAATCGTGGTGACACTGGGCTATCGCTCCATTTGTCTCCCTTAGCCTAGTAGTATCCCTTCAAGAATCCCCTTTTAGGACCCCCACTAGTTTGATCAATAATAGGGACCATGCCCCAAACACTATTCTTTACAATGGATTCGTACTCTTCCACCAATGCATCAACCCATACGGGGTGCTCTACTGCTTCCTTGAAAGAGAATGGCTCAGTCTCTACAAGCTCAATCATTAGCGCTATGTACCCAGTGTATTGATTAGATGACCTTCTGTGTTTGCGCAAATTTGAAGGAGCTCCCACATTCTCCCTCGCATCCTACACTAATATATCAGCTTCACTGACCCTTTTCCTGCCTTCTCTGGATGGTTTTGCTTGAGTGAATTTCTCCACCCTCTGCTCCTCAACTTGCGGTTGCTCCACAACTTCCTGAGGCCCCTCCTTTGGAGCTAAAAGCTCCTCTTCTAGTGGGATCTGAAGCTCCCTCTCATGACAACACGGCATGGCTTTCTCCTCATCAAACTTTACATCCCTTCGCACCACTGTCATTCTAAGGGATGGAAGCTACACACGGTAGTTGTGGGGAGTTTCTGTGTAACCAACAAAAACCCCCAATTCTATTGTCGGCTCAAGCTTCTTCCTTGATTCTTTAGAGACATGGCAGTAAATAGAGGCTCCAAAAATCCTGAAGTGCGACACATCCGGTGTTATGAATAAAATATATATAAATAATATAAATATAAATAATGAAGGTAATTGTAGAATGATTAGTTAATCAGTAATTAGTATTGAAGAGGCATGTCTAAACGGGACATGACCTTCCATGAAGAGGCACCTGCCTAGGGTATATAAGCAGGCCCTCACTCTCATTTGTATCATATTCTCATTCATACATTATAATATATATTTTTGTATCTTCAATGGAGATCTGCATATTCCAAGTCTTCTGGAGTATTGGACTTAAGTACGAACTTTTTTCGCACCATTGGTATTACAGTTGTTTGATCCTCTAGCCGCAACTGCTGCTCAGAGCCAATCTAATCTGGTCTTTGGCTGTCGGAATTCGTCAACCTTGTTGTCGTCGCAATTGAAGCGTTTCACTCTCAAGTTGGAGTTTCTCCATTTTCATCAAGCCCTTGGCCATTAAGTAAAAATAAATAATTAATTAATTAATTAAGAAAAACAAAAAAAATTACATAACAAAAAAAAAAAAAAAAAAAAAAAATAATAATAATAATAATAAAAATTCGTAAACAAAAAATTAGATAAATAAATTAAAAACAAAAAAGTATTATATATATTACCTACAGCCGAAATTCGTCGACATTATCGAGGCATACAATCCTGTCTATACGATTTTACCTGTGCATGTCGTGTAATTCAAGCCACTACCGACACTGCCCCTAACACAACCAACTCCACTTTACTTGCCCGCGCATGAAAAATAATTCGTCTGCGCCGCACACTGCAGTGGTGTTGTCGCCGCTAGAGCCACCACAGCTTATTTTACAGTCGCAGACACTTCAAACTGCAGTCGTTTCTCTGTGCCATCATCCTTAATAGCGTACCTCACCACCATCCAACGAACCCGCCGTATCAAGCATCTTCCTCCATAACCCCCCTGCAACTAATCGTTGTCGTTGCTATCGTCCAGACCGCTCGCGCTGTCTGAAGCCACTACCAACAGATTAACCACCAGCAGTTGACTGTCTTCCTTGCTCCGTCGTCTCACCCTGATCCCTCACGCCGCAGTCCGACAAAACACTCCAAAATCGTTGGCAGACGGCAGACGCCAAAACTGTCGCTACCCACACCACCGCATAGATCCCACCACCCCTCCTCCATTTTCCTCTCATCTATGTTGGACCACAGGCTCTCGACAGGGGCATCAGACATCTCATAGTAGGTTTCTTGTTGGTCTTGGCCTACCATTCACATTTTCGTACAACGGTTGGTGTTGTTTATAGGAAATTGTTTTCGGGTTAATTATATTCCATTCCATTTGAACCGTACAATTAAAAAAATAAAAATCAAAGTGTTGCACCGATCACGGTTCCACCCATTGAATAGAAAAAGAAAAAACAAAACGGGTCAAGGATCTAAAAAGATAAAAAGGAAGAGTTTATACATCCGAAAGGTTAAACTTCAATAATATTTATAAAGAGAAAATATTATTTAAATGTATAAATTAATAGAAGATCAAGGTGTTATATTATTTAAAAAAAAGGGGCAATTAAAAAAAAATAATAATAATAATAATTTAATTCTCTACATTTCAAGGAAAACTATAATACAAGGTGTTTAAAAAAAAATTGAAGCATAAAAGAAATTATAAGAAAAATATATATCAAAAGAGACCAAGTTGAATCACTATCAAATTACTCATTAAGTAAAGTTATTTTAAGGATTTATAGAAAATAAGGGGTTACTTTTAAAACCCTAAGTTCATCCTAAAGAAGCAAAATGGAGCCTAATACAGAAATGAAGGCTGGAAGATTCCCGGAAACTAAATATAACTATGCCTCAGTGTTATTTAGAATTAAAGGGTCTATTGCGCGAAAAGATGTTACTATCGTTATCTTGCCAGCCAAAGGTAGAAATTATATAAAACCTAAAATCGTAAACCAATTAGTGATTCTCGAGTCAAATATAATCGAAAAATTAGACTGTTATGACAACAAAAATATGAAATAACCAATTTACAATTAAACATTGGAGATTATACATTCATATCACAATTCTCAGTTCAAAACCTATGGAGCGATCAAGGTGACATTATTTTAGGTTCATTCTGGATGGAAACACTAGGTTCCTTCATCATGAATACGAAGAAGAAGTTTTTGACATGTTCTTACAAAAAGAAAAAAATAACAGTACAAGATGTTACAATGAAGCCGAATTCAATAATACCAGAAGACGTACTAGATATCACAAAAGTAATTTTTCAAGAGGGTAAAAAAGTACTACAAAATATGCAAAGAGAAGTTGAAAAATCACTGTTGAAAAAAATGAAGAAGTTTCTCGGCTTAAAGACCATAGTGAAAAACTACTAACGCAAATTAAGAAGCTTAAAAAGGACAAGAAGTCATTGGAAAACAAGGTACAACAGCTTATCGAGAAGGAAACATCACATGTAGAAATCCAAGTTGAAGAGAAAGGAATAAATACTTATCATATCATAACTCAAGAAGAAGGCAAACCGGTTGAAGAAAAGATGCACCTAGATGTTACAGTTTAGATGATAAACATCCCACCTGAAGGTTCTGTAACCAACTCAACAACATTGTAACCTGAAGTAAATTAGAATATTGCCACACACATGATAGGAGAAAGACAAACCAAAAGAACTCCTTATCTACATCTGAATCATAAGAACAGACATCTCAATCAATCTACGAATTTGTATCACTCTAAACATAAACAACAAACTTATGTTCCGAAGACTACTAATGTCAGTACAATTCAGTCTTGTGATAACAATTCACATGAAGTATCCAGTAACCACAAGATTCCACAAAAGATTAATTTAGGATGGTCAGATCCATTCTCAGTGCGACAGTTTTGTTTATCACTTAGAGAATCATATCATCCTGTTTAAAAAAGATGACAGTTCTGAGACAAGAAGACATTCGAAAAAAATAAAAATTAAAAATTAAAAAAAGATCAAACCTTTTCATCAGTAAGCTTCGAGGAAAAAGCTTTTTGAGGAAGGCAATGTTATGAATTAAGAGGCATGTCTAAATGTGATGTGTCCTTCCATGAAGGGGCACCTGCCTAGGGTATATAAGCGGCCCTCACTCTCATTTGTATCATATTCTCATTCATACATTTTAATATATAATCTAGTATCTTCAATGGAGATCTACATATTCCAAGTCTTCTGGAGTATTTGACTTAAATACGAACTCTGTTCGCACCATCCAGATTCCTTCCCAAGAAAGCCTCCTCCGATGTAATCACGCCCAAAATCCGATAAGGACTCTGGTTCTATAAATAGACTGCTTTGGGGTGTTGTTAACTCTCACTGAATGATGCCTTCTTTCGCACAGAAATTTTTAAATTCATTCGACATGTACTCACCTCCATTATCACTCTTGAGAGCCTTCACCTTCTTGTCAATTTCTTTCTCAACCAATGCCTTGAATTCTACGAACTTGGAGAATGTCTCATCTTTCTTCCACATGAAGAAGATCTAGCACTTCTGTGAGAAGTCATCAATAAAAATGACAAAATATTTGTGTCTAGCAGTGGAGGTTGTCGAGAAAGGTCCACAGACATCAGAGTGGATCCTTTCAAGGACTGCATGTGCTTTGTTGTCTCGATCATGGAATGTGGATTTTGTGTACTTCCCCAAGGTACATCCTTTGCATACATCCTGCTACTCAAGTGCTCCTTTGGGGAGGCCAGTGGTTATTTGCTGCATAATATTCAAGGCGCCATGATGCAAATGGCCAAGTCTTATCGCGCCCATGCACTTTCTCTGCCTTAGTGCTTAATGCAGCACAATCTTCCACATCTAGCTTATACAAGTTCTTCACACGAACCCCGATCTGCTTCACTTGTCCCATGGCTATGTGTCTCAGGAATGATTTCCCTTTGCTGAAGATCACATCATAACCACAGTCTTCCCAAACTGCAACAAAGATAAAAGAAGAACAATTAGAAACAAAGAACAAAAAAAAAACTTTAGGCCCAAAACAAATATGACATCCTTAAGTCTAGGAGGGGAGCCCGACTTCCTCTGAAAGGTGAATGTAACGATCTCGATTGCACTATACCTTTTTTCGTCCCCCATCTCAATGTGCGTCTGCAAATCTTTCTCCTCCGGGTCACTGAAAATCTCTCCACACCTTGTCATGTGGAACAACGCCCCTGAGTCCAAGTACCACACGCTCCCCATCACGGTGTTGGCCATGCATGCCATAAGGGTTAAGTTAAGCTCAAACTGTGAAGCCAAGGCTTCACCTACTACTCCTCTTGAGGTCTTCTTGCTTGCCTTTTTGTGTAAACACTTTGTGCCATAGTTCCCGAATTCATGGCAATGGAAGCATTCAATTTTGGACAAATCTTTCTTCTTGCCCCCTTGGCTGGATTCTGTTTTGATTTGGATTTATTCTCTTTTCCCTTCTTTCCGATTCCAACCAAAGCAAATTTTTCTCCATCCTCGCCCTTGGATGAAGTTCCATCTGGTATTCCGCCTTATTTCCTCCTATACCAAATCGGACCATAAGCGTCCCCAATTCGGTAATTTCTCCCTCCCGTTCATCGAATCTTGGTAGCTATGCCAGCTCTTGGCAAAGCCTAGAAAGGCTAGGCTTACCAAATCATCATCTAAAAGAGTAACACCAACTCTTGTAAGCTCATCACAAACTTGTGTGAACCTGCTCAAATATTGTGAGATAGTGTCATTCTTCTACATCTTGATATTTCAAAGTTTATCCATGAGCACCAGCTTCTTGTGGTCACTACTATTCTGGAACAGATCTGTTAGTGCCTGTCACATTGTATAAGGAGTTTATTTCCCATGGAGATTGGTGACAATGTGGTTCCGTACTCGCTCCAATATTATTCTCCTCACCTTCGTTACATATTTCTTCCACTAAGCAAGGTTCTAGCAATCCATTGTCATCCAATACCACCTCCATGCGATCCTTCCATGCGATGAAATTAGAGGTACTTTCCAAGGCATACTCTAGTCTCAGCCTTTTGAAGATCATCTTCTCAGCTTTGAAGAGATCCTGCTACATTGAACTGCAAATTCAAACCTTCTGAGAAACAACTTCGAAATTCCTACTCTAATGTGAATCCTGCTTTGATACCATGTAGAAATTATGGTGTAGATTTGCAACTGCTCATGAAATTTTAATCAAAATCACAAGACACAAACCTACTCTACTGCTCTACGGAATTCAATTCACAATTTAGAACATCAATCACAAACATGCAATTAGAAATAACACACATGCACACTGTATTTTTTCCGCGGGAAAGCAAACTGCTAAAAACCCCAATGTCTGCGTGCATTAATATGATGAATAGAGATGTATTACAATTGCTTTGCTCAACTGAGCACAACCTGCAAGTGAATAACCTATCTCTCTGCTCACTGAGAAGCTCTGACCCAGACTTAGTCAATTTCTGCCTCTGCTTGAGCCCCTATTTCCTTGCACAATTCTTTGAAAAATTAGGCCCCTATTATTTAGGAATTTCTCCAAAATGGATTGCACAATTCCCAAGGTTGATCATTTGACTGCATGCAACACTTGTACACTCAAGACTAGTCTAGAACTGATGTTACATTGCCTTGGAATCTCCACCACAACTGGGGAACTCGAATTCTCTGCATGCACTAGCTATTTTGGGTTGATTGATCGGTTAATTGAATGATCACTGAGTTTAACTAAAGTCCTACTGAACAAATGACCTTCCATTAGTTCCTCCAATAGTTGGAACTAGTTTAATTGAAAACAACTTGAAATAACTGACCTTGATTGCTACAAATTAGCAATCACACGTGCTTAACTGAACTATAACTCCTCCAACTCGAATTTACCAAGTAAAATGGGTGACACAAGCCATGTCAGACAAGTTAACTACATCCAAGTTGTCTGCTAATGTGGAAATTCGAATTTTCTCAATTTAATCAAGGCAAAATCAAATTGAGAATTTCTTGTTGCATTTTTCAACACTTAGGATACACAAAATAATAAGATCAATGAAACTCCCAGCTTCACAATTCATACTCAAATTATCTAACCCTAACAGTAATATACTTTTGCATTTGCATCAATAGAACTCAACAACAAACAATTCTTGTTATCTGCAACACCTCGTCAACACAATTATACTCGCTCTGCCAATTTGCCCGCAATAATGCTTAGACCAGTGTTCTTAAATCTTAGCTTGTGTTATACTTGTACAGCAGTAGTACAAAATCAAATGCTCATGAACAAGAATTAGCAGCCTCAGTAGCTCAACACTACAAACCCTGCATGAACCCGATCTCAATAGCTCTTACTCAAGATATATGTGCCTCTGTCAAATCTTAGCAATATTCTAATCAGTGGTGATTGAAGATACTCTTAACTGTTAGAAAAAATTAAGTAGGATCGGTCTTCATAATTATATTTGTACTTGTATCAATGTAAATTTATTAAAAAGAAAAGAAAAAGAAAAAGCCATTATTATTATTATTATTTCTCTAGATAAGCATGTTCTGCATGCTTGTAGGGTTTCTTGAGTCAATAAGAAATCTTATCATGAGTCAAAGTCCCTTTTGGGCAATTTGTAATCAAAAGAAAAATATTAGTTTCGAGTCTAGAAGAGTTTATTTGACCCTAAGACCAAGTCCGCCCCCCTTCCAAAGAGAAGCTTGCCTAAAGGAGGCCTAATTCTACCACATTAAGAGGCTATATATAGGAGAAACTCCGCCCTCTTTTGGACACACACTCACAAGTTTGATCTACAAGCAAGAGAAGTAGAAAAAGTGTGAATGTCAAGGAGAAGAGCAAGGGCAAGCAAGAAGGAATTATCTCTATTTTTGTCATCTCTTGTTCACATGTGCGAAATTTTGGGGAAGCATTCTTTGAAGGGCTAACTTGGTGCTTGAGGAGGTCTTGATATTGGTCTTTGGGTCTTGAATGCTGCACTTTGAACTAATTCTATAAGAAGAGAAGAATTTTCTGGGTTTTCCCCTTGGAAGGGTTTTCCCCTGGCTTGGAGCCTACACCTTGGGTTCTTTTGTTCTTGTGATCTTCATGTACTTTATGGTTTTGGTAATTGCTTGATGAAGAAGATATAATAAAATAATTAATCACCAACAAATATCACAAGTAATTATCAAGTAAGAGGAATCAAACCCTAATCTACAATACCCTTGATTTCTCAACATTAACAGTGCATCAAGCCCTAACTGGTCAATTCTAGCTCAACCATATGTCACCATGCAAACTCAGTTAAACTAGCAGGATCAGTAGCATATATAAAGAGCAGCAGTGACACAATTACACTTATGGCAATAAACAGTGAAGCAGTGCATTCCTCAATTACACTTATAAAGCAATATAAGACTTTAACATCAAGTGCATGTCAATGATCAAAATTATCTGCCATAGATTTCTTTCGCCCTTGAAGATGCCTTAATTCAGAGTTTGACACATGAAGATGTCACTAATGCCATCAAACAATAGGTCCAAGCTTCACCTCTCTGGTAAGCCCTTATACAGGCCTCAAAAAAATCTTGTCACAACTCAACCTTGAACAATTTGACTGACACTTTGAAATAGCTTCTCGGATCAGCCCTTAAGTATGCAAAAATACCTCAGAAATACACAGCTTGCCTTGTCACAATGTGGTCCAGATTCCAACTTGGAGATATCGCAAAGTAAGTCCTGCCCTTTCCCGTTGTCAAAGTAATACCACTGATGGCACTGATATTAAAAGTTCTATACTTCAACACAGGCCTTGTTTGATCCATGGTCTTCCTTGACCTTGAAAAGGTGTTTGGAACTGCTTCTGAAAAAGACTTGAAAAAAAAAAAAAGCTGCCACAGGAGTGCTGTCCAAAAGCCTCAGGAAAAATGAAAAGTGGCCTCAGAAAACCCTAAAATATTCCTTCAAAAGAGAACGAAATTGTTCACTGAAGGGTTTCCAAATTAGGTTTTCAACTATTCCAAAAGGAGAGAAGTTGTCTTTAGTGTGACTTTTTGGACTTTACAGTGCTGGAATCCAGCGAAAAATTTGGAGGTGAAATTTTAATTTGTGTTATTTAAACTGGTTTTTTGACTGTATATATGAATTCAGCACCCTGAAAAACCCCTAGGGCACTTCGATTGTGCATGGGTTACCCATCAAGCTTGTGATTTCAATAAATTCCTGCCAGATTTTAGAGAAATTAGACCGGAAAAAACCCACCGGAAAAGCTTCCAAAAATTCGCACTAAAGACAACTCGAAAAGGAGATCAACATGCCTCAGATCTTGACTTCACAATCTGAATTTATCCTTAAGTGGCCTTAATGCAATCTTAGAAACTAATCTTGAATATTGCCTCAGAAAAGGGGTCCTTGACATGCTTCAAAAATTCTGTTATAGAGAGCCAAGATCAGGCTTATAGGCCATCGTAACTGTTGTCAGAAAGGAATCATACAAAGTGCAAGACAGTCATGAATTAACCAGCGAATTGCCACAGAGAAATAATCCACGGAACAACCCTTTCAATACCCTGTAACAGAGGTCCGAATAGACTCCAATCTATGTCATGAAAAGAGTCCGATAAAGTTCTTGAGATAGGTCCGAGAACTGCCCTTAACGGTAGCTTTAAAGCAGTCTCAATTCATCTGAAATGAGCCTCAGGAAAGGAGAACCAAACCTCAGGAAACTTCCTCAAAAAGACATCAGAGCAAGTGCGAACAGCCTCAGGGGAACAGGGCCAAACTTCAGGCAGACATCAAGGATTAACCCCTTGAGCAGTGCGAGATAAATCACAGAATTGCAATGTTTATCCAGAAGAACCCCCGCGAAAGATGAAAGATGAAGCCCCAAAAAATCAGTGTAACATACCTCAGAATAGACTCAAATCAACACAGAAGAGAATAACAACTAAAGCCCAGAAATTATCTCCGAAATTCGGCCTCCTGCATAAGAGTACTCATTTTGCACCCGGCCTCAGAAGATAACATCATAAGATCTGGGTGAACGAGTGATGATTTGAGGAGGAAATGAGTCCTCAATTTATAGTGAAGGAGGGGGGTTTCTAGAGGGGCTCACATGGCCTAAATTCATGGAGCTAACCTGTCAACTATGAAATTTTAATTTTCAACTTCAAATTTTTGGAGCCAATTTTTAACTACCCTTTTTAGGTCGACTTTGACAAATAGAGAATTATTATTTTAGGCTTCCTTTTAAAGCCTGATGGGGCCTAAAATAATCGCTATTTGGTGGGCAAATAAAACCACACATAATAATCAAATTTAGTTCAACATTTTTCCAGTCACCAAACTAACTTTCAATATCAATTTTCGGGCTCCTTGACCATATATTTGAGGCACAAACTTTGATTGAGCATATATCCTGAACCATGAGGAGTTATTGGGGCGTGTCACCTACTGTTGGAATCGGCACGAGGAGAATCAAATGAACATGACCTTGCTTGCAGAAATACTAAACTTCTTATCCAAAAGCGCGGCATCATGACCACGCTGCAGGAGCTTTTCATCCTTCTAGGGCTTCTTGACCAGTGGTGCTTCCAATCAATGCTTCATTAGACAAATATTAAGAGTGTTCAAAGATGATGTTGCCATTAACGTTAACATCATTGAACGATTATCCATAAGGATGAATAATAATACATATAAATGTTTGAGTAAAATTGATATGATGGAAGACAATGAGTGTGTATATATATACTACGCATACCCTCAGCGAGATATCCTTTCATGAAGTCATATCCTTTGAGATATATCCTTGCATTATACTAATTTCTATTTATGCATTATTTAATTATATTATTTTATATATTTATGTTCATAACATACTCCTATTTGATACTTTTCAAGTTTCAACAATGGAATGAATTTTACTGCTCCAAAGCCTGCCATCATTCACTGGTGATTGGTTCAATGCAATCAAACTTAACATGCCACTGCCTGATGCCATTGTTCCCAAATCACTCTCATCTTGAATGTTTCTTACCAATTTATACATCTTGAGTGAAATGAGCACGTATTTTTGAAGCATTTCAGTCTTCTCATTAAAGAAGCCTTCTTGCTACATGTGGAAATATGATCATTCATGCTATTTACGTGAATTTATAAATTTCCCATGGTTTGCTGAAAGATGGGTTGCCGTGTATAACTACAGCTTTTGTATACAAATAAGTAAAGATACGCAAACCATTTGAAAGAAGCTTTCTGAATAAACAAGCATTGAAGCACAAAATGGTGTTTTAACATAGATAACATACAATAATTATATAAATGTACAACAAAAAACCATATGGTAGGTCAATGGGACTGAACAAAAAAGGATGAATATGGTACAGTACTCAAAGCCACTGAACAACAATGAAACAAAATGCCATACCTTCCCAACCAATGACCTTCAAATTCCTCAGAATATTCGTTGGAATGCACTCCACACATAGTATTCTCACTTGAATATACACTCCTGCAGCATAGATTATAGTCCCTTCGTATCAAGATTTTATATATGAAAGCAAAACTATCGTTAGCATAAACAAAACCCAGCCTGGCAGAATGTTTCTCATTGCTACGCAAAGACGACAGCTCCAGGCATTGTATAAATAGTTCACTAGTCAAAGCTCTGGTTTTCAGTAATTATCTTGAACTATGTCATTGCAGTGATGAAATAAGCAAAAAGTCTCACACAATACAGACAATCATAACTTGTTGTAATGGCTTTGAGCCCAATAGTTGACCTATCCTACTGCCCTGAATAATCTGGGGTTTACCCTCAGTACTATTACAGCAAAATGCAACACCAATAAAATGTGTGAAAGTCCCGAGCACAAGGTATTAGTTGGTGTAACTAGGAAAGGTTAACCACTCTAACCACAATACAACTTCCTCACTCTTTACGTTGCTTCCCATCCAGCTCAAGGAGGGTGTCATTATGGAAATGAATTCTAAGTCCAAATAGATTTATGTGACTATGATGTCAATTGAACCAATGTGTTGATTTGGAATCTTGTTACAGTAATTTTTAGGGGAGGTGTAAGGAAGGCTCAAAATCAAGTCGAAAGCCTCCGTGTGATTACTTGATTGAAGTTTATAAGGTTTTTCCCAAATTTGAAATTTAGAGATGTCTTAGTGTAATGTTATTTAATATTCTGCATGTGAGTTTAAGAAATTTAACAAATAAATCGATGTGAATGAGAAGTCTGTGCTCAAGAAATGATGTTAGAAATATATTCGGAAATAAGAAGTGACAATGCAAAAATTTCTTGACGCAAAATTTAAGAAATTCCATAATTCTTTTCCTAATATTTGGGACTGAAATTTGCTCCTAGTATACAATTTTCAGAACTCAAAAGAGTTTTGAAAATTAAGTTTTTTTGAAAAAAAAAAAGCCAATTTTTTGAAAAACGTATTAAATTATAACAGAAAATAAATGCAATATACAGAATTGTAGATTTCAGATTCTGCATAATTGAAATGCACAAATAACTTGCTAAGAAAAATGCAAATGCTGAAATTAAACGTATGAATGTAAAATGTGAATACAAACGATGAAAATGCAATCAGAATTCTAAACCAGAAATTTTCAGTGAACAAGAATATGATGGTAACCTAAATTTATAGTCTAAGTTGGGTATCCTAGGTCAACAAACTCGCTCGAAATTCAAATTTCCCAACTAAATTAAGTGCTGAAATGCACTAAACTTAAAAAGGGAATTTAAAACAGTAAATTTCAGCAAGCTTTATCAATAGTGTAGTCTAGTTCAGCAGTAAAATGCATATTTATAGAATAACCTATGGTTGCAAATAATAATAATTTATGAAATGCACAACAAATAGAAACTAAACGTTGCATAAAAGAGAAAAATTATTCCAACAAACTAAAAGGTTGAAAATTTAGAAACAAATGGTTGGGAGAGGGAGATGCTAAACCTACCTGTCCTTGCGCTAATGGACACATGTTGATTTTTCTAGCCTTGAAAGATACATTGGCTTAGTGTCTTAGCATGTAGAAGATATTTGATTGCCTCTTTAGGTGCTTGCTTGGTGAAGTACGTGATTTTATCATCTTTTTTCCAAGGTTAACTTGGGAAAAGTACAATTATTGTGGACTATTAGGCCAAAGCTTAAGGATCTGGATAAATAATTAAATTATTTAAGTGACTGAGATATAATCTCAGCCATTGATCTCAAGTGAGACTTAGGATTTACTCCTAGTGATTGGTCATTTAGGAGATTAGGGTTAATGATTTTGGCTTAATTTGACCGAGGAGATTAAGCAAAAGGCTCGATTTCACCGAGGAGAATAAGGAGAGATTGCAGAGAGGATTTCAGGAGGAAGAAATTCAAGGAAGTAGAGTTAGAAAATGGAGAGGCCACGTACAGCAGCCAAGGGGCCGATTTGGAAGAGGCTGAATTATCCAGAGAGGCCGATTTCCACGATTGTGCAGGTTCTACAGCATGTTTGAGGAGGCTGCGAAATGGGTGAGCAGGTCGAGCAGCTCCAGAGGAAGCCGAGAATTTCTTGGTGCTGATTTCCAGAAGACAAGTTAAATTTCAGGAGGCCGAGTTACAGGTTCTCATACAGCTAAAAATTTCTGTGTATTTTAGATGTGGATCTAACCCAGAATTTTCCAGAGTTTAATAAAGAAGGAAGATTGCAGTTGGGTGAAATTTCTGTTGCTATATGTCTGATTTCTCATTATATTTTCCACTGCAATTTAATTTTCTGAGTTAATATATCAATGTGTTGTTTTATAAACAAATTCAGAATTTACTTGAGATAAATATTTTCTAGGTTTTTTATAAAATTGTTTTAAGTAAAAAATAAATCAGACCTGGTATAAAAGAATTAACAACTCATTCACACTGATGAGGAGAGCAAACAATATCCTATACAGCTAAAACTCAAATCCCAAAGCCATCCAAGGAAACAATACTAAAACTAGCAATTTCGAAATTAATACAAGTTATTTGCCTGCTTAAATAATATTAAATCTAGTTACTACTATTTGAAGCCAGTAAATCAAAAACATTTAATTCAATTCCTTTGCTTGCCTAACTCATGGCTTAAAGAAGCCGAATTCCTCTCACTAGTCAATACCATTGTAAGGCTTTCGATCCACAGGAGGGATACTCAGCGGATGGAGAATTCTAAGCCAGCCTAAAAGCTATTGAATACACTACAAAGCAGTGGGCAAAGAAAAGGATGATCATCTTGAAACAGGAATTGGTCGAGGCAGAGAGACAGATCCAGGTTCTTACAGAACAAGAGGGGAATGGGTTCACTAAGTGCTGATACAAGAGAGGTCCTCCTCAGACTGGAAAGAAGGAGAAAAGTGCTATTCGAAGAAAAGGGAGCAGAGTGACAATTAAAAAGAGGGCTATATAGCTGGAATGTGGGGACGAAAACACAAAAATTTTCCACACATATGCCAAGGGCAGAAACATCTGCAACACCATCTGGAGTCTGCAGGACCCAGAAGGAACATCCATTGCAGAAGTTATAATAATAGGTCAGCTGTTTCCCAATAGGAGGCTTATCTCCACACAGAGCCTCTGGACCAATGTTGTCCCACAAAATTACATTGTTCCAAGCTCTCTTGAGGACTGGCTTAGGAGCGTGGATAAACCACAGGTGAAAATCTCAGTGATTTGGGGAGTGGTTCTAAATTCTTTCGACCTCATTAGTTTTGGACTACCTTGGAAAGTCAGCAACGAAAACAAACTAAGAATTACATCCGAACCCCTGCTACGCTGTGGTGAGAGGCACATCCTCCCTCAACACCTCATCGACTCCCTTTAAGACCGAGGCTTTTCAAAACTTGCAGATATTGATAATCCTGCAACTACAACTCCATGGAGACAAGGTTGGAAATGGGCAGCAGAACTGGGGTTTGAGAATGGACACCATGAAGTACAAAATGAATGCCTAAATGCCCTTACAGTTGGCCACATAAAACTAACAGACAAGGAAGACAAGCTAGTTTGGAACATCTCCATTTTTGCCTCTTACACTCCAAAAGTTGGCTATATTCAACTAAACGCGGCTAGAATTTAAGGGGAACCAAACTGGTTGTGGTAACCAATCTGGAAATCAAAATGCGCGGCAAAATCTCGAATCTTTATGTGGTGGTTAATGGAAGAGAAGACCCCTACCTGGGATGTTATGCAAAAAAAATTCAAGATTGAGCCGGGATGGTGCTCTCTCTACAAAGGGAGTGGTGAATCAACTGCACAACTATTCATACAAAGTTAGTTTACTTTACAAGTGTGGCAATCCTGTAGATCGTTGCTTGGACTTTTATGTGACTAGGCTGGGGAAGATCTGGAAGGAGCTTGGAGATGTTGCCTTTCAAATCCTACTACCTGTGCTATTAAAGCACTTTGTTAATTATTCATTGGGGGTTCTAGCTGGCCCATAATAAGGCCATATTCCAAGACAAACCTTTGGCTCTAGATTATGTGGTGGAAGAAGGGCTGGCAATCCTAGCACATTTTCCCCAAGATAAAGATAGAGTCACCCCCAGAGTTATAGTGGCAAACGCCCCAACCCCTTCCATCCTTGGGCTTTGTTACCCACCAAAAGTGGGTGATCCCATAGGGAAAACTATTCTCCTACCATCGCTTCTAGCCGCCAGCTAGCAGCCCCTCAGCCACTATTAGTCAATGATATTATACATTCATTTCTCCGCCTCTTGGATCAATCATATGTTTCCTCACCTGTTTAGCAAGACCACATTGTTGCACACATTTTATCGAAGTTCCAAGGAAGCAGATGTATCAAATTTTTCGATGGATCAAGATCATCAACCATCAGTTTTTGAGTCGTTGTAAGCCCATTCTACAAAATTTGTAATGTAACAACTTAGGTAAGCCTATTATTTTGGCGATGAATTTTATCCTATGAGGCTTTTCATCTCACTGATTCATTTGTGTTTCTAAACATGGTTGATCGGCAAAGTTTTTCCCTCCAGCCTCACCCCAAACATAGGGTGGAATTTTTCGTCAAAGTCTTAGGTGAGTCCTAGTGTTTTAGTCGAGTTTTTTGTAAAAGTGATTTGGGAAAAATTTAAGCTAATTGGCTAAATTATTTTATTACAAATTACTTGGTCAAATAAATCATATTGTGTCACAGAATTGGGTAAATTATTTTAGGGTCTATAACGAATGGGTATTCCCCCTTTGAGGATTGAATTATGTTAAATCTTATGTAAAAAAATATTTTAGTGCATGGTCCTTTATACTTGGACACCATGGCTAAAATATTTGAAAGCGGAAAAATAATCAATCCCCTCAAGTGTCAATTAATTAATTTTTCTGGCAAAAAATAAAATTAATCCTAAGCCAGAAAATTAATTAGTTAAAGTCAAAATTTTAAATTGCTAGAGAAATTAAATTCTCCAAGTGGAAAAAATCGTGGATCTTAAAGAAATTAATTTTTGGAGGTCCCCCGCCAAGGGAATATTGGAAATTTCAAGAAAAAATAGACCTTTGGGCCTAGCATCAAAGTCAATTTTTTGAGGAAATTAGCTCAAATAATTATTTTTGAGCTAATAAAAACAGGTTTAATGAGAAATTCGAAAAATCCTCAAAAATAATTATTTCAACGGCAGAGATTATTTTGACAAAGATCAAGCCAACTAGCCATTATTTTCCACTTGAAAGATTTATCTATAAATTAGAGGTCATTTGTGTCTCATGCCATCTGATGTTTGGCTAATGTAACTCTGTAAAGCTTATGTAAAGCTACTATCCCACTGGGAACATTTTGAATAATCAAAATAAAGACCTTTGGGTACAATTCATGGTGTCTTTGATCTACTGATTTGTGGTATGTGTATATTGTGCTTTAAAAATTTTATTGAATCGTTATTTCATTGTAGGTTATAACTGTTGATTTTGGATAGCATCGGATAGAGAGGCTAAGGCACATGAGATCTCCAAGACCCAGAAATCGTTTGGAGAAATTCCACCCGGATGAGGAGTTATTAAAATAATTAATATTTTTAATGGGTTCCTAAGTCTAGACTTAGGAAAATAAAATATTAATGTGTATTAATAAAATATGGGTGAGAAAGTACTAAGTGATGAGGATCAAGCTAGTTCTAATCTTAGCTGTTGATTAAGGACTTAATCTCGGTCGTTGAATCGTCAAGAGGAAAAGTATAAGAGGAGGCTTGAGGGTCAGTTGGAGACACACCAAGAGAGATCAGTCACTTCGATTTTCTGGGGCGAGGTTTGCTGAGGAAAACGAGCAAGTGGTCAGTTGCAGTGAAGGGCAGTTAGACAGGAGGCCGAAGAATACATAGCAAAGAGGCAACGCAGTGGCGGAGAGACAGTGCATGCCCTAGAAGGGTTGACGCAGAGGCAGCAGGAGCTGACGTAGAGGACGCAGACGCAGAAGGCCATAAAGTATAACGCTGGGCTTCAGAGGCAGCGCTGGGGAGATTCTGTGGGGCAGACTGAGAGCAAATCAGCCGGGAGAGGGTGACGCAGTTCCAGAGCGTGCTTGGAGCATCTTTCGCTGTCCAGCACAAGGAACAGTAGGAGTCACTGTGGGGTTGATCATCCGGTTGCAGATTTGTCGAAATATCTGTCTCTGGTTGAGGTACTACTGCCAAGGATATTCTCTATTGGATGAGCCATTTCTGGCACCCTAGTCGTATTCACGAATCTGCTTAATAATACAAACCCTCTATATGTTGCACCGGTTTTCCCGCATTAAGTTTTTCCGGGACGATTGTCCAAAAATAACGGTGTCCCTTGTGTTACTGTTTCTGTTTACTTCAGTGCATGATCTTTGTATTTGTGAAGGTTGCATTTGTGTTTACTTCAATATTTATGCAATTAAATAACTTGTTAATGTAAAGAACAAGTAGGAGATAGTAAACCACAAATTGCAGTAGGGGTTTCTGATGTGTTAGATTCAGCAATTCTCACAACAACATTCTATTGGTAAGTTGTGGTCTTATCTTAGGTGATCTGATTCACTGTGTGTTCTAACTGTATATCTTTCAGAAAATATTAGTGTTTGCAGGTTCCCCAGACCTTGGACTCCAAGTTCACAAACTATGGGCACAAGCTGACTATGTTTGGATCCTAAATATTTTTATGGTTTTTCCGTAAATTTTAAGCAACAATGGTGTGTTCTATGCTTTAGAGCAATTTTACTTCAATTTCTTTATTAGCCCGATATCAATATCCAGTTTAACAATCACATCAACATGATAGTAAAATGCACATGGAACATAAACGTAAACAGTAGAAGACAAACCAAGACAAGAGGACACAAGATGTGGCACCAACCAAGGACAAAACCCAATGTGGGGAAACCCTTGATCAATTCTTCTTATAGTCGTCAATAGTTTAGCAGAGAGAGAGATGGTAAAATTTACAGATCTGATAATTTATAACAGCAGCAAAAGAGCCCTAACCAAAAAAGTCAACGCTGGTCAACATGGCAAATTTGACCCTTAGCAAATCTGCCAACTTCAGTGAACTTCGGCCTCCAAACAGCAAGATAAAACAGCCCTCAAAACAGTGAAATTTAGCCCAGTAAAAGTCTGGTCGAACAACCCACTTGTGCTCAACCCTA
This sequence comes from Pinus tabuliformis, assembly GCA_031772625.1. Lineage (NCBI taxonomy): Eukaryota > Viridiplantae > Streptophyta > Pinopsida > Pinales > Pinaceae > Pinus > Pinus tabuliformis. The sequence continues at coordinate 129,438,101 of CM062820.1, read as the reverse complement.
GCTACAGGCAACGTTGGTCAACAATCAACGTTTAGCCTCGATTTTTGCGCCCAGAAATGCGGCCTGCCCAAACAAAGATAGCCCTCACAAAAACGCCTTCCAAGACAGCCCTCAGAGATAGCCTTCCAAGATCGAACTTTTGCTGGTAAAAGTGAGTCAAACCAAGGACAGAAACTCGATCAAACCAAAGTCTAATTGTCATGCTGCAAAAAGTCAATGCAGAAAGTAAAAGATGCCTCCAAACCCTCACATGTGTGAAGAAGAATAGGCTGCCTCAGATCTGTATGAACCAATCAATGAAGAAGAGAGAAGAAATGATGTATGTTGTTGATGTGCCAAACGAGGTTGGGGATCTCCTTTATTTATAAGTGATGGAGGGGGTTCAATTTGTCTAATTGACCCCAAGCAGACCTTGACCAAATGTGCACTTGTGGGCTTGGTATCAAAAACATATTTCTCCTTGTCCAAATTTAGTGCTTCCAGGGTCAATATTGGTCCTCTCAAAAAGAGAAAGTTTGTCCAAACATCATCTTAGGTCAATGAGTTGCCCAAAGTGGATTTTGACCCTAGTTGCACATTTTAACAAGGCACTAGTCCAAGTAAAATTGGTGGTCACCCTTCTTTTCCTACTCTTTTATCTCCTCCAAAAACTTCAGCCCCTTTCTCTAGAAGGCCTAGCTAGGGCACCTTGTGAAATTCTTTAGAGGGGGTATTTTTCAAATCCATTTGGAAAAGAATCTGCGTTGGTGTCTCCTCTAGAGTATCTCTAAGTTTCATGGAATTCTCATAGTTAGTTTGCGAGAAAACTTGTGCCTTAGTTGTGTCTTTGGAAACCTACCTTGAGCATCTTGGATAAGGTGGTCTTCTAAAGGGTCATTTGCACATACTATTCAGAGGAATAGATCATTCTTGACCCTTTCCCTACCCTACCTTGACCTAGTGAGCACATAAACCCTAGGCCTTGCATAGGCTCTTTCTAGGTCTCTCTATAGTGAAGTGAAACCCCTTTTCAAGTGACAAATCACCTTGTGAAGCTTCTAGAGAGGTCCTATATCACATTGGAAGTCTTGACCTTAGGCATACTCATCGTCATTGGATATCTCTAACCCTAGATCTAGACTTTCCGCCTAGGTCTTTTTTGGAGAGCCTTTATGTTCTTGGAAGAGCATTAAGCCCTAATTGAGTCTCTCCTTGAATGGGTTGTCAGAATCACTTCATACTTTATCATTCATCCCATCATTACAAGTGATTGGTGAAAGTTTGTAAAGAGCAGGGGGCACGACTGAGGTGACAGTGGGTCTTTGTCCCATTGTTATCATTTGGTCTAGTACTTGTCCCTTAGGTTCTCCTCCTAGGACCCTCTCTAGTTTGTGTGACAAAAAGGCCAACTCAAGAGATGGAAGAGTTCTAAATTAAGACTCTTTGATCGCAAATAAAAAATCATTTGCTTTCCTTGCTAGCATATTCTAACCTATCTTTTCTCTCACTTGACCTTGTCAACGTTGAACTTCATGAGATTAGCATGTAGCACTATTATGTGTAGGAGGGAGTGCCTTCTCTTTGTCCAAAAGGCATGGAGCCTATCTTCAAGAGGAAGAAAATTAAGCATGAGAATAGTGGTTAGCTCTCTTCCAAGCTTTACCAATGCTCAAATTTTTTAAGTCAGATATATCAGTAAGGAAGGTGAGAGTAACCTGTAAATGTTCCAAAAAGTTGGAAGAGAATCCCCATACTGAAACAAAGAAGCCTTGGAACCTTAATAACCCATACCTCTTTGACCTCAACAATTTCGAGATCCTTCTTCCTTTTCACAACCTAAACCCATGAGTAGTTACTTGATTGAGAAATATACATTGGAATTTCATATCTTATTTGAAAAATTTTAAAATCAGAAAATTCTACATCTAATGAAGCGGCACCACCAATGAGCTAGAGGCGGTAATTTTCCTAGTTTTTCATTTAAATAACCAGTTGTAAAATTCACTTACACAACTCTAATTCTGAGGTTTATGATTCCCTAGTGAAATTTAATCTTTTTGGATTCAGCTCTCTATAATCATGTCCAAATTGATTTAACCTATGTTACCCCAATACAAACCTATGTTGAGGAGGGGGCATGATCTTCCAGAGATGTGCTTGGTTTGGGCATGCCAATCTCATGCCACCTTGGGGCTCCAAATTTTTCTCATCCCACACAATGTAGCGGGACTTATAATAGCCCAAATATGGGTGTTGCAAAGCATGTTTCACCTTTAACGTCCCATTTACCATCTCTGCTTTACCATATAAACTTTTTTGGTGTATGACAGTTGTAAGGTATGCATCTCCCAAGATTTTCCCATCAACAGTTTTGAGTGTTGCAGGTACGACTCTCCTAAAAATTTCCAATAACAAATTTTGTTTCTTAGCTATTCCATTGTTTGACCTCTCAAGGACCAATGAGTGTTACCGAGGAATGGCATGAATAGAAAAATATTGTACCCCAGATTGCATTTTCAACATTGTAAACATCATCAAAGCGTAATTTAGTTCAAAAGTAGGTATGAATAACAGAAATATTGAAAAAAGCTAAACAAAGAACAGTTTCCACATGGAGATTGCAGTATTGAAGAATTAGTTGAATGGAAAGCAATTTACATATAGAGTTTGATATGTATAATATAATTGTTTCCTTTCTAGCCACCTAGGAAAAACATAGAATAATATGCGGTGTCTACAAGAAATAAAAAAGAACTCATAATTTGTGTCAAAAGTCTTCCTCATAAAATAATTCATAAGGTAGGCACTCATAACAAAGCCTTTCAATTCCATCATACCGCACTCTTAAACATTGTGAAGATGCAAGGTAAAAGCAGCAGCTTACTCATCCAGAGATTTCCAAAAATTATTATATGCATCACTCAGAGATAAGATACGATGTTCCTGTCGAAGCCATCCAGAGTCCTGGAATGCAAACAACACATATGGTGCACCTGTGTAGCACATCATTAGCCAGTCACATAAGTTAACGCATGAACAAGAAGGCATAGCAATGAAAACATGCTGCAAACAGACAAAATTGCCAACTCATAACGAACCAAAAGCCCACATGATGTTCATAAAAAACATTTATCAAGGAGGCATTTGTAAAGTCCTTTCTAAGCAAGGGAATAAATAACAATGCAACAGGATATAATTTCATGTTTTCTGATATCCTTTATTTATAAAGAAAATAGCTGATTGCGGAGGTTAATATAACTATAAGAGTGGAAAAAAATAATCTTTGATCTCAGACATGAACTATGCTGCAGAAAGCATCAACCAGCCAACATAAATATTAACAAAAGCTCGGATAGTTTAAACTTTAACCACATCATTTTGATCCCATAGCCATTTATATAGGTCAGCAAGCAAATCTAGCATCCAAAGATTAGGCAATGTCAAGAATAGGCGCAAAGAAACGCCTGGACATGATAAAAAAAAAAATCATCCACATCTTCAGGTACCAAAGAAAGATACAAGAAATTGGTTGCACTATTGCAGTGTCATAAACATAACAATGGTAATAACCTTACAGATTAGTATAATTGTAGAGTTGCTGTAAGTTAATCTCTGTAATTAATTTCTGCAGCTGAAAAAGCATAGTTATAGAAGTTTGTTCCACTAGAAAGGAATTCATACATGACCTATTCCCGAGAACTAATTGGGAAGCTGATTTTCTCGCACGTGTGGCAGAAAGGAGGACAAAAATTACAAGGCCAAAATCTGAAGTTTTTCTGCAGTTTGACCAGCGTTAACTTTGACCTTCTGGGTAGAATTTAATTTGATCTTTTGAGCATTTTTCTGTTTGGGCAGGCCGAGTTTTTGGGCACAGAAACCAAGGCAAAAGGAACACTTTGACCTGTGTTGACCGCAGAAGTTAACTACAGGTTGACCGAGTTTGACAGCTGATATTTGACTGTTTTGGGCTGACTTTGACCTGCAAGAGACGCTGATTTCCTCTCCTTTGACTGAACTTTTTTTGGAAAAGTTTGACCAGACTTTAACTTCTGTTGACTTTCTGGTTAGGGCTGCTTTGACTGCTGTTGACTGAGGGCAGAATTACAGATTTGACAGGGCTGTTTTGAACAGTGGTTTTGATCATCTATTGGCAAGTCAGTTTTGACTTTATTGTACCCTCTCCCTCTGCTGAACACTTGATATAATAATAAAAATTGATCAAAGGGCTTTCCCATCTTGGGGTTTTTCCCTGGCATTCATCAAATTCCGGTGTTCTCTTGTCTTGGTTTGCCTTCTGCATTTGTTGTTTATGTTCTATCCACAGTCACTGTCAATGTGATTAATGGTTAATGTGATTTCTATTGGTAATTGTTAAAATTTGGGTACCAAAGGACAAGTGGTTCCCTAATGCTTTGATTTTTGCCCTAGGGAAAAGTGTCCAAATTTATTTTTTACTTTTCTCCCAAAGTGACTTTATAAGTGATAAAGTCAATTTAATTTAAAAATGACTTTATAAGTGGTAAAGTTACATTCTAATTTAAAAGTGAATTTATAAGTGGTAAAGTTACATTCTAATTTAAAAATGACTTTCTTAAATTCAATGAAGAATTAGAAAGTGAAAAAGTGACTATGGAAATAAAAAGCTAAGTGGGTCTTTATTTAACTGGGTGAGTTAAAAAAATAGAATGTGAGAATTAAATGCACATTTATACTCATCCCTAGATCTAAATGAACCTCAGTCATTAGATCTTAGAGTAACCCAAAAGGTCATTTGGAGATTAAAAGGAGAAGAGAAGAGGAAAAGATCAATTCATTCTTTCATGAACATTTGAGAGAAAGAGAAAAGAGAGCAAAGAGAAAATTTTTGAGTAGTGAGAAAGTGAAGGAGAGCAGCAAGAAAACATTTCAGCAAATCTGGGCAGTATCATTTATTGGCACGCGTCCCAAGGCAAAATGGTACAATAGGAGAAAGGCACAGATATTGAGAAAGAGGGACAGCACAGATATCGAGGAAGAGAGACAGCAGCAAGGGCACAAATTTCGAGGCAACCGTACTGTTGAAATCCGTACAATCCGTATAGCAAGTTCTGGGCACATTTTTCGAGGCAGGTCGTATAGCATTTAATGTTGTTTTATTGCTGAAAATTTTTATGTTTTGGCTATTCACTGATTGGCACGATTTTTGAAGCAGAGTTCAAGCACGAAAATTAAAATAAGTTGTAATTTGTGGTTGCTGGAATTTTTACTGTGTATTTCAGTTTCTCTGTAAAAGCATTTTCATAAATAAAGAAGAGCTCTCAAACTAGTTTTCCCCAAGAGTTGTAGGGAGTTTTTCTAGGGTCACATTGACCAAAAATCACTGTGTTATTTTCTGTGTGGCTGTCATAATTTTGCTGTGTTTTATTTCTGCAATTTCAGCAGTTGTGAAATCTCTAAATTTGTATTTTCAGAAAAATATTGTCATTTCGAGATTTTAGAAATTTTATCATGCTTGGATTTAAAACTAAATGCATGGAGTGATAAGGAACACTGATAACCGTAGTGGGGGTTGAAATTTCTTTAGTAATTAAGTGGAAATTGTCATTGGATGATAAAAGAACATTGTAAGTGATTGTTGCAAGCATAGAACATATCATTGTTATCTAAAATTAACATGGTATCAAAGGTCAGGTGAAGACAAAGCCCAAGCAAGAGAGAAGCAATCACTAAGAGATATGTCGAACAAAAATTATTGGACAAGTCTCAAAGACCTCTACATCTCATTTCAAGGCTGAGGACAAGCTCAGTGACAAATCTGACTATCATCAACGAAGATGACTTTGGACCCGACTTTGGAGGAGAATGCAGTATTGGACCATGTGCAAGGAAAAGTGGTGGAGTTTCCTTCAAATGTACCAACTGCTGCTAGGACAAAGTATAAAAATCGTGAGGTCAAAGCAAAGAAAATTTTGATCGACTCCATTCAAAAGCATTTGGTTGCCTATATTTCTGATTTGGGAACTTCTAAAGAAATATATGATACGCTGGTTGGGATGTTCAAAGTGAACAATGCAAATCAAATCCTCTTTCTCAAAAACAAGTTGAAGGATATCAAGATGGATAAAGGGGAGTCTATCCAAACCTACTTCATGAGAATAACACAAATCAAGAATGACCTACTATCTATTGGAGAAGTTATTGCTAGCAGGGAGCTCACTCTCATTGCACTTGGAGATCTTTCAAGACCAAGGGATGTATTTACCACCAACATTCTCAACAATGACAGGAAACCTGGTTTCGATGAGTTATTGGTTGGATGCACTCAAGAGGAGACTAGGATGATGGAGAGTGTTGAATTTCCACGACCTTGGTGTTTGGGATAGAATCTTAAATCACTGACGCTACCAAACCAAGAATCAAAACGAAGCTACTTTGCACAACAAAATATAAATAGCAATAGATCTACTAGTGCACAAAATATAGGCAACTTTTTAAACCCAACTGCGTTATATTAATCAAAATGAATAAAATACAACAGTCTAGGGCTCTCGTACTAGGGATAATGGCCCTCAAATATCCACTAGTACAAGAATACAAAAACGGGGCTTGATGTCAATTCATCGACAACCAATCTACCCTCAACAAGATACTCTAACCATCTGGCCGATGTAGCACGCTCTCTTAGCTCCTCTCAATCGTACCTTGTACCTACCCGATTCTTCGGCTCTCGATCTGCAACACTGCCTCTATCAATGATTCAATTCCATCTGGCCACTGAACCTCGGCTATCCAATCTACTCACTAGTTTTGCCTTTGTCCATCAAGGGGAAAACACATCGAGACTCCTGTCAAGTTGTTCACAACTCCGTTTGTGAACAACTCTCAATCTCCCCACTACTACTCCTCAGCTACTCTTGGACTTCATCCCAGTATGGTCTCCCTGCGTTGTTCCAATAAAGACCAACATAGGGCCTAGAGAGTTGCCACCTATTACTGCAAGATGTCCATCTCCCACAATGAACACGGACTAGGAAGTCTTCCCATCATTTATTGTAGAAGTCTTTCTCCACACACAAGTCTAGGATTGTTCAACCGCTCCTCTAGCTCATCAAACCTTGAGCTCAACAATTGCCACTCTAACAACCACCTACGTCCATGATGATGGTGCACACCGAGCTCCAACTTGGGCACTATCACGTTGTCCTCCAACAGACCATAAATGACCAATCCACGTCCACACTTGGTCCACTCTCACGCTTCCCTCCAACAAACCACGAGTGACCAATCCTTTTTGTAGCATCTACCTCTAGCTAGGGCATCCTTACACCAAGGAAACCCTCCTCTTGGCTGCCAATAGACTTCACTAATAAGTCCTCTTTTAGGACACCCATCCACATGGCATCCAATCATCACCAAGACACCATCTACACCTCCCTGTTGTTTCCCTTTTGCCTAGGGTTCTTTGCATGTACAAGTCTGGTTAGGGCACACCAACAGCCCAAACCAGTGCCCTAAACTTCTCCAATCATGTTGTTTCCTCCAGTTGTTGGTTGCAAGGTATCCAAGGTGTTGTTGTGGGCCTTGGGCACCTCCACAAGGCTTCCTAAAACACACAGCTCAGACCACAACTAATCTTCCCACTACAACACTACAAACAAGCTCAATACAATAGGAGAATACCCCTACTTTCTTTGGCTACCCTTAGAGAAGACTGTGGTCTAGTTAGGAAGGATTTTCTAGGCCTTTCAACCCTCTAAATTTCACCTCCCAGTTGTTGTTGTAGCAGCCCCTCATTGCGGCCCTGTAAACATAGATATACACACCCAAAAACATGCAACAATCACATAGCTCACCTAAAGTTTGTGGCCTGATCTGCAAGGTAAGATTGCTCTATTGTGGTCACAAAACTACCCTCAATCCATCCTTCTTGCCTCTTGCAATGTGGCTAAGAGTTGCGGCTCTTTTTCTCTAGATTCCGCACCCAAAACAGTGAGAATATCTCCACAAACTCGCACTATGAGTCGGAGCTCCTTGTTTTGATTGATGCACCTTACGATGTGTATAAATGACCTCCCAACGACTCTTATTTATACATGTCTCATGTGCAATGTCTAGCCCACTCTTGGGCTCTCCAACAACAAGGCCAACTTGTATTATGGTGCACAAACCCACATGTAAACTTCAAAAATTCATAACTCCACTTTGACCACTAGGATTCTGATGATTCCCGATGCGTTGGATTCGTCTCGACATCCTCTATCATCTCTATCCATCACATGTCAAAGTCGCGTCACGGTTTTGGCCCAAACATCGATGGGTGCAAAACCCCCAGCTTGGGTTTCAAGCCCACAAGGCCGCTAGTGGAGCTCCTTCCTCCAAACCCTCAATCCTCAAGGATTGGAGTACCTCCCAAGCTACAAAAAAATCAACAGAGAGAGATACGTCCTCCAATGGAAATGAACCTATTGCCTTCTCCACTCATGCAAAAAGGAAGAATATGTTCATCCAAGGAGACAGGGTCAAGGATCCAAGAATGGATTCAAAGAAGGAAGAAAAGGAAGGTGCTACAATTGCAACAGCTTCGGCCACTCTGCTATAGAGTGTCCTCACAAGAAAAATCCTCCAAGTGATGACGACAACAACAACAACAATTTCAAAGGCAATGGCAATCAAAGGAACAATAGGTTCAACAACAAATGAAAGAGGAATGCTTTGGCTACTCGAAATGGAAATGGTCGACCTCCCAAAAGGACAAGAAATGCTAGAATTGATAGTGGAGCCTCAAGGCACTTCATTGGATACAAGGAGGCCCTCTCAAATTTGGTTGAAATAAAATTAATTTAAAGATCATAATTGGAGATAATGCCACCTACCCCATGAAAGGAATAGGTATTGTCATTCTTCACTTCAATCAAGGTCAAACCATACATCTACAAGAAGTATTGTATGTGCCCAATTTGAAGAAGAACCTGGTGTTTGTTTTTTCAATGGAAGATAAAGGCTTCAAGGTAGCATTCATCGATGGAAAGGTACGTATTTGGCATAGAAACCCCAAAGATGCATTTACTCCTGCATTTTCGGTTGATGGTCTCTATCAAGTTGGAGGAATTCTTTTAGGAGCTTTGGCAAGTGATACTTCTCTTCAATGTGAATTATGGCACTGGATATTTCCCCACTTACATTACAAAGCCTTACCTGGGGTAAGGAAGTTGGTCACGGGTATGCCTAAGTTTAAAATGATCCACGAAGGTGTTTGTAAGGGTCGTGCAGCTTGGAAACATACAAAGGGAACATTCCCTTCTGTTAAATTTGAAAACTAGGGCCAAATTCCATTTTGGCCAGCTCATCTGGTGAAGATAGTCATTGCATTAAATTCCTCTTCTCGAAAGGATCAAAATTGACCCAAAGATCACCAAATTTGGATAAGGAAAAATATTTATTTGTTCAAAAGAATTTCTATAAGTCATAATCTCATCAAGAAGGGAAATTTTGAAAATTTTGAATTTTAAATTTGCCTCCAAAATGTCAAGGTTGGCTTCACCTCCATTAGAACAAATCATCATGGCAACTTGTATATAAAGGCATCTTCCATCCTCATCTAACACAAGAAAATGTCTGAGGTATTCGAATTCAGATGGAGGACGAAGGAGCATTCTGGCTTGGGTTTTCTCTTCTGTCACAGGGTCGAGGGTCTCATGAGAGACATTCGTTGTACCTTAAGGGTAATTCTGGGCATCGTTGAAGTCTGTTGTGGAGGCCGAATAAGAGCAGAAGGCAGCCACTGTGATTTAGGACAACCACTGGCCTATATCAAATGTTATATGAAGATCAAGTTTCATACCCTTCCAGAAAGGTGAGCCACTCAGGTCTAATCAAATTATGTTGCAGACCTTGTTTGATTGCCGGTCACAGTTGATTATAGTGTTCTTGACCAAGTGGAAGAGGGCTAGAATGGCTTCTTGCATCTCAAGCTCAGCCGCAATCATTAGGAGGGTTCTAATGCAGTTAATAGTGATCTTTGTGAGCAACCCTAATCAGTCTAACCCTCTTCAGTAGCATGAATACAGTTCATGCCAGATTGCAGATCCAGATAGATCACTCATTTGTTTAAGGGTTGTGATGCCAACAAGTCACTATTGACTTTAAATTGTTGTACTCTATCTCTCTTTGTTGAATATTTTGATATAAGATAATAAGAAGAATTGTCAAAGGGTTTTCCCCATCTTGGGGTTTTTCCTTGGCTTGAGCCATTTCCTGTGTTCTCATGTCTTGACTTGTCCTCTGCATATGTTGTTTATGTTCTTTCTCCAATTACTATCAATGTGATATGGTTTTGCTAATGGAAAGAACTGAAAATCGGGTTAATGTGGTGCATTGAAGTAATTGTATTAAGCAAAGAACATGTTAACCTAAAATTAACACCTTCTAGTGAAAGCCAGACTACAGATATTCTTCAATTGGTCCATTCTAACTTGTTTGGTATCTTGCCCGTAAGAATTATTAGGAAGATACTCATATTATGCAATCTTTGTGGATGACTTCTCAAGCAAAACATGGATCTATTTCTTGAAGAGGAAGGATGAAGTGTTCAAATGGTCATGTTCTTTCAAAGCATTGGTGGACAATCAAACAGGGAAGAAGATCAAGACGTTGAGGATTGACAATGGAACCGAATATGAATCAAATGATTTCAATGACTTTTGCAGAGATGTTGGCATTAAGTGAGAGACAATTGTTCCACACACTCCTGAGCAAAATGGTGTTACTCAAAGGAAGAATCAAACAATCATGGAAGCCACCCATGCCATGATCTTTGATCAAGGTCTACCAAAGTTCTTATGGGGAGAAGTTGCCAACACTGCCATATATGTTCAAAATAGGAACCTACATCAAGCTTTGGATTTCAGGACACTCGAAGAAGTCTTCACTGGTAAGAAACCCGATGTTTCTCTTTTAAGAATATTTGGTTGTCCAGTATATTTTCATGTGCCTAAAGAGAAAAGGAATAAGTTGGAAGCTTCTAGGAAGAAAGGTATATTCATCAGCTACAGTGAAAATTCAAAGGTATATAGAATCTATATACCTGGCCAAAGAGATCTGGAAGTAAGTCATGATGTTACCTTTGATGAAGACACTTCCCTTAGGAAAGCCAAAGATCTCCCTATCCCAAGGACGGACGATGATGATGCTGTCAAAAAACAAGACAAACCTCCGTTGAATGAGCCTATGCCTGATGTTGATGGTCTGATGGATGTTATTGATCCACCTCCTGGTGATCCCTCTACCTCAAGGAAATGACCTCTATGGCTCAAAGATACTCTCAAAGATGTTGATAGACATTTTGCTCCAAGAGAGACATTTCACAAAAGTAAGAAGTCGAACAAGTACCAAGGGTATTTGGCTCCATGAGTATTTTTGTTCAAGCTTAACCATGCACATTTGAAGAAGCTATAAAGCACCAAGTATGAAAAGAAGCGATGAATGAGGAATATGAATCGATCATGAAGAATTATGTCTGGGACAAGGTGCCTATACCTAAGGACAAGTTCGTTGTCACGTCAAAATGGCTTTACAAAATTAAACATGGAGTTGATAGAAGTGTTGAGAACTATATGGCCAAGTTCGTAGCTCATGGCTTCTCTCAAAAGGAAGCAGTGGACTATGATGAAATATTTGCGCTAGTTGCTCGATATACCACTATTCGATCTATTATTGCTCTCACTGCGAATTAGGAATGGAGCCTAAATCAAATGTACATCAAAACTGCATTTTTCCATGGATCACTTAAGGAGGAAGTCTACTTGGAACAACCTCAAGGGTTTGAAGTACAAGATAGGACACATGTCTGTAAATTGAAGAAAGCCCTCTATGGGTTGAAGCAAGCCCCTAGGGCTTTGTATGAGAGAATTGATAGCTAACTTATGAAGCAGGGATTTACAAGGAGTTATGTTGATCCTAACCTATACTTCAAGGTTGAAAAGGACATGCCTCTTATCTTGGTCCTTTATGTTGATGATCTCTTTCTAACAGGCGCATACCCTCTCATTTATCAACGCAAGAGGGAGTTGACTTCTGAGTTCAAGATGAAAGACCCGATACTTATTACTTCCTAGGCCTGGAGGTCTGCCAAAAGCCAAGAGAGATTTTCCTTTGTCAAGGAATATACATTGTGAAGCTAAAAGAGAGATGTGGGATGGTGGAACGCAAATCTGTGTCTACTCTGATGGAACTCAGCTTCAAGAAGTTATGTGGAAGTGCTACTGGGCCTGAATTGGCAAACCCTTCTGAATATAGACAACTTGTGGGGGCCTTGATGTTCTTGATAAACTCTCGACCAGATCATGGGATCAGTGTTCAGCAGAGTTGAGACAAGAAGCATAGGTGGTACATGACGACAAGATGTTATGATGATCGATGGTCTGATATTGGCAAGTGAAATTCTCTCTACTTGAGATGGAGTGTTAAAGTTGGAAACTAGGGCAAAATTCCACTTTTGATGGCTCAATTATGGAGAGATATTTATTGCATTGAATTCCTCTTTTCGAGAGGACCAAAATTGACATAAAGATCACTAAATTTGGACAAGGAGAAATATGTTTTTTAAATGAAGCCCACACGTGTAAATTGTCAAGGTCGGCCACACCATCATGTAGGCTCATGAAGCCCAAACTAAATGTCTCTTGAACCTCAATGACTTGTATAAATAAGGATGACCTCAAACCTCATTTCCTACCTCATCAACTCACACATTCTTCTCTCTCCTCATCTGATTGGTTCATACACCTCATTGGGCAGTTGATTTTCTCACACGTCAGGGAGAAAGGAGGAAGAAAATTACAAGGCCAAAAATCTGACCTTTTTTTGTAGTTTGACCAGCATTGACTTTGACCTTTATGGGTGTTGACTTTGACCTTTTTGGGCATTTTTTTGTTTGGGTAGGCCAAGTTTTTGGGCACAAAAACCAACGCAAAATGAGCAATTTAGCTTGCATTGACCGCAGTCATGTTTGATCACAAAAGTTGACTACAGGTTGACCGAGTTTGACAGTTGATATGTTCACTATTTTGGGCTAACTTTGACCAACAAGAGAGGCTGAGTTCCTCTCTCCTTTGACCGAGCTCTTTTGGAGAAGTTTGACCAGACTTTGACTGTCATCGACTTTCTAGTTAGGGTTGATTTGACTGAGGGCAGAACTAGAGATTTGGCAGGGCTATTTTGAACAGTGGTTTTGATCATCTATTGGTAAGTCAATTTTGACTTTATTGTTCTCCCTCTCTCTGTTGAACATTTGTTATAATAATAAGAAGAAATGATCAAAGGGTTTTTGGGTTTCCCCATCTTAGGGTTTTTCCCTGGCATTCACCAAATTTTGGTGTTCTCTTGTCTTGGCTTCTCTTTGGCATTTATTATTTATGTTCTATCTATAGTTACTGTCAATGTGGTTAATGGTTAATGTGACTGCTACTGGTAATTAAGTAGAAATTGTCATTGGGCTAATAAAAGGACATTGAAGTAATTGTTGCAAGCATAGAACATACTATTGTTATCTAAAATTAACAATTATTCCACCCATATCTTCCTTGAGACCAAATTACAACATCTAGACTGCTACAAAAATATTTGAAGATTATTGTTTGTATAGCAGTACAATCTTTCTTCCCAATTTTTAAAAGAATGTTGAATGAATTAATTTCAAATGAGCAAAACAGCTCAATCATAATACAGAGATATTTACAATAATAGAAACATCAGGTTTCTATGTAGAATATAGAAACACTCAGTTTCATCTAAGAAACTGCTAAAAGAATACAAATAGCAACAGCTAAATACAATGAGCATTAAATACTAAATAGAATACTAAATAGGAATATTCTAATACCCTCCCTTAATGCTCAATCTATTTACAACACCAATAGACCCTCTGAATTTTACAAATTTATCAGGACCAAGAGGCTTGGTGAAAATGTCGGCGGGCTGCTCTGTTGTGGGAACATATTGTAACTGAACTGAGCCGTCTTCAACAAGCTGGCGAATGTAGTGGCAATGAGTTTCCACATGCTTTGTTCGTTCATGAAAGACTGGATTCTTGGCAAGTTTGAGCACTCCCTGATTATCACAAAACAAAGAAGTAGGCCCTGTCTGGGAAACATGCATATCTGCAAGCATACGTCGAAGCCAAACTGCCTCACAGGATGCCTTAACTGCTCCCCGATACTCTGCTTCTGTTGAGGAGAGAGCCACTGCCTGTTGCTTCTTACTAGTCCAAGTAACAGCACCGGATCCTAGATTAAACACATACCCAGCTGTAGATTTACGGTCATCAACCGAACCGGCCCAGTCAGAATCAGTGTAACCACGGAGTATAGGTTTGGAACTTCGAGTGTATAGGAGACCATAATCAGAAGTGCCACGCACATATCGTAGCACACGCTTTGCTGCTTGCCAATGATCAGCTTTAGGGGCTGACATGAAACGGGAAATGTAGCTTACTGCAAAACTGATGTCAGGTCTGGTAGCAGTAAGGTAGATGAGACTGCCCACTAATTGCCTGAATAAAGTTTCATCCACAAGGGGAGAGGATGATTGTGCTGAAAGTTTGAGCCCTGGTTCCATAAGAGTCGTGGCTGGTTTGCAATCCTGCATTCTGAACCTGTCCACAAGATTTCTGGCATACTTGGACTGAGAGAGAAAGATCTGATTTTCAGTCTGCCAAACTTCAACCCTCAAACAGTAATGAAGAAGTCCCAAGTCGGTCATCTCAAAAGTTCTGCATAAATCTTGTTTGATCCTATGGATCAAATGTGCATGACTGCCAGTAATGATAAGGTCATCCACATAGACAACCACAAACAAGATATCATCACCAGTATGCTTGATATACAGATTTGCATCAGATGGACTCCGCTGAAAACCCTGATCAGTCAGGTACTGATCAATTTTCATGTACCAAGCCCGAGGAGCTTGTTTCAATCCATAGATTGCTTTAGCTAACCGACACACTTTCTGTTCTTGACCAGCAACCTTGAATCCTGGAGGCTGCGTCATGTAGACTTCTTCTTGGAGATCACCATTTAGGAAAGCACTCTTTACATCCATCTGATGAACTTTCCAATTGAACTGAGCTGCTAGGGCGAGCATAAGCCTTATGGTACTCATCTTGGCTGTAGGAGCAAAAGTCTCCTCATAGTCAATGCCTTCCTTCTGTGAGAACCCTCGAGCCACAAGACGAGCTTTATACTTGTCTATGGTTCCATCAGCTTTGTATTTCACTTTATACACCCATTTGCAACCTATGGGTTTTTTGTCTGCAGGAAGATCAGAAAGTGTCCATGTGTGATTCTTCTGAAGGCTCTGGAATTCGGCTTCCATAGCCTGTTCCCACTCAGATGTACCCTTAGCCTCTGAATAGGTTTGAGGCTCAAAAGTACTGTGTAGGTTAGCCATAAGAGCAAAATTGACTGTAGACTGTTGTCTGTTCTTATGTCTAGAAGTTCTGCCTTCAAGGAGCTCATCATCCCGGAGATCACCAATGGTTTTAGCCCACCATTTTGGCCGAAGAGTAGAAGAAGCAATAGCAGGAGTAGAGGAACCAATATCAGGAGGAGGTGGAGAAGACTCAAGAGCAATAGGGGCCGCAAGAGGAGGGTTATTTTCTGGAGGAAGCTCAGATAGAGTATTATCAAATACTGATGCTACATCATCCCTCCCATCAGGTGGACCGACCGGAAGAAGAACACTGTGAGGCTGATCCTCAGAACACTGCTTAGAAGAAGAAGACTGAAAGAATCCTCTGTCTTCAACAAATACTACATCCCGACTGAAGCTAAGACGACCAGTGGCTATATCTATCAGCCTATAGGCCTTGTGATGATCACTGTACCCTGTCATCATGAGTTTCTGGCTTTTGGAATCCAGCTTAGATCGTTTAGCAGCTGGAATCCAAACATATGCAACTGAGCCAAATACTTTGAGATGACTGATCTTAGGCTTACGGCCAGACCAAACCTCTTCAGGAGTCTTCCCTGTAACAGCCTGAGTGGGTGATCTGTTAAGAAGATAAACAGCAGTAAATACTGCTTCAGCCCAGAATTTGTTTGGAACACTCCTGTGTTGTAGCATGGAACGAGCCATTTCAACAACCATGCGATTGCGACGCTCGACAACACTGTTTTGCTGAGGAGTGTAAGGAGTGGTTAATTGACGTTTGATGCCATGAATATCACAGAAGTTGGCAAACGCTGAAGAACAAAATTCCCCCCCATTGTCGGTCCTAAGGGTCATGATGTTACAACCAGATTCTTTTTCCACTAAGGTTTTAAACTTCTGAAAGGTACTAAGAGCATCAGATTTATTTTTTTAAAAATATACCCACATCTTTCTACTGAAATCATCTACAATAAGTAAAAAATATTTGCAAGCAGTGATAGAAGCTGTATTCATAGGACCGAAAATATCAGCATGAAGTAACTGAAGTACCTTAGATGCGCGCCAAGATTCTCCATTTTTGAATGAAGACCGATGTTGCTTTCCCGCTTGACAGGCGCTGCATACCCCCAACTGCTGAGTCTGAATATCAGGTAATCCAGACACAAGTCCCTCCCGAGAGAGCTAAGAGAGATACTGCATATTGAGATGCCCATATCGCTGATGCCATAGAGTGATGATAGGAGAGATACGTGCTGCTAGAGCCACTTCTGGAGAGTCACCGGTGTCAAGTAGCCTGTATAGACCATGATCCTCTAGGCCAACAGCAACTGTTAAACTAGTCTCCCTGTCAATAATGGAGCACTTGTGGGTACTGAACACTACATCAAGTTGAGGAGAATTCCTCATAATCTGGCTGACAGATAGCAGATTAATTTCCATACCAGGAACATAGTATACATTCAGAAATATAAGTGTGCGCCCACCAGACTGAATTTGAATTGTACCTCTGCCAGCTACTGTGTACTTTTCACCTCCGCCAAATACCACGAAATCACTGAAAGGTGAGAAGTCAATAAACCAGTCACGCCTGTGAGAAAAATGACGTGATGCGCCAGAATCAATGTACCATGCAGAGGAAGGAACAGGATCTGAAGACCTTTTAGCCATAAAGGCGTAAAAGGCAGACTCTGTCTGCTCGGAATGTTCTGCAACATTTGTTGTCTGATGTGGCCCTCCCTGTTTCCTCTGTTCAGAAGCAATCCTCTGTCGGCAATCTTTCTTCATGTGACCGAACCTGTGACAGTAATTACACTGCACACTTTTCTTCCGAGCAGGATCAAAAAGCTGAGAGGAGCCTTTCTGCTGAAAGGACTGAGAGGACTGATATTTTGCAGAAAATGCATTTTCCGAGGACACTGATGAAGCACTACTACCAAACTGCTGTTTCCACCGATCCTGCTGCAGAAGTTTGGTACATAAATCTGGAAACTTCAGATCAACATTTGTGGTGGTAATGTTGAGTGTTTCTATGAAGTGTTCATAGGATTTCGGTAGACTTTTCAAAGTAATGACTACCATATCTTCCTCCTCCATGGTCCGACCAATGGCTTCGAGCTGATCTCGAATGTCTTTAATTTTGTTGAGATGTTCCTGTAAAGACATATGTTCGTCCATCATGATGGAGAACAACTGATTTTTGAGAAAAAAAAGCTCTGCTTTTGTCAGATGTCTCATGCAGTTCTTTCAACTGTTGCCAGATTTCAGCAGCTGTCTTGCCAGAAGGGATCTGTGGTAACTGATCATCAGCGACAGAGAGCTTGAGAAGCATAACAGCCTCTCGATTTCGATCATCAAATTTATCTTGATCGGTCCCAGCTGTACCGGGACGAAGCTCTTTGCCCAAAATGAGTTGATCAAGACGCCTGTACTCAAAAATGGTCAACATTCTTTGTTTCCAAATGTTATAGTTGCTGCCATTAAAGCGTTGATTTCCTTCTAACATCAGATTGGTGAGCGTGGCCATTTTCCCAAAGAAAATACAGAAGTCTGACACACAAGAAAATGTAGCTGCCTGTTTATCCTGGTGTAATTTAAAAAAAAACAGACTTTGTTCTGCTAGAAAAAATATTTACCAGCAAAAATATCTCTCCAGTCTAAAAACAATAGTAATACTGCTGAAACTGTCCCCTTTAATCCTGCTGCAAAAGTCCCCTTCTTTAATAAATGTGACAGGTCCAAATCATAAAATAAAGTTTGAGGTTCCTTTCTCTGGCCAGATCTGAGTTTTGTCCTAAGATAAGCACAGGTCTGAGAATACAGTTTCCCACAGGTTTGCTTCAGGTCCGTGGAGCTCCACCATAATCCGACCCCACAGCTAGCACCATAATCCGAGCGGCAACAGATAATTTCAGGTCTGAGTTTGTAATGGAGGTTGTCAGGATCACGAGGAGAAAAAAAAATGCTGATTGGGAACACACTGCCGGCAAACAGAACCGGTGATGATAAAGCAAATACGAAGATTTTAAAAATGGACCCACGTGAGCTGTCAAAGCTTCACGTCTCAGCTACGTGGTATAGTTCCACAGGTGTATACGTTTGTTTGAAATATCCACGGTATATACGAGCTTTATATATACGCGTTTGAAATATGTTCTGAGGCGTTTGAAATATATCCACGGGTTTGAAATACAATGAACAAACACTCGCGTATCCACAGATATCCACGGGTTTGTTTGACAGGGTTTCAAATATATCCACGGGTTTGAAATACAATGAACCAACACACGCGTATCCACAGATATCCACGGGTTTGTTTGACAGCGTTTGAAATATATCCACGGGTTTGAAATACAATGAACCAACACACGCGTATCCACAGATATCCACGGGTTTGTTTGACAGGGTTTCAAACAAAAAAAACAAATAGACAGTTGCCCGCAGATCGAATTTTCAGACCACGACTCCGATTTTCAAAAAGCAAATGAGTTTTGAACGAGAGAAAACACCTGGGTCACGTTTGCTGAAGAATTCCACGTTGTGGCCGAAGAAAATAGCTGGATTCAATTCACGATAGAAGAATTCCACGTTGAGTTCGAGTAGCCGCCAGGCGAAGAAGAAGATAGCCGGATTCACGATTCCAAGCAAACTGGCCAGCCAAGAAAAAAAAAATCCGCTCCCACGAAACAGTCACCGCCACAAAGTTAATTCCTTAAAAAAATGATCATGCAGGGGAAGAATCCATTTCTGTATCGAGATGGACGACTGTAAGCTTTTATCACAGCGAGCAAAGCCGAGGCTAAGACTCAGTGAAGGCTGCCTGGCTTACAGAGGGCTCGACCTTAGAAAGGACTCAAGAGATTACGATGCAGAGAGAATAACTGTTCAAGAAATCTCTTAACCTTGCTCTGATACCATAAAAGAATGTTGAATGAATTAATTTCAAATGAGCAAAACAGCTCAATCATAATACAAAGATATTTACAATAATAGAAACATCAGGTTTCTATGTAGAATATAGAAACACTCAGTTTCATCTAAGAAACTGCTAAAAGAATACAAATAGCAACAGCTAAATACAATGAGCATTAAATACTAAATACAATACTAAATAGGAATATTCTAATAATTTTTTATATATATCTCACTAAAACCCATACTGCTAAGCAAAGTTTGTTCTAGTACAAACCACAGAATATGTCAAACTTATGACAACACTTGCATAGAGAAAATGAGACATGTCCTCCTCAGTCAGATGGTTGGAGTTTGACTTTAGGTACGGCAATGATTAGGTTATATTCGAGCTTGAATTTTGATGAGGTTCAAACAAGGCTCATCATTTGGTTCATCTATATATATATATATATATATATATATACACACACACACACACACACACAAAACGAAATGTAGCATAAAATAGTAAGAAATCAACATCAATAAACATAAAAAATGTTATCACGGACTTGGAAACTGCAAGGATAGATTACAAACCTTAGTTCTGACATGAGGTTTTTAGTTTTGAGCTATGGATTTGGTCAATATGACTGTGAGATTCGTCAAACCTTCAAAAATATTTAGGATCACCAAATTTCAAACCTTATGGTTGAAGACTTGTGACATGGATGTCCTCTACTTCTTATTGTATCATGGGACATTATTATGTAGATAACTTTACACCTATAAGAATAGGAACCTTGTCTGATTTACATTCCTACATATTAAACCTCTGCAATATGGTCCCAACACACTTCCTTTGATTCCAATGTTTCCTATTTACACGATCTCTTTTAGTTCCATTCCCAAAATAAAATTTTCATCACGACAATCATTCATATCAAACTTAGAGGACAGCTAACAAATTCCTTGTTGCTTCTAATTAGCAATATAAACATAAAATACAACATAAAAAGAAGGATCACCAACCTGCTTACACCACACGATATAATGCCTCTTGAAAATCAATTTCCCAATATATAAGTATCAAACACACCAACGATAGATGAAAGAAAAGCATAAGAAAAAATCCCACTTAAATCAATTCCCTTCACCTACGAATATCTTTGTACTTCTCCACTTTAGCTTCTATATTGAACTTCTTGAAAACCCATCTGCTAGCAACAGGGTTTCTTCCAACAAGCAACTTGACAGCTTGCCAAAATGCTATGCCTCTTTTTTGTCCATGGCCTGCATTTCTTCAACCATGGCCTTCTTCCAAAGTTTATTGTCTTCTAAAACAAATGACACCCTGGCAATTTCTAAGATCATCATCAACAATAAAAGAGAAATGAAAATTTGGGAGGCTATACCTTTTTCTTTGTCTTCTTCTTGAATCGTTCTCAATAATGGCGTCTAAGTTTTTTCTCATATGGTTCATCTTTTTCTATTGAGTAAAATACTAAGTCTTCAAACTCAAACTACATTATTTGTAGTTCTTATACTCTTTGTTGGTCTTCCTACTTTGCTTGCTATACAGATAACATATTGACTTTAAACACTCTTCCATGTTTTTGAGCTTCAAAGCTTGTAGCATTTTACACCATCTTTATAAACAATAAAAGATCATTTTTTCTTCCTTATTGTATGACTCACTTCTTTGCTCCTTTGGAATACCAACATAAGCATCACAACAACAAAATTTGAAATCTACAAGACAAGGATTCTTACTAGGCCATGCCTCATGCAGAGTTTTGTTAACCAATGCCGATGAAGATTTATTTGTAAGGTAACAGTAGTGCCAACTATCATTGTCCAAATTTCCAATGGTGACTTGCACCACTAAGCACATTTCTCATCTTTTCCATCAACATTGTGCTAATATTTTCTGCAACTCACTTTTCTGGAGGTAGGTATGACACAATCATTTAACTTGCTAAATTGCACTATTTACTGCACTAAAGTTCATTTACACAAAACTTTCAACCATTATCTATCCCCAACATATTTATCTTTTTTTGTCTAGCTTTCCCCATGAGCCTTAATTTTTCCAAATGTACCAAAAAACTCAAATTTCTACCAACAAAATATAACCACGTATTCCAAAAGAAATCACCTACAAATTAAAAGTAGTGCAAATAGTGATGGAGTAAGCACCATTCCAAACACATAACTATGTATTAGCTCCAAAATCTCTTTTGCTTTTGTAGCACCATAGAAAAATCTAATCCAATCCATTTACAATAGACATAATGTTCAAATAAATCAAAACCTAAAGCAAAGTCGAAAATTCCTTCAACCAAACCTTTAATGCGCAAAGTTTGAAGGTTCTTTTGTTCCATTGTGTCCCAATCTTTTATGCCTTAGCATTGTCTTCTCTTCAAAGGCAGTAGAGGGCTTATCTACTTCTTTTCGCACCTCAAAAGCAACAAAACGTTTACATTCATTAGCAATGGTTACATCTATCTTTTACAATGTTCTAATCTGAACTCCTTTCGCCAAAACCATTTCTCTTCATGCAGCTATCCTTTCCAAATATTGCATATGCCCACATGCATCACTCATCTTATTCGCAAATACCAAGTTTTTAACACTTCCATCTTCAAGCAACACGCAGACTTTTCCATGCCATATGATTTGGCTGTCAAGTCAACTCATAAGAAAATATCACCTTCATTATACTTTTCATATTCAAAACCACTCCCTATAAGAAGTCACCTGAAATGAAGGACCAGGTTCAATAAATTATGTGTCATAATCCACAAGTGTACTTAAACATGCTAGGTATACATCCCATCCTGCTCTACAGGTTCTTACTTCAATGGAAGGGCATCATCATTGCCTTATTTTTTTAAATATTTTTAAATCTCAATCCTAACAATTTTAGCATTTCATTATATATTCATTGAGAGACTTAGGCCACCCTCTAGCCTTTATTTGTCCCCAAACTCTATTATTTCTATCCTAGGTATGTACTATGGTCTCCCACAAACAAGGCATCCTCGAATAAAGCCTCCATAGATTTTTGTCATTTCCTCTCATAAGATGGATGAAATTACATTCACAAATGTTAATTGAAGAAATTTCAACCCCCACTCTGGTTATCATTGTTCCTTATCACTCCATGCATTTAGTTTTAAATCCAAGCATGATTAAAATTCTAAAATCTGGAAATGACAATAATTTTCTGAAAACACAAATTTAGACATTTCACAACTGTTTACATTGCAGAAATAAAAAACAGCAAAATTATAACAGCCACACACAGAAAATAACACAGTGATTTTTGGTCAATGTGACCCTAGAAAAAACCACCTACAACTCTTGGGGAAAACCAGTTTGAGAGCTCTTCTTTATTTATGAAAATGCTTTTACAGAGAAACTGAAATACGCAGTAAAAATTCAAGCGACCACAAATTACAACTTATCTCAATTTTCGTGCTTGAACTCCACCTCAAAAATCATGCCAATCAGCAAACAGCGAAAACAAAAAAAATTACAATGATAAAACAACATTAAATGCTCCATGGCCAACTTTGAAAAACGTGCCCAAAACTTGTTGTACAGACCGTATAGATTTCAGCAGGAAAGATGCCTCGAAATTCATGCCCAAATATGCCTTGAAATTCATGCCCTTGCTGTTGTCCATCTTCCTTGATTTTTGTGCCTTTTTTCCTGTTGTACGATTTTGCCTTGGGATGCGTGTTAATAAATGTTGTTGTCCAGATTTGCTGAAATGTCTTCTTGCTACTCTCCTTCACTTCCTCGCTCCTCATAAATTTTCTCCTTGCTCTCTCTTTTATTTCTCTCAAATGTTCATGAAAGAATGAATTGATTTTTTCTCCTCTTCTCCTTTTATTCTTTAAATGAATTTTTGCGTTACCCTAAGATCTAATGGTTGAGATTCATTTAGATCTAGGGATGAGAATAAATGTGCATTTAATTTTCACTTTCTATTTTTTAACTCACCCACTTAGCCTTTTATTTCCATAGTCACTTTTTCACTTTCTAATTCTTCATTGACTTTAATAAAGTCACTTTTAAATTAGAATGTAACTTTACCACTTATAAAGTCACTTTTAAATTAAATTGACTTTACCACTTATAAAGTCACTTTAGGAGAAAAGTAAAAAATAAATTTGGACACTTTTCCCTAGGCCAAAGATCAAAGCCTTAGGGAACCACTTGTCCTCTGGTACCCAAATATTAACATTAATATCAATTTTGTAATACCATTAATGCTTAGAACCAGGGTATGTTATGAATCCCGCAAAGAAAAAAACAATGGTTGATTGGTGTACCATAATGTTAATCACATTAAGATACTCAAACCACATAGTCACCATCATTAATCCTAAGGTGGCATAAATTCTTTCAAATAAACAATTTTTGTACTAAGGACATTCACCCATATGAAGCAACTAACATCTGTCAAAGCATTCAACAACAATAAAAACAAAGGGTACGGCTAGATCTTAACCTTCACCTTCATATCCAACTTTTCCAAGTCTATTTCCATAAGCATGGGTTGTTTCCTTGACACAACAACCGGCCATGAGATCTTCCACCTATTATTCCATAACTCTAAGCTCTAGCCATTGGATTTCTCCATCTCTACGCTTAAAGTTCTAAAAACAAAAATCACCTTCACAAAGCTTCAACCCCTAAAACAAATATCCTTGCTCTGATAACAAATGGAGAGTTTGAGAAGACTATGCAAAAGAAGACATATTAACAAGAAACCAATGGAAAACGTACATGCTACATAAGAGATTTACCTCGGAAGCTATTAATCAAGAAAACCAACAAACTCATTATTGCACCTCTCTCTCTATGATTCTATTAACTAAAGCATTGGCAACACAATATTTGGCTATTCCACAACATTTATTATCCATAGTAGTTTAACCAAGACTAGATGACAAACCTAATCCCATAACTTGGATTAGATTATAACAAACACCACCTAATAAATATCCAATGCTATATCTAGTATATGCATATTCACATTTATGTGCTTTCTCATTAGTGTGGTAAATTGGATATTGTACAATAAGGATTTATGAGATGAGATGCAAGTTCTACCCTTTAAGTACGTAGAAGATATTTACAAATTGTTGCTTTTTCTATCAACCAGAACATCTAAATGCATTTCCAGTGTGTTGGCACACATGGTTTGTTTAGAATAATAAATACAGTAAATAAGGGCTACAAATATCACCAACAAATCGTCAATATCATGATAGATCGCACCTTTTTCACGTCAGTGATATTATTGCATGAATATCATTACATCAAAAGATTTCAAAAATATCATAAAAATTTGAAAATATCTTGAGTCAACAAAAAATATTGTTGCACCAATGACAAATTACCAATAAAACCAATTTTTCATTCATTTGAAATGAAGTAGCAGTTTGAGAGAAAAGGACAATTTTTTCGTCTTCCATCATGTTGAGGAGGCAAAACAACTATGCTCGTTGTCACTAGCAAACTTAGTATGTAGGGAATTGATAATTTCCTGTCTACCATTTTCGCATTCCCATTTAGTTTGTTTTTCATTCATGTGGGCAAGCCCACAATGGGCT
Source organism: Pinus tabuliformis (assembly GCA_031772625.1). Taxonomy (NCBI): domain Eukaryota; kingdom Viridiplantae; phylum Streptophyta; class Pinopsida; order Pinales; family Pinaceae; genus Pinus; species Pinus tabuliformis. The sequence continues at coordinate 129,413,196 of CM062820.1, read as the reverse complement.
TATTAATATGAGGCCATGATATGGCAAAGGAAGCTATCTATACTTTTTTTTAACACGTTCGGTTACTTTTTGTATTACAAAAAAAGAAAGGAGCTAAGTCCTGTTACATTCCGGAGGTTGTTGGTTCTCAAGAGAGGCGCAAAATGGGAGCGCAGTCCCTGCCTCAGACTTTGAGACCTTGTTTCTAAAATTTTCAAAAACTACGAAAACATATTGCCTAACAAACTACACTAGTAACAAACAGAATTTACAAAGCATAGAATACTAATTGCATAAGGTTCACCAAAATTGGATTACTAACTCTTCTAGTTGTTGTCCTCTTTTCTTGTTGTACCTTGAGGAGGTTTCTCCTTGCTGACTTTGATTCAGTGAGTTGACGTAATCCACAACCTCCTCCAGGTGCTTGCTTTTATCTTTCAAGTCTTCGATTTCAACTCTTTGGTTGTCGATTTCTCTTTGCTTGTAGACATTAATCATCTTCATCTCAAATCTTAGGTCTTTTAGGGATTGATTGAAGCGACCTATCATAAATCTATTAGCCCTACAGGTCGGGCAACTCTCGTTCTTTTCAACTCTTTCAAGTGGATTGCAAGACATTCTTCCTTTCTGATTTGTTCTATCAACTGTAGTGCCTTTGCCTGGAGAATGGTCTCTTGACTTGCTCTGATTCTTTCTTTTATCTCTGTTTCTTTGGGCTTTGTTCTGAGCTATTTCTGGTGTCTTCAAGAGGTCTTTATTACTCCTATAATGTTGCATATAATTTGGCACCCACTGACAGTAATAGAGCGGGGTAATATGAAACAAGGGGGAAGTAGATACTATGATCTCAGGATCAGAGAGGGGAAGGCTGAACTTTGATGTAAATGCAGAGAGAAGAATGGGATTGGAAGGGATCAGATGAAGTCGATATAGGGATCAAATGAGGTCTATGAGGGCGATAAGCATGAAACGAGACAGAACTAGAATTGAATTCAATCCTAAAACCAATGTCAAATGGAAACTGTGGATGAAAATTGAGAACTAATACTTTGTTGTTACCTTGGGTCTGAGTTTTGTTGTTGTGGTTATATCTCAACACGGTGTCTGCTCTTGGTTCTCTGGCTACAAGGCTTCGCTGAGTGTGATCCCACTGTTGAATTGCAGGGTTGTTCCACCCATGTCCCTGATGCTCTCAGCTGCATTCTTCTCTATTACACCTTGCATTATTAACCTTGATACTCTCCCTTTGTTTGACCCAGTGCTGAGAATGCCATTGTTGATACTTCAATTTATAATTTTTTGAGTATTGTGTATACCTATTTTGGTGGGTGTCTCTCACGATTTTTTTGTTCATGAATGTACAAGTGTCCACAATACTACGAGATTGGCAATCGATACTTTCCTTGTACTGTTGATGCCCGACATGACTCATACCTGCTTTATTCAGGACTTCAGGACGAATGCAAGCTTGATTTGAATCGTGGTGAATAATTTTTGAAATTGAATGAATCCTCAGGTCTGCTCAAAGAGGATTACACTTGATTGTATTGACTAGCAGCTAGAAAAAAAATCCCCTGCTCCTTGCTGCTAACTTCATTTGCTTTGCTGACTGATTTGATGTTGTATGTCCTTGTGTGATTCTCGAACCAGCCCTCAATTGGGAGAAAATCAAGGGATATTTTCTTCATAAATTTTATTATTTTCTTTCACAGTTCCAACTTGCCTCTCCATTGCCTTGTTGGCTATTGTGCCTGCATCCTTGTTTTGGGTTCTTAGAACATGCTTATAGACTATTTTCCCCCTGTTTTTTATATTTACATTGATTTGCTGACTGATCTTGTTGATTGCTGAACTTTTGAATTCCTTCCCTGTTTCCATAGCTGCTATGATGATTGCAAAATCTCCAATTATTATTGGATTTTTTATCCCTTTTTTATTTAAGATCTTTGTGCCTAGCAAAACACTGTAGGATTCCGCCCTATTATTGGACATCTCTCTGAATCCCCATTCATAAGTTGAAATCCTCTTACCATTCGGATCTAGTATTAGAGCACCTGCTCCTGCTCTGCCTGGGTTGTTTTTTGAGGCTTCATCGAAAAATAATATATACTTCTTTTGTTCTTTGATCCACTCATCCATTTCCGTGTCATTCAAACGTACTTTCCACTCCCTTTTTTTGCCATGCCTTTATTTATTTTTTTGTAATCTTTTGATTTGTTTTCTAGTAAGGCTTTGCTGTACCAGTCTCTTTTTTCTTGTTGAAGATTGTTCTGATCCATTCTTGCTGCTCCATTTATGCCTATTATTTCCGAAACTTGACTCCAAGTTTTTGATGTGATAGTCCCTATGTTTGGTTTTTGTCCCTTAAAAATGCACTTGTTTCTAGCTAGCCATATTTGCCAGCAGAGAATGGAAGGAAGACATTTCCAAATTCTACTTATCAAAGCCTTTTTCTTCTTGATATAAGGATAGCTTTTGACCCAATTCTTGTGGAGATTTGTCAGCTGCGTTGTGGAGCTTATGCTTAGATCTAGAGGGCTTATCAGTTGTTTCCAACACTCCCTTGCCATCCTGCAATTCATAAACAAATGTTGGATGTTTTCCTCATCCCTTTGGCACATAACACATTTGGAAGGTCGTTGAAAGCCTTTTTTTTAAGTTCTCCATTGTGAGAATTTTACCTTTCAAAAGAGACCAAGTGAAGAATTTAATTTTAGGCAAACACTCATTTTTCCAGACTGATTTCCAGAGGTTCCAATTATCATGGCTGTTGTGATTTTGTAGATAATTATACCCTGATTCACTGTATAATTTCCCCCGCTTGGATCCCAAACAAACCCATCTTGATCCTCTTTATTTATAGGCGCTGCCCCAACTAGAAGAATTTTCAGATCTTCCCATTGACTTTTCAGTCTTGGAGGTAGTGCCGGCACTCTCCATTTTTCCGAGTATTCTGCTCCCATTCAAAGATTGAATATAATGTATTGAGATTTTTTTTCCTCCATCCAATTTTTTAATCCTCTTAGATTTTGCCGTTGTCCTAGAGGATTTGTTCCCATTATCCTATCATCCCATATTGAAATTGTTTTTCCATTGCCAGGACTTTTAGAAATTTGGTCTCTTATGTGTGGAATGGTCTTTTTAACCAATTTCCAGACTTGGGTGCAGGGCCATTCTGGAATTATTTCAGTGAGCATTTTTGTCCTTTGACAATTTAGATATTTCTTTGTTAAAGCTTTTTCCCACCACTGTTCTTTGCCATTTATCATTCTCCAAACTATTTTGGTCCCGAGAGCAATATTCATTAATCCAAGTATCCGAATTGCAATCCCTCCTTTCTCAAAAGGAAGAGTGACTTGCTCCCAACGAACTAAGCTGAATTTTTTATTTTCTTGTTTTCCTCCTTGCCAGAGGAAGCTTCTGATAATTAATTCCATTTGCTTATGTGCACTTGCCGGAGCCATTGTTATTGCATACTGATATATTGGCAAAGCTGAGAGAAGGGCCTTAATCATTATTGTTCTTCCTGCTAGATTGAGCCACATCATTCCCCAACTCTGAATTTTCCCCCTCATTTTTTCCACATGCTTATTCCAGACTTCTGATTTGACCATTTCCTTCGCTAATGGGAGTCCAAGATATATGAAATGACTCCATTTTATTTGTACCGGTATTTCCATTATGTGGGAAATTCTCTGCATTGTGTTTATAGAAATATTCCAGCTGTATATTCTGCATTTGCTGTTGTTTAAAAGTCCTCCTGAGACAAGAAGAAAATCATCTAAAACTTTTTTAAATCGTTTTGCAATGATACAAGATGCTCCCCCTATGAGGAGGGTATCGTCTGCAAAAAGGGAATGATTTATCTCTTTGACTCCTCTTGAGATCTAAATACCTGTTATTTTTTTTTCTCTCTCTGATTTTCTAACTGTACACTTAAGGATTCTGCCATAATAATGTAAAGGAAGGGGGAGAGAGGACATCCTTGTCTCAATCCTCTAGAGCTTTGAAAAAAATTACTTGGCCTTCCATTAATCAAAGGAGCTATCTAGGGATTAGTGATACAAGCCATAATGGTGTCTATGAACTTCATTGAAATGCCGAACTTTTTGAGAAATGCTACAAGAAAATTGTGATTCACTCTATCAAAGGCATTGGCCATATCTAACTTGATGACCATTCCCTTTTCTTTTCTTTGGACACTATTGTGTATGGCTTCCTGTACAATTATTACATTGTCAGTGATTTGTCTTCTTGGTACAAAACCGCCTTGGTTCTCTGAAATGATGGTTGGCAGAAATTTTTTTATTCTATTTGCCAAAAATTTTGTGATTATTTTGTATGAAGAGTTACACAAGGAGATAGGCCTATATCTGTCAAAGGAAGTTGGGTTTGGCTCTTTGGGAATGAGAGCCAAGAAGGAGGCTTTTGTATTTCCCCCAACTTTATTTTTTTTGAAGGCATTTTTAATCATTCTCACCAAGTCTTTCCTGATAATTTCCCAATGATTCCTGTAGAAAGCTATAGTGAAGCCATCCGGTCCTGAGGCTTTTTCGGGGTGTAGACTCCACACTGCCTCTCTGATTTCCTCCTCAGTGACATCTTTATCCAATTCTCTGTTTTGTTGGTCGCTGATTTTTTTTTAATTTGTTGTAAAAATTCTTCACTATCCATTTGCTAGTCACTGGCTGAAAGAAGATTTTTGTAATGGTTATGGGCAGCCTTCTTAATTTCTTCTATTCATTTTATTTCTTGGCCCTCTACTTGTATTTTCTCAATCTGATTTCTAACTCTCCTTATTTTCATTATGTTATGAAAAAAGCAGTGTTTTTATCACCCACTTTCAACCATAAACAGTGTGATTTCTGCCTGCTTTCTTCTTCCTCTCGCCGAATTTGCTTGTATAATTCTAGAAAGATCTCTTTTTCTTGTGCATCATCTTGCTCACATTCTTGTTTGCCCTCTCTTTCCTTACTGATATTATCCATTTTTCTTTGAAGTTCTATTTTGTTTGCTTTCTCTCTGATTTCATTTTCTCTTGCGCACGATTTTAGATGAAGTCTTAAATTTTTTAACTTCGTTTCCCACACATATTGAGGAGAGCCTGTTACATTTGTTTTCCAACTTTCTTTAACTTGTTCGCCAAAATCCTCTTTGTTGTCCCATATTTTATTATATCTGAAGGGGAGAGGTCCTTGTTTTCCCTGAAGCTGACGCATGAACAATTTTGCTTTTCACAATAGTGAAGGTTGCTGCTATATTTTCATGGATAAGTATTCTGTCCAGTCTTTCCTTTATGTTGTCTTTTCCTGTTCTTTTGTTGCTCCAAGTGAACTTTCCATTACTTGAAGGGATGTCAATTAATTTTTGTTCTTCAATAATTTCTTCCAACGTTGCTCTTGATGGATCATTGTAGTATCTTCCACCAAACTTCTCGTCTATGTTTCTAATCAGATTTAAATCTCCTCCCAAAATTAGATTGCCTCTTTGGCTTTTTGTTGCTTCTTCTTTCACTGACTCCTAACAATGCTCCTTATCTCTGTAATGATTGGGGGAGTAAATGTCTATAATGCAATATTCCTCCTTTGTGGTGTTATTTTTCAGATCTGTTCTTATCCAATGAGTGCTGATTTTTTGGTTGACTAAGTCCCATTTCCTTTTGTTCCAAATAGTGCATATTCCGCCTGAAGCTCCATTAGATTCTAGAGCTATTCCTTCATATTCTTTTTGTTGTTGGATCATTTTTTTATTTTCTTGCTTGCTTACTTTGGTCTCTTGGATCATGAAGATGTCTGGCTGCTCCTGCTTTATTATGTCTCTGACTGAATTGATTTTAAACGCAGTTCCAAGACCCCTACAATTCCAAGAGACCGTAATCATTACTTACTAATTTTTTTGATGTGTCCCTCCCTTTTATTTATGTTGATGTTTTTCATTGCTTCCTGTCTATTTACCAAGGTAAGAGTCCATTGGCTGTTGTGTTCTTATAGCCATTTCCTTTGCTGCAACCTCATCCCTTATTTCTTTATTAGATATTCTTCCCACTTTTTTGGGTTGGTCCCATACTTGAGGATTTTCTTTTGCCTTGTTTCAAGTTAGAATTCGGTCCACAGAGGGCGGGAGGGGATGGAATATGGTTAGGGGAAGAAATGAGAGCTAATGCGTTGAATGGTGAAGGGGATCTTGGGGAAGGCAAATCTTCCCCCAATGGTTCGAAGGGATTTGGGGATGTAATGACTGGAGATGCAATATTTATTGGTGGTAATGGGGCTGTTTCATTGTTCTCTTGAGGCTGTGTGGAGGTCGATGGGTTCTGTTTACTGAGAGGCTTCTTTTCTTTAACTTGTTCCCATGTGTCTTCTTGAACTTCCACACTTTCAGCTTCTTCTTTTTTACTACATCTATTTGCAAAATGACCATATTCGTGACATACCTTGCATTTAACAAAATTTGCTCGTAGTCCAGTTGCTAAATGTGGGTCCACTGGTCCACCTTGATCCTTATCGCCTCTGGAAGTCCCTTCCCTAGATCTACTTCCACGCATATTCTTGCGCAAGCATGCATGTTGTCTTTGGGTTCACACCTATCAATATATTTGCCCACTGCATTTCCAATAGCTCTTATCGAGTCATCTCCCCAACAGTGAAGGGGAAGATGCGGTAGCCTAACCCACACCGGAGTCGCACTTGGAATAACCATCTCTAGGTCAAAGTCTAGAGTCCATCTATTCAGGTATAATCCTCTCGAGCCCATGAAATAGGGTCCATTTCTGAATATTAAATCTCTGTCTTCCTTTGTTTCAAAAAGGAATGTGTAGTACCCCCTTCCACAGAATCGAATAGCTATCTTCCCTTGAGTATTTGTGTTCCAATTTCTCTCCACCCATTTCTAAACCGATTTAGGGGAAGGCCAAAGTCCTGTAAACTGTCCCACAAGACCTCTTTCTGCTAGAGAAATGGCAGCTCTTCTTGGTAGAGTAGGCGGTAGAGATATCTCAGGTGTGTCCGCGAGTTTCTTCACAAATTTGTTAACCGATGCCCTGATTCTTGGAGCTCCATTTTCTGTTATCAGTGATGCAAATGCTGCTTCGTTTTCATTTGTCCCTTGCTGAGAGGAGGAATGTGGGTCTCCCTCTGAGGAGGGATGCATGGTTTGAGAGACCTCAACAGCAAGAGGCTGCCAAGAAAAGGGGATGTGAATGGTTGTGACGGTCGGAGATATGGATGCTCGAAGAGATCATATGATCGAAAGGGAATCCCTATAGGAGAGCAGGGCCTGAGAAGGCTCAGCAGCAAGGGTTGTCGAGCAAGGGAGCTGCAACAGGCAGCAACCGTGGCTAGGTTTCCACGCAGCGTTCGCGCGCAGTTAAAATCTTTGCATCATTACCAAAGGAAACAAAGGAAGCTATCTATACTTATTATGACAAGGAGAGTGACATAAATAGCAAATCATAATTCATATGGAATTTAATTGATGAACGATGGAACAACACACTCCACTACCCCATTCATGTTGCAAGGCTCTACTTCAACCTAGCATTTTCTCTTACTCATGTAATCTTAGATTTGATGCTGAGAGGATGATGTGAATCTCATTAGAAGAATTAGGTATTTCTAAGGAAATGCAAATATATAAGATGGGTGCTAAATAATTTAGCTTTAACATGGTTCTTTAGGGTAGAAAGACTAGAATAGGACGTAAGCTTCACATTGTTTCAAATTTCAATCTCTTCTTACCTTGTTTCAATTTCATTGTTTTTTCTTATTTTTCACTTATTTGTTGTAGATGCCTAGTAGGCAACCTATAGGGAAAGAGTACCCAGTTTACAAAAGCTTATGATTCAATTGCCAAGTGGAACTTCTAGCTCATTAGGTTGTCAGTGCGACTAGATCATTTAGAAATTATCAATTTAAAAAAAAAAAAATATATATATATATATATATATATATATTATTATACTTTATGCCTTGTGATTTGTCACCCTCTAATACATCTTATTCTCACATGCTCATTAAATTTATATGACCATCTCTAGTGAGTTGTCACCTTCTTAGATTACAATACAAGGTAGGTATTCTTCACCTTGTTTCAAATTTCAATCTCTTCTTTCTTTGTTTTAACTTTCAATGACTTTTCCTATTTCTCTCCTATTTGTTCTAGATCCTCAGTGGAAAACCTATAGCAAAAGAATACCCAATTTCCAAAATTTGTCATTCAATTTTTTAAATAAACTTCTAGCACTTTAGGTTGTCAACACCACTGGAGCATTTAGAAACAATCAAATCAAAGTTTTATTTTATTATAGTTTATGCTTGGTGAGTCATCGCCCTCTAATATGTCTTATACCCAAGTGCTCATAAATTTTATTATGACCCTCCTATATAGGTTAGAATTGCAATTCCTTAACAACATGCTCTATGTCTATTACAATCTCTAGGTAGGGGAAAACCAACTCCTAAGAATACCTAACATGGAGACAATTTCATTGGATCAACTAACAACATTCTTACATGAAAGATGGAGATTTGAAAAATGCCATAAGAAACTCCGATAAGTGCTTACAGGAGGACATGTTGTAGGATAACACACCTAGGAGGTGAACGAGGGTGACATAGAGGACCATGTTTCAACGCAATCACTTTTAGAGAAGAATATTGAGAGTGTACTGACACCTCCTAACAAAAAAACATGCACAAAGGTTGTTATTAATGGTAGTAGAATGTATTCCATAATGATGAGATCATTTAAAATGTCTTTTTTGTGTAATTTTGGAACTTAATAGTAAAGACACGTGACAAGATTATGTGTTGATGTGTGACATATCACTTTACGTCTTACAAATCTTAATTAATACTTTACTTTTCCTATTTATGTGGCAATGCATTTATTTAATGTCAATGTTTCGTATGATGTTTCAAAAAAATTAAAAATAAATATTTAAGTATTTTTAAGGTTTGTGGATATTTCCAATATTTTGGTAGTCTTGTCAAGTTGTTTCACTTCAAACTCTCAATGATATATTTGTTGACACAATATTTGCAACCTTGAGGTAAAGAGCAATTTATTATCCTAAATTGTGATGAAATAAGATAATATATTATAGGGAAAGACTCTTGAATTACTAAATAATAAAACAAGCAATCAAAGATGCCACCAAACTATTAGAGTTCAATGATGCAAAGGTTACAACATATCCAACATATGATATATGCAATAAAGATAACATAGATAAGATAATTTTATTTATGTTCAACAAATGACCTCAAAAGTAGGTGAATGGAACTAGAAGATACACCAAGTAAGATTACAATGTGGGAGTGCAAATGTTACCCTAGAAAAAACTAAATCTAATACAAAGTGTGTGTGTCTATATATATATATATATAATTTTATTGATGTCCAACGAATGACCATAAAAGTAGGTGAATTAGACTAGAGGATACACCCAGTAAGATTACAATGTGGGAGTGCAAATGCTACTCCCAGTACAATATCGAACATGAACATGTATAAAACAATATCAGTGGAACAATGAAGAGCCCATGGAGAGAGAGAGTTGAACATGAGGTCCACGAAGTCAAGAATGCCAGACCCTGATAATCGTCGGTGAGGAGGGCAAGGGCGACGCACCGGCTGACTATCTGAGTCCTCTAGAGCTATCTAGGAATCTGATTGCATAATCTTGGGAGGAATGAAGGAGCGAGGGATACTCCTAACATCTGAGGTTGTAAGAAGAAAAGCTCTAGATAAGAATGAGACTAGAGGATACAATATGGGAGTGCAAATGCTACTCCCCGTACAATATCGAACATGAACATGTATAAACCCATGGAGAGAGAGAGTTGAACATGAGGTCCACGAAGTCAAGAATGCCAAAGTCTGATAATCGGCAGTGAGGAGGGCAAGGGCGACGCACCGGTTGACTGTCTGAGTCCTCTAGAGCTATCTAGGAATCTGATTGCACGATCTTGGGAGGAACGAAGGAGTGAGGGATACTCCTAACATCTGAGGTTGTAAGAAGAAAAGCTCTAGATAAGTCTTTGGTTACTTTGCTTCGATTGGGAAGGAATCTTTCGAGGCGGCACCTTCCTCTGGATCTGTTTAGAACTGATCCCTCTAGTGTTCTAGACATGCATAGACTAATGTGTTATACGGCACCTTCGTACCAGTCTCAAGGATATCCATCGGTGACCTCTGGTATGGGGTTGGGAGGAGACTCCATGTCTTACTACTCTACTATCTAAAGTGTTCTCGAACTCAACTCGCTGCTTATTGCTTCAATCAATCGAATCAACCTGCAAGTATGATGTGATCGTCCCAGAGATTTGGGTCTAAATATCTCCCTGATGAAGAGGGCTATGCATCTTTGATCTTGGTATCGAAAGAAAGTTGGGAGAGAGCCCCCAAAATCCATATAGAGGCAATGGAAGCATCCTCTAATCTCATAGTATATGGGACACCTAAAAATGAAGTGTTGCTCTGTCTCTGGCTCTTGTAGGTGACACATCTGGCAGATCATATCAGATTGTGGAATTTGGTGGTCAGTCTCCAATCGAAGTCGATGAGAACCAACTCGGAGTTGTCCTAAGGGGATCCTAAGTGAGTGCATTCAATGTCTACGTGTGTATGCGAGGCGGACAATGATACTATCATGCAACTCCAATAAGTGCACAAGATATAAGGGCATCTTCAGGCCCAGGCTCGTTAGGGGTAAGGTCCAAGTGACCTAAATGTGCAATTTGTAGATATCCTCTCTAATGGATTGGTTCAGTGTCTGAAGAGAAATTTGAAAGTCTTATTCTCACTAGAGAATAACTTAATTACCCTTAATGCTACTTCTCCTTTATGCTTCTCTTCACAACACAACATAAAGATAATTTTAATAAATGTTGCACAAAATTCAATGTTCTGAAATATTTCCCCTAAGATATTCCAACTATGCAAATTATCAACAAAATAACTTGATTTCCTAAAGATATTAGGATAAAAGTTTTATAGCCAACTAATAAACCACATTATCCTTGCTAGAAATCATACTCAAAAGCATGCTACATCCTCCAACTAACAAACAAGAGACATTTACAAAACTAAGAAAAAGAAATGTGTGCTCAGAATCTACTAAAAGAGAGAATACAAAAACCACAGACTACATATGGTTGATACATATTCACGATGAAGTAAACAAACTTATAAATGAAAAAACTTAAGAAAACACAAGAAAGAAACCAAGAAAAAAGATGGAAAATTAATGAGTAGGGTTATAACTTCTACCCATGAGTAATCACAAGTCAAATTCACATTGACCCAACAAAACTCAATCACTCCTAAGTTTGACTCAAGCTAAGTTGAAAAAAGTATTTTCCATCCTGGTTCAAGCTAAACTCATGATTCAATGAGTTTGATATATGATTCCTGTGACACCTTTTTGGTCTATGTTCAGTATGACACCAGCAAGCTATGCCATCACATATTGATTCCTCAAAAGGAAGAGTGACCTAGCTTCCCTTGCATGGATTGGTTCTTCCAAGCATGGAAGCAACTTTCTAGTGCCTGCACATGCTTGCAAACACATCATGGAGTTCTCAAGAACTCCTTCCTCCAAGGTCATTGACCCCTATGCTCCATTGTTTGGCACATCTTCAGGAAGGAAAACTTCTTTTAGAACCTTGATTGTTGGCATCCTTCTTGCCCCAGCTGCTTAGCTTGTTGTTTCTTCTGAGTAATGGGGTAAGATAAGTCCTTGCACTTTTTTCAGCACTGCACTTTTTCAATCTATTATAAGAAGGATGAAATGGCAGTGGATCACCACCTTCATTTGTTGCTCCTCTCTCTTTTGATGAGCAAGCAAACTCCAACATGTACTTCACCTTCACAAAAATGGGTGTCATGGTCATAAGCTTTTCCACTCCACTATCAAAGCTTAGGCTTTCATGTTTGCTTCTCTGTGCAGCTACAACAAGATTTAGGATTCCTTGACTTATCTTGCCTAGCCCTTGTTCGTCAATCCCATCCACCTTAGGAGCTTGGAACCAATGGCTCTAGTATGCTTTTCAAAGTCTCCTATATGCTCTAGAGAAATGTCTATGGAAGGTGAGGTTACCAGGGTTGTCTCAATCAAGGTGCTGGCAATGGGAAGGCCAATAGACTTAACATTCATTTCCCATTCCTCACTCATCTCTCCAATATTATTTTTTCTTTTCATTTAATTCTCAATTCTTTCTCGTCCTATTCACTTTCCATTGCCTCATCCTCCACATGGTTTACCAACCTTCATGAATTCCCAAATAATCTTATAGGGACAGAGTCTTACACTCATTGTTTGCTTGGATCCAATTAAAATCAATAGGCAACCCAATCACTCATGCCAAAGACTACTCTGTAATTTCCCCGACCACTTAGGAAGCTTATGATGGAGTCTGCTAGCCTAATATGGTTTATATAGGCTAAAGTGGTGAAAATTTTAATAAGGGGACTTTATTTACCTAAGTAAACATTATAAAATGTCTAAGGGGTGAAAAAGGGACATTTCTTAGACAAATGAAAAGTCACTTTAACTTTATAAAGTGAAAATATGATAAAGTGACTTTATAATAGTTAAAAGAAAATGGCGGCAAAAGTGGCCATAGTTTATAAAAAAAAGAAAATGAGGAGACTCTCCTGATTCGTGTATTTGTGATTTTTAAGAAAAGAGCTCTTAGAGAGAGTTTTAGAGAAGAAGCTTAGTGCTTGGAAACCCTAGCCGCCATAGTTGGTTTCAGTGTTGAAAGTTGAAACTATACACTCTAACCGGTCCAATGAGTAAAATCACTTAAATTTCACCATCGGGATTCAAAAGATAAAGTGATTTGCAAAAAGCTTTAAGGTAGAAAAGAGCAGCAAATTTCAGTTGATTTCATTGTCTTATTTTATATTTTCTATCTCACTTGTGACAGACTCTAGAGAATACCCAAAAGAGCAGCAAATTTCCAAGGAGAGTTTGGGTCGATTTAGTCCTTAAGAAAAGCCATTGCATTATCTGCAACGTGGGGTCGATTATCAAAGAGAACCATGCCAAATCTGTAACCACAGTTGCTGTGAAGAGAGAACAAGTTCACCTCTTGTACAGTTGAACAAATCAATGAAGCAGAGACTGGGTTTGAATGAAAAAGCAAGGAATGAGTTCTGGGCAGTGGTAAAACACTTCAGACTGTGCCATTGGTCAATTTTTGGAGCATACAAGAAACCATTGTTTTAAAAAACAGCTAAGTCGACTCCAACTCGACCGAGTCACACTGAGCCAATGCTTGGCCGAGTCGGCTCGGTGGCCGAAACGGAACGGCTATCCAGGTCGGCTCGGTGGCCGAAATGGAACGGCTGGCTGGGTTGTTATCGAGCCAGTCATTGACTCGATCGACTTAGTAACAACTTCGTCGACTCGGTAATGACTCGGTCAGCTCAGTAACAACTCGGCCGGCTCGACTCTTTGACAAAAATCCTGAAGCACATTTGTCAAAAGTTGTTCCGCCTCCTACATATCAATGGTTGGGTTGTTGCTTATTGCATATTTATAGCCCTAAAGTAATCTATCATTGTGAGAAAATTTTGAAAATTACAAGGCCGAAGTATGATTATCCTAGCGGCATGAATTAGAAAACTGAAACAATGCATTGAGCCATACAATGTTTTTAAAAAGGGAAACGTTCTGGCAATGGGCTAATAAATACATATTTACCTCTGATTGTTCTGGAGTTTGACCAGAATTAAATCAAGGGTTTTCAAACTTCATTAGGCAGAGAATTGATATTATTGTTGTTGTAGTCTAGTGATTGTCCTTACGCTGAGGCAGAAAAGAATCTTGGCATAGGTGGCTAAGTATGAACTTTGTATTGGACAATGCACTGGGTGCCATTTTGATATAATGGATATATTTATGAGCCTACTTTGATCATATGTTGTCTTCTCTCTATATTCTAAAGCTTTGTGTTTGGAAACATGAATGAAAATCTTTAAAATTATGTTTTTTATAAATAAATAAAAATATTTAATGTATTTTTTACAACGACCGAGTCATTAAAATCAAACCGGCTGAGTCGATACCGAGTCGTAGTTGGAGCCGACCCTCGGTCATTTGTGAACCGCAGTCGGAGTTTTAAAACATTGCAAGAAGCTTGAGGCCTTCCCCAAAATTGTTGGATGAGGGTTTCTACATTTCTGGGTTGTGTATTATTAACTGGTCTGAGCATGATAATTGTTGGAGCTCATACGTTGTCACAGCTAGGTTGTATTCCCTGTTTGTTGGACATCAGGTTTATTCCTTTGCTCTCTGAACATGTGTGCCTAGTATACTGCTCACCAAAAATATGAATCTCCATTCCTATGTTGACCATGAGTTTTGGAGGAAACACTAAGGAAGACGAGTTCATTCTCGTGCATATTATTGCTATTGTAGATTCATTCTGCACTGCGTGCTATCTTAGAGGCAAGTTCTGCATGGATTGCTTGGAGTATAAGGGTTGTCACAAAGTGTTGTAGTATAAGGGTTGTCACCAAGTGTTGGAGTGTCACTTCTAGTCCACTAATATTTGTATATGTTCCTATTACTGTTGGTTGCCAGTAACTACCAGGTTTTATCTTCCTAATTCTGCTCATTGTGTATACAAATTTTAAAACAGAAATGTCCATCCTGTAGGTGTCATTGTTTTACATCAGTTGCATTAAATATTTAGAGCTTGTTATTGAAAATACAAGTTTATTTGGAAAGTTCGTTGATGCATGTTGAAGCATTAAAGGCATTGTCCAGAGGATAAAATTTGTTGAAATTTGATGACAAAAAAAAAGTTTCCTGCAATCCCAACCCGATTTAAATTTCACCTTATCACTCCCATTCAGTTAAATGCCCTTTCCCATAAACATACATTCAACATATAGAATTCTAAAAATAAAATTTTCAGATTAAAACACATGGGACTGTCAACACATGCTGAAAATAAATATGGACATAACCTGACCAGCAACACACATAAAAAGACACAGATTTTTGGTCAACTTAGACATAGGTAAAACCACTGTTTTAAAATTCGGCCGAATCAAATCCGAAACGGCCTAGTTGATCCGAGTCATTGAAGAATTTTAATGATGACTCGGCCGAGTTATTGCATGACTCGGCCGAGTCATGCATGACTCGGTCAACGCGGCCGTTTCCGCATCTACTCGGCCGAGTCACTAAATCCGGCCAGTCACCCAAAAAACAGAGAGTTTTCTATAAAAAAAAATTAACTTTTTAACATTTAGCTGATTGTTGGGGACTCCAAGGTGTTTTCTAAATTGGTTAAGTGCTATTTGGGGTCCATTCCCCTCTCCTAGTATTGATATGCTATTCAAATTTCATGGTAATGTTAAATTCTTAAAGTAAAAGGATGAAAATGAAGATTAAGGAGAATGTCACTTAAATTTTTAACATTACCATGAAATGACTCAGGATGTTTGAGAGTGGTTCCGGCCTCATTGGATTTCATATGAAGAAAGTAGAATTTTAGATTTCATTCAAAATCCAGCAGACTTATCAGTTTTTCAGGATTTCAGGATTGGAGGATTGCAATGTTTCCATTGAATTTTGTCATGTATTAGGGTATGGAACTCGTATTTAATCAAGAGCACCAATCCCTCTATGTACCTTGATGTTAGTGACATTGGTTGTCGAACTCCTCCCAGATTCGCTCCCAAACCAAGAGCTTCTGAAAATGTCGCTCCCGCTCTCATTTTCGCTCTCGCTCCCCACTTTCGCTCCCACTCCCAAGTAACACTAAGCCAGATGATGTTGGCAACTCTAGCAGTAGCCAGTAGTACTGGTCACGGACTTCTGTTGTAGAGGCCATTTATAGCCTCCTTGGTTATGTGTTTTTGTTTTGATCTCTATATCATCATTGTGTATGTATTGGACAGTGCACTAGGTGCCATTTTGATATAATGGATATATTCATGAGCCTACTTTGATCATATGTTGTCTTCTATCTATATTCTAATGCTATGTGTTTGGAAACATGAATGAAAATCTTTAAAATTATGTGTTTTTATAAAAATTAAATATTTAATGTATTTTTTACAACGACCGAGTCATTGAAATCGAGCCGGCCAAGTCGATACCAAGTCGAAGTCGGAGTCGGACTTGACTCTCGGCCAAGTCGATACCAAGTCGGAGTCGGAGTCGGACTTGACTCTTGGCCGAGTCGGATTCGGAGTTTTAAAACATTGGGTAAAACCCCTTCAATCTTCTCCAGGGAAAACCCATTAGAGACCTCTTCAAATTCGGGAAAAATACATTTGCAGACAAAACAAAACAGAAAAATACAACTTATCTCTTCAGCCCAAAACTCCTTGAAACCGTGCCCACTTTGCCTTGATTTTCGTGCCCACTTGAAGCTGAAAATATGTATTGTACAGATGCGACTATATAGACTGTATTGTACTGACTCCGTACGTACTGTACGGATTTCTGTACCACTGTACGAATTGTACGGATTTTTTTCAAAAAAAATCAAAAACTTCTCTCAAACGGCATGCAACTCACAACATTCAATGGTGTTCCTACTGTACCTTCTGTTGTCTTCTATGTCTTGATTTCCATGCCCAGCTTTGCCCAGAAATCACTCATTCAACTCGCTGCAACAAATTTCTCCGTCAGAACTTTTCTCCAGCTCTCAGCCTCCTTTCTCCAATCTGCTGATGAAGAATGAAAGCAGTCTCTCTTTTCTTTTCCCCCTTTTTTTCCCTAAATGACGTTTGGGCAACCCTAAGATCTAATGGCTCAGATTCATTTAGATCAAGGGATGAGAATAAATGTGCATTTAATTCTCACTTTCTATTTTTTAACTCACCCATTGAATAAAGTACCCACATTGTACTTTATGTCTAAAGTCACTTTTCACTTTATAATTTAACACTTTACCACTTATAATATCACACTTAGGAAAAGAATTATTTTGGACACTTTCCTCTCCGTAGAGACTAACCCATGGGAAACCACTTGTCCAAGGTACATTAAAAATCAACGAAATTTACAATGGACAAGTGGTTTCCCATGGCCCTAAGGCATGTCACTATGAGAGGAAAACTACTCATCAAATTTTGAGAACTTGTACGATTTATCATCAACATTTCCAACTACTACAACCTTGAAATTGTCCTTGATGTCCTTCACAACCAACCTAGTAGACCCAAACAAAATATGATCCTCTCCCCAATAATGAAAAGAGTGAGTTAAAAGAAACTTTCTCAAAAAACTTTTTCTATCACATTTATAAAGAATTAAAAGTCAAAGCAGATGAACGTTCTAAACAAGCTCAATCCCCAAACAGGTCTTTTCATGTGAGATGAGAAGGGGGGAAAATATCGAGCCACAACCACATCTATCTACACTTAGTCTCTCTCGTCTGCTGAGAACAGCTACAGGGATGGATAATGAATCTGTTTTCCTTGTCCAAGGATCAAGTAAAGCTTTTTTTATATTTGAAAGGCAGAGCATCAATGGCATCTCTATTAGTATAAATGTAATGTCAGGACTGATGGGAGAATTTCTGTTGCAGTATGAGCTGCTTTTTAAATGCTCATAATGAGCAATCTCTGAGTGCCCCAAGGCGCACACCTTATGTATAATTTGATTTCTACTTCAAATATTCATTTTCTTCAACTACGCTGACACTAGGCTGGGGCCAACCTCAATGATGGATGGAAGAACGTTCTGCCCACCTGTGTGATGCTGCCACTAGGATTGTGCAAATCCCGGTCAAACCTGGACAACCCGTGTGACAGCTTTTATCCCCTACCAGTGGCTCCCACCATCAAGCCTTCCCCATGAGATTTGAACCAGTGACCCAATCAGGACTTGAAATAGTAAATATATGTATTTTTCTTGTCATTGTTTTTGTTGTGCATTTGTTTCTTAAATTTCATTGTTATCAAATTCACACGGAAACAGGAGCCATGTAACTTAAGTCAAAGCAGATGAACTTTTTAAACAAGCTCACACCCCAAACAGGCTTTTTCAGGTGAGATGAGGAGAAGGGGGGGATATCGAGCCACAACCACATCTATCTACACTTAGTCTCTCTCGTCTGCTGAGAACAGCTACAGGGATGGATAACAAATCTGTTTTCCTTGTCCAAAGATCAAGTAAAGTTTTTTTATATTTGGAAGACAGAGCATCAATGGCATCTGCTCAGGGTTTGGAACAATAATGAGCAGGAACCATGTGACTTGGATAGTGAATATTGATAACTGAGATATATCTAGACACATCACAAGTCATCATATGAGCTGTATCAGAAACAACTAAGGTACCAGAGTTTGAGAGAATAATAATGAATGATTCTAAATCAACAAACATACCATTAACACCAAAGTATGTCTGCAACTCAACTCCAGAGTTGTCTTTTAGACCAAGAATAGCCACAGCAACATTGACCTGCTAAATTAACAGTTTCAGTAAACTCTCTATAACAAAAATTTGAGAACACAGGAGAGACGACTCACATATTTAGCACATATAGAAAAAACATGTATTCGTTAATCAAGATGTCAATGATTGTTACCTAATCACAACAAAAGATTCATAACTTTACTCACTGGGTTAAGCCAGAATGTCTTCAAGTATTCTATGTCAGATAAGTTCCACTGAAAAGTATGAACTGCATCACAAGACGAGTTATGTTTCATTGTCTCAAGCCTGATCCATTCTGCTGAAAATGTCAACCGAGGCAACAAGAAAGTATTGCTTCCACAGAGACCAAATTCTGGTGTTACTGAAATCTCCACATCCTCGCATTCCTCCTATTAGAAAGACAACTCGCAATGAATTTCCAGAATTAGTGGGTAAAATATATAATCAAAAGCTTCCCTGGCACCACCAAATCCATATGAACAGTTACTACAGTAATATAACAGATAAGAACACTATGTATAATAAGTTTCACTCAGGAATGCATTCATCAATATAGCACAAACCAAAAAAAATATTTATAAATGCTTCGAAATGATATTTTCCCCAAAAGTGCTTTTATGATACATGAGTTTAACTTGCCATCATATTCCTCAGTGCTGCAACTCTTACATTTTAAACAACAAAAACATAGCTCTGTAAGAAGACAGTTGCATATTCTGATCACAACCCATTGCAGCATTTGTAAACTCGAGCGCAAGAAACTTACCATTCCCAATGTCAACTACTTGCTGTATATCAACTAAGCAATCAAGAACAAGGAAGGGCCATAAAATAAAGCAGCTCATTTACTACCTCAGCAATTGATTGCCACTCTTACATTCATCAAAGTATGGTCATGGTAAGGTGCCATACAGACCTTATGCTCTCCTTGTTGAAGAATGTGTAACTAGGTTCGGTCTTCATTATTATGAAATGTACTCTTGTATATATAAAATGAAAAATAAATTATTTTTATTATTATCAAGCTTGGGTTTCTTGCCCAAGGAATTTATTTTATAGGTCAAGCACTCATTAAAGTGCTTCTAGGGTTTGTCCTAGGTATAGGAGTCATTGTCATATATGAAAGACCCTATGGGCACATTGTAAATTGTAAAAGAAAATTTATTTTGTCTTGAAAATGTCAAAATTACCTCCAAGATCAAGTCGGCCTAAGAGCTGTCAAGTCGGCCTACATGAAGAGCAATGTCCACCCTTGAAGAAGCCTATATATAAGAGGAACTCGTCCTCCATTTGGATCATTCATTCACTCATCCCTCATGCGAAGAAGTAAGCAGCACAAGGATGAATAAGGAAGTGTGAAGAAGAGGAGGAAGAAGAAAGTCGAAGTGTTTGAGTTTCTCTACATTCCTCTGGGAATGCGAAGTTAGGGTTTCTGCACTGGGGAAGTCTGAAGTTCGATTTTGGAAGCAAGAAGGTCAAGAAGGCAAGCAAGGTCTCTTAGGGCTTCCTACTAGCACTAGAATCCATATCAAGGCAAGCGAAGTCAAGGGAAGAGCAGTTGGAGGGAGATCGAAGTCTCCTAGTGAAGAAGCAGCAGTTGCTGGGCAGCAGAATTTCGGATTTACTGGGAGCTCGAAGATTTTGCAGCCGGAGGCAGAAGAAGAGGGTATTTGTTTGAGTCTACATCATGGTATCCATCAATTGAAAGATCTGAAAGATAAGATTTTCGGGTTTTCCCCTCAAGAGGAGGGGTTTTGGCCCTGGATTGCAGCCTATATACTTTGTCACTGTTCTTACTGTTTTGGTAGATGTTTGATGTATTGCACATTGGAATAATAAAGATCAAAGCTAATACGTAAAAAGGTAACACAAACAGCTATCAAATAAAGAGAATCAACATATACATTGCCCTATTGAATTCTCAACACTCCTGTTGATCAAGATCCATCTATCCATATTACAGACCCAAGCTGGTCCTGAAATATTTTTGCCCCGTTAATGGGCAATATAAGATAAGTAACAAATTCAGGTTGAGTTCTAGATTGAATAAACAAAGAAATGGAAAAAATGACTTGGGGTTGGAATATAGAGGGATAAGGCCATTGCCTAACTTCACTTGAGTTGTGGGGTCACACTTGATCTTGCTTGAGGCTATGTCCTTGTGTCAACTTTCGGGTTACAAGCAACACTTAAGTATGAAATGTAATTCAGTGACAAGCGCCAGTTAACCTCTATTTCTATCCTAAAGGCCAAAACTGAAAATCATATATTTGCAAAGTTCAATGTGATAAATATGGAAATAAATAATTAAAGACTACAAGGCGTGAGTTAACAATCCCTTGCAATCTCCTCCAGTTATAGCAAAATTGTTAGTGTTTGTAGCTCAGACAGGTATTTCCATGAGCGTGTCTACTTACGGAAATCGTCATTTAATATCCTGTACTTTTTCCAGAAGTTCACTTTATTAATTAATTAATCAATTAAGTGAACATTTTTTTCCTATTAAAGAAACTAAAGTGGGTCACTAAATGATTTAATTAAAAGAGAGCCATTGATCTCACAGTTAGATCTTAACCGTTGAAGATTAGGTTTTCAGCTCATGTCAAAGTTATAAAAGAAAGGGAGGGCAAAGGACAAGACACACAGAGAGCATTTATTTCACAAGTCACATGAGTGAAGGAGAAAATCAGAGATCTTATTTTCAGCCATTGGCAAGGAGTTTTCAGCGCTAGTTGAGCAAGGAAAAGGCAGTCAGCCATTTTTCCCTGTAAGGTAGCTCTCGTAAGTTCTGAAGATATTTTTAAATGATGAACTGATCTAGAAGAGCAGAAATAATTTGTACAAGTGTGATTGCTTTTATGGTTTTCTGCTGCATGCAAGAGTTAATAATTCTGCCAAGTAACTAGATCTGATAGGTTTGCTTAAATAGTTGGTCTTAGGATAATTTAACATGGTATCAGAGCAATAGCTCTAAAAGAAAAGAAAATCTATTATTTTTAGGTTACTTCAGCAAGCTTGAGAGATAAAGCTCAAGACAGCCATGTTAGTAGCCAATGTGAAAGTTGAGGATTGACTTGATGCCGTTTTGAATTTCTACCATATAAGGCAAGAATCTCAATGATCTTGAAGGATCCTTAAAGCTATTAAATATGATCTAATTCTACATGTTGCAGAAATAACCAGATCTAAGGAAATGTTTGATGCCTTAGTATCTCTTTTTCAAAGTGATAACATTAGTCGGAAAATTATTCTCAAAACTAAGCTCAAAGAGTGCAAAATGAACCCCACTAACAATGTGACCAGCTACCTTATGAGGATCCTACAGATCAGTGACCAGCTTGCAACAATTGGGAAAGTTGTAATGGATGTGGAGCTAGTGAATGTTGCTCTGGATAGGTTCACCAAGGCTTGGGAACCATTCATCATGGGCATTTGTGCCCGGCAATATCTTCCCAAGCAGAAGAGACTTTGGGATGACTGCATCCAACAAGAAACTCATAAAGAGCCCTAGACTAGCAAGCAGGGAGGAGTGAAAGAGGAAAATTTGGCCCTAGTCAGCAAGACAAAGAAGACCAAAGGAATGTTTCCATCGGGAAGGGTGACAATCAGGGAGAGGGGCAACAATCCGAACAGAAGATATAAGCAAAGATCAAATGCTATATCTGCCATGAGAATGGCCATTTTCCTTCTCAATGTCCACAGAGGAAGAAGGGAAAGGAGTGGCAGATAGTTGCAGCAACATCAAAGATACAATTGAGCGAGCTTGCTTCCAGGTTCGACAGTGACTTTTCACTCATGTCTCTCCTTTCTACAATTGCTATAGCTAGAAGCGCCTAGTACTTGGACAATGGTGCCTCCTGCCACATGAAAAAGGCTAGAGAGCTATTTAGTAGTTTTGCAGACGACGACTCAAGAATCCATATTGAGCGCTTGGCAATGATGCCAAGTATGCAGTGAGGAGGCGGGGGACGGTTCAATTCTAGCTTGAGTCAAGAGGGTCCTCTAATGCGCAAGACGTACTCTATGTACCTAGCCTAAGGAAGAACCTTTTGCCCATCTCAGTCATGGAAGACAAAGGTTATGAGGTTAACTTCCATGGGGGCAAGTGTTCTCTACCTAGAGGGAACCAATCCAGAGACTGTAATGAGGATTGGAGTCCAAGAAAGGAACCTATATAAACTTTAGGTCAGCCTGCTCAGGCACTAATGCACACTGGTGAGAGCATGTGCGAGCTTTGGCACACAAGGATGGCACATCTCCATCACAAAGATCTACCATTACTGAGGCGAATGGTCACTGGGCTTCCAAACTTCAGTCTAAACGAGAAGGGGGTGTGCAAATAATGTGCACTTGGCATGAATGTCAAGGCATCTTTCCCTAGCGACGAGACTTGATCCAAAGGCATTTTGGATCTAATCCATTCCGATTTAGCAAGGCCTATGTAAATATCTTCAATAAATGACACATCCTGCTATGTGACCTTCATTGATGACTTCTCTAGGAAGACCTAGATCTACTTCATGAAGACGAAGGGTGAGGTCTTCAATCATATCAGAGCTTTCAAAGCTTATGTGGAGGACATGATAGGAAGGATGATCAAGGTGCTAAGGACAGACAATAGGGTTGTATACACCTCTAATGAGTTCACTGATTTTGGCAAGGACGCAAGGATCAAGAGGGAGAAGATTGTAGCCTACAACCCGCAATAGAATGGGGTTGCATAGAGAAAGAATTGGTTTTTCCTCAGTGCGGTGAAGGTTGGGATCTGTAAATAGAGTTTGTTGATGTTTCTCTAGGCCGAGGCATGTAACACTGTTATGTATTTGCAAAAAGGATACCAAACTGAATTTCGAAGGATAACACACCAAAGGAAAAGCATTTACAGGCAAGAAGCCTGAGATAGACATCTCAAGATATTTGGTTGTCCAATCTACATCCACATACCTATGGAAAAGAGGCAAAGTTGCAACCCTCAGGTGAGGGGCATCTTGGTGAAATACAGCAAGGATTCAAAGGCTTATAGAGCCTTCCTAGTGGATGGGCATAAGACAATGGTGAATCAATAGGAAATCTCAAGACCTACCAATAGTTGTAGAGGAGCCTTGAGAGGAGGAACCAAAGGAGGGGCTAAGAGCAGAGACTTCCATTAGCAAAGATAGCCAGCCTTCAGTGCAAAAGGAGCAATTAGCTCCTGCAACATTAGTCAAGAGGCCCAAGTGGGCGAAGCAAACCTTGTGGGGTGCTTGGGAGCAAGTCGAGCCTCCCAGGACCACTTTTAAGGAGAGCAAACCTTCGCAGAGGTTCTGACGTACATGGCTTTGATTATTAGCATCATAGGCTCAAAATCTTTCACCTTTGAGAAAGCAACCAGCCAGCAAGTGTGGAGAGATGCCATGATGGAGGAGCACAACTCCATCATGAAGAATGATGTCTCAGAGATTGTGCTGAGACCAAAGGGGAAGCCAGTTGTAACTTCCAAGTAGCTATATAAGGTAAATCATGCAGTAGATGTCAGTGTGGAGAAATACAAGGCCAAATTTGTAGCTCGTGGGCTCTCTCAAAGCGAGGGAGTAGATTACGAGGAGACTTTTGCTCCTGTAGCCAGATACTTCTTTATTCAAACAATTCTTTCGAAAGCTTCTAAAATGGGATGGAGCATCCACAAAATGGATGTGATGACCTCCTTCCTCAACGGCATTATTGAGGAAAAGTCTACATCGAGCAAACACAGGGGTTTAAGGTCCATGATAAACAGACGCATGTATGCATGCTTAAGAAAGCTCTGTTTGGACTCAAACAACTGCCCAGGGCCTGGCATGCAAAGATCGACAACTATCTACAGGGCAAAGGCTTCACCAAGAGTGAGGCAAATCCCAACCTATACTTCTTGTTGGTTGCATCTAAGCACCTCATTTTGGTGTTAAATGTGGACAATCTCATTCTGACAAGTGCAGAGAGACTACCTACAAGTTGCAAGTTAGATCTAGCGTCAAAGTTTGAGATGAAGAATATGGGGCCAATGCATTACTTTATGGGACATGAGGTTTGGTAGCAACCAAGCCAAATCTTCCTCTAGACAAGGGAAGTACATTGTAGAGATCCCAAAGGACAACACCCCAATAGCCAATCCAATAGTGATCGACCTGAAGAAGATCCATTCTTCAATGTTAGAGTTGACCGACTCCAAAGAGTACAAGTAATTGATTGGCTCATTGATGTATCTAGTCAACACTCGACCAAACATCAACTTTGTTATTAACACCCTGAGCCAGTTCGTGGAGGAACTAAGAGAGGTTCACTGAGTTCCAGCAAAGCACATGCTCAGATATTTGCAGCGCACCATAGGTTATGGACTGCAGTTCCTTGGCAAAGATGGTGTGAGGTTGCAAGGGTAATCAGATTCAAATTAGGCAAGTAGTGATACAGATTGGAAGAGCACCTCTAAATGTTGTTATAGTTTGGTGTCAGTGGTCATTTCCTCGTTTAGCCATAAGCAAACCTTAGTAGCACTGAGTTCCGCTGAGGCGGAGTAAATGGTAGCCAGTCTAGCTAGTTATGAAGCCATTTGGCTTCACAAGCTACTCACATGATTGTTTGGTCAGAAGCTTGAGCCAACAATGATCCACTGCAATAACCAAAGTTTAATCAAACTCTCAGATAATCCAATATTTCACGACAAGTCAAAGCACATTGAGATTAAATACCACTTCACTAGATAAAGAGTGTTAAAGGGAGCATTCAAGCTCCAACATATTTCTACAGAGGAGCAATTGGAAGACATTTTCACCAAGCCCTTAGTGAAGGGCATGTTCGTCTAGTTTTGAAACAAGCTTGTAGTGGTCGAGAATACCTTCCTCGCTAAGAGGGAGGGTTAGTATTTGTAGCTCACACGGGTAATTCCATGAAGGTGTCTGCTTATGGAAATCACCATTTAATATATCTTATGAATTAATGATTTAATTAAAAGAGAGCCATTGATCTCACGATTAGATCTAAACCATTGAACATTAGGTTTTTGGCTCATGTCTATGTTATAAAAGAAAAGGAGGGCAAAGGACAAAGCCACAGAGAGCATTCATTTCAAAAGTCACGTGAGCAAAGGAGAAAATCAATGATTTGAGTTTTAGGCATTAGCAAGAGAGTTTTCAATAGTTGTTCAACAGCAATAAGATAGCTATTCAACAGCAAGGAGAAGAGCGATCGTATAGCCCAGCAGAATAGGTCATACAACTATCTATATGGATTCCATACATCCATATGAATTACGTACAATGTACATGTTGTAGAGAAAGTTGCCTCAATTTTTGTGCAAACTAAAATTTTCAGGTTTGATATTCGTTTGATTAATTTCTCATAAACATTTTTCCCTATAAGGGAGCTCTGGTAAATTATGAAGATATATTTAAATGATGAACTGATCTAGAATATCGAAAATAATTTGTGCATTGTGTGTGATTTCTTTTCTCATTATCCATTGCATGCAAGAGCTAATAATTCTAGCAAGGAACTGGATCTTATTTGTTTGCTTAGATAGCTAGTTTTGGGATAACATAACATAAATACTCCTTCGGCCTTGTGTTAGCTCCTTCATTTAATAAACCTACAATAATCAAGTGCTCCAAATCACCCTAAACAAATAATCCCTCACAACAACACCAACATCAATACAACTTGAGGAAAGTACGAGACCTGAGTTTTTCCGAAATTTCTATTATGACCACCTTTTTGGAAATCCTATAGTTATTAGCTCCTTCATTTAATAAACCTACAATAATCAAGTGCTCCAAATCACCCTAAATAAATAATCCCTCAAAACAACACCAACATCAATACAACTTGAGGAAAGTACGAGACTTGAGTTTTTAACTTTTTCCGAAATTTCTATTATGACCACCTTTTTGGAAATCCTATAGTTATTACATGTTGATAAGTCCAAGAGGTGGGCACGAAGAGGTCAAGTTGCGACAATAATTTTCCCAGATCAGATTAAGAAACACCATAATTATGTCATTTTTTCCGAAATTTCTATTATGACCACCTTTTTGGAAATCCTAGTCATTCTACATCCAATGAAATTGATTTGGCATAACTATAGGAAATCTATCAAAAAAAAGAAAAACTACTCTTGAAACTGAGCCACTCTCAAAAACACTCTAACCAACTCATGAGTCATAACCACCTTCACAAATGGGTAAAGCAAGTGTAACTGACTCCAACCAACACAACTACCTCACACAAGTGGACAAAAAGATATAACAAATCCACCAATGTTATGATATCTCTCTAGGAAGACAAGATCCCCCTAAAGAGATGATCTAGATGGCAAATATGATAATGTGAAGCCCCTATCACACTATCCAATGCACTCTCAAGGATCCCAATGCATAAGCACATATCCTAGAGAGTGTACACATATCACAATGCAAATACATGGATACCAAATTCCAATGTAGTGTCCCAAATCCCAATGCAGATATCTATGTCCAAATGCTAGTACACGAATCCCAAGGCAACATCATAGATCCAATGCAAAATCAAGAATCTCAAGGCAAGCATAATGCAATACATGGAATCAAATGCAAGGTTTGGGTTTCCATGGTAAAATCCCTATGTTAATGTGTAAGTATGCCATTGCCTATTAAGAATATATTTATTGCAATTAATTGTACAAGGTTAGCTTCCAACAAACACAGAAAGTTAGCTTCATCGCTAGGTCCCACTGTTGTTAGGACATTGTCGATAATTATGCACACTAAGAAAGTCCCCAATTCAATTCTCATGAGATTACTTGTTGTCAATAGTTAGGCATGCTATGCAAGTCCCTAGTTCAATTCCCACAAGGTTAGGTGCACTAAGTCTACTCCATCGCTTTCTGGTAGGTACCATCCTTGGAACAAGGGAAGGTGCCTGGATGTTTCCTGTCAAACTACTTCCAAGGGAAAAAATAGGACTCCAACAAAAGAGACAAGAATTTAGTCAACAACTACTAGTAAATAATAAGTGCCCATATTCATAATCTTCAAGATGAATGGCCATATCCTTTAGAAACCAGGCATTTATGGACTTTTAAATTAAACCTTTATTAAGCCAACTCTTAGTGTAGTTCCACAAATCAAACTAAAGCTTTCTATTGACTCCCATGGAACTTGCATTGTTAAAACATTCTCATTTTTGTGCCTCACATCTAATTACAATGCTAACAAGCCAAAGATGCTATAAGCAAAGTTAGATAGCTCCATAAGAGACAATACTACACAAGACAAAAGATCGCATTACACTATGTGCCAACAAACGCAAACAAACAGGGTCATCTCTGGCAAAAAATGTGTGGCAATGGGCCAACCATCTATTCTTTAGCTAATATAAACTTACATTAAAAACTTAGTCATTTGTGGCCATGTCAATTGTTCAAGAATGCCTGTGAGACATTGACAAGCTAAAAGACTAATAACTTGTCACCAATCATCAAATAATGACAAACCTTGCCCGATTAACAAAGAATGATGGGTTTAATTCTTCACAAAACTCAAAACCATCTTCATGTATGTGACCTAACCTCATACATTGTTCTTACAGCCACATTTTGATTTTGAAATAAAGGTGCATACTCCAATAATTCTTCATATTACAAAGCAGATAACATCTTTACAAACATTCATTTTATGTATTGGAAGTATTTGAGTCTAATAAAGTTGGATGGCCCCAATAATGCACAAAGAAGCAGTGCTCTCAAAACAGCCAATCCTAGTCCCACCCTCAAGTAGGATGGATTAAATACAACTCCAATAGAGCATCAAAAAGAAACCCTAGAATTTTTAGTGTGGGGATGCCTAGATACATTGAAGGCCATGTCATATCAGTGTTGCACTAATCAGGTAAAAATCGCGATTAAATCGTTTAATCGCGATTTTTTTTTTAAAACGATAAAATCGCGGGTAAAAATTGCAGATTTTTTTTGGCTGATTTTTTCGAAAAAATCACAATTTTTTCGCAAAAAATCACCGAGGCATCAGGCAACGCGTGTTTAATAGGAAAAAACCGTTTTTTTTTTGTTCATTTCAACATCAAAGGGCGCGGTGGAGCTTGGAGCATTGGAGAAATAGAGGGTTGGAGATTTTGGAGCTAAATCAAGCAATGTTTTACAACTCGGACTCGGACTCGGACTCGGCCGAGGATCGACTCCGACTCGGACTCGGACTCGGTAATGACTCGGCCGGCTCGATTTCAATGACTCGGTCGTTGTAAAAAACACATTAAATATTTATTTTTTTTATAAAAAAACATAATTTTAAATATTTTAAACATAATTTTAAAGATTTTCATTCAAGTTTCCAAACACACAACATTATAATATACATGGAAGACAACCATTCAATTCCATATTAAGAGGTGAGTCACATAAATGAACATTTCACACGGTTATATCCAGTAGATAGAAGGTTCAAAAATCAAATGCTGAATCAGGTTTCCCTAAAGCTGCCTGAATTAGTTTGCTGAAAGACTTTAAAGAGCCATGCACTTGAGTATTTGACTAGCATTTAATCTTTGCCTTGTGTCAGACAGTTAATTTTGATTGTGTCAGACAATTAACTTTGATTCCTTTAATCTTCAATTTGTTATAGAGTCCACAGACTAGTATGACCAAGAGTGCCAGCTTTACATCCTGGAAATTAATAAGTTTGCGTGTTTTTCATTTTACCCAACAGATCATATCTGAAGGTTGTGCAAAAATGTTTGCAAGGATACCGTCAAATACTGATTGTGGTATAGGCATCTATGGTGAATGAGGATACCATGAGATAGTGGTAAGCAAGAGGTCACTGGGCAAGCAAAAAAATGTGAATGGCAAACTAACAGGAAAGATTGGAACCTTAAACAACAAGAAATGAAGCACAATGTAGCAAAAGAGTGCATAGAGTGTGTAAGATTGCATCACATTGGCTATTTGAGTGTGATTTTCTTTTGATGTGCAACCCCACTGATGCATCCAAGTGAAAATTTGCTTGACCCCTACTTACCTTTACCAAATATCAGCAAAAACATGAATTTTTTTTATTAAAATCGCTGCCCAGCCGTCCTTTCCATGACTCGGCCGAGTCAATACCGACCCGGCCGGGTTGACCGAGTCAGCAATGACTCGGCCGAGTCATTGGATGACTCGGCCGAGTCATTGCTGACTCGGTCAGCCGAGCCGGGTCATGGGCCGGGTCAAGCTGTGGGCTAATGAAACGGTCCGAAACGGCCGTTTCCGTTTCAACCCGCCCGTTTTGTAAAACAATGAAATCAAGTACCTGGAGACTTAAATCGATCAGGACGCTAAGGAGGAGAATTTAAAACCGGTATGGGCACCATAGTTTTGTGTTTTCATTGTTTTGTAACTTTGTTTTTGTTTTTTTTCATGTTTTTGGTTGGGTTTGGAAGGGGGTTTTGTCCAATGTAATTTTTTTTTAGTTTTTTTGGTTGGGTTTGGAATGGGCCCATGGGGTTTTTGACATTTGTCCAATGTATTTTTTTTTTGTTTTTTTGGTTGGGTTTGGAATGGGGTTTCTTAAATTGTATGTAATTTTTTTTTAGTTTTTGTAAAATGTAAATAGTAAAATACTAAATTGTAAGTTTGTAACTTGTAAATACTAAATTGTAATCCTTATTTTCCCATAGGTTCACCGAAACACCATTCAAGTTTTCAACTTCAAAGTTCAAAATCAAACATGCCAAGGAAATTGGACCCTTTCTGGGAATTTGGTGAACCTGATGCTCCGAATGATAGAATGAACTTGTCTTGCAAGTTGTGTGGGCACCATATGTCCAGAGGGGTGTACAGATTGAAATATCACATTGCACAAATCCCTGGATTTGATGTAGGGCCTTGCACAAATACAAATCCTGAACTCATCCAAAGAGCCATGAAAGCATTGGAAACTTTAGACCACACTAGAGAGGCCAAACAAGAAATGAAGAGGCAACTAATAAAGTCAGTTGAACAAGCAAGTGCCACTGGTTCTACTGCAGCATCAACCAACCCGGTGGCTGCCTCATCTTTTTTTGTTCCTCGAACCACACCTGGTTCACAGCGATCTATCAGTTCAATGCTCAAACAAAAACTGAAAAATAACAAGCTGACAAATTGCTGGCAAAATTTCTCCTTTGGAGTGATATTCCTTTCAGCATTGTAAGGAATAATCCATTTTTCCAGCCTGCTCTTGATGCTATTGCAACTGTTGGCCCAGGGTACAAAATCCCTTCTTATCATGACATGAGAGGTCGGATTCTTCAAAATGAAAAGCTTGACTGCACCAAAACATTGGAGGATTTTACGAAACCATGGGCACAAACAGGTTGCACTGTGATGTCAGATGGTTGGACTATTGATGCATCTGCACAAATCAAAGATGCAAGAAATTTATGTGATTTGCTGGATGTGTTTATTTTGGAGGTGGGTGCAGAAAATGTTGTCCAAGTCATAACGGACAATGCTGCAAATTATGTTGCTACTAGCAGGATGCTTATGGACAGGAATCCTACTTTATTTTGGACACCTTGTGCTGCACACTGTATTGATTTGATGTTGGAGGACATAGGGAAAATTCCCTTTGTCAAAGATATTGTTGAGTCATCCAAAAGCATTACAAAATTTATATATAACCATACATCTGTGCTTAGCTTGATGAGAAGATTCACCAACAACAAAGAGTTGGTGCGCCCTGCCATTACACGGTTTACCACCAATTTCATATCTCTTCAATCCCTCTTGAATTCTATGTGGGATGTGAAGAGAATGTTTCTTTCAGAGGAATGGCGTGCTTTGTCAATAAGCCGCAAACCAAAGGGAGAGGCTGTATGCAAACTAGTTACATACCAGGAAGACTTCTGGGCGGGAGTGCAGGAGGTGTGCGTCGTTACTGAAACTTTGGTAAAGGTTCTTCGGTTAGTTGATGGTGAGAAGCCCGCAATGGGCTATTTATATGAGGCCATGGACAGGGCCAAAGAAGCCATTCGGGCCCACTATGATAATTAGGGAGATGAGGGGTTTCAGAGACAACTCCTCCTATGGGGAGTGATTGATGAACAATGGAACAACACACTCCATCGTCCCATTCATGCTGTTGGGATTTTCCTGAACCCCGCATTTTCTTATGCATGTGGGTTCGTATTTGATGCTGAGATCATGGATGGATTCTTAACCTGTGTCCAGAGGATGGTGCGATCTTCAGCAGAACATACAGAAATCTCTAAAGAAATTGAGACATATAGGATGGCAGGTGGCACATTTGGCTTTGAGATGGTTGTGACTGATAGGACGATTAAAATGCCAGGTATTTTTTAGTTTGTTTCAAATTTCATTGTCTCTTCAAATTCCAGTTTTTTCTTATGTTTATTTAAAATTTTATTTGTAATTTTGTTGTAGATGAATGGTGGAGAATGTATGGTGCCAGGGTACCCCTTCGGCAAAAGCTTGGCATTTGGATCCTCAGCCAAACATGTAGCTCCTCAGGATGTGAACACAACTGGAGTGTATTTGAAAAAATACACAACAAAAAGTGCAACAGGTTAACACTTAAAAATTTATAAAATTGCAAATTTCCAAATAAATTTTTGAATTCATTAAACAATATTTTTTTATAATTATTAATTTATTATTTCATGATCTTTATACAGGTTGGAGTCCCAGCTACTTAATGGCATGGTCTACGTCTACTACAATCTTCGATTGTGGGTGAGGCAACTTGAGAGGACACCTGATATGGAGGCCATCTCATTGGATGGGATTGACACCACTACTACATGGAGGGTTGAGTCCAAAAGGCCTCTCATGGAGTTTGCTGATGATTGGTTAGTGCAGGATGTAGTGGAGGGGGAGGAGGAGGAGGAGGAGGAAAAGTTGGAGCAATAGGAGGAGGAGGTGACACCACCTGCCCGGGCTACCCCTACCACCGGTAGAGGACGTGGTCTACCTCCTATAGCTCCTACTCCTAGTTCTTCAGCTTCTAGAGCACAGCAGACTCCACTGCCAATTCCACCAGCACCAGCATTTACATCTAGAGGGAAAAGGAAAGTTGTGGCATTTTCTCGCAACAGGGGCAGAGGAAATCAATAGTATTAGACTTTAGTTATTTTGTTCACTTCATTGTATATGACATTATGACTCATGATATGAGATACATTATTATATTTTTTGTTGATATTTTGAGGCTGAGTTGGGACTCAGGAGTCAGGACTTACTATTCAGGACATAATTCACTATTATGTGTGATTTTAGCACTAGAAATGATATTAAACATCTTATATATTAGTTATTTTATCATATTTATGTGTCAATGTATTTATTTCATGTTGTAGATGGTTTAGATATTAAAAAAATTGAAAAAAATGAATATTTTTGTACCAAACGATTTTTTCCCGATTATTACCAATTTTTTCTTGATTATTACGATTTTTTCAGATTTTTTCCCCGCGCCGAATTAATCCCGATAACGATTAGTGCAACATTGTGTCATATTCACCAACAAATACCTGGGAATAGGTTTCCACTAACAAAGTGGAATGCCAAACAATTATCACAAGGATCATGGAAGACACTAGATTGAAACTCAAAAGGGTACTTTTTGACGGCGACTCAAGAACAATTGTTGATATGCTTTGCAACAAAGCCTCAAGCCCAAATTGGAGCCTGGGAGCAACATCATGCAATGCAAAAGCGCAATCTTGGCACTAGGAAAAGGTTGAATTCACTCCTGTAAAGAGATGAGCAAACAAAATGACTCATTAGTTAACAAACAAGGCCACCTCATCCAAAGAAGATAGGTTGGGCCTTCAAAAAGGTATCAGGCCCACCAATCTTAAAAAAAGGTATTAATAGCGAGCCTTTTAAGTGCAACTCAATCGAAGTATGAGGTAGATAGTTAGAATGGAAATAAGGGCGCACATCCCCTCCACTGGATGTCACATCAACACCATAAAGTGATAACCTGCCTTGATTTCATTTCTTTCATAAGAAAAAGGAACCTCTGCATCTCCCATTAAAGAGGACTAATGCTCCAATACAATCATTATCAAACTACATGACCAAGGAAACTATTACACAGAACCTGTAGGTTTATTGGGTTTTGTTTTTTAGGATCCATTCTCCAGCCTGACCTGTACAGCAGTTGTTTTTTAGGAGAGAATGTGTACTCTCTAGTGTAAAGCATTGTAAATGATGTTATACAATCTTCAGGTGAAGTATGTATCACTGGGGCCTATGCATGTAATGGTGTCAGTGGTCATATTATCAAGATGAAGGCCCATAACACTTAGATCGTGTGTACTAGATGCTCCACTCAGAGCAATACATATTATAAAAGTTATCTTTTTAAGTATTAAAGCCGTCTGGATTGATTAAATATTTGGAAGAACACCCTTGTAGTAACTCTGCTTGACCATAAAAGGAAATGTTTACAGTAAGTGTAGATAAGTCATATCAATTCTGACCAACTTATCCTTTTGAGCTAATAGCCTAATACCTCAGTCGAGATGGAAGGAGTTGAGAAAACTACAAGTTCAAATATCGGCATAAATCTTTTTAATTCTCTGTACATTGCTTAATGAATTTTCAGGAGATTAATTATTAACACTGACATGCCAAGATACTGGAGAGGACATGAGTACCATATTGAGATAGCCATCAGAATCATGACACGTATCTGGACTTGAGTATTCTGAAGCACCTGAAATCAGTAAACACAAATCACCACACATTTCAGGGCTACAGAAATTAATGAACCTCAAACATCCACAATATAAAGCTATAACCTTCTTCATCTGAGGGATCACACATAGCATTTGATGGGGAAAACTTCACTGCAGTTAGATCCTCATCCTCTGAGCTCAAGTCAACATGCATATCCTGAAATACAAAAGCTCTCCAGAATAAGGTTCTGTAAGCCATAAATATAAGCACCATAATGGTACCTATAGAAATGAAAACACATACAGGCACTGATAAAATGTATCAAGGGAAGTACATACTTGTGAAGGATCAGGAGTGGTACAAGTTGTTTGCTCATCGTTGTCATTGTTAGATACCGTATGCATACTAGCATCTCCATCAAGAGACTCTGTTTGTAGGTCTTCCTGATCACAGTTCTCCAGTTTAGAGATCACCTGCTCTGAAACAATCACCTCTTTGGCTTCTTGACTCGTGCTATTTGTCATCTGACCAGCTTCAGAACCTGAAGGACTGCCATCTCTTTGTTCTCCAAAATTGTTTCCCATACTTGTCCCTGCATCATTAGCGTGTAGGCTAATACTATTAATCAGGGGGCCAAATTCACAAGATGAAGTAATGCTATCACACTGTTCTCCACTATTCTCCCCTGTTCTTTTATTGTGTACATCACTAATCTCGTACTCTGACATGAGCCCCTCACCAGTGTCTGTATGCTGCACAATGCCTTTTCTTGAAACTGCAAAAGCAATGCCAGCAAACCCAATTATTCAATAGCTTTCTCCAAAGATAATTTTATGCACTATCAAAGATGTCTAAAGATAATTTTATGCGATGCCATAGATGTCCAAGTAGATATATCTTGAAACAACACAAGGAATGATTCTCTGCATTTTGGAATAGGTCAACATTATGCAAGTTAAATCTATAAAAGCAGCTACTTCAAAATCCATTTTGTATTTTGCTGAAATTTTCTTAAAAAGTTTTGTTCAATTGACTTGTTCATTGGGAATGGTTCTTAGAAATTAGACCTCACAGCTGCCTCATACTTTTAAGTATAAATTCCAGGGCAATTGTATTAACAAACATTTGACAATAATCATATAATCATGCCAATGATTGCTTTTGAGTGCACAAACGTGATTGCAAAGTTGGCATTGTACTGGCATAAATATTGAACACCACTTGAAGTTCAATTTTCTGTAGTGTGTTACAATTTTACACTCAAGACCCCACCAGATATAACCACATTAAGAGCATAATTTGCTACACCAAGACTTCAGCAGAGTAGGTAGATTAAATTCATTAAATGCAACTATTCTGTACATACTTCATCCATCAAAAGAAAAAATAACACTGCTAAAGGCTAGCTAAATACAGTTTTCGAGACCATTGAAACTGGTGTATACATTACATTGAATTAAATTACAAGCAGATTCATAGTTGTGTTTCTGTATGTTGTAACCTATTATTCAGCTCTGTTGACACAAAACAAACTAAATTATTTCTACAGAGATTATTATTGAATTCATCTTAATATATTGACCAGTTCAAAGCAGCACTAAAAAAATACCATATAAATTCCCTATCTCCCCTTCATCTTTTCCTACCCATGCACAAAACAGTATTATAGACTTTCAAATGCTTCATCTTGGTATGATCAATACATCGCTGAAAGATACATAATAACATGCAAAATCTGCCGCAAAGAAAATCCAACAACTCCTTGATAAATAAAAAATTTAAGAATGCATTGTCGTGACTCATTGTCGTGACTGCACTTCATAAAAAATTTAAGAATACACTGTCATGACTGCTCTTGACCTAATATTAACTGAAAGATAAAATAACATAAGCCAGAGCATTGGTCACATCATGACATGTTCTTTGGTGACATCATGCATTCATGAATATGATCTTAGAGAGTTGATTCTGCCTTATAATTTGAAAACGAAGAGATAAATTTAAAATTATTCTTTCCAAGCTTTATCTTTTTTTTTTAATTTATAAATGCAACATTTGGATTGTTCAAGGTTTAGTTTTTAAAGATTTTGAAAGAAATTTGTTTCTTCAAAATTTATGAAGAAATTTAAAAGAATTATGATTGTTCAAGTTTTATTCAATAAAAACTCGCAAAGGATTCATATTTTTGGCATAATGTGCGCTTGATCTAACATTAACTAAAATATGAAAATTGGCCAAAACTCTAGCCATGACACTTAACATTCTTTGTAACATCACACATGTAAGAAAATCCTCTAAAATTTATTGTTGAAAATTTTGTGAATACACTAGTTAGAATCACAGACATAAATAGACAGTAGATTTAGATAATCATGGAATATATTCAATTAAAATATGATACACATAAATACATATCTCAAATTTCAATGACCCTTTGTTTTCACCTTCCAAGAGGTCTCTTGGACTGCCTGTGACAGTAGATCCTTCTTGGCACTATAAGTAGAACCATCCCAAAAGTTGCTTCCCCAGCCCAACTAGTGAAATGCATCCTGCAAGAAATCCAGGGCTTTAATAAGCTAGATTTATCCTATGTCCTATGTTACCAGATCCAGCAGCAGGGGGGCCAAGATCCACGGATCTGATCTGGATCCGGATCCGGATACGGAGAAATACGGATGAAATACGGCAGGTGGAGTTCAGCATTGGGTTTGGCGTTATTCACTGTTCAGAAGGGGGCTTGATACAAAGTGCGATGTTATATTGTTCAAAGTTCAAACAGATTGCAACCAAGTCTGGCAAGAGAGCCAGAGAATGGAGCTGCTGCTGATAGAGCCCGAGACAGGATACTGGTAACTCCCGGAAGTTTACAAATTGCAGACAGATAGATAACGCCAATGCATGCACGGAGACTGCCCCTGCAAAGATATTTCCCCTATATTACCCGTGAACCACCTCACAACCAGCGGAAATTTGAAGTGGAAACCAGAGTTCCTTTTCATCGTATTTTATTATAAAAGTAAAGAAATATACAGTAAAATGTATGCACTATGCCCGAAAATTCCGCCAATTTATATCCGCCGCACGAAATTTTTTTATACGTATATATTATATACAAATACCGAATCTGATAATTTTTTATACACATATTACATATATACAAAGGCCGAATCTGATAAATTTTTAATTTTTTATATACATATATTATATTACAAAAGAGAATGCGTGGAAGTTAAAAAAATTGATCATTAGAAGCTAAATAACAAAAGTTTTTTAAATGTTTTATAAGTTTAAGTTCAAAGAATAAAGCCTGTATATTTTTATTTTAATAGAATTTATTAGTATGTATATTTATTATTTATATATGTATGTAGAATTTAACAGAATAAAATATGTATATTTTTATTTTAATAGAACATATATACATTAATTTAATTTGGTATCATATATTAATATGGGAAAGAATATATATGAATACAAAACATGGTATCTCTATGTCCTATTATCTTATTATTAGAAATATTAATAATAATTGCATTATTGCACCGAGAAGTGTTCTACCATTCAGGAAGATATTCATATTGTAGTGGTGTGTTAAAACTGAAATGAATTGGATTTTTTTTTCTGCACGCGCTAGCTCTCTTCGCCTGCTGCAGGCCGCCTTACCTCTCGGCGCCCAGCGCCCTTCAGATCGTGCTTCGCTCTGCCGCTCCAATGGAGGGCATTGGGGACCCTGATCCCCCATCAACACCTCCGGAGGTAATTGCGTTTCGAGCAACGATAGCTCCAGGCCCAAAGCGCCCCCCTTCGGTTTCTCAGCAGAAATTCGTTAAAAAGCTGGACTCGATCCCATCTGTAGCGTTACCTGAAGAAGACACCTGTAAAGCCGCGTTGAACCTTGCAGAGAGAGGCCTGATAGGCCAGTTAACAGGCCTCTGGCCATCTCCTAAGGCAGTGGAGGATTGGATTCAAAGGAACTGGAAGCCTCTGATCAAAGAAGAAGTTAAAAGCTACTTCGTAGGTAAGGGTTTCTTTGTGTTTGTTTTTGAAAACCCTGACGACAAAGGTCTGATCTTTAGAAACGGACCGTATTTCATGGGGCCTCAGGGCCTTTTTTTGAACAAATGGTCCCCGGACTTCGATCCTACCCAAGACATTCCGTCAGCTATTCCGGTCTGGGTCAGACTCCCTCACTTGCCTTTGCACTGTTGGAACCAAAAATCCCTTCAGATCATAGGTAACGCCCTGGGAAAATATATAGATCAGGCAGCGAGAAAAGACCAGTATTCATGTGCCCGTATCTGCGTTGAAGTGGATTTAGAGGAGGGGCTACCGGAAGCCATCAAACTTACTGTAGCTGGGTGGACGCATGTCCAGGAGCTGGACTATGAACAGTTACCTTTTAAATGCAGACATTGCCATAGTCACGGCCACTTCGCAAAGAATTGCAAGAAGAGAGCAGAGGAGCAAGCAGATAAACAGAACGGGGAACAATGGAGTCTGGTCCAGAAGAATGCACCCTCAAAAAAAAAAGGCACCGGCAAAGGCACCAAGGAAGGAGACCCTAGCAGCAGCAAAGCAAACCAGGAAACAGAAGTAAACCCAAAAGGGGCAGAGAAGGCCCAGAGTCCTCAAGATACCCCAGCCCAAGAGAATGAAGAACAGGCGGATATTCCTCCACCAAATAAGGAAGTAGGAGAAGCAATCCAAAGTGAGGCCAATCAGGGAAGCCCATCCAACCCCTCATATGCAGAGATAGCAAGGAAAAAACCAGTCGAAAGCTCTGGCTCCTCAGAAGATGAAACCTATGAGCGCCAGCCGAAAAAAGCAAGTAGGAAATCCCGTAAAGAAAAAAGGGAGGAGGAGGCAGAAAGACTTAAAACACAAGGAAGCCAAGCCACAATAGAAATGTCTATTGGGCGAAACACCAGACCAAGGCCCTCCAAGGGAGGGCTCAACAACCCCTCAAGTAAATAATGAATCTCGTCTCTTGGAACTGTATAGGATTGGGGAATCCCTCTAAAATGTTGAAATTTGGTACCGGAGGACAGGTGGTTCCCTTAGGCTTTGATCTTTGGCCTAGGGAAAAGTTTCCAAAAGAATTTAATTTTTCTCCTAAAGTGACTTTATAATTTTATAAAGTTAAATCTAATTTAAAAGTGACTTTAAGTGATAAAGTTACTAAGTCTAATTTTAAAGTGACTTTTATAAAGTCAATGAAAAATTAGAAATGAAAAGTGACTTTGAAAATAAATGACTAAGTGGGTCTTTATTAAAGTGGGGTGAATTAAAAATAAAAAGTGAGATTTAAATGAGCATTTAATCTCAGCCATTGATCTAAATCTATTTTAGCCATTGGATTTAGAGATCACCCAAAAGTCATTTGGAGTTATATTAAGGAAGGAAAAGGAGGAAAAGATCACATTCGATTCAATTCTTTCATGAGCAGATTGGGAGAAGGAGAGCAAGAGAGCAAGAAAGATTTCTGAGCAGGGAGGAGAAAGAGACAACAGCTTGGCCCACATTCCAAGGCAGCAGTTGAGCAGATTTGTAGAGCTGATTCAACACACAGTGAAAGGCAGATTTTGGCACGATTTTCGAGGAGGTTTGCACAAAAATCGAGGAGCAATTTGTTGGTTTTTCTGCACGCAAAACGAGGGCCATACAGCAACATTTAATGCTGAAAGTGGGCACGAAAATCGAAAAGACCGTACAGCATTTATTGCTGTCCTGTTTGCTGTAATTTCCAGTTTGCTGTGAAGCATGGGAAAAGAGATAAGTTGTAAATTTGCTTGCTGATTTTTTTGCTGAAAATTTCTGACTGTAAAAGGCAATTTTCAAAAATAAAGAAGAGCTCTCAAACTGGTTTTCCCCAAGAGTTGTAGGGGGGTTTTTCCAAGGTCACATTGACCAAAAATCTGAGTGTTTAAATGTGTTTTAATGGCTGTTTATTACTGCTGATTTTTATTTCTGCAATTTCCAGCATTCTGTAAAATTTCCAGAATTTGTGTTTTCAGCAAATTTATTTTTTTCAGCTTGTTAAATGTATGGTTATGGGAAAGGGCATTTAACTATATGGAAGAAATAAGGAGAAATTGAAAACCGGAGTGGGAAAACAGAAATTTCTACATGGTATCAGAGCTTGAGTGCTGAAGGGCAGTTTGGGACAGCAAAAGGAAAAATTACAGTTGCTGATTTTTCACTTAGAAAATTCCAGCAAGCTGATTTTTTCATAAACAGCAGTTTTATCTTTACTACAGCAGTGTTATTTTCCAGTTTTAGGACAGCAGGATGTCATTGGGATTGAGGGTGGAAGATAGGCTGGATGGGCATATAAATTACAGCGTTTGGAAGGAGAGAATGCAGAGTATCTAAATCTTTGAGGAGGCAGAAGTCTGGGATATCATGGTGCATACCACACAGAACCCTGTTGTTGTGCCTACTGATGCTACTCAGTTGACAGCTTGTAATAAAAAGAACAACAAGGGTAAGAGGCTGATTCTAGACGGAATCAAAGACCATTGCATTCCTCATGTGAGAGGAAAGAGCAATGCCCATAAGATGTGGACAGCATTGTCCAATCTCTACCAGAGTACCAATGAGAACCGGAAGATGGTCCTGAAGGAGAAGCTGAAGAACATTAAGATGGCTAATGATAGTGCAGCAGGATATCTCACAAAGATTACTAATGTGAGAGATGAGTTGGCAGTGATTGGAGAGGCCATTCCACCCACTGAGTTGGTGCGGATTGCAATGAATGGCCTCCCCCGTTCATGGTTGAACTTTGTTGATGGGGTTTGTGCACGTGAGACCCTTCCCACATGGGAGAGGTTTTGGGATGATTGCATTCAGACAGAGATCAGGAAAGGTCAGCTTGGGGCAGCCAAGCCAGTTGAGCAGGATGAGGATGTAGCACTGGTGGCAGGAGGCAAGAAAGGCAAAGGGAAGAAGCAGGCTTCCACAAGCAGTGGTGGGGGCAAAGGCAAAGGTAAAGGTAAACAGGGGAACACACAAAAGGACTATTCCAAGGTGAAGTGTTGGAATTGTCAAAAGATGGGACACTATGCAATTGTGTGTCCGGAGAAGAAGAAGAAGAAGAGGAAGAACCAGGACGTGGCAACTTCAGCAGAGATTGAAGACTTTGTTGGTCGTTTTGACCGAGAGTTTGCATTCACTACGTGTGACACAGGTTCAGAGGGAGCATGCTTTTCCCTCGATTAGCGGAGCATCTTCAGGTATCTGGTATGTGGACAGTGGGGCTTCACGTCATATGACAGAAGTCCGTGAGTACTTCTCAGAGCTTTCAGAGAGTGGCACTGATATTGAGGTAGTACTCGGTGATGACAAAGTTGTTAGAGCAGTCAGGGTGTGGACAGTGACATTTCAGAGGGAGTCCAAACCTCCCTTGAAGGTGTCAGAGGTTCTTTATGTGCCAGGGATGAGGAAGAACCTCATATCCGTC
Source organism: Pinus tabuliformis (assembly GCA_031772625.1). NCBI lineage: Eukaryota > Viridiplantae > Streptophyta > Pinopsida > Pinales > Pinaceae > Pinus > Pinus tabuliformis. The sequence continues at coordinate 129,371,676 of CM062820.1, read as the reverse complement.
TCAGCTTTGGAGGACAGAGGATATGAGGTACTGTTCAGGGGAGGACAGGTGTTGATGTATCCCAGGGGCACTCTAGCTGATTCAGCTAGAGTGATAGGTGTACGCCATGCAAAGGTGTACAAGTTTGCATTCCAGCCCCTTTTGGCATTGAGCAGTAGTACCGACAGCAGAGCTAGCAGTTCTGAGCTGTGTGAGATTTTGCACCGCAGGATGGGACATATGTATCATGGAGCCTTGAGGACATTGCGGGAGATCACTACAGGTGTGCCAGATTTCAGTACTGATCACTTTGATACTTGCAGAGGTTGTGCGATGGGCAAATTTGCCAAATCCCCTTTTCCCAGCAGTGACAGCAGAGCGACGGGGATACTTGATTTGATTCATTCCGATGTGAGCGGTCGGATGTCTCATGTTTCCTTGAGTGGATATGAGTACTATGTTTTATTTATTGATGATCACTCCAGGAGGACCTGCATTTATTTTTTTGAAGACCAAGAGTGAGGTCTTCAAGCGGTTTCAGGAGTTCAGAGCTCTTGTGGAGACTCAGACAGGTCGAAAGATCAAGTCCTTGAGGTCGGACAATGGAGGAGAGTACACCCTTGGAGAGTTTGTTGACTATTGTGCGAGGGCAAGCATTAGGAGGGAGTTCACTGTTCCTTACAACCCCCAGCAGAACGGGGTTGTGGAGAGGAAGAACAAATCCATCATAGGGGCTGCCAAAGCCATGTTACATGATCAGGGGTTGCCATTGTTCTTGTGGGCGGAGGCCTGCAACACAGCTGTTTACTTGCAGAACAGGAGTCCGCATCGTGCCTTGGGGCACATGACTCCGGAGGAGGCTTTCTCTGGGAAGAAGCCTGATATTGGTCATCTTCATATCTTTGGATGCATTACATACTCCTATATACCCAAGGAGAAGAGGACCAAACTAGAGCCCACCGCAGAGAAGGGTATCTTTGTGGGCTACAGTGAGACCTCAAAGGCCTTTCGGATTTACATTCCTGCAGAGAAGAGAGTTGTTGTCAGACGGGATGTGAAGTTCGAGGAGGACAGGGCCTTTAGGAGGTCACGGGAGTTAGAGTATCTGGATCAGCCAGACCCTCAGCAGCAGTTGAGTCAGTCGCAGGGATCCAATGGACAGGGATCAGGAGGATCCAGAGGTACATCTATGAGGATGTCAGGTCCGTCAGTGAGCAGTGGCTCGCCGAGCCAGAGGGGTGGTGCTCCGGGCAGCATGCAGAGCAGTTCACTAGGGAGTCCATTGATGGACAGTTCACACGGTGCCTCAGCTTCTACTTGTTCAGGTGCAGGCAGGAGGACAGCAGACAGACAGTCAGGAGTTCAGGCTACTGATGATGATGAGGAGGAGGAGTTTCATTCTCCGGTGGGAGAAGTGCGCTCAGGGAAGAGGAAGCCCAAGTGGCTTCAGGACACCTTGAAAGATGCCACATCTGTTGCTGAGCCGAAGAGGCCAGTCAAAGAGAGTAGACCACCTGAGAGGTTTTGTAGCTATATGGCGATGGTTACCAGCATCCTTGACTCTGAGCCTTCTAGCTATGAGGAGGCAGCTAGCCAGCAGGTCTGGAGAGAGGCCATGCAGGAGGAGTATTCTTCTATCATGAAGAATGATGTTTGGGAGGTGGTGTCGAGGCCTGAGGGCAAATCCGTGGTTACTTCCAGATGGCTTTACAAGGTAAAGCATGCTGCAGATGGCAGCATTGAGAAATTCAAAGCGAGGTTTGTGGCTAGAGGGTTCTCCCAAGTAGAGGGAGTTGATTATGAGGAGACCTTCGCTCCCGTGGCTCGATATACTTCGATCCGCTCCATTATATCGATAGCAGCAGAGCTGGGTTGGAAGATCCACCAGATGGATGTGAAGACCGCATTTCTCAATGGCTTCATACAGGAGGAGGTGTACATTGAGCAGCCACAGGGCTTTGAGGTGCATGGGAAGGAGTCCCATGTGTGCAGACTGAAGAAGGCCCTTTATGGCCTGAAGCAAGCTCCCAGAGCTTGGTACTCCAGGATAGATACATATTTGCAGGGGATGGGTTTCACAAAGAGTGAGACAGATCCGAACCTTTACTTTATTGTGATTGGTGAGGAGCCTCTCATTCTGGTGCTGTATGTGGATGACTTGATCATTACAGGTGCAGAGAGACTCATAGAGCACTGCAAGAGAGATCTTGCGACAGAGTTTGAGATGAAGGACATCGGCTTGATGCATTACTTTTTGGGTTTGGAGGTGTGGCAGGAGGAGGGGCATTTCTTCCTGGGGCAGGGGAAGTGTATTGTGGACATCCTTAGCAGATTCCACATGGAGGATTGTAGACCCATGTCGACACCGATGATCACCAACTGGAAGAAGCTTCATGCTTCGGATTCCGAGTTGGTGGATCCCACATTGTACAGGCAGCTGATTGGTTCCTTGATGTATTTGGTCAACACTAGACCAGATATCTGTTTTGCAGTTAACACGATGAGTGAGTTTATGTGTGATCCTAGGAAGGTTCACTGGGTGGCTGCAAAACACATTTTGCGGTACTTGCAGGGGACAGTGGATTATGGTCTGGACTACAGGCAGGGAGATGGAGTGAGATTGGCAGGATACACTGATTCTGATTGGGCAGGTTGTGCTTCTGATAAGAAGAGCACTTCAGGGTGTTGTTTTGGGTTGGGTTCAGCAGTAGTGTCATGGTTCAGCCGGAAGCAGCAGTCAGTAGCACTGAGTTCAGCGGAAGCAGAGTATCTGGCAACCAGTCTAGCTAGTTGTGAGGCTATCTGGCTTCGCAAGATGTTGTTTGGCTTATTTGGTCAGCCGTTGAGACCTTCAGTGATTTACTGTGATAATCAGAGTTGCATTAAACTCACGGAGAATCCAGTATTTCATGACAGGTCAAAGCATATCGAGATCAGATATCATTTCATCAGAGACTATGTTCAGAAGGGAGCTGTGAAGCTTGAGTATATTTCCACTGATGAGCAGGTTGCAGATATCCTTACCAAAGCCTTACCACGAGGCAAGCATGTCTACTTCAGAGACAAGATGGGTGTGGTGAGGAACACCTTCCTCGGTAAGAGGGAGTGTTGAAATTTGGTACCGGAGGACAGGTGGTTCCCTTAGGCTTTGATCTTTGGCCTAGGGAAAAGTGTCCAAAAGAATTTAATTTTTCTCCTAAAGTGACTTTATAATTTTATAAAGTTAAATCTAATTTAAAAGTGACTTTAAGTGATAAAGTTACTAAGTCTAATTTTAAAGTGACTTTTATAAAGTCAATGAAAAATTAGAAAGGAAAGTGACTTTGGAAATAAATGACTAAGTGGGTCTTTATTAAAGTGGGGTGAATTAAAAAATAAAAAGTGAGATTTAAATGAGCATTTAATCTCAGCCATTGATCTAAATCTATTTCAGCCATTGGATTTAGAGATCACCCAAAAGTCAATTGGGTCACCCAAAAGTCATTTGGAGTTATATTAAGGGAGGAAAAGGAGGAAAAGATCACATTCGATTCAATTCTTTCATGAGCAGATTGGGAGAAGGAGAGCAAGAGAGCAAGAGAGATTTCTGAGCAGGGAGGAGAAGGAGACAGCAGCTTGGCACAGATTCCAAGGCAGTAGTTGAGCAGATTTGTACAGCTGATTCAGCACACAGTGAAAGGCAGATTTTGGCACGATTTTCGAGGAGAGGTTTGCACAAAAATCGAGGAGCAGTTTGCTGGTTTTTCTGCACGCAAAACGAGGGCCATACAGCAGCATTTAATGCTGAAAGTGGGCAAGAAAATCGAGGAGACCGTACAGCATTTATTGATGTCCTGTTTGCTGTAATTTCCAGTTTGCTGTGAAGTATGGGAAAAGAGATAAGTTGTAAATTTGTTTGCTGATTTTTTGCTGAAAATTTCTCATTGTAAAAGGCAATTTTCAGAAATAAAGAAGAGCTCTCAAACTGGTTTTCCCCAAGAGTTGTAGGGGGTGTTTCCAGGGTCACATTGACCAAAAATCTCAGTGTTTAAATGTGTTTTAATGGTTGTTTATTACTGCTGATTTTTGTTTCTGCAATTTCCAACATTCTGTAAAATTTCCAGAATTTGTGTTTTCAGCAAATTTATTTTTTTCAGCTTGTTAAATGTATGTGTTAAATTTGGACAACTAGGTCCAAACTCCATGTTCTGATGCTCAGATTAAGAGGCTAATATTTTTGTTGGATTCCTCTTTCTGAGAGGTGTAAAATCCATATAAAAATAGTCTTAATCCGATGAGCAGAACTTATATTTTGAATTTATTATTCTTAATAAATTATATGTGCAAAGGTCAGCCAGTTTTGTAATGTAGGCTCACATGCCCAACAGATGTGTCACACACCCTCATTGATGGATATATATATACAGGAAAAGTTGGAGAGAATTTGAACACAACACAACTCACATCTTCCTCTCTCATCCTAAAAAGTACGAGCTACCTGGAGGACGAATTTCAGCCACACGTGGGAAGGACGAAGAGGATTTTTCTGCTGCTAGGGTTTCGCAGAAGCTTGACCAGCGTTGACTTTGGTCAACGCTTGGTCCAAACAAGCTGAAAACTTGTGGGAGGTTCGATTTTTGAAGGCCATACTACCTGGCACAAAAATCGAGGTCAAAGGGTTGACCGTTTTGCTGCTGCGTTGACTTTTAGCTTGCTGCCCCTGCGTTGACTTTTCAGGACAGCGTTGACTTTTGTAGAACTGACTTGGGTTGACTCATCTACTGGTTGGAGGGTTGTTGTGACACATGCTGGGCTGGTTGACCAAAGGAGACTTTGCTGGTTGAAGCATCCTGTTGACCGCCGAAACAAACACATACATTTTTCTTGTTTCTGATTTGTCTTCTGTAAGATCTGCTTATATGTTCTATCTGCATTTTGCTTATCTACTTGTATGATTGCTGTGAGAAAAGTGAAATTGCTCTTAGCATAGAACATCTACAAAACTTTACATGGTATCAGAGCTGAGGTGAAGACAAACTCTATCTATAGCAATCATCATCGAAGGAAATGGATTCCTCTAAGCTTGAATTCAGGGAGAATGACAAGCTGACTGGAAGAGATGACTTCCATGCCTGGAAGATGTTATTAGATCTCAAATTAGAAGATCATGATCTCCTAGATCATGTGACAGGGAAGATTCAAGAACCTCCATCAAATGCCTCTGCTGCTGTTAAACACAAGTATAAGAAGGGAGAAATCAGAGCAAAACTGCTGATCAGGGAATCCATAAATAAGAGTCTAGTTGCCTACATATCTGAACTAGGCACATCCAAGGAGATGTATGACAAACTGATACTTATGTTCCGAGTAAACAATGTGAACCAAGTGCTATTCCTCAAGAACAAGTTGAAGAATATGAAGAAGGGCCGAGACGAGTCTATTCAAACTTTCTTTATGAAGTTGACCGAAACCAGGAACAATCTGCTAGCTATTGGGGAGGCAATAGCTGATCGTGAGATGGTTCTCACCGCACTTGGAGGACTTCCATATGAATGGCAAGTATTCACAACTACCATTCTCAACAATAATACCATCCCTAACTTTGATGAGCTTCTGTCTAGATGTATGCAAGAAGAAACAAGGATGAAGGAATTTGATAATGAAAGAAATGTTGCCTATGTTGCTCATTCCCGAAAGAAGAACTCTGGTGGTTCCAAGGACAAAGGAAGGACTAAGACTCAAAAGAAGAAGGGTAAATGTTTCACCTGCCATAGGACTGGACACTATGCTAGAGAATGCCCCTTCCAGAAGAATTCTCCCGATAGTGACGACAACAACATCAACCGAAGGAATGGGAATCAAAGAAATGACAAATCCAAAGGAAAGAGGAAGGCTCACTTTGAAGGAAACCATCCACCTTCTAAAAGGACCAGAAATACCAGGTATGAGGAGTCTAATGTTGTTGATAAAAGAAATGAGTATATTCTAATATCTGCTCTCTCAGCTGCATCTCCGCCCGACACTATGGATGTCTGGCTAATCGATAGTGGTGCCTCAAGACACATCACCGGATTCAAGGAAGCACTTTCTGACATGGTTGAAAGGGATACTAATCTAGAAATTATCCTTGGGGATAATGCCACTTATCCTGTGAAAGGGACCGGGACTGTGACCCTCCACTTGTCTCAAGGACAAGTCCTCCATCTACAAGATGTACTCTATGTACCCAAATTGAAGAAGAACCTTGTGTCTGTATCTGCCATGGAAGACAAAGGATTCAATGTAACTTTCTCTGATGGAAAGGTACTCATGTGGAAGAAGAGCTTCAAGGAAGCTATCTCAATTGATTTTAGAGTTGGTACACTCTACCAGGTTGGAGGGAGTCCGTTGGGAGCTATGACTTGTGATACTATCCGTCAAACCGAACTATGGCACCGAAGATTTGGACACCTTCATTACAAGGCTCTTCCCGAAGCAAGGAAGGTGGTGACAGGGATGCCTGATTTTGGAAATAATCATAAAGGTGTATGTAAGGGCTGTGCTGAAGGAAAACATACAAGGGGACCTTTCCCCTCAAGTGTCACAAAGACATCTGAGATATTGCAACTGGTCCATTCTGATCTTTCCGGTATGTTGCCTGTAACATCCCTGGGGGGATGTTCTTACTATATGACATTTACTGATGACTTCTCTCGCAAAACCTGGATATACTTCTTGAAGAAGAAGGATGAGGCTTTCATGTGGTTCCGTACCTTCAAAGCCTTGGTGGAAAATATGACCGGAAAGAAGATCAAGATTTTGAGGACTGACAATGGCACTGAATATGAGTCAAATAAGTTCAAAGACTTTTGCAGAGAAGCTGGCATTAAGAGGGAGACTACCACTGCTTATACTCCTGAGCAGAATGGTGTTGCTGAACGCAAGAATAGGACTATTGTGGAAGCTGCCCGTGCCATGCTATGTGACCAGGGTCTTCCAAAGTTTCTGTGGGGAGAAGCTGCAAATACTGATGTGTACATTCAAAACCGATGCCCTCATTCCGCTTTGGACTCCAAAACTCCCGAAGAGGTTTTCTCTGGTAAGAAACCTGATGTCTCACATTTTAGAATTTTTGGATGTCCTGTCTATTTTCATGTGCCGAAAGAAAAGAGAAGTAAGCTGGATGCTACTGGGAAGAAAGGAATGTTTGTGGGCTACAGTGAGACTTCTAAGGCATATAGAGTCTATGTACCTGGTCAAAGGGAAGTAGAGATAAGCCATGATGTCACTTTTGACGAAGATGCTTCCCTGAAGAAAGTAGTAGATCTTCCTAGATCTGAAGAAAACCATGAAGAAAGACCTGGAAATCTGGAAGATCCCCAGGATGAGACTATGCCTGATGTTGAAGGGCCAATGGACCCTATTGATCCTTCCCCTTCTCTAGGAAAGAGGCCATCATGGCTCAGGGACACCCTCGAAGATGCTGAGGGTCATGCTGCCCCAAGGGGAACATTCCGAGAAAGCAAGAAGCCGTGTAGATACCAAGGGTATCTAGCTGCCATGAGTACTATTATACAATCTGAACCTGGATCTTTTGAAGAAGCCATCAAGCATCAAGTCTGGAAGGATGCTATGCATGAAGAATATGAGGCTATTATGAAGAATGATGTCTGGGATGTGGTCCCGAGACCGAAGGACAAATCTGTTGTCACCGCTAAATGGCTCTACAAGATTAAACATGGATCTGATGGGAGTGCTGAAAAGTTTAAGGCAAGATTTGTTGCCCGTGGCTTCTCTCAAAAGGAAGGAATTGACTATGACGATATATTTGCACCTGTGGCTCGATATACCACCATCCGATCCATCATAGCCCTTGCTGCTACGCAAGGATGGAGTCTTCATCAGATGGATGTCAAGACCGCTTTTCTGCATGGTGCAATAAAGGAAGAGGTGTATGTAGAACAACCTCTGGGATTTGAAGTTCAAGATCGAGACACTTATGTCTGCAGGTTGAAGAAAGCCCTCTATGGGTTAAAGCAAGCACCCAGAGCTTGGTATGAGAGGATGGGCTTCACTCGAAGCAATGCTGATCCAAACCTTTACTTTAAGGTTGAGGAAGGAAAGCCTCTCATTCTAGTGCTGTATGTGGACGACCTCTTCCTGACAGGTGATGACCCTCTCATTCATCAATGTAAGAGGGAGCTTGCTGCTGAGTTCGAGATGAAAGACCTAGGACTGATGCACTATTTCCTAGGCCTGGAGGTCTGGCAGAGACCTGGAGAGATTTTCCTTTCTCAAGGAAAGTATATTGTGAAGCTTCTGGAAAGATTTGGGATGGTGGACTGTAAGTCCGTGTCGACACCAATGGAACTCAACTTTAAGAAGTTGAGTGGCAGCGCTGCAGGGCCTATCTTGGCCAATCCTACTGAGTATCGTCAACTCATAGGAGCTTTGATGTTCTTAGTGAACACCCGTCCGGACATATGTTTTGCAGTGAATACTTTGAGTCAACAGATGGTTGAGCCTCATCATTTTCACTGGGTTGGTGCCAAGAATCTTTTGAGATATCTTCGGGGCACGATAAACCATGGGCTGAGATACACTGCCGGGAGTGTGATACTCCGGGGATATACTGATGCCGATTGGGCTGGCAGTGTGGTGGATCGTAAGAGCACATCTGGATGCTGTTTCAATCTTGGTTCTGCTTCGATCTCATGGATGAGCAGGAAGCAGAAGTCGGTGGCTTTGAGCACCGCGGAGGCCGAATACATTGCTGCTAGTATGGCCTGTTGTGAAGCAGTTTGGTTGAGGAAGCTCTTTAGTGAGCTGTTCCAACATGTGCTAGATACCACTGTAATACTCTATGATAATCAGAGTGGGATTCGTATGACTGAGAATCCTGTGTTCCACGACCGATCCAAGCATATTGATATCAGGTACCACTTTATCCGGGATATGGTATAGCGAGGCGCCGTAAGGCTCGATCATATAGGAACTGATGAGCAGGTCGCGGATATTCTCACTAAGCCCCTGGGGAAGGTCAAGTTCCTAACCTTCCGTGAGAGTCTTGGTGTCGTGGAAAGACCCTATGATGTGGGTCCTGTTGGACGATGAGCTCTGGGAGCTCTGGGGGGCTTTGGGGATAGCTTCTCGGAGCTATAAGCACTCATAATGCTTCTGCCCCACCCTTGTGATTATTGAGCTGGTTCGCCACTCATTTAATCTGTGCCCCGTATGCATCCTACCCATTGAGTTCAGGGCTCATGGGAAGTACCTCTCATTTGGCCAATGAGGTGTGGAAAAGCTAGAGACTATTAGCAAAGACTGATGGACGCATCAGAGGTTGCCGTACTCTCTATCTAGGATGGCATGGTCCAACCACTTGATCTGGGATCAAGATTTGTGAGGTCTGGGACCTCTGGACTGATTATGTCAGTCGGGGAATGATGTCTTTGTGACTGACCCACTTCTGTTCTGAAATAAAGAAGCCAGCAAAGCAAGTTTCGGCGGGATGACTCACGATGTTAATTGCACTAATAGATGGAGTTCTCCCTAGTTGAGAGGGAGTGTTAAATTTGGACAACTAGGTCCAAACTCCATGTTCTGATGCTCAGATTAAGAGGCTAATATTTTTGTTGGATTCCTCTTTCTGAGAGGTGTAAAATCCATATAAAAAGAGTCTTAATCCGATGAGCAGAACTTATATTTTGAATTTATTATTCTTAATAAATTATATGTGCAAAGGTCAGCCAGTTTTGTAATGTAGGCTCACATGCCCAACAGATGTGTCACACACCCTCATTGATGGATATATATATACAGGAAAAGTTGGAGAGAATTTGAACACAACACAACTCACATCTTCCTCTCTCATCCTAAAAAGTACGAGCTACCTAGAGGACGAATTTCAGCCACACGTGGGAAGGACGAAGAGGATTTTTCTGCTGCTAGGGTTTCGTAGAAGCTTGACCAGCATTGACTTTGGTCAACGCTTGGTCCAAACAAGCTGAAAACTTGTGGGAGGTTTGATTTTTGAAGGCCATACTACCTGGCACAAAAATCGAGGTCAAAGGGTTGACCGTTTTGCTGCTGCGTTGACTTTTAGCTTGCCGCCCCTGCGTTGACTTTTCGGGACAGCGTTGACTTTTATAGAACTGACTTGGGTTGACTCATCTACTGGTTGGAAGGTTGTTGTGACACACGCTGGGCTGGCTGACCAAAGGAGACTTTGCTGGTTGAGGCATCCTGTTGACCGCCGAAACAAACACATACATTTTTCTTGTTTCTGATTTGTCTTCTGTAAGATCTGCTTATATGTTCTATCTGCATTTTGCTTATCTACTTGTATGATTGCTGTGAGAAAAGTGAAATTGCTCTTAGCATAGAACATCTACAAAACTTTACAGTATGGTTATGGAAAAGGGCATTTAACTATATGGGAGAAATAAGGAGAAACTGAAAACCGGGGTGGGAAAATAGGCGGATATTCCTCCACAAAATAAGGAAGTAGGAGAAGCAATCCAAAGTGAGGCCAATCAGGGAAGCCCATCCAACCCCTCATATGCAGAGATAGCAAGGAAAAAACCAATCGAAAGCTCTGGCTCCTCAGAAGATGAAACCTATGAGCGCCAGCCGAAAAAAGCAAGTAGGAAATCCCGTAAAGAAAAAAGGGAGGAGGCAGAAAGATTTAAAACACAAGGAAGCCAAGCCACAATAGAAATGTCTATTGGGCGAAACACCAGACCAAGGCCCTCCAAGGGAGGGCTCAACAACCCCTCAAGTAAATAATGAATCTCGTCTCTTGGAATTGTATAGGATTGGGGAATCCCTCTAAAATAGAAGCAATCAAGGATCTTATGAAAGCGGAGCCCTCAAACATCCTCATGCTCCAAGAGACCAAAATAGAAGGACATGCCCTTCTAGAGATCAACAGCACGAAGTGGAATAAAAGAGCAGGTAAAGCGGTCAGCTCAAGGGGTACCTCTGGAGGGCTGGCAACACTCTGGAACGATAACCTCCTTCAGCTAAACAACCACAAGGAAACCCAACACTAGATCCAAACTGAACTGATGCACAAAACAAGTAAGTTGTCTATTAACCTTTTCAATCTTTATGTTCCTGTTTCTTATAATGAAAAGAGAGAATGTTGGAACTCCCTCTCAGCATTTCTAGAGCAGACCTCCCCTTGCAACATTATTATAGCAGGGGACCTTAACATTGTTATGAAAGCAAAAGAAAAGAGGGGAGGAGCAAGTAACAGAGACCCCATGCTAGATGAAGTGGAGAACTCTTTCAGGGGTGGGACTTGTTGGACTTAAACCCCATTAGAGGCCTATACACCTGGTCCAATAATAGAGTAGGAGAGGATCACATCTCAGCTCAATTAGACAGATTCATGGTTCAAAGCTCCATATTGATGAACAAGAAGATTATAACTACTAAAATTCTGCCTAAGCTAGCTTCTGACCATAAACCCATCCAGCTCCTCCTGAAGGATGAAGAAGACCTAGGGCCCATACCTTTCCGATTCAGCCCCTTATGGACTGAGATGGAAGGTTTTATAGAGACAGTAAAGGCAGCCTGGGACAAAACATTTACGGGATCCCCTAGTTATGTCTGGGAGCAAAAGCTAAAAGCAACAAAATTTGTGTTGAAGAATTGGATTAAGAAACCTGGATCCACTCCTACCGAGCAAAGAAAGGAATCAGTTTATGGTCTGCAGACTTTGCAAACAAAGATGGAAAACGAAGACATTACTCCAGAGCTGTTGAAGAAGGAAACGAAAGCCCAACGCTCAGCACATCAAACCTTCAGAAAAGAGGAAGAATATTGGCGATTAAAATCCAAGAGCTTGTGGCTGAAGGCTAGAGACCGCAATACATCCTTCTTCCATCGTCAATACAGAGCGAGGCTGATCAAGAACCATATAGCAGAGATCAAATCGCCAGAGGGCTCCACCTGTAAAGATTATAATGAGATCAAAGAAGCTGCAGAAACCTACTTCAGGAATCTCTATAGGACCGAAAATCACAGCAATAACGAAGAAGTCGATGACTTCACTGCTAACATTCCCACTCTTATTAGCGCTGAAGAGAACGCAGTCCTCTGCAGGCCAACCACGGAGGAGGAAATTATAAATGTGATCTGGTCCATGGACGTAGACAAGGCTCCCGGGCCTGATGGATTTACAATCCATTTCTACAAATCGTGTTGGCACATTATAAAAGTTGATCTTTGTAAGATGATACGCTGGTTTATGAGGAAAGCCAAGGTGGGCGGAGGAACAAACTCCACATATCTCGCCCTGATCCCCAAAGACACCAACCCGGAGACTTTTGCAAGGTACAGGCCGATATCGCTGTGCAACGCCTCTTATAAAATCCTGGCAAAATTGATTGCTAGCAGGATCAAGCCGCTCTTAAAAAATCTGATCTCTCCCCCACAAGGCGCATTTGTTGAAGGCAGGCATATCATAGATAACGTAATTCAGGTCCAGGAGATCATCCATTCCAGCAAGTTGCGGGGTGAAAAAGGCATGTTGGTCAAGCTCGATATGGCAAGCGCCTTCGACAGAGTGGATCGCTCATTCCTCTGCAAGGTCCTGCTTTCATTTGGATTTTCGCAACAATTTGTCAACCTTATTAAAGCATGCATAGACAAACCCTGGATCGCCCCATTAGTCAATGGTCGCCCCACGAAATTCTTTCAAAGCCAGAGGGGCATCAGACAGGGGTGCCCCCTCTCCCCATCCCTGTACATCTTGATGGCGGAAGCGCTCAGTCGCAAATTGTCTGCGGAAAAATTAAAAGGCAGTATTCCAGGTCTCAAGCCCTGTCACGGAGCCGAAGCCCAGAACCACGCGCTGTTCGCCGACGATACACTCCTGCTAGGCGGAGCATCCATAAGAATAGCCAGAGCCATTAAAGCAATCCTTAATAACTATTGCAGAGCCTCTGGGGCATTAATTAATGAGAACAAAACTGAAGTGTATAGCTGGAATATTGATCAGAGGGAGCTCTTTGACATTACCTCTCTCCTTGGATTTAAAGGACAATTAAACTGGGACAGATTCAAGTATCTGGGCCTTCCCATAATATCAGGAGCAAATAAAAGAACGCTTTGGACGGAAATAATTTCAAAATTCAAAGCCAAAATTGCAGCGTGGGGAGGCCACTGGCTGACGAAGGGAGGCAAAGTAATCCTTATCAAAGCAGCGTTGTCGACGTTACCAATCTATCAGGCAGCATTCCTCTTAGCTCCAAGAAATGTCTCGGAGCAAATTTCCAAAATGCTCAGAGACTTCCTGTGGCAGGGAGGAAAGGGAAATGAAAAAAAAATGCACCTGGTGAAATGGGAAGTGGTAAAAAAAACAAGAGCAGATGGAGGCTTGCAAATCAGAGATCCAGCTCTTGTTAATTTAGCAATGGGGGGAAAATTTATGGAAACTGATCCATGAACCTACCCATCCGGTCAGCGTATTGCTGAGCTCCAAATACAGACCAAACAAAGCCCTTAGCAATCTCCAGAATGTAAATGCAGCTAACAGCACGCAGGTGTGGAAATTATGCTGCAGGAGTAGTAAGTTTTTCAATAAACAGGTCTACAGGATTCCGGGCAATGGCAAGCGCACCCAACTGTGGAATGACAGAATTATGGGGAAAGAACCCCTGAAGGACAATGAGGACATAGCTGACCTCAGGGATTGGCTGAAGCAGGCAGGAGTTAATACCATATTTGAACTGTCAAAATGGGATCAACGTGGAGATTGGATAGGATGGGATTTCCATGGAGTCCCAGAGAGGTTAACACATCAACAAACTTTGCTAGAAGATTTGTTGGAGGAAGCAGCGCCCACCAACAGAAATATGAAAGACAAATGGGGCTGGGGCCAGACAGGAGTGTACACGACAGCAGCAGGATATAGAGCTTTGCAGGAATCAAGAAATAGTAGTCAAAACCCAGCCTTTTGGAAGAATGTCTGGGACCCTCTAGCCCTTCCAAAAGTGAACTTCTTTTTCTGGACTCTGGCCCATAATAAAGTCTTGACCGGAGACAACCTGGAAAAAAGGAACATAGCAGGACCACACAAATGTGCTCTATGTAGCAGCAATGCCGAAACAGCCCAGCATCTTTTTCTGGAGTGCCATTTGGCAAAAGAGGTATGGAGTATTATTTTATATAATTTTCAGATTACTATGTCGTCACCAATCTCTGTTGCAAATCTATTTGCCATTTGGAACAGTATCTATCCTCAGAGCATCCCTCTTAAATCAATCTGGAAAAAAATATGGACAGCAATCCCAAAGTACGTGTGTTGGCAGCTCTGGCTTGCTAGAAACCAGCAGATCTTCAGAGAGATTAGGCACACTCCACTGCAAGTTGCAGCAAAAGCTAAATCATTCCTTCTAGAAGCAGTTCAACAACAGTACTTTAAAGAAGACCCATTGCTCTTGCCTGAAGAAAAAAGATGGATTGGCACGCTAGAGTCCAGTCCGCATAGGCAGCTCCTCTCTCCACAAAAGGCAAATCAGGGATGGCGCATAAGAGAAGAAGACGACAAATTAAACTGTGGTGGCGGTCACAAAAGTTAACCACAATTTTCTTCGACGGAGCATCCAAAGGGAACCCCGGAGATGCAGGTGCAGGGGGGGTCATATACTCAATCGATGGGATAGCAAAAGACTGCTTCAGCTGGGGACTCGGCCAGAAATCTAACAATCAAGCAGAGATACTTGGGCTGCTAAAAGCCTGCCACATTGCAAGAGACAAAGGAGTTAAAGAACTTCAAGTTTTTGGAGATTCAGAGTTAATAATAAAGAGCCTGAAGATGGGAAGCTTATTTAGAAATGCCAGCCTCAATAAAATTCTGGACAGGCTGAAGAGAGTACTTCTAGATTTTGATACATGTAAATTTTACCACATACTCAGAAAGTCAAATGGTGAAGCCGACCAGCTTGCAAACAAAGGCAGCTCCCTGCTGAAAGGATTGCTAATTGTAAACACTGAAAGCACTATTCAAATGCCCTGAATATCACGCTGATTGAGAACAGCAACAGCCTGGAATCTGAAATATGTATTGTAATGTAACCGGAGCAGCTTGGGCATAGATCCAAGGTTTTCAAATCAATAAAATCATAACCGTTTTAGTTATAAAAAAAAAAAAAAAAACTTAAATGAATTGTATTTTAATTTTTATTATTTAATTGTGTATTAATAATTATTAATATATTATAATTTGAACTTTATATGCACTACTGAGTAAGGTAATTTATAGTTCTGATGATGACCGTTCCTGCTTCATTCAGGACTTTTCCATCCCTGGACTATGATCTGATCTTTTTGTTCTTCCTTATCCATACTAGCTACTCAGATAGTCTCTTTTTGTTATAAGTATTTAGTCATCTGTTGATCCTTGCATTTGTAAAGACTGTTTTTGCTCTGATTTTGATATGATGTTGTTCTGATCTCCTTAAGGAGGTCCTATATCTGTAAGTTTTGGGTTTCATATGCTCGCAAGGAAGCTAGTTTTGACCCTTGCTGTCTCTTATATGTACTCTTTATATTGACTCAATATAATACTATGAAGATTTTTTCTCTCTGAAAAAAGGTAATTTATAGAGCATTTATGATATTATGATGTTAAAACTTAAGTGAGGTGTATTTTAATTTTTATTATTTAATTGTGTATTGATAATTATTAGTATATTATAATTTGAACTTTATATGCACTACTAGTAAGGTAACTTATAGACTATTTATGATATTATGATTCTTTTTGTTACTGTGTATAAGGGAGGATGCATCATTTCAGTGTTTCAATCTTCATATTTATCATACAGTGTTCTAAAAGGTTTTGATGGAGTATTTGATTTTTTAGTTCTAAAGTGTTTTTCAAAAAACTAGCGAATCCGGATCCGGATCCGTATCCGTATCCGAATCCTGGTAACATAGCCTATGTCCCTAGGCATCAAAATTGCCAAGTGGATTAGTAATCCAAAATGGCTTCGACTCTATGTAAGGAATGGTGCAAAATGTGTGGGGGGTTGGATGGGTACACCCCAACTCCCCATTGAATTAATCTATGGATTTGGCGATGAATTTACTTCTCAACATGCAATGTAATTTAGGGATGACAAAATTGATAAATAAGCAACGACAACAACCCACCATCATTCTCCTCTGCTCAGTTGTGCAGTTTGTTATTTATTGCATGGCACATCAATTTGGTGAAGAATGTGGCATAAATGTGAAGGGCATGTGTTTATTAGTATGGCTCTTGGTGATAGTGCTTCTCCTTGTTCTGGCTCTAAGAGCCTTGGCATTCCAGACTCCAGAGGTCTTCCCAGCAAGGTAAGGGAGGGACCTCCTTCCACCCTCTGCAAACTTGCATTAGTTTTGGACTATGTCTGTAAACAATTTGTTGGTAGCATATATGGCACACTAGCATTGCACGTATGGATGTTGTGTTTGGTGTGATATAGATGAGTTCAAAAAAGGCCTATAGCACTGCACTCGTGAGACAACCAAGGTTCAATTTGGAACCATCAACCTTCAAATTAGATGGGAGAGGTGGCAAACAAAGTTTGAACTTTGAATAGGAAATTCTATAGAGAAATGAGGACAAGGATAATTGAGTCACCAATCTAACAAATCAAATAAGCAGTCGGAGAGACTAGCAAAGAAAGACTGAAGATTTTGATGGTTGTGCAACATATCAAAAACCACAAAGTCACCAATCAAATTTACTACACAAGCTTCCCATGGGTTAGGAGTGGTGACAAACAGAATTTAAGCAGGAATTCTGCAGTGCAATGAGGATAGGGATAATTGTGTCACCAATATAGAGAATCAAACAGGCAGTCTGAGGGACTAGCAAAAAAGACTAAAGAGTTCATGGTTGCACTGTATATCAAAAAGTCCAAGAGATCACCAACCAAATTGACTCACTCAAGCTTCTCATGGGATGGATTGCAAACCATCAAGACATTCCAGAAACTAACAACTCCCTTTCTTTCAGACTCTTCCCCACTTGTAGAGCCTCCCCAAGACCCTCCAAGCAGGAACTGGATTCAGTGCTCTCCAAGCTGCATTCTCATAAAACAACAATTACAGAGCCACAAAGCCAAAAGAAAAAAAAAAAAGGTGTTTCCAAAGAGAAGCCTAGGAGGGACCTCAGACCTGATAACTAATATTCCTCCTATCTTGTTGTTTTATGTATTTTCAATGTTCCACCAACTTTTTGAGACACGGAAGCAGGGAAATGAACATTGAAAAGTTGTGGAGACAACCCCCAAATTTTAGGAAAAATCATGAAGCTGAGTGACGTTGCTGTCCCTAGCATAGGGAGCCCTGTCTCGAAAATTATTTTAAAAAATCCCAACTATAACATTCATCCCATCTAAATACATCATTGTGTAATGTAAATACTAAATTCAAATTTGTACATGATACAAACACAATTCATCAGTCACCTTTGTTATTATCATATTGATAAGTTGTAACAAAATCATAAACAAAACCAATTAATTCAGATTGATCATTCTAGATAGTACTGAGTAAGATTTAAATACTAAAATTATATTATAAATAGTAGATACTGAAGTCTCAACTCGTAAATTAAAATTACTCAAAATAATGAGGGACGAGTGAAAGACTCGGTTTAAGCCAAGGTCACAAATATATAGGGACAAAAGTTAAAACTATTAACACTAAAAACTAAATGCAGCTAAACAAAATCAACATCAAATGAGCATCTACGGAGTCAATTTCATTGACTAGTCCTCTACAACTATTTGCTGTGCAAAGGCATCAGGAAGATGAATGGGAGTATCACCATCTGAGCTAAAGTCACTCTCATGAGTACTCAAGGGATGGAAAAAGTGAAGTTTAATATTTAATTAGAATTTTTTTTCTTTTATTTTTCTTTTAAAGTTTCTAGGGTTTTTAGAAAAAAATGAAGGGGCAGGTCAAGTTGTCCCACTTTTTGAGAGGGGAGCACCCACAAGCCCCCCATTTTACGAGATTCATCTCGCACATTAGCAAAGCATTTCGCTGCGTGTTTCACGCATTTTGCGGAATGGCAGTGTAAACAAAACATTCTGCCAGGCACCCCCTTATCCAGGGCATGGAGGCCACGACCCAGACCCTGCAGGACACATCCCCATGGTACACTATATTTTCAGGTATTTGGTTTGTTTAATCAGTTTGCTCAACAATACACATCTTGATATAGTTTTTCTTGTATTCTGAAAATCTGCTTCCCCAAACTTTTTTTTTCAGAAAACCTACAGATGTGACGTTTGATTTATTCTTGTTTTAATTTTTTAAAACAATATTACTTCAAATTTTGCAAAGGAGTCAAAAATTTCACCCATTATCTTTCTTCGAGTACTAGATATGAAAAATAAAATCAAAAATTTTCAAAGGAAAATATTTCTTCAAAATTTACGACGGAATTTAGAAGCATTACAGTTCTTTGAGTTTTAGCTTTTCAAAATTTTAAATGAAATTTATTTCTTCAAAATTTAGCAAAGAACTTAAAGCATTACAAATGCTCGGGTTTTACCCACCATATATTTGAAAAAGGTTTGCAATTTCTGCCAAATTTTGCTTCGGAATTCAGACTATTGGCTGAACTATTCATTAGACCCGTTCCTTCTTGTTACCATAGGGGTTTCCTTGGAATTTTAGAAAGGAATTTGCGACATTATAACTCTGTGAGCTAAAAAAATTACAAATATTCCTATCTTTTGCAGAATCTCACATAAAAATTCAATAAATTAGCTAGAATTCTCACGAGATCCCTCCAATTCCATTGCCGTGGGGATTGGCTAAGAAAAGCAAAAACATAGGAAACACGCAAAGCCAAGAATGACTATCTCTGAGATAATTCCAAGAACAGTGAAGAAGTAAAGTGAACGTGGGATACTCACAGCAGTCTCTGAAGTCGTCTTTGGTGAGGGTAGTTCGTCCGGCCTTCTTAGGGCTTCTGCGTAGGAGAGCAACTCTGGCCAATTCTGCAGTAGTCTCGTCGAACTCGTACACAGACATATCCTTCCCGGAAGATTCCGACATCTTCAATAATGGCCGCAGTGAACCATAAAAACCCTAAGTTTCCACTAATCGGAAGATCCAGACTCTATGCAAACCAAATTTATCTTATTTCTTCCTGCAATGGTGGAAAAGAACAAAAGAACAGTGTGACGCAAGTATCATCCAAGAAACAACCAAAGCGGGGGATACCCTGCCCACATGGCAAACTTTGAATGAAATCAACTACATTAGAGAATCGCCACGACTTTTGGTGATTTCAGAGGTTTCTTCTTAAATACTGTTTGTAGATGCCTCACTGCCTTCGTAATTTCATTCCGAGGGCGTAGGACGGACATGCAGGTCAAAAAGGTAGTCACGAGTTCGATACCTGCGGGCTACCCGATGCGAGGAAGATATCAAACCGGAAGCCCCTTTGTTTATATATATGGAGTGGAAATCCACGGACATAGCCAATTTGACCATCTTTGAAACGACGATACATTGGCCTTGATTGCATCCATATGGAGTCCCCAAAACATTTGAATGGCACGTCTTCCGCTTCTTTTCACTCCTCTATAGCATATCCACACGTAAAGTTCACAAAGTTCACGAAGGAATCAAAACTAAATTAAATCTTTAAAAATTTGTGCTTAAATAAAATATTATGTTTAGCTAAGAATTAATGATGATCAAAAAAAATTACTAATTTATTTATGTTCTAATATTATTATGTTAAAAATTATTAACACGGTTGGATTATAATGGGTTAAAATTAGCCATTGTTTATATGTGATATTTTTTGAAAAAATTTCTGATCTAATTTGTCTAGAATGTCGCAAGGATTTACTAAAATGACAAGTTTGACTAGTTAACTTTGCACAATTAAAATGCTATAAGGTTTTTCAGAGTGTGGAATCCATATATGTAGTCAAAAACCCAATTTAAACAACACAAATCAAGATTCAACCACAATTTTTTTCACCAAAATCCTGCTAGAAATCTACCAAACACTCTAAATAATCTCACTTAAACAACTTCGTCAAAATTATATTGTGTTCTATAGATTTTTTTGGGTTGGAGTAAAATTACATGATCATCAAGTTTCTTTCATGAATAAACTTTATTTTAAATATCAATTTAAAATAATTATTTTATCAATTAATAGAATTATATTTTATTTTTAAATAGTAATTTAAATTAATTATTTTATTGCATCAGTGAATAAAAGTAGTCTTTAAGTGTGACTTTTTGGAGTTTTTTGCAGTGAAAAAAATTGTGGCCAAATCTCGATTTGTGTTGTCTAAACTGGTTTTTTTGACTACATATATAAATTCAACACCCTTAAAAACCCCTAAGACACTTCAATTCTCAAGAATTCACTTGTCAAACTTGTGATTTCAATGAATCTCTCTTGTATTTTAAACAAATCAAACAGAATAACTTTCCAAAAAATTGCACTTAAAGACTACTTGATAGTGAATATATTGTAATGAAGTCTCAAAAACAAGTTAAATTTAACTAAAATAACAATAATTATTTCATTATGGAAAAGATATAGAGAAGCATTAAATAAATACTAATAAAATATGATGTGGACTATTAATTGAGTGTATCTTTGGGTGGTTGGGAGGAAGATTGGGCCCTCCCCACCTATGTTTTGACATGTGACCTGATGAGCTTTGATGTAACAATGGTTTTGAGGCTAGTTGTAGAGAATGAATAGTCCTTGTATAAGATATAGAGGTATTTACAATGTGAAAAAAAAAAAAAAAAAAAATGTAATGTGGGGTAAATTAATAAAAAAGTAATAAAATGTAATGTGCAACTCAATTAGGGATCCCAGGATATGAAGTGTTATGTAAAAAATGAGGTCCAAGGTTCAAATCCTTGTGGGTTGAACCAATAAAAAAAAAGTAATAAAAAATAAAAAGTGAGAAAAATAATAAGTTAGTAGAATTCAATTTATTATATCGTAATTTTGTTTTTTTGTATGGCATTTTATATTTGCGTAGTCTAACTAATAGAGTAAAAGACTCTTCTCAATGCATTTTTTCTGGTTAATTTTAACCAAAATCTGGCAAAGATTTTTAAAAACTTGAGTTTAAGTCATTTACTTTGTAGAATTTGAGTGGCCTATGGGTTTTCTAGGGTGTTGAGTCCATTTATGCATTCAAAATTATATTTTAAATAACAAAAAATCGCAATCATGCTTGAAATTGTATGGTTGAATTATAGGTAAAAACACACATTATTGTTTTCACATGCTATTGGAATGCCACTTGTGAAACCAAAGCAATAGTAACACTTCGAAAATTTTACATTTGCAACCAGTTTGTTGCTTAGATTGAAAAGGTAACTAATAGAAATACATTATCAAAGACTAACAACCAAAATCAACTAGTGTCACTACGAAGAAAAACAAAAAAATAATAAATAAATAAATAAATAAATAAATAAATAAAAAATAATAAAATAAATAAAAAATAAATAAATAAAATAAAAATAAAAAATAAAATAAAAATAAAAATAAATAAAAATTGACCACAAAACTTGCTCGCATAATCATGTCATGTTGTGGGAAAGTCTACCTATAATGTTGGGGGAGAGTCACTTTCTTCTTCAGAGGGGGTAAAACTAATGTTCTGTGCTTCTTGGCTAGGATAGAAACTTCTCTATCTAGCTTCTCAATTTTTTCTATCATGATTGTAATGCATATCGCAGTCTCCTACTAAGCGTCTAACCGTTCAATAAAACTCTTCCTATAAGAGTTTTAATGTGTCAATACAAGTTCACTTCCTACATATAAGATGTCTGACAAAACCAAGTAGCAGTATCAATTTTCGAGATCCATTTACTTGTTTCCCTATCTACATGATGGTTGGGAATGAACCTATGATCCTAACGAACTTCTTCTCCAACTTTTGCAAAAGTGTGTCAAACCATTTTCTGAGTGACTTTAGCATAACAAGTCATGGCTTGTTGGGTTGTAGCCTAAGCACAAGATTGCAAGGAGGACGGAGGATCAACATCTAAGCTCTCAAAGGGAGCAATTTTGCCCCTTCTTCCACTTTTGAATCGGTAAATATTTTATGGCTAGACATAGAGGGAGGGGAGAGAATATATGGGATAGAACCAAAGAGAGAAAATTCAACCTTTGGGACATATAAGGGAGTTAAGAACCTAAACAGACGAAAAAATAGCTTCTTAAAGAGCAGACTTCAAATTCAAGGGGGGGATTATGCTATCTTTCCCAACTTGAAAAGCCTTGTAATATTATCATAGTAGAAAACCATGTAAAGTTAGGGGTGTTACAACAATTCATAAGGGGAAGGGAGAATAAGAGAATGACAGGTGGATAAAAGTAAAGACCAAAAAAGGACCAAGAAGTTGGTAAGAGAGTAAGAAAACTATAAAGAATAGCCTGAACCTTGATGCCAATACTGGACAATTTGA
This sequence comes from Pinus tabuliformis, assembly GCA_031772625.1. Taxonomy (NCBI): domain Eukaryota; kingdom Viridiplantae; phylum Streptophyta; class Pinopsida; order Pinales; family Pinaceae; genus Pinus; species Pinus tabuliformis. The sequence goes on along the minus strand of CM062820.1, from coordinate 129,349,254 downwards.
TGTAAAACTAACATAGACTATAATCACCTTTAAACCAAAGCATTATATCTCCTAATATGCAAGCCGGAAACTGACATAATTGAATCCACAAAGGAATGCTTTTAACCCACACACCCAAATTATAACTGAAAACAAGGATATTACTTCTAAAGGAGACCCTTCGAGCCAACCATCCAAAGCATGACAATCACCCAGACCATAAAACCCAGAGGTTACAAATAAAGCGCCAAAGAAAGTGGAAAGAAAAATCTCTAAGTAGACCACAAAAGACTAAGTTACTCGTAGACAACCTTCCATGTCGTAGCTTCTACCAGATAATAGACTAATTTAAATTATCCTTCCACATCCTTGACTTAATCTAACATTCTCTATCATAATTCCTCTATTTTTGTAATATACACCTTTTTTTTACAATGATAGTATTTGCAACAATATAATAACTCATAAAATAACAATATTTAGGGAAACACGCAAAATAATATAACTAAAATCTCTAATAGCAATGAAATAAATTGGAAAACAACAATATTTAGGAAAGTCCACAAACTGATATAACTCAAATTTATTTTTAGAGTTTTGTTTACATTGTACAATAAAAAAGAACAATACCCATATAACCAAAATACTTTAAAAACACAATTCAAGCATGCCCTTTAAATCTATAAATGCATAAGTGTTATTTTGAATTAAAATCTATATTGTAGCAAGCTCTTAATTCCTTTTTGTTGCCACAAATAGCATCAAATCTGCTTTGGACTATAGATATCAAAAATCAACAATGAATTCCATATGTTATCTCTATGTGAAATCACCAAGATATTCTCCAAATTATATCTTCTCCTCCCAAACCAAGAAGAAGCAATCTCCTCCAGAAAATGGCAATATTAAGTATCAAAACTAGCATATGAAATGAGCTTTGCAAATTTACTTTTATCTCTCCTAAGAAGTTCAACCCTCTTCATCAAGCCATGTAGGACTAAATAAAATCACTTCCATTTCCAATTAAAGGCCTCATTTTTTTATTCTTTGTAAATAAAACATCTTTCACTTTATAACTGGTCCTTGTAGTCCCTTAATAAAAATATTAAAATAATGATAAAGTTAAATATTTGATTTTACTTTTTTAATTAGCAACTTATTGTTAATTTATTTAAAACCATTGGACTATATAAAATGTCGAGATGGTCATCAAAATTGAACCCACCAACAATACTAAAAATAGTAACCTTGCCAGATGACCTAGGCAGTGCTCAAAACTAACATACTAAAAATTGTACATATTGGAAAACTATCCCAAAATCATTCCAGAAAAAGTCATCCTACTCATAATCCCGATGAGATCTCAATTGATCATCAAACACTACAAAACTATTGGATTAATTGCCTCCAATGTTCCCTAACCCTAACCTAATAGCCTACAGGACCCAATTGATAGGCTAGAGGTCCACCAACTCTGCTAGTTAGGAAGGGGACATTACAGTCTGCCCTTCCTAAAATTGCTTGTCCAAGCAATCTCAACTCTGGATGCTACAATATGTGTTCATTTTTCGATGTGGCATCCTATACTGGCAAGTTCTTCCTTTTGACTAAAAACTCCTTGATGACCCTCTTACAAAGAGTCATCTCTCTAGTATCAATGATGGCCTCTAGAATCAATATCAACTTCTCCTCCTCGTCTAATGGTGACAACTCATATAAGGGAACCACATTATGACCAAGTGCCTTTGTTTGCTCGGATACATGAAATGCATTCTGAACCATGTTGTTAACCGGTAGCTCAAGTCCATAGGCAACCTTTCCAACCCCCCAAGACTCTTAATGGTCCATAAAACCTAGGCTTGGGTTTCTCTACTCCACTCTTCTTGAGACTAGACTGACTATATGGTTGCAATCTCAAATAATTCATGTCCCCAACCTCAAAACTGTGCTTTGTCTGATGTTGATCCACATACAACTTATGTTGATTTTGTGCATGTTGCAAACTTTCCTTCAATGACTTCATTATGTCCTGACTCTCTTGTAGTAATTCCTCTGCCTTGGTCACTCGACTATCCCCTAACAGTAGATCCATGAATTTGGTAGTACAATAACCATGTAAATCCATGAATGACATCATCTTGATAGACATGTGATAAGTAGTATTATAGTAATACTCACCAAGGTGTAGCCATTTGATTTAAGTTATTTGTTGTCCAGTAATAGTTATTGAGATACCCCTCCACACATTTGTTCATTATCTTCAAATTAACCATCTATCAGTGAGTGGTAGCTAATATTATGAGTGAGCTCAGTCCCACTCAAATTGAAGAGCTCTAGCCAAAACGTATTGGGGAACTTAATATCCCTATCACTAATAATATTCATGGGCATCCCGTGCAACCTGAAAATATCTTTGAAAAACAAATCAACTACCTTCAGTGCTGAAATGACAAAGAAGTGTGCAAACTTAATCAACCTATCAACCACCACATAGATGCAATATCTACCCAAAAACTTAGGTATCCCTATGATGAAATCCATAGATATAGATTCCCATTTCTTAATAGGAATGGGTAGGGGCTAAAGTAGACCAGTTGGATAAGTATGTTCATTCTTATTTTGTTGGCAAGTAGGACACTCTCTAACATACTTAAGGACTTCATTCTTAATTCCTTTCCATGTGCATATCTCCCAAATCTTCTTGTAGGTTTTAAAGAAACTCGGGTAACCAACAATAGGTGCATCATGGAATGTCCTCAATATATTTACCTTAAGTTATGGAGAAGGCGCCAAATAATTATTCCCTCGTAAATGATAAACTCATTTACCATTATATATCGGTCATCATGAATTGTGCCACAATTCTTGTTGCCCATGAATATTTGGCATACTTTGATGTAGTTAACTCCCTCTAATCAACATAAATCTCCACCAATGAACATATGTGAGGCCCTATTGAAAGTGCACCAACAACTACATTATTCTTCCTCTTAACATATACAATTTCAAAATCCTATGCTTAAAATCTATTGATCCACTTTTGTTTCCTATCATTTAAATCCTTATAGTTTGTGAAATATTTGATGGTGTTATGATCCATTTTGATGATAAATTTACCCCCACCTATTATGGTCTTAATTTAGCTAAGGTGTGCATAATGACCAACATATCTCTATCATAAATTAATTCCTTTCCATGCCTCTTCATTTTCTTCTCTTAAAAGTGATGGGGCACTTATCTTGCATTAGAACGACTCTTATCCCATCTCTCGAAGCATCACACTCCAACTCAAAGGGTTTGAAGAAATCTAGTATTGCCAACATAGGGCATGCGAACATCACATGCTTGAATTGCTCAAAACAATTATGTGTTAAATCATACCATTCAAAGTTCATATTCCTATTCAAATATGTAAGTGGTGTTGCAGTTTGTGAAAACCCCTAAACAAGTCTATTGTAGAAACCACAAAGACCAAAGAATCCTTTAAGTTGGGTGAGATTTGTAGGTGTATGCCATTTTAGAATAGCCTTGATCTTCTTAGGATCTACTCTTACTCCCTCTATACTGATGTTATGAACAAGATAAAGAAGTTTTGTCATCCCAAAGTCACATTTAGACTCCTTAGCATATAAAGATTCACTCTCTAAGATGCTCAATACATCCTCAAGATGTTGCATGATCCAAAATGGATCTTAAACAACCCTTTTAAAGTCTTCAAATATGTTAAAACCACAGAAAACAGCATCGGGGTTAAATCGCAGCAATAAAGCATTGATATCGCATCGGAGAAAGCCAAGCAGTGTTAACGGGCCTTAGCCTTAAGAAAAATGCGATAGCGATACAAGCGAAACAACGTGAACCGTTGATCGAGCGCGCAGATCAACGGTCCAGATCAACTACCAATATCGCATTGCATGGAACCAAAGGGAGGACTTAACACAGGCGGACCTGAAGGAATTATGAATTAAACAGCAAAGGATTTGAAATCTGTGGTAAATGGTATTTCGAGCGGGCTGCAGGCGGTAAGTGGTATTGGAAGGGCTTCACCCGATTCCATACACCAGCCAACATGTAGCACGCTGCAGGAGAGAGAAAACTGCTTTTTCGGGCAGGTAATCTCCGTGCAAGTGGGCCACCCAAAATGGCTGTTAGCCGTTGGATTAGCGATCACGAATCAGACGATGGAGATTGAGCGAGCTGTTTGATGATCGGGTTGGATGCAAACTGTCAGATGAAGGCAGATCAAACGGTGCGGAATGTCAAAGGGCATTGGCGGACGAGGCATGACAGCCGTCTGATCCATCCGTTTCGGGATTCGTGTCAGAGGAAGGTCGACGGTCGGGTCCACCCGTGCCCACCGATCCCTTCGTTGGTAAACTGTTACAGTTTCCATGAGGGCAATGAAACAGTGTTAAAGACGACGATTAACACAGAGAGGGGAGGAAGTGGGAGTTCAAAGACAGAGGAGAGACAGAGAGTCAGATAAAACACACAGCTCTATGATCAATGAACCTAGATGCCCTGTCCACATCACTGTGTCCATCAACCATGGTATCTTTACCAAAGACAAAATCCAAAGGAGACCTTGGTATGAAACCAAAACAGGTCTCAAAAGGAGATCTCTGTGTAGAAGAATGTTTTTCTCTATTGTAAGCATGCTGCACATAACACAAATGTTCATCCCAAAGCTTAGGATGTTTGTTGCAATATCCTCTCAGTAACTGATCACTGTCTTGTTAACTACTTCTGTCTAGCCATCAGTTTGTGGACGAAAAGTTGTGCTTTTCTTCAATTTGGTGTCCATCAGTACCCACAGACTTGACCAAAACTTCCCCACAAATCAGGTGTCTCGATCAGATACAATAGAAGTGGGTAATCCAAAATGAACCCATACATGTTCAAAGAACAATTTTGCAGTTTGTTCAGTTGTACTCTATTTATTACAAGGTATCAAAATACACATTTTGCTAAACCTATCCACAACAACATATAGATAACCATGACCTTTCCTAGATTTAGGCAGTCCTCCAACAAAACCCATGGAAACACTTTCCCAAGGGTGAGAAGGAACTGTCAATGGAGTGTACAAGCCTAGTTTTCTGTTATTGAGCTTGCTTTTAGCACACATAGCACAACCTCTTACATATCTAGAAATTGTCTCATTCATTTTCAGCCAATAACAAAACCTTTGTAGCTGTGCCACTGTTTTACTTACCCCAAAGTGACCTGAGACCAGAGAAGTGTGTGCTTCCCTAATTATCTTTATTCTCTCAGTTTGTGGAATGCAAAGTTTCCCACAATGATATAAGAGTCAGTCCTTCACATGATATTCCAATTCTTCTACTCTTTTGCCTTGACTCAAAGTTGCATATACATCTTTAAAGTCCATATCCTGAGCATATTGTTCAATGTAGCTTTCATGTAGTACAAAATTATGCTTAAGTATGGTAGATGCATTTATAATGGGTCTAGATAACATGTCTGCGAATTTGTTATGTATGACCTTTTTATATATGATGACTAAATGAAATTGTTGTAGAAAACCCATCCATCTGTAATGTTTTGATTGTTGCAACTTAGTTCGGGAGTGCAGATATTGAAGTGGTTGATGGTCAATATGTATTACTGTCTCTTTGCCCATTAAGTAATGTTTCCACTTTTTCACACTCTGAACTAATGCATACAATTCTTTATCATATGTAGGATAGTTAAATATTGTAGGATTAAAAGTCTCAGAATGATAGCATATGGGTTTACCGTGCTGTGTCAACACTGCTCCCATGGCATAGTCACTGGCATCTGTTTGGATCTCAAAAGGTCTTTGCAGATCAAGCAGTGCTAGTACAAGTTTTGTACTAATATTTTCTTTCAAGGTGTCGAAGGCTTTCTGATGTTTGCCTCCCCACTGAAACACCTTGTTCAATCCTGTTAAAGCATGTAAGGGAGCTGCAATTGAGGAAAAGTTAGAAATGAACTTCCTCCAATATTGTGCCGCTCCAAGAAGCTTCTCACTTCTGTAACAGACTTGGGTTTAAGCCAGTTTACAATGACTGCCACTTTAGAGGGATCTATTTTCAATTCACCACCCCCTACTATATGACCCAAATAATTTAGAGATGTCTTGCCAAATTCACGTTTTGAGAGTTTAACATAAAGTTTTTCTCTTTTCAAAACATCTAGTGTCTGCTTAACATGCTTTAAATGTTCTTCCCACGTTTTACTAAAAATCAGAATGTCATCCAGATACACAATAACAAAATCACCAAGAAAAGGTCTGAGTACATCATTCATTAATCTCATGAAAGTAGCAGGAGCATTATTAAGCCAAAAGGCATAACCAACCACTCATACAATCCCTGCTTTGTTTTGAAAGCTGTGTTCCATGCATCTTGTTCAGCAACTCTGACCTAATGGTATCCACTGTGCAAGTCTAGCTTGGTGAAATAAACAGCTTCCTTTAATTGATCTAAAAGATCATCTATGCGAGAAAGGGGATAATAATTTTGATTGTTATCTTATTCAGTGCTCCGTAGTCAATGCACATTCTCCACGAGCCATCTCTCTTTCTCACCAAAATGATTGGTGACCCACATGGTGATGTGCTAGGCCTGATGAATCCCTTCTCGAGCAACTCCTGCACCTGCTTCTTGATTTCAACATTCTCTAAAGCAAACAATCTGTACATTCCAATGTTAGGCAATGGAACATTTTGCTGCAAAATAATATCATATACTATTCCATTTTTGGGTGGCAGACCTTTAGGTTCTTGAAATAAGACATCATACTCAGAAACAACCTTTTCTATACCAGCTTGTTGTTCAGCATTACAGCCCTCAAATACATTGGTTTTATTAGGTTTCTTTTCCTTTACAACCATCAGTAAGAATTGTTTGCATGAATTTATCATTCTTTTCATCTACCCTGAGTTTATGAGAGTATAATTATTCTTGAGCTTATGAGCTCTTACAAAGTATTTGATTCCATCTTTAACAAGTAGATACTTGTTCTCAGCTCTATAGAAGATAGCCTTCCTATCATACAAGTAAGGACTTCCTAAAGCAATTCCACATATATCCAAAGGAATTATGTTTAACTCAACCTCATCTACAAATGCTGACCCAAAAGAAAACTTGAGTTTGCACTGTCTGATCACTTGTAGTTGTGCTTTATCATTCAACCATCCTAATGGGTATGGTTTCTTATGAGGTGTAGTTGCTAATCCCAATTTCTTTACAATTGCTTCAGAAATTAGATTTACTTGTGAGCCACTATCAAACAAAGTATCAATCTTTTGATATTTGGAAACAACTCGAATATGGAAAAGATCGTGTCTTTTTCTCTCATTTACTTCATCAATAACAGATTGAGCATAATTACTAGTAGATGCTTCAAAATTCTTACCTTTTATACCGATGGTTGCAATAGTTGTTTCATCTCCCGAGTCCGACCCCAAATCTTTTTGAATAGCTGCAGCAGTGTTCTTCTTCTTTCCCTCAGACTTCTTACGTCTCAGATCTGGATGCAGAATCCAACAATGCTCATCATCATGCCCATCCTTTTTACAGTGAGTGCATGAAGCTTTGCTTTTCTGTGCAGTTTTAGCCTTCATTGCTTTCCACTTCTTCTTTCTTTTCTCCTTGCTCTTGCTTGCAGTGGGTTAGGATGGTCCCCCAACTTCTGGATTTCCATTCTTTCCTCTAGCTTCTAGATGAGTGGCTTGTACAGATACCTCATCTATACTAGTGGGATTAAACATGAGGATGGTATGCCTCATGTAGCTGTGTAGACCACCAATGTACTTCAAAAGAGTTTATGGTGAGTCTAGTGAGATCCCTAGAATCAATGCTCTCTTTCTAAATTCTTAAGTGTACCCTTGCACACTTTGCCCTTTCAACTGCCGAAGAGTTTGCCAACTCATCATGGCTTGTTGCATGTAGGCCAATGGATAGAATTGTTTTTTGATTGCAGAAACAAATTCATTCCAGACAGAGATAGTCTTACCATGTCTTTTCATATTAGCTTGGGTTTTGCCTTCCCACCAAACCAAGGCAGTGCCTCCTAGGCATAGGCTTGCCAGCTGAATCTTGCTCTTATTTGAGTCGATGTTCTGTACTCTGTAATACACATCAATTTGTCTAATCCAATTGTCCAACTTTTCAGCATTTAGCTCTCCATCATATATAGGCAAGTCAAATTTAACATCTAGCTTGATCAAAGATGCTTTCTTATTATGCGCTGGGCTATTAGGAGGTGTGAGGAAGTTTTCCTCTTTCCCTTTTCCTTTTGAGTGGTCATGGGAATAAGACTCATCTTCTTCTTTATCTTGTTTAGAACCCGAGGAATCTTCATCCTTATGCTTTCTAAAGTCCCTATACATTTCTTCTACCATAGACTTTATAGCTAGGAAACTTTCTATGAATTGAAGGTCTGGCCCCACAGAACCTTCCTCTGACATTGTCTTCCGAGGATAGACTCTCCCAATTTCAGGATTAGTTTCCACCAACTCTCCTTCTCCTAATTTGAGCTTCGATCTAGTGAGAATTCAACAACTAAACCAACACAAACTTGTCTAACCTTACAACCTAAAGCTCTGATACCACTTGTTCTGATAATCACCCTATGAGTGACCTCAGTTAAAGATTTATTGAATAAAGGTATTACAGACTCATGTGCTAGTGTGTGTGTCTATGTTATTTAGGCAACGGATTGATCAAATTGCAAATACACAGACACTTGAAATGGAAAAACAATAGAGAAATATAGTAAGCAATATAAAAACACAAGAATTTAATAAGGAGTTCACCTTATCCTCCAGGGCTACATCTCCGGTCCAGCTTTTAGTGGTGGCCTTATTTTATTGTGTCTTAAGCAGAGAATTACAATGCAGGAGCTCAATATGAGTCTCCTGAAACAGATTTGCTTGGCAGGGTGGTTCTTGGATTCCCCAAGCCACTGGGGTGCACAGACTCTTTTTGCTACCAGCTCTTTGACCTCTCCGGTCTAACAGATCCTCTCAGGATGGTTTGAATCTCCCAAAGCTCTCTGGTGCTCGACACTGCCTTTGGTCAGCTTGGCCCTCTATCTTCTTTTCTGTTTTTTTTTTTTGCTTCATTGTCTTCTTTGCTTCTCTATCTTCTATCTTCGGTTCTTCCTCTCCATGTGTCTTATGTTCTTTGTTCATGGCTTTAAGGCCATTCGAGCTCATGGCTGTTTGGTTCCTCTTCCACCTCCGTCGAATCGCCTACTGCAGCTGTGCTTGGAGTTCCCTGTTCGGCATCATCATCAGGCTCACAGGGAGTGGCCACATGTCCTCCTGTAAACTACGCCAGCCTGCTTCGTTGGTTCAATTCTTTGGTTACGTCGTGGAATGAGTCTTCTGCCACCTTGGCAGTCAAAGCGGACCTCAAATTCTTCTAAATCGCGGCTTATTCCCTCATTAAATCCAGTCTTGCCATCGGGTGCGATGTCAACCGTCAGATTTGGATCCCCCAGATCCAACGCCATTCGCTCATTTCGCACGGCTGACTTGCTTGACCGTTAGCGCGCGATGAGCGATGGTTTTCTCTCTCCTCCACTTGCCACGCGTCGGGCGCTAAGTGGAATCGCTCCGCTTTCGCCAAACTGCTTACCACCCAAGGATGCCCCCGATCAATACCGTCGATTTCGGAACGGGTCCCGCCTTTTAGCTTTTAGCCTTTTGTCCCATGGTTTTCCCGGCTCTCCATGCAACTGAGCGCTCGGGGCCTTCCCATTTCGAGGGGTTTTGCCCAGCGATGCGTGCCCTCCGCTTCTTGATCTGGGCTCCCCAGGGGCTAGTTTCGCCTCCTGCGCAGTCTCCATGGGCCTCGGTCAACGTGCTTTGATCGAGGTCCTCGTCGTTCCACACTGGCTGCTAACTGCCACTATTTTAGAGGTGTTTTTGATCACTACTCTCAATTCTTGGAAGTCTGTCCCGACCTAGTACAACCATGGTTCTTTTGATTATTCTTCATGGATCCGATTCAGATCAATGTACTATACTCAGGAATTCAGAAAGAGAGCTTTAACTCTAGGTATATCATTAGATTCGCCTGAGACTTTTATAGGTGGTCTTCATAGCTATTTAAAGCATATTATTCTCATGTTTAATCCCACTAGCTTAGATGATGTATCAGTTCAAGCCACACATCTAGAAGCTAGAGGTAAGAATGTAAACCCGAAGGTTGGGGGATCATCTAAATATTCTGTAAGCAAGAGTAAGGAAAAAAAGAAACTGAAATGGAAGGAGAGGAAAGCAAACACTGTAAAGAAGGATAAACCTTCATGCACTCATTGCAAGAAAGAAGGACACGATGAGGCACACTGCTGGTTTTTGCATCCATAATGGAAACCTAAGAAGTTCGGTGGTAAGGAGAGAAAGAATGTTGTTGCTATTCAGCAGGACTTGGGATCAGATTCAGGTGATGAAACAACAGTTACAGCCACAGGTATTAAAGGTAAAGATTCTGAAGCATCCACAAGTAATTCTATATAATCTGTTGATAATGAAAATAATGAGAGGGAAAGAAATGAGCTTTTTCGTATTAGAGTAATTTCCAAGCATAATAAGATTGATACTTTATTTGATAGTGGATCACAAGTAAATTTGATTTCTGAAACAATTGTAAAGAAGTTGGGATTACAAACAAAACCTCATGAGAAGCCATATCCATTAGGTTGGGTGTGTGATAAAACAAAGCTACAAGTAACAAGACAATGTAAACTTAGGTTTGCTATTGGATCAACATTTGTAGATGAGGTTGAGTTAGATATAGTTACATTGGATATATGTGGTATTGTTTTGGGAAGTCCATACTTGTATGATAGGAAAGTTATTTTCTATAGAGACGAGAGTAAGTATCAACTCACTAAAGATGGAATAGAATATATTGTAAGAGCTCATAAACTCAAAGGTAACTATTCTCTCATAAATTCAAGACAGATGAAAAGAATTCTGAATTCAAGTAAGGAGTTTTTACTAATGGTTGTAAAGGAAAAGGATCCTGAAAAATCCAATGCGTTTGAAGGTTGTGATTCTAAACAGAAAGTTGATTTAGTTAAAGTTGTTTCAGAGTATGATGTTATATTTCAAGAACCAAAAGGTCTGCCACCCAAGCGAGAAATAGTACATGATATTTATTTGCAGCAAGATGCTCCATTACCTAACATTGGAATGTACAGGTTGTCAGCTTTAGAGAATGCAAAGATAAAGAAGCAGGTACAAGAGTTGCTCGATAAAGGGTTTATACGACCAAGCACATCACCATGTGGATCTCTAATCGTGCTGGTGAGAAAGAAAGATGGTTCGTGGAGAATGTGCATTGATTACAGAGCACTAAATAAAATAATGATCAAGAATCGTTATCCTCTTCCCCGTATTGATGATTTATTAGATCAATTGAAAGAAGCAATTTACTTTTCTAAGCTAGACTTGCGAAGTGGTTATCATCAGGTCAGAGTTGCAGAACGTGATGCATGGAGGACTGCTTTCAAGACAAAGCAAGGACTTTATGAATGTTTGGTCATGCCTTTTGGCTTAACTAATGCTCCTGCCACATTTATGCGAGTTATGAATGATGTACTCAAACCATTTATTGATGACTTTGTAATTGTTTATTTAGAAGACATTCTTGTTTTTAGTAAGACATGGGAAGACCATGTAAAGCATGTGAAGCAGACTTTAGATGTTTTACAAAGAGAAAATCTCTATGTAAAACTATCATAATGTGAATTTGGCAGAACAACTTTAAATTATTTGGGTCATATTGTAGGGGGTGGTGAATTGAAGATAGTTCCCTCTAAGATTGAAGTCATTGTGAACTGGCCTAAACCCAAATCTGCTATAGAGGTTAGGAGTTTCCTAGGGGCAGCACAATACTAGAGAAAGTTTATTGCTAGCTTTTCTTTGATTGCAGCTCCATTACATGCTTTAACAGGATTGAAACATGTGTTTAAGTGGGGAGGAAAATAGTAGAAAGCCTTCAACAAAGAAAAAAATCAGTACAACACCAGTACTAGCACTGCCAGATCTTCAACATCCATTTGAGATTGAGACAGATGCCAATGACTGTGCCATGGGAGTAGTGTTAGTGCAACACGGAAAACCCATATGCTATCATTCTGAGACATTTACTTATGCAGTAGTTAATTATCCCACATATGATAAAGAATTGTATGCATTAGTACAAAGTGTGAAAAAGTGGAAACATTATCTAATGGGTAAAGAAACAATCGTACATACAGATCATCAACCACTTCAATATTTGCACTCACAATTAAATTGCAGCAATCAAGACATCATAGGTGGATGGGTTTTCTACAACAATTTCATCTTGTCATCAGATATAAGAAGGGCATACACAATAAGGTTGTAGACATGTTATCAAGACCAATCATAAATGCGTCTACTATACTTAAGCATAACTCAGTGATGCATGAAAGTTACATTGAACAATATGCTCAAGATGTAGATTTTAAAGATGTATTTGCAACTTTAAGTCATGGCAAGCAAGTAGAAGAATTGGATTATTATGTAAAAGACCAACTCTTGTATCATTTGGGAAAGCTATGCATTCCACAAACTAAAAGAGTTAACATAATTCGAGAAGCACATACTTCTCTCATATCGGGTCATTTTGGTGTAAGTAAAACAACTGCACAATTGCAAAGGTTCTATTATTGGCCAAGAATGCATGAGACAGTTTCTAGATATATCAAAGGGTGTACTATGTTTGCTACAAGCAAGCCCAATAATCGAAAATTAGGCTTGTACACTCCACTTCCAATTCCTTCTCGTCCTTGGGAAAGTGTTCCTATGGATTTTGTTGGGGGATTGCCAAAATCTAGGAAAGGTCATGCTTATTTGTATGTTGTTGTGAATAGGTTTAGTACAATGTGTATCTTAATACCATGTAACAAGCAGGTTATAGCTGAACAAACAACAAAGTTGTTCTTTCAGAATGTATGGGTTCATTTTGGGTTACCCACTTCTATTGTATCTGATCGAGATTCTCGATTTGTTGGGAAGTTTTGGTCAAATCTATGGGAGTTGATGGACACCAGGTTGAAGAAGAGCACAACATTTCATCCACAAATAGATGGTTAGACATAAGTGGTCAACAGGACAGTGATCTAGTTGCTCAGAGGTTATTGCAGCAAGCATCCCAAGCTTTGGGATGAGCATTTGTGTTATGTGCAGCATGCTTACAACCGTGTCAAGCACTCTTCTACTCAGAGATCTCCTTTTGAGACTTGTTTTGGTTTTATACCAAAGTCTCCCTTGGATTTTGTATTTGATAAATACATAGCAGTTGATGGACATAGTGATGTGGACAAAGCAACCAAGTTCATTGAAGAAACCCAGGAAATTCACCAGGCAGTACAAGAACATCTGGAAAGAAGTCAAGTTAAGTACAAGGCAAGACATGACAAGGATCGAGCTGAACATAGTTTCCAAGTTGGTGATCAAGTCTCGTTGTATATCAGCAAAGATAGAATGCAAGGTGAAGGTAAGAAGCTAAAACCAATAAGGTATGGACCTTTCAAGATACTTGATAAAATTGGTGAAAATGTTTTTCGCCTTGATTTTCCAGCTTATATGCAAATCTATTTAGTCGTTAATGCATAAAACTTGAGTTTGTATGAACCTTCATTGATTGAGGATCCTGAAGAGCAAAGTCAGTTTCCTTCTATTGGGGATTTGTTACCTGACTGTCTCAATGAGTTACAGGAGGACACAGTTATGGATAGGAAGGTAAGAATTACGCGTCAAGGGGATGTTGAGTACCTCAGAGTGGGACTCAAAGGTTCAAATCTAAGCAAGGCACGATGGATAGAAATTGGACAAGTGAGGGAACTGTATCCTCACTTGATCGATGCCTAAAACCAACTTTTGGTGGTCCAAAAGCTTTTCAGTGGGAAGGCGTGATCCAAAATGGATCTTAAACAACCCTTTTAAAAGTCTTCAAATATGTTAAAACCACAGAAAATAACATCGGGGTTAAATCGTAGCAATAAAGCATTGATATCGCATCGGAGAAAGCCAAGCAGTGTTAATGGGCCTTAGCCTTAAGAAAAATGCGATAACAATACAAGTGGAACAACGTGAACCATTGATCGAGCGTGCAGATCAACGGTCTAGATCAACTACCAATATCGCATCGCATGGAACCAAAGGGAGGACTTAACACAGGTGGACCCAAAGGAATTATGAATTAAACAGCGAAGGATTTGAGTTTCATGGTAAACGGTATTTCGGGCAAGCTTCAGGTGGTAAGTGGTATTGGAAGGGCTTCACCTGATTCCATACACTAGCCAACACGTAGCACACCGCAGGAGAGAGAAAACTGCTTTTTCAGGCTGGTAATCTCTGTGCAAGTGGGCCACCCAAAATGGCTGTCAGCCGTTGGATTAGCGATCACGAATTAGACACTGGAGATTGAGCAAGCTGTTTGATGATCGGGGTGGATGCGAACTGTCGGATAAAGGCAGATCAAACTGTGCGGAATGTCAAAGGGCATTGGCGGACTAGGCACGACAGTCGTCCGATCCATCCATTTCGGGATTCGTGTCAGAGGAAGGCTGACGGTCGGGTCCACCCACGCTCGTCAGTCCCTTTGTTGGTAAACTGTTACAGTTTCCATGAGGGCAAAGAAACGGTGTTAAAGACGATGATTAACACAGAGAGGGGAGGAAGTGGGAGTTCAGAGACAGAGGGGAGACAGAGAGTTAGAGAAAACACACAACTACGAACAGTTGATCAGAGGCACTAAGAGGGAGTGTCTGTGCACTCTTTAGACTCGAGGTTTTCGAGTGAAATCCTTGTGTAATATCACTCTTGTTGTGTTATGGCTCTGATTGAGCTCACACCTGTAAACTGTGTTCTTGAAGACATAATATAGAGGTCAACACTGAAAACTTGACCAGGACACGTAGGCAGGAGGTCTGGTGAACTCCTTTATTATTTTAACTATGTTGATGTCTGTGTATTATGTTTTATCACTGTTCATTGTCTATGTTATTCACAATATTTTCGATCTGTTGCACTAAATAATATAGGCATTCCTGCACTTGAGTCTGTAATACCTTTTCTCCTTAATTTAATATCCATTTTCGGATCATTGCATGTGCTCCTCCCAAATCTTACTAAAAATCAGGATGCCATAAAAGAATATCAAAACAAAATTCCTCAATTGCCTCCTAAACACCTGATTCATACAACTATAAAAAGTGGTTGGAACATTCGTCAATCTAGAGGCCAGTACTAAAAAACTTGAAATTCCCAAAATGGTATGTGAGAGTAGTCTTCTCAATATCCTCTTCTCTCATCTAAATCTAATGATACCCTGACCTCAAATCTATCTTAGAAAAGTATCGCCCCCCATGCAACTATTCAATCAATTCATCTATCATGGGAATTGGATACATGTTCATGATTGTCTTTTTGTTCAAAGCCATGTAATCAATGCACATATGCATCATCCCATCCTTCTTTTCTACTAACAATATTGTTGGTGCGAAAGGACTTTTGATGGGTCTTATGTGCCCAATCTCCAGTAACTCCTCATTTGCCTTTTCTATTGTGTCATTTTGCCTCTTATGGTATCATTAAGGAGTAGTGATCACTAGTTTGGCTCCTTCCTCCAGCTCAAGGGTATGCTCGATTCCCCTCTCGGGAGAAATTCCCTAAGGGATACTACTAAACACCTTGTTATGTTTAGATAACAACCCCTAAATATCGGGATGGTCATTGTTCTTTTGCTAGTTTGACATTGGAGGAACTGTTGCTTGACGAGACACTTGTTTCCCACTCTACCTAGACATGTTTGATTAGTTGTTCCATCTCCTTAACTGATACCACTCTAGGCCCTCCATCTCAAAGTCCTCAGAGTGCTACTTTCTTACCTTAATGTTCGAACTTCATTTCCAACTTTTGTATATTGAAAGAAAACTCTGAAAGTGACATCATCCATGCCATACCAAGAATAACATCATTTTCCCCCATATCTACCACATAAAATTTATCTTGTAGTTGCTAATCGCCCAAATGTATACATAGTTTTGTAATATTACGTGTAAAGGGAATCTTATACATGTTAGCTACCATCACCTTAAATCCATTATGTTCTTTTGTTTGCAAACCACTCTCAGTCGCGAGCCTTTCATCAATGAAATTATGAGTTGCCCCTATATCAATCAAATCAACAACTCGCTACCCTTATACTACACCTCTTACCTTGAATGTGATTCTATGGCCCTACCATATTGGACTCTTCCTCTGAAGTATCCTCCTCATCACTATTCTCCAAATCAGATTATTGATCTGATTTTTCTAATGTAGATTCTTTAGCATACAAGAACTCTAATTGCTCATCTTTTGATTTTAAACTTCATTTATGTGAGGGGTCACATGGCTCTCTGCAATTGAAACACAACTTCTTTCTTTTAAGGTCATTTAGCTACTCACTTTGTAACTCATTAGAATCATTTCGTGGTTGTTGTGATTCTCTTTGAAATTCTTTTTTATCTTTATTCCTCTTTTGTGGTAACCCTTTGGACCAGAAGTTGCTTCTAAAAGTAGAAACCTCCATGTCCCTTTCTTTTTTTATAACTTCCCACAATGTAGGTGGATTGAGGGCCTTAATACAACCTCTCAAAGGTTCTGTAAAACCATCTGTGAATAGCACCATGAGTATTATTTCTAAAATATCAATGACTAGCACTGTAAAGCTCTGAAAATATGCAATAAAAGTGTCGAATGAACCCCACTACTTAAGTTGTGCCAACTCTTTGAAATGTTGCTCTGGATCCTTCTTATCAAATCTCTAGATCAACTTCTCGATAAAATCTACGTATGAAGAAATAATGTCATGTCCCATGGTGATCATCCCATGATGCCACCACTCGTGTGCTATGCCATCCAGGTGTATAACTGCATATTTGATGACCTCTTCCTCTGGAATTAGGTTGAGTTGGAAATAGGTATCAACCTTCTAAATCCAAGTTCGCACTAAAGTCCTCCCTAAACCATCATAATATTAGAGAGTCAATTTTTCCACTTTATTATTTAAATCGTAATTATGTGCTCTATCACCTATGTGGGTTCTATGTTTCATCCTAGCATTGATATAATCTCTAAGTGATATAGCAACTTGAAACTCCATGCCACTATTTATCTAATCTTGCATAAATTGATTTTGCAAATCAATGACTTGTGGCTCATTTTCAACTAGTATTGGTGCTTTAGGTCATAAGGTAGGTATAAGAGGCCTCGAACTAATGGTTCTAGTTGGATGATATTGACTACCCCCATGAATGGAATTATGTCCCTGACCATTGTTGCCTCCATTATTGTCTTCATTATTTGCACTATTGCCACTAATATTAACTCCCAATTGTCTAGCCATCAACTATGTCAAGAGGTCTAACCACTAATTTTGTGATTGGTCCCTTTCCTCTATATCTTGTTTCCCTCTAACCAAGGCATCCAACAAAATTAGAAAACGTTCTTTAGGGTTATAATTTCGAGAGTCTCCATCACCTATATTACCTGTATTTTGTCCCTCGACTACCCCCTATTTTCTTACAACCAAATTTTAGTAGACCTATTTCTACAAGTATTGTAATGATGTGTACAAGGTTGTTGGTCAAATCCTAAGATATCACTATACTATCATATTGAACCCCTAAGGATGGCGAGGTACACTACTCTGATACCACTGTAACATACACCCTTTTTTCTTTTCTTTTTTTTCAATGATATTACTCACAACGATGAAATAACTTAGAAAATAATAATATTTAGGAAAGCCCACAAACATTTATTTTTAGAGTTGGAATTACAATGTACAATCAAAATGAACAAATACCCAAATAACCAAAATGCTTTAAAAACACAATTTAAGCATGCCCATTATATTTGGAAATGCATAAATATAATTTTGAATTGAAATATGCAAAATCACTATAGTAACATTACTATAGGAGTAGTACTATAACAAGCTCTAAAATCATTTTAAAATGAAGTTGAGTCGTAATTTTTGTGTGAAACACCAAGATATTCTCCATATTGTATCTTTTAATAATGTGGAGAATGTCGCTTGCAAGGGGTTTCCTCCTCACAAACTAAGAAGAAGTAACCTCCTCTCGGAAATGGCAATATCAAATATCAAAACCAACATATGAAAAAAGCTCCGCAAATTTGCTTTTATAACTCTCTAAGAAGTTCAACCCTCTTCATCAAGCCATGTGGGAGTAAATAAAATCACTTTTAATCTCCTAGTCAGAGACCTCATTTTTTTTTTCAAAATAAAACATCTTTCACTTTATAGCCGCCCTTATAGTCCCTTCATTAACACTATTAATATAATGATAACGATAAATATTTGACTTAACTTTATAAATTAATAACTTATTGTTGTTTTATTTAAAACCATCAGACTATATAAAATGTTGAGATAGTCATCAACAACACTGAAAAAAGTAACCATGTTAGCTGACCCAGATGGTGCTTGAAACTGACTTGTTAAAAATAATAAGTATTAGAAAACTTTCCCAAAATCATTATGGAAAAAGACACCCTACTCATAATCTCAATGAGATCTCAATTGACCACCAAACACTACCAAATTGTTGGATTAATTGACTCCTAGGTTCCTTGGGCATAACCCAATAGCCTACATGCACCAATAGGTAGGCTAGAGATTCACCGACTCCACTGTTTAGGAAGGGGACATTACACTTTTCCCATCAAATCCAAAGCAATTATGCCAAGCACAAGATTGAATGCCATCTCGATGTCTAGTTGTCCTTCTGGAGCTACCTTCTTACTATTATGAAACATACCTCACACACCTTCACCTCGCAGTCAACCATCTGGATACAATGTGATTTACATTTATTTCTCCACTTGGGTGGAGTGCAACCCCCTTCATTTAATGTATTGGCTCTCATATCGAAGTGGGGGTTCACGTCCCACTTTTGGACACCCACTGAGAGGGAGAATTTTTATTTTATTTTATTTTTTTATCAACAAAACCTTCACCTCACAGTCAACCATCTGGATACAATGTGATTTACATTTATTTCTCCACTTGGGTGGAGTGCAACCCGCTTCATTTAATGTATTGGCTCTCATATCGAAGTGGGGGTTCACGTCCCACTTTTGGACACCCACTGAGAGGGAGAATTTTTATTTTTATTTTTATTTTTTATTTTTTATTTTATCAACAAAATTACAATATTAATATTACATTAAAGGAAATTTAAAGAATGATGATTCATATTCATAACCAATACATTTCAAGACTTTATATTTAGATTTAATTAATAACTATATAAAGTCACAATACTTACAATAATCTCATTGTATCTATGTGTGCACATAATCTATACTATAAATATCATATTCAAAAATTTAAAACGTGTTAAACAAAAAATTCCATGAGCATATGTATATGTAGTTATATATGTTATGAGGGCTACTGTAACCACCCCTCCCACATTTACCCAGTTTCACTGACCTGCTGGGGTAAACATGAGCTAAGGGTTATTATGACATGACTCAACTTCCTAAGTACAGTTAATGAAGTGGAATCGACAAAGTGAAACTTTATTGACCTTGCTTAGGAGCTACAAGACCCCTAAGAGCTAAACAACCACTCAAAGTGCCCCAGCCTTGAGCTAACTTACCTTTTTAGTGATTAGGACTCCCAATGGCTTGCATAACAAGGCAAGCCAACAACTGTAACCCTCCAGTCGCATGGATAACCCTGCCTACGAGCAATTACAGTCTAGATTTCCTAGTTCTAAGCATGTGACCCCAAAATCTGAGCCACTTTTTTCAGGGCTAGTCTCCAGACCTTTGCCCATAACTTAATAAAACTTTCCAAAATGATGAATGACACCAGGACAAAGCCATTAACACAAAACTTAGACAAGAACTTGACCTAACCAGGCCTAACCATGATAGTCATTCCATCAAACACATGGTGAACATGAAATCTACAGGTCATGAATGCATATCTGAACATAGAGATTTGAAACTTATCTAAGAATCATCAAGAAGGTCTAATGCCCTCTCACAATAGCTATAATAACATCTATTAGGTCATGCATTCAATAATCATTCATTTACTAATCAAAAGATGATAAGAGCCATAACTAGAATATGTCACAAAACCATGCTTATAACCAGATTAATAACGGTGATAGAACAACCATCAAAGCCACATCATAACAAGTACATTTACTCATAAAATACAAGAAAAAATGAACTCTTATAAACATATGCAAAAGTCAACCAAGTTAGGGACTTCCCTGTACCACCCGACCATAGATTGGGCTAAACCAAATCTTTCTTTCAGCCAATCACCCTCGTGTCATATTCCAAGCATGAATGTGGGATCTCATGGGATAAACCAATACATAAACAACCAAGGGAATCCATAAACCACCTCCACCCTCACACTTTGTGATCTCACCTAAACTAGTCCCAGGATCACGAAACAAAACCAAGCTTGGATTCCTCAGAATTCCTTCACCATCCCTTGAGGAATTTTCCTATCTCCATCCCTAACCCTTGGGATTTTCCTGAGACCACCTCACATGGATCTAAAACCTTCCAACATTCCAAAGCTCAACCAAGAATGAATCCCATCACACCATGGCTATCCAGGAATTGGCAAGGCAAGGTTGAAACCACTATCAAACAAGGCAAAACCCATATCAATGATAGTAAATGAACCAAATACACACATGCATGTACCATGCATGCCAAAACCAACTAGGACATCACACATGCAACATGTTACCTACAAGTATTCTTGTTGAATCCACTTGATCCAAATCTTCCTTGCTTGTCCTTGTCCTTCCTTTGCTTGCTTCCATGCTCTTCTCTCTCTAAACCTATTCCAAAGAAAAACTGACAAAAGGTTGTGAATTGATCCACATAAGTCTTTTTATCGTTGAGGCCTCTATTTCTTCATTTTTCCTCTATTTTCCTTCAATTTCATCCTCACATGCAAACTGTGACCTTTCATCTCCCTTTTCTCATGTTTTCCTTTATTTTCATAAATAAAATGCCAATAATGCCTTTTTGCATTTTCAAAGCCTTTGCCAATTTCCTTAGCCATAATAAGCAAGTGATACCCATAAGTATGTTTTTCCCAACATTCAACTTGGATTATGTGTCCCATGACCTTGGTCTTATTTTGCCTTTATTAACTTTATTACATGAAATTTTAACTCAGGGTTGTTACACACCCCCCCTCCCTTAGGGGAACACTGTCATCGGTTTTCTATGACACCTATGACCAACAAACCATTGAAAACAAAACATACTACCCATGGAGCTTTATAACCCAGCTCATTGCAGTATTTACAATGACATCCTGCTGAAAACATGACAATCATATCGTTTACTATAGCTTTATAACACAACTCATTACAATATTTACAATAACAACCACATATACTCATGCACATTTGATTCAACCAACAAATAATCATACTACCTATGGAGCTTTATAAATCCAACTCGATACAATATTCACAATAATATACACATATACCCATATGCACATTTGCTCAACCAACAAATAAAAGGATACAATGCCTGCATCCACAACAAGGGAATCCAGAGGCTCACACCTCCACCCTCAAAGTAATACTAGGATTCACCTCCTTCCTAAGAAGTCCAGAATCCATTGCCATAATCAATCCTTCATCCAATGTCCAGCATTATGATCCTTCTGCTACTTGTTCCCTCAATGAACAATTAATGACTCATCGTTTTAGGGCACACTCCCAATGTGTTTATGATTCCATCTGGCAATGCTAATGACCAAAAAAAATCTATTCCCTGACATTTCTTTCTTTATTACATAGTCCCTCGGGTAATCCGATCACCCCCTTCTGTGTAGTCACTCACCTTCCAAGTTCCCCGACGTCCCCTTTCTTTGGCGATCCATCCCTTTGCAAGGTTTCCTCGCATTGGAAGGTCCAAAAACCAAGGCATATCCCTGCCTCAAAACCATCATATTGGTCATAGCACGCTCATGGCAATCAATGGACACTATTTGGTACCAATGTCCCATAATGGCCCTACTCTCGAACAAATTGACCAACATATTGCTACCTGTTCCAATTCCCTTTTGATGTTGCTGTTAATTCTCGCAGTGAGTTTCAACCACCCCAAACCTAGGCATTTTTCATTTTTTCCTGTACCAAGCACATAATTTCCATTAGATTAAAATAAATTGAATTAATTTCAAATCATACCTCATTTTTGGTTCGTAAATAAGGTACACTTTCAATTCTTTTTACTTCCTGTCACAATAAGTCTAACTAGATTTTCGATCAAACCATCATGTATAAACATATCACATCCGATTAGCTTAAAACTCAACCGTCATAAATCAAAATCATAGATCACATGCATAAATAAACTAAAATAAAATATTTATATTTCAATTGGTCCTTTGCTTATGCCTGTATTTTTTGTCCTTTGCGTACACACATTGAATCGGTCGCCAAACCTGGCAAGCACCCATTGCCTCCTCTTCTCTTCAAGCAACAAGGGAATTCGAAGACTAAACTGCCTCCTCCCTCAATATCAATTACATGGGTATCCTGAGACTAAACCGCTTCAACCCTTAATAGCAACAACAAGGTCCATACAATCCCATACATGCATGTCCCATCACATTGTACAATGCATACACATATGCAATGTACAACACAACACATACACCGACACCCAGTGTACAATGCCACACATATACCTAAACCCGGTGTACAACACAACACATACACGTACACTCGGTGTACAAGACAACACATATACCTACACCCGATGTACAACACAACACATACACCTACACCTGGTGTAAAACACAACACATACACCTATAACCAGTGTATGCACAATACATATACATACACATTATAGAATACCAGGAATACACATGTCGCGATATAATGACTACACAATACTTGTAACATTGTACCAAATATATACAACACAACATGTACGACGTGTACACAATACCATATGTACAACAAAGCCACATGTACAACATGTACACAATGCCACCCGCACAATGTGTACATTACACCACATGTACACAACACCACATGCACACAACACCTCATGTACAACATGCACATTGGACCATATCTACGCAACACTACATATACAATCATGCACACAACACCATATGTACACAATATCACACATACAACACGCACACAACACTATATATACACAGTGCCACATATGTAACATGTGCACAACACTATAGGTACAACTTGTACAACAAATACACAACAGTAGTATTGCACATCTAAAGACCACATTGCCTCTATGAGGCAACATTTCCTCTTGTGTCTTTCCACTATCCATGCTTGTCCTAGCATGTCGCAGATCACACTACTTTCATTCCGCTGATGTATCCCTAATCATTACCTACCATACCATAAACATAGCCACATTATAAGCACATAATATCCAATCATGTCCACATGATACTAACCTCATAGATTTGTCAGGGCTACTTTGCCCACTTGATTCCTCATAAAGGTCAGACAACGATATACATACATACTTTTATACATATATAGACATCAACATAATCATGATCACAACATAATTACCATATATCATAAGGTCAAGGTTAAGAGAACTCCCTTTATATATGCACTGAGATTCATCTGAGTCTTACATTACTTGTTGGGTACCACACAACTCTCCCCTAGCTCCATTAACTTCCTTCTTCCCAACCAATTCCCAATACCCTCGAAACATAAAAGGCAAGAACCAAAAGCAACCATGAAAAACAAATAGCAATATGACACCACAAACAAAATGGCATGGACATGCACCAGACATAAGTGAAATTGCAAGTCAAGCACAAACAAATCACAAAATACCGAAAGAACAAAACTAGCAACATACACCATGACTCAATCCCCATGGGTTCCCAATGTTTCCAAGGGAAAGCTCAACCCGAGCCTTCTTCAAGATTTCATGGTAGTCTCTTTTCCATGCAATCCCCTGCATCATACTTCCACAAACACACAACTTTCAGTGCATAAATAAACATAACAACATACCGATGATCTTATCTAGTTGTACCCAAAAAGTTGACCTGTAACTGAACACGTACATGTATAATCTCTCAAGTGACTCCAATTCCTTGATGATTCCATCCATAACTAGAAACCAATTGTTATACCATTTTTTCCCTATTGCAATTGTGTCCGATCATGTGTTATCACATCACACAACTATTAGTTATATAAACAAATCAATCGTTACTTTGCCAACAAGCATGTTGTCTTGCAACTATTCACACATGTCAGTCACACATTCCAAAGATCAAGACATCGTGTTTATTAATCTGAAATCAAACTTTACCAAGAATAATAACCATGTCATAATCAATTCATAGTCATAAACCATAATACCACAACTAGCACCCAGTTATACTCAAGTACATACCAACTGTCTCAGCACATATTGAGTTAGTACAACCATCTTAAAACAAGATCATTCCTTCATGCAATCTTATAGACACATGCTCATATCATGCACTTAAACAATCAAACAACTTGTAAACTTCCCAGGTTAGATAAGCCAAATAGACGACATAATCAAACTAATACATCAATGTATCTCAAGGGAAGCTATCATGTCTACACAAGTCAGTCTAGATTAGTACGACACAATACCACAAATATATCAGCTCAAACTTGAGTATCATAACCATATCCATATGCACAGGCCAATCTAGATTAACATGATACATATAACATCAAACTCTTAACTGCAATGACCATAATCATCATGTGTACGTCTGCAATGCATTAAGAACAAATCAACTACCATGCATGACTAATCGACACACGTGCACATGATTGCACTGGTCAACTAGCACCTATCATGCATGTAACCACAACAATAATAAAATGGCAAGCATATAAATAACCATAATGTACACAACAACCATTAACCAACATACAAACTTGTATGACGATCTACTCTTACCCCAAGATCCAATGTTGTAACCTCGCTCTAATTTTTCATCTCCTACTCCATCTCAACCAACATATCAACACCATACATGATAACATAAGCTATGACACCGACTATATACATGATAACCATAGGCACTATCACACATGCACATGGCCGACATGCATGTTGAAGAATGTAACTAGTGTCGGTCTTCATAATTATATTTAAAATGCACTTATCAAAAGAAAGAACGAAAAAATTATTATTAATAAATTTGACATATTAAAGCATGGGTTTCATGTTTGGGTCAATTGTTTTCAGGTCATAACCTCCATTGCAGGCTTCTAGGGTTTTTGTCAAGTATGCTTGTCCATGTCACATTGTAAAGAACCCTTCTTGGGATTTATTTGTCAAAGAATAAATTTATTTTATTGTATTTTAGGTCTTCTAGGCCTCCTCCACCAAGTAGGCCTCAAGGAAGGACAAGCTGGCCTCAAGCAGGGAAATTCGACCTTATAAGAAGCCTATATATTGTAGCAAATTGACCTCATTTGACACACAAACACACACAACAAGTTCAAATTACAATAGTTGTGTTATCACTTACTGCAAAATGTGTTTTCAGTTGTCCAAAGAGTAAATGAGAAGAGAAGTTTGTAGTCATCTTCCAAGCCACATAAGGACTCAAAGCCTAAATCAGACCCTCCCCATTGGAAAGTTCTATGAACAAGCTTTCCAACGACATGTGGAAGTCCAAAAATGGACTCCTGGATCAAAAGATATGGTATGTTGAAGTTTCAAGGATTGAAGCCTTAGGAAGGTCCAGAATATCGGAGATCTCACATCTGAGGTCCATATATACCAACACATTGCAACATCGAAGCATCAAGGATATTGGTGATCGCATATCAAAGGTTAGAGATATCGGCAGTCGCATAATTGACGCATCGCATTATCGACAGGTTGCAATGTTGGAGGTCCAATACATCGGAGCAGGTAGCGTCAGAGGAGATCGGAACATCAACAATCAGAGGATCAAAACTTATGAAGGTGAAAACCTTTAAAAAGTTGTGATATTAAAAAAGTTTCGATAGTGTTAAAAATCACTCGGAATGCCCATAAAGGATTAACAAAGGATTTCATCGCAAAACCAAAGGTGGATCGGGCCTTTTCTATCTCATTTAACAGGACACATGGTGACATATGATTGGTTTTGATAAAGCTACAATGGCATCTAATGTCAACATGAAGTGGCGGCACGAAAGGACACATGGTAGACAGTTTGGCGTTTTGAGGGGTCCTAAGGGGGGAAATCTGGCTGACACGTGTCATCACTCATGAGGTGCCACGTGGAAGTGATGACGTCATATTGGAAGATCGCATATTGGAGGTTGAGGATGTCGGCACTTTGTGACACTTGATACTTGAAAAAGTTTCGATAAGGGGACTCTGATATTAGGGCTGGCACATGGTCAAGAAGAACTTATAGAACCAAGGGCGAAAAGCCCTTAACAAAGGAAAAACGACCCCCGCATAGGAACAAAATGCCCTAGCGCCTTAAGGCTAAGCCTCTGGTCACCGCACCTAGTCCTGTGGAAGAAAATAGAAAGGGGCTAAACAAAAGGGGCCAAGGACATCGAAACTCTGTTTTTGTGATGTCTTTAAGGATAAAAGTCTCGATGAGTAAAAGCTTTGATATAACAATATTGCAATAATACATGACATATTGGGCTCTGACAGTGTAATACAGAGAGTTAAAGATGTATGGGTTGACAACTGCAAGATTGAATGCGAGAACAAAGGGGTTGGTCTCAGGAGTAATGGCAATTATTAAAGATCATTAGGTGAAGGCAACAAGGACCACAATTTGCAGGAAAGAGTGTTGGGTCTGCCTTGAGGTGATACAAACCATCTCTATGCTTCGACACACCTCTATAATGAGTAAATGGAGGTATGGGAATCAAGAAGCAGTGTGTGAGTCACCTGAGAATTAATTTCTCAGCATGGAGCTACAAATAATCAGATAATGAAGGACTGGCAGGTCGATCTCTATTTCTGCATTGTGACAAGAAACCAACAATTGATCACTCCCAGCTCCAAAAAGTGGGGAATTCAAGCAGTTAAGGTGAAAATGATAGGTGAACTTGTCGAGTAACAAAGGAGGAACATCATGGAAAAGGCATGGCCTGATCAGAGGCGATCACAGGAATTGGCATGGAGATATTTTTCTATGGTCATCATTCAGTTTTCCCATGTTTTGTTATTTTGTAATTTGTTGCATTTTAAAGAAGCAATCAAATCTATTGTAATCAAATTGGGCAGTAGAGCAATTGGACGCTGAGACAACTAGTCGATCAGATAGTTGGAGCTCGACTGAGATATTTTGTAATTGTTGTTCAAAGCTCCCCTCTCCTTATAAATAGAGGGAAGAAACACTTAAAGAAGGTTCAAAATTTTTGGAAAGAACTCTTGGAAAGGGCCTTTTCCTGTTTTCATGAAGGCAATGTTATGAATCTTGATGTATGCACATTTCTCAGAAGATTAATATGAGATTTCTGGTGATTCCAACTTATTGGATTGCAGTATGTTCATCTCCCTTTGTGTTTTCATATATGTTAAATATTCTTCTCAGATTTCATGTCACGTAGCTGCTAGACATATTTCTCATTAGATGCAGATTCATTTCGATCAAGTTATTGATGGAAAATGCTTGTATAAGATTCATTTCAATCAAGTTATTGATGGATAATGCATGTATTGATGTGGAAATTAAGTCTTTAAAAAGCACTCCATGTATATTAGAATTCCGTAAACATTCCCTTTCTCTTGTTTCTATCTAAATCAATATATATATACGATGGATTTATCCTCTACTGTCTTCTACCATTACATCTATCTTAACAACTAATTTGTTGCAAGCTCTCAATCTGATTTGGCCACCACTGACCGAGGATTATTTCCTGTGTATTCCTGTGTGTACACTGGTTCATACATTGTATCTTTATGAATGGTTCTGAATCAATCCTATTTGAATTACTTGTGACAAACTATGGTGCTACAAGTCCTTAAGACAAATTTGACAACACTAATTAAGATGTCCTAGGCATTGGTCTCCTATCAACCCAGAGGCTGTCTCTAGGAGGCTTCTATATCTTTTGAAGCACTTGTGTGACAGGAGACAGAAAAAGCAACAACATCTTTTTGGCACCTTTGGTGGGGAATAAATCAGAATATTTTTCCCTGGTTATGACAATTTTTACATTCCCTTTGTCGGGTGAGCAAGGGATGTGTGGGTTGAAGATCTCTCCCCTTGGTAACTCCATTGTTTGAATCTTAATGTAAACACCCTAGCGACTCCCTTGTCTATATCCTTATTTGGTCATCCTGGCCTTCAAGAGGCCTCGTTCTCGCTCTAATGTTAAACAACAAATTTTTTTTCCTACAATTGAACTTCAGATCACTCACCTAAAGGGGTTTTCAAAATGGCCCTTCCTACATTCTTGGCCAACAAATTTGCCCCACTGGATTTTTCTTCTGTTGCTGGTTATCCCCATCATGTCCCTTCATTTCATGAATGGTATACCTATTTGCCTAGATTCAGTGGAAACACAAATAGAAGGTCGGACCAACACCTCAAGAATTTTCATGAATGCATGGAACAACAAGGTATTATTTTTGAAGATGCGAAAATGAAATTGTTCATGTATCCTTTAGAGGAAGATTTTAGAGTTTGGTAAAAAACAATACCTCATGGAAACATATCTTCCTTAAAGAGCTTTCACATAACATTTAATATTTTTTCAAAAAATTATATCCATCGGGTGCTCTGTTTGAAGATTGTTGTGCACATTTTAATGTTGAAAATATTTTTGAGGTAAATGATCCCGTTGAAGATGTTTGTGGGGCTCAACTCAAAGAAAACATATGCTTGCATCAAGAAGCATCACCCAACAATCAAGAAAGGGAAGAAGGAGACATCATCAAGCTGCAAAGAAACCTTTAGAAATCTTATTTTGTCGAACTTGATGACTCTCCTTCTTATGATTTGTATGAAACCGATGGGGAGTTGAGCGATGCAGAACTACAATAGTCCCAGTCATGGGAAGATGCAAAAAAAGAGGAGGCCCACTAGAAGGTTAACAAAGAGGTTCCAGTTTACGACTCACATCCTTCAAACGGAGAACAAGTCCAAGAAACTAGTATTCAAGTTAATAAATATTTTCCAATCTATGATTCAGATGATTCAAAGGAGGATGAGATTATTGCAAATGTTCAAAGGGAGTTGCTTACCAGCAAGTGCGGAGAAGGATTCCAACAACAAATTTTTCAAGAGGAGCCCAAAGTTGAAGAGGCGAGTGTCGGGCGATAAAAAAATGTCTTTTTAACTCCTAATTACCTTCACATTAATTGTCAACCCAGGGACGACTTTTTATTTCAAGAATGTACTCAGTCTGAGGCGGTTATTTACTCAAGAGTAATGTTTTGCAGTATAGTGCTTAAAAAGCAAAAGTAATTGAAAGCTGGAAACAAACTCTAATTGGAACAACAAGAAACTGAAATGTTCTAGACTAAATCATTCAATCAAGCAACCATCAATCGAGGATACAGTAGCAATAACTCATTCATCTAGAGATTGATACAATTGAAATCAAACTAGAACAAGACAATCAATCTGAGAACAAGGAAGCAATAACTAACGTTCTCTACAGTTGACAGCCCTGCTGCACACCAAAGCAATCAATAACACAAATAACAGGAAATGGAATAGCAATTAAGAAATGGAACATCATCTACTTCTATAAATAGGATTGAACAACAAAACTCTATCCTTGTTTAACTGATATAAATTAAATCAAGCATAAATAAGATCCACAATCTGAGAACTTAGGCAGCGATAACCAATGTCCTTTACGGTTGTTGATCTCACACACAACACTAAATAACCAATTGGAAAGTGCAAAGAATTAAATCAATCGTATTACTACAACTTAATGAAAATGGGACAATTGTGCTAACTGGAAGAATGCTGAAAGGCAAACTTAAATAATTGCAGAAAGTAAATGAACAACAGTGCTAAGTATTAGAAATGAGCAGCCAAACTTATATAACTGTAATGAACAGAAAACTGTTAAATTACTGGAGTGATCAGCGCAGCTTTGAAGATGAAATGAACAACACAACAACATGCTGGCGAAAAGAAGTGATCTCCGTTAAGAAGGAAATGAACAGCAACGCAATTTAAGTATAGTATATAACACAGATAAATTCATTCAGTCTGGAAATACCAAGCAGTAAAGTAA
Source organism: Pinus tabuliformis (assembly GCA_031772625.1). Lineage (NCBI taxonomy): Eukaryota > Viridiplantae > Streptophyta > Pinopsida > Pinales > Pinaceae > Pinus > Pinus tabuliformis. The sequence continues at coordinate 129,318,942 of CM062820.1, read as the reverse complement.
CATAATTACGATAAATACAAATAAAATCAAACCATCACACGGTAAAGATCATGAAATAATGGTACAGGAACTGCAAGTGAATCCACCGGGGTTGGGCCCTTAACCAGTAGTGATAATTGCCGATAGTGCTTCAGAAGATGCGAAGGAATAATAACTCTGCTTATATATTAATCATCAAATTGAACAACATTACAGAGAGTTGTGTCTTCTTAGCAGCGAGAGTCTGCAAATAAAATTACAGTTCAGAATAATACTCGTTCCATCTCCCTCTCCCCCTATCCTATCCTATTCCATCATGAGTAATCCATCATCACTCTTGAATCTCTAATTCTGACTCCTCAATTCCATCATCATTTTTTCATCCCCATCTCTGATCTCTGTTTTCATTTAAATAGAGAGAGATCAGAGAGAAGTTATAATAGAGATAATTACAACATGATTTATATTACAAAATTGGATTTCTTTTAACCAATTGATCAACAAGAAAATATAGTTCCATCTATATTTCAACAAGAGCAAGGCGAATTTGGCTTTGTAACTGAGATTTGGAAAACGGCCACACAACAAATCTAAGAAAATCGTGCTCAAAGAACCCTGTGTTTCTCTTAGTACAAGTCGAATTTGGGCAAACCGTTCCTTAAGAAAGTTAATTTGGTCCGTTCTGGACAAAACCCATGTTCCGGATTTTCCATATTCTTCTTCATTTGCCCAGAATCTCAACCAAAAAACTGTCACTTCTTATTCCAACGAATTTCTGAGTTGGCACTTTTAATGATCAAATCTTAAATCTGGAAATTATCTTGGAGGCTAAAAATAGTGAATAGTGTTACAACCAATTTATTAAAACTTCATTGATAAAATCATGCATAATCATCAATTTATTAGAAATAAAGGAGAATAAATAATATTCATTCATAAGAGCATAAATCATTATAAATTGGATTTATATAATAAATTATAATAAATGACATGATAAAGAAGAGTAAAAATGGATAAAATAAGTGTTTAAAAAGTGGTCATATTCACGGCCCAACATATCCCCACACCGAATATATTGCATGTCCTCATGCAAAAAACTGAATATATTGCGTGTCCTCATGCAACCCAAAGACAAAACCCATGTGTTAACCAAGCAATAAAAAATTTGTTCATCTCAGCTCATAGAACAAATAAATTCTTCCTCAATTAATAAATATTCAATTTTAGCAATCTTGATGAAGGCATAACAATGAAGTTGCAGCAAAATATGATATTAACCATTTTCCCAAAAACTACAAACCAACTTTTGTCGAAATGTTGCAAGTAGATTTGTAATATATGAATGCCTCTATAATCCAAAAATCTGATCGTTTTGATGCACGGATCATGAGATATAAACAAAATGGTTGTAGGTGATAGTGCATGATTTCCAAAATTTTATGAACCAATATTACTTGAAATTGTCTGGGTTTGTATATTTTAATGATACGTCTGTGTTTTCAAAAATCACAAGAATTGAGTTCATAGTTTTAAAAATGTTATGGAAATCAATTTCTGCACTGAAATTGTATGCCTTAAATGAGAAAGAAAGTAGAAAACATCTATCATGCGTAGCAATTCCTCCCTCTCGTTGAAGAATTAGCATGCCCTCATGCAATGCTAGAAAACAAATAGAGGTGGTTGCTACCATATGTTGAAGTCTATGCCTGGTGTAAAACAACATGGAATAAGGGAGGTGTTGAGAAGGAATAAGAATAGCAATGGATGATAAAGAATATGAATGACATGGTCATAAGAAAGAAATGAATGAAAGCAATGTTCCCCCAAAATTGAAAGATGATATGCCACTGAAAAATGTGAAGAGGTAAAAATGTGAAATGAATGATGATAAATGATGCTCAAAATGGATTCTCATGAAATTTTCCTAAATTCGTAATAAATCAGAAAATTATGCTATTTTACCTCAAGTTTTACCTCCAAAAAGAAAAATGTGGAATGACATATATGTACTGGCATTTGTTGAAACTGATGTAGGCAGAGTTGGCACTGAAAGTGATGCAAAAGGTGGAATCCAGGCAAGCACATCATGTCTGAACAATTGTTCACGTTCGCAAGCCTCTTCTGTTAGTTGAAATAGTGTGGTCATGTTGTGAATAGAGTTTTGCCCATACTTGTTTTCCTGTAAAAAAATCACTATTTTGCATACAATGCTCTTGAATCCATAGTGTTAGTTTTGAATAGCAACAGATTAAGATGCATGAAAAAATTTCAATCAAGTATTTCATCAAATCAATAAGTTATGGCAGAGTGCAGTAATCATATCGCATGCAATCCCATAATGCATACATTCCCCCCTCCAATTGGAAAAGGAATTCCATGACCATAAAGCGTATGAGAGGGGTTATGCTGACGGCAAGGCAAGGGAATGAACAATATAGCAGTAAATGAAGCAGAGTACACATATCCATGATAGGACAGCAAGAGCTATGGTTATAATGAGAGCAGAGTATAAAGATAGTTATGAATAAGAGATAGGATGCTTTGGATTGATGATAAGTTATGCGAAAAAGAACAACAATATGCCAAAAAGATGCTTTGCTGACAGTATTCTAGCTAAAAAATGATATGATTGATCAGAAAACAATTTCTCATGCATAAAGGTTCAAAATAGGGAAAAATTAAGGAAATAACTTCTCTGATAAAAAGAAAAAATAAGAAAATGGTATTATAGTAATAATTGACGATAAGATATAACTTCAATACCATAAGCAGAGCCTCTGCTGCCAGCAGGCATCCATAGCCTCGGCAGGGTTGCTTTTTAACCCATATGAGCCAGAATCCTCAATTTATAACTAGAGAGTTTTAGTGTTGTTCTAGAAAAGAGATCAGTGTGCCGGCGTGGTAACCAGATAACCACACTGCCATTCACTCGGATGTAGCAAAAGTGATCAGGCCAGCTCGTGATGAGATCTCCTATTCCAAGGATAATTTGGCTATCCAATGGATCATAACCTCGATGCGGTGGCCATAATGGGAATGTCACTTTGTTACAACCTTATGAACATGGTAGGCTGGCTCGTAATGAGACTCCCTATCCTCCATCTGCGAACAAAATTTTGTTGTTATTACACATTTTTATGATAAAAAGAGGGAGGCTCAGTACTCCTTAAGAGTAGGGATGGTGGAAGAAGTTGAACATGTCAATAGAAAAAAAAATGTACCCATAATCTCATTTATTACAGACAGAGAAGATTATAACCAGGAAGGGTGGAACCAACATGGTATTAACATGATCAATCAATATCATGTTCAACAGAAAACAATGCAGTAGAGTAGTATAGAAATAATTGTGTCCTTTTGAAAAGATTCTATCATCAAGGAGCTGTCCTGTTAAAGATCATAACGTGAATGATATTAATTCGCTTCAAAAGAATCCATAATTCTTGTCCTCATAAAAGTAGTGTACTTCATGCATGAAAGGGAATCAGTAAAATGTGGTTGAGATGAAGTAGGAATAATCCCACAAGAGGAAGAAAGGGTTGCTCTTGAAAATACTCCCAAAGTGTTGCTCTTTTGAAGGAACAACAAAAACACTCAAAAATTGTTGTTCTTTGTAGGGAACAACAAAGAAAATGCATGCCAAAAAGCAAAAAGACACATGAAAAAGTGTTGTTCCGTGTAGGGAACAACGAAAAAGTGCATGTGAAAAAGTGTTGTTCTCTGAGAAAAACAACAAGATATGCGAAAATGATGTTCTTTTGGAAAGGAACAACAAAAATGTGAAAGTGTTGTTCCTTTTTTGAAAAGGAATAGCAAAGTGCAGAAGTGTTGTTCCTTTTAAAAAAGAATAGCAAAAACATGAAAGTGCAGAAGTGTTGTTCCATTCAAAAAGGAACAGCAAAACGTGAAAGTGCAGAAGTGTTGTTCCATTCAAAATAGAACAGTAAAACGTGAAAGTGCAGAAGTGCTGCTCCATTCGAAAAGGAACAACAAAAAGTGAAAGTGCAGAAGTGTTGTTCCATTCGAAAATGAACAACAAGAAGTGAAAGTGCAGAAGTGTTGTTCCATTCGAAAAGGAACAGCAAAACGTGAAAGTTCAGAAGTGTTGTTCCATTCGAAAAGGAACAGCAAAACGTGAAAGCGCAGAAGTGTTGTTCCATTCGAAAAGGAACAACAAACGTGAAAAATAAACAACAAAATGAATCGTGGAAAAGGAACAACAAAATGAACCGTGGAAAAGAAACAACTGACACAAAAGGTGTTGTTCATTTGAAAAAGGAACAACAAAATGAAAATGCTGTCCCTTTGAAAAAGGAACAGCAGAAACGACAAAAGTGCACACAAATGTTGTCCCTTCAGAAAAGGAACAGCAAAATGCACAAGCATAAAATACAAGCACGCAAAGAATGAATTAGCTATTCACTGTATTGATGATGAGAACGAGTTACAGTTTGAACGAAGCAACACCTGAAACACAAAATATAAGAGAGATTAGAAATTAATGAACATTTTTTTTTAAAAACAGTATGTAAATAAGTAAATTAAGTTACGACAACTATGATATTATGTAAAAAAAATGATTTTTTTGAAAAATGTTTTGGCCGCAGTGATAAGACATGAATCTTCAAATTGAAATCAATTCTTCATTTGTTCTATTGTGACCAGTTGGGTAACGAGTTGGATGAAATTCCCTTGTTTCATAAAATTTCTTTCAAAAATCACTCGTCCATAAATTGACCTTCTTTATTTTCCCAAGACCTGCAAAAAAAATGAGTGTCTACCTGCAATAAAACATTAAATCATGGAGAATGAGAGGTGATCGGGCTCTCCTAATCCAAAAATTATGCAAAAAAATAACAAGTAGTTACTCTGTATAACAAATCCACTGAGAAAATAACAAAGTAAGATTTATTTGTCATCTGCGGGAGAGCAGTGGCCAATCATGCTAACCTGCTGTGTTTTAATCACAAATTCTTCTTTTTTTCGACCAAATTGAGTGATTCCAAAGCCAGATGAGAGCTTATTCAAAGATGTATCTCTAATAGAAATAGGTTTTAAAAATTCAATGATATGATATGTCAATTTTAGTTAGAACAACCTGCATAACAAAGTCATTTTCGATTACCGAACTTAGACAAACAGTTGATATTTCAAGCATAAATTTTTCATTTGATGTCGGATTCGAATGATTCAAATTGGAAATGAAAGTAGATTCATTTATTCATTTCTAATAGAAAAATGTTTTGAAGACAAGAAGAATTGATAGATCAAAGACTGTAAGGAACAACCGGAAATACAGAGTTTTAAGAGTGTTGATTTACGATAGATAGTCAATATTTTGATCATAACTTCCCCATACGATATCGAAAATGAGTGATTCAAATTGCATTGTAAACTAGATTCATAGGGGAATCTACCATAGTAACAGGTTTTAAAAATTCAAACATCTAGGCCTCCAAAAACTGACTGTCCCAACTCTGTTCCTGAGCTGCCCACTAGACACCCTGTCAATGTTTCAGTTCTAACTTTTTTGTTTCAAATCCAAATTGAGTGATTCAAATTGGATTGGAAAGTAGACATCAAGGGCTACTTAGAATAGAAACAGGTTTTAAAAATATTGCATTTTGGTCCCTCAAAACATGACTGTCCCGATTGTTTTTTCAAAAATATCATCAAGCCCGCAAGCCAAAAAAATGTGATATTCAAGCATTTTTTCAAATTGGTGATAAAAATGAATATGAGTGTTTGTAGAACTATTATTTCCATTGTAATTCATCTACATACACAAATGAATTAAAAAATTTTTATCACCGATGTTGATTTCCACAGTATGTTACAACAACTAGTTTTACATAAAAAAACAAAATGCATTTATTTATGCCCTTATTTATTTATTTTCTACACTAAGCTATTTTGATTTGAAAAATGAATATTACTACGTATATGAGTGCTTCCAGTGGAGACATTTTCGAAATAAGGCTTCATGTATACACATACCTAAATTTGAAAAATGCATATTAATGAATATTAGGGTATGAGAAGCCAACTTCCCTTGAAAAGATAGTGCCAAAAATTGTTGAAGTATGGAGTGATGCTGCAAACAAATGATGAAGTGAAACCAATATTCAAAATATCCTTTACTTTCTTGATTTCCCATATCCATCATGTCATGAAGTTCTTGAGCTTTTAAAATGACTTGTTGATGCATACTAAAAGAAACCTCATTTTTTCCCATAACTTCTACAATTTTTGAATTTGAAACATTCTGAATCTCATTGTAAGTTTTCTCTAATAGCGCATGTGAGATAGAATGGGTGGGAAGGGTGGGTAAATTTTGCAGTTCAACATTGTAAGCATGTTGTACTGGTTTATTGTGGTGAGGGTGTGGGGGTGGAATGAGTTGAGCAGGAAAATGTGTAAGGAATGGAGCATTGTGATGATGTAGTTGATTGGGTTGTGTGGCTGGTTTTGATGGGCAAGCAAGATGTTGTGGAAGAGCTGGTGAAAAATATGGAGAATGTGTTTGTTCTACAAGGTGAGGGAGAGTAGTCATGCAATCATAAGATTAACCATGCCAAATTTGTAGACAAGATTGATGGTGGTTATATTGAGATTGTCATGGCTGCCCTAACACATTAGTATTCCATAATGGATTATGCAAGTAAGAGAATGAAGAGGAAGTGTTTTGAACCATACCTATTGACCTTGTTGCAGCTTCCCCATCTATTTGATATGCCACTTCCAAATTAGATAAGGAAGAACAACCATCTATGGTATGCTCCTTTCGATCATGAGTGAAAACACTTCATCAAATTCTTGATTTTTATGAACCTGCAAAACATCCAATTTTGCATTTAGAGAGCTAATAAAATCAACTTTAAAATTTTCAAATAAAGCATTGATTTCAGCGCTTATGTCTCCTATTCTTGTAGCAGATTTGGAAAAGGAAGAACAAACATTTCTAGAATTCTTACGAGTCTTAGAGATCCCTCTTGAATACCTTATGCACAACTCACAAACATCATCATATGATAACTGAAAAACATCACCTTCTCCTATCAGATTTAAGAGTTCTAAAAATTCATCTTTGATTCCTTTAAGAAAGAGTGTTTTCAAGATCTCTTTTTCCAAATGCTTATGCTTTGATTTTTGAAGGTTGTATTGAAATCGATCCACATAGTCCTCCAAGCTTTCATCTTCCCCTTGTATCATATTGAAAATATCTTCATTGGCCTTGCAATAGTCTTGGTACTTCTTCAAGAATATGTTCTTCATGTCCTCCCATGTTTGGATGCAGTTCCCACCTAGGCTCATGAACCATCGGAGAGCTGCTCCTTTTAGAGTAAGAGGAAACACTTTCAACCTTTGATCATCAGTACAATAATCATATCCTCTACAAAGTATTTCGAACTCAAATAAGAATGTATCTGGATCTTCATTTTTCAAGCCATAAAAATTTGGTAGAGACGGTGGGGGAATTATGTACATTTGTGTCACTCCTAGATCTTTGATAGGAAATTCAAAAGTAGAAATGTGAGTCATTTCTTACCATAATAAAAGATGTTCTTCATGTGTTTCTTCGAGGCTCCTTCTTCAAATGTTCCTGTCAATTAGTTAGTGAAATGGGTGGTGCTTACATCACCACTTGAGTGAAATCATGAGATTTTTTTTTTTAATCATTCACACAAAAATTCAAACATTTACCCTAAGTTCTTTAACAAATCTGTTGGAAAGTGGGCGGGGGAGCAGGGCTTCTACATGCTCTGTATGCAGGTTCTTACCTTCCGTTTTTAATATCCAATTCTTTCATAACAGGCACTCATCAGATGCACACTACTCTTTAAAAATGGTTACACTCTCCCCGACAACGGCTCCAAAATGTCGGGCGATAAAAAGGTGTCTTTTTACCTCGTAATTACCTTCACATTAATTGTCAACCCAGGGATGACTTTTTATTTCAAGAGTGTACTCAGTCTGAGGCGGCTATTTACTCAAGAGTAATGTTTTGCAGTATAGTGCTTAAAATGCAAAAGTAATTGAAAGCTGGAAACAAACTCTAATTGGAACAACAAGAAACTGAAATGTTCTAAACTAAATCATTCACTCAAGCAACCATTAATCGAGGATACAGTAGCAATAACTCATTCCTCTAGAGATTGATACAATTGAAATCAAACTAGAACAAGACAATCAATCTGAGAACAAGGAAGCAATAACTAACGTTCTCTACAGTTGACAGCCCTGCTACACACCAAAGCAATTAATAACGCAAATAACAGGAAATGGAACAGCAATTAAGAAATGGAACATCATCTACTTCTATAAATAGGATTGAACAACAAAACTCTATCCTTGTTTAACTGATATAAATTAAATCAAGCATAAATAAGATCCACAATCTGAGAACTTAGGCAGCGATAGCCAATGTCCTTTACAGTTGTTGATCTCACACACAACACTAAATAACCAATTGGAAAGTGCAAAGAATTAAATCAATCGTATTACTACAACTTAATGAAAATGAGACAATTGTGCTAACTAGAAGAATGCTGAAAGGCAAGCTTAAATAATTGCAGAAAGTAAATGAACAACAGTGCTAAGTATTAGAAATGAGCAGCCAAACTTATATAACTGTAATGAACAGAAAACTGTTAAATTACTGGAGTGATCAGCGCAACTTTGAAGATGAAATGAACAACACAACAACATGCTGGCGAAAAGCAGTGATCTTTGTTAAGAAGGAAATGAACAACAATGCAATTTAAGTACAGTATATAAAACAGATCAATTCATTCAGTCTGGAAATACCAAGCAGTAAAGTAACATGATTACGATAAATACAAATAAAATCAAACCATCACACGGTAAAGATCATGAAATAATGGTACAGGAACGGCAAGTGAATCCACCGGGGTTGGGCCCTTAACCACCAGTGATCACTGCCGATAGTGCTTCAGAAGATGCGAAGGAATAATAACTCTGCTTATATATTAATCATCAAATCGAACAACATTACAGTGAGTTGTGTCTTCTCAGCAGCGAGAGTCTGCAAATAAAATTACAGTTCAGAATAATACTCGTTCCATCTCCCTCTCCCCCTATCCTATCCTATTCCATCATGAGTAATCCATCATCACTCTTGAATCTCTAATTCTGAGTCCTCAATTCCATCATCATTTTTTCATCCCCATCTCTGATCTCTGTTTTCATTTAAATAGAGAGAGATCAGAGAGAAGTTACAATAGAGATAATTACAACATGATTTATATTACAAAATTGGATTTCTTTTAACCAATTGATCAACAAGAAAATATAGTTCCATCTATCTTTCAACAAGAGCAAGGCGAATTTGGCTTTGTAGCTGAGATTTGGAAAACGGCCACACAACAAATCTGAGAAAATCATGCTCAAAGAACCCTGTGTTTCTCTTAGTACAAGTTGAATTTGGGCAAACCATTATATATTAAAGTTAATTTGGTCCGTTCTGGACAAAACCCATGTTCCGGATTTTCCATATTCTTTTTCATTTGCCCAGAATCTCAACCGCAAAACTGTCACTTCTTATTCCAGCGAATTTCTGAGTTGGCACTTTTAATGATCAAATCTTCAATCTGGAAATTATCTTGGAGGCTAAAAATGGTGAATAGTGTTACAACCAATTTATTAAAACTATCATTGATAAAATCATGCATAATCATCAATTTATTAGAAATAAAGAAGAATAAATAATATTCATTCATAAGAGCATAAATCATTATAAATTGGATTTATATAATAAATTATAATAAATGACATGATAAAAAAGAGTAAAAATGGATAAAATAAGTGTTTAAAAAGTGGTCGTAGTCACGGCCCAACAGCCAGTAATGTCGATGGTTGCCTATTACATAAATATTTCTCCTTGGAATCTGTTCAAGAAAAGGAGACAACCATAATTTTTTCTCATCAGTTCCATGATCTAGTAACTAACTATATGGCATCTTTCTTTGGTCAGCAACCGATCTCAATTATGGGATATGTATTAAATGTTTTACCTCAAAATTTCAAATGGTACATACCTATTCTAGTCACTGGTTTTCAAGAACACGTCCAAATTAAAAGGTTCATGGAGGAGATTAAAAGAACTAAGCATCAAATATCAGTTTGGGGGTAGTGGTGCATGCTTGTTTTAGTTGTTGACTTTCAAGAGAACAATGGCATAAGGTCTAGTACTCAAATGTTGGGTTGGTATCATTGGAAGGTTGACCTCAATTGGGCGAATTGAGCCTTATGCATAAGTAGGAGTTGTATATAAATAAGCTCACTAATTGAGTTGAGCATTTAATTTTCAGTTGTTAGAGTTTATATTTCTGCATTTCAGTATTGTGAGGAAAGGACTCCCAACAAATAACGTTCCATGGAGATTTTTTTGTTTTATAGGTTTAATATATTTTTTACTCCATGCCCAATGGTGAAGGCTACTAGTCTGCATGTTCTTAGCGCCTTGCCAACAAGGCATTGTCCCCAATTGGAGCCAATGTTGTCACTTACTGCAAAATGTGTTTTCAGCTTTAGAATTCCTTCACTATCCTTTGAGGAATTTTCCTACCTCCACCCACCTGTTGAGGGCTTCTCGGAGAAAACCATCTCCAACCCTAGCCCTTGGGATTTTCCTGAGACCACCTCACCCAAATCCAAAACCTTCCGGCAATCCAAAGCTCAACTAAGAATGAATCCCATCACACCATGACTATCCAAAAATTGGCAAGGCAAGGTTGAAACCACTATCAAACCAAGAAAAACATATGCCAATGACAACAAATGAACCAAATACACACATGCATGTACCATGCATGCAAAAACTAACTAGGAAATCACACATGCAACTTGTTACCTACAATTATTCTTGTTGAAGCTACTCGAGATCCAACTCTTCTTTGCTTGTCCTTGTCCTTCCTTCGCTTTCCTTGACCTTCCTTTGCTTGCTTGCTTGCTTTATCCTCTTGGTGCTCTTCTCTTTTTGAAACTAATTCCAAATAAAAACTGACAAAAGGTTGTGAATTGATCCTCATAAGCCTTTTTATCATTGAGGTCTTTATTTCTTCATTTTCCCTATATTTTCCTTCAATTTCATCCTCACATGCAACCTGTGACCTTTCATCTCCTTTTTTCTCCTATTTTCCTTTATTTTCATAAATAAAATGCCAATAATGTCTTTTTGCCTTTTCAAAACCTTTGCCAATTTCATTAGCCATAATAAACAACAAGTGACGCCTACTAGGATGTTTTGTCCAACATTCAGCTTGGAATACGTGGTCCATGACCTTGGTCTTATTTTTCCTTTATGAACTTTATTACATGAACTTTTAACTTGGGGTTTTTACAACTACCATATAAATTAAATGGTTGGTAAACACCTATAAGAATCAAATCATTTACCTCATAATACATATCATATTGCCAAAATATAAACTAGCAATTGCACCTGATGTTGCAAAGGAAACTTTGCTAGTGGATAACATATGGAAGAAGAGCATAGATGAATAAAAATGTGATATGTTATGTGTTCTAACAGTAACCCATATGATAATATGAGAATCAAACAAAATAAGAACTAGAATACCAGTGGATTGTCAAAATTACATAGAGTTTTATCAACCTTTGACGAAACCTAGATATTCAAGAATGAAAATCCCATTCTACATCTTCTTTCTGATTGATGACAACATGAAAACCCTTCTCCCTTTCCCGATCAAATTCAATATGAGAAACTTGCAATATCAACTTGTTTTGGGGTTCTAAATTGCTAATGAATTTCCAGTAAGATGGTCACACCATGGGCTCCGCAACGTTGGGGTTCAATATGGTTGCACATACCATGTTGTTGTACTTCGCTACTACTTTGTATGGAGTATGGTTGCCTAAATTCAGTGCAATGATTACGAGCTCTTCCCTATGACACTACTACAATTGTAATCTAGACAAAGTTGGCAACTAGTGACAAAGACAGACACAGTGAATAAAAAATATGTGTTATTACAAAGAGGGAGAGTTGAGACATATAACAATAATGGAGAGGATGTGGAATAACAAGCCCAAAAATCTCCAGCCTTAGTGAACAATATATCCACAAAGGCTCACTAAATCTGAACCCCCTTCTCCTTCAATTATTAATGTGGTGAAAAGGGTTCGACCTTCCATACCTAGTTCATTTCATGCTATTGAAAAGGTGCCAATTTGGGATAATACACATGACAAGGCCAAGCATATATATGTACAAATTATGGGATTTTTTGGTAGGTTTTTTGTTTGTTTTTACAGTGACTTTTGTTGGATATCAACTAACTGGAAATGGCTACAATTTGGGTTAGCTGAGCAAAGTAGTGTGGGAGGACCATACTGATGTTTATTTAGATGATATCGCTAAGGAGAAAGAGAAATGGTATGTTTCAGATGCAGTTTCCATGGATATTGTAAGGGATTGGATTTCAGTGGGAGGGCATAACATGTTTGATTTTGAAATTTTTAATGGCATATCAATGATTAGAATTGGGAAATGTGGGAATTATCTTCAAAGTTTCTATATGATTAACCTTCTCTTGTTTTGAGTCAATTGACCTTGTTGGTGTTGGAAATAGCAACAAGAAATGCTAAAAATAGAATTGCTATAAATAACATTTCAGGTACTAGTGTTGGACATAGCAACAAGGAATGAAGAATAGAAATGCTAACAATTAGTCCCTGAATTAAAATTGAGAATTAAAATTAGAATTTGATCTCAACAGCTGTTTGAAAAATAATTAATTAATTCATCTTGAGTTAATTAGTTGGAGAAAATGAAGTCTATGTGAAGACATGCAACAATTATCCCTTTGATTGAGGAAGTTATCCCTAAATTAAGGGGATAAGGATGATTTGTATTTGAATTGTAATTAGTTAGCTTAGGTAACTGAGTTAAGTCCAGTTAAATTAGTTCCCAACAGTTGGAGGAACTAATTGTGAGTTCAGTCAGTTAATGCATGCATACATGCAACTAGTGTACTCCAGATAACTAAAGATTCTCTCATAAATAACTCATGCATGTCAGTTCAGTCAGAGACCCAGTTGAGATCAGAGGAAGGGACAGTGTACTATCAATTGGAGGAATTTCCCTATATAGGAAACTCATCCATGTAGAAGGAATTATCTCCTTTAGGATTGCGCAATTACTTTTGAGTTTAGTGAGCAGTGTGAGAGGCCAATTCACACAGGTGGCAGCATTGGACCCTAGGAGAAACTGCACAAGGAAATAGGAGGCTTGGAGGGTAGAGGAAAAGGTTTGTGAGAAGCCTTTGACTATCTATGAGCAACAGAGGGATTGTACTGAGAGCTGGATAGCTTGTGAGCTAAAGCTTTGTGTAATCTGAACATATTTCCACTTGTATGATAATACAGAGATCGGGGTTTTTAGCTGAGGCTTTCCCCAGAGTATTCTTCTGTGTTTATGTGTGATTGAATCTTCTTCTCTGTTATATGTGTTCTATTTGATCTTGATCAAAATCGATTAAGCTTCTGCAAGTTTGATGGTAGAAGTAGATTAAGTATTTTGCTTTAGTATATTGCATTATAAGGTTAATCTACGGTGAAATTTCTATATGGTATCAGAGCAAAGGTGATCAAAGCGAAGAACAATATATAAAGAAGGGAGAAGTTTGAAGGTTGAAGTTCCTGATTATAGAATTCGAATTCTTATCACATCTCAAATTTCCCCAATGGCGTTCAACGGTTTAAGACTCGAGTATGCCCTTGATGGCAACTCGAATTATATAGCCTGGAAGGATCACATGGAAGCAGTATTAGAGGACAATGGTCTAAAGGACTTCATTGTTCAAGAAGTCCCTAAGCCAGCAGCGGCTAATGCTACAGAATTGGTGGAATTGAAGAAATGTGTGGCTAGAGCGAGGAGAATCCTTGTGGAGGGAGTTTGAGACCACATTGTCTTGAGCCTCCATGGGAAGGAGACACCGTTTTCAATGTGGAAAACATTGAAAGATCTATATCAGAACAATAGCGATCAGGGAAAGTTGGCGCTGAAAGACAAGCTTTGGAAAATCAAGTGTGAAAAGGGCGACACGATCTTTACATATCCGAACAAGCTCATCACCTGTAGAGATGAGCTTGGAAGTATAGGGATCATGACAACCGATGATGACATTGTGAGTCTTGCTCTCCTCGGTCTTCCTAAGAGCTGGCATAGCTACCAAGACTCGGTTAATGGAAGATAGAAAGTGCCAGATTGGGAACGACTTTGGTCGGATCTGATGCAGGAGGAGATAAGAAGAAGCATCAGAGATGGATCTTCATCAAAACAAGATGATGAAGAAAATCTAGCCTCAGCGAGTAAGGTGAGGAAAGGGAAAGGGAAGGTGTCCCATCCCAAATCCAGTTCTTCCTATGGTGGGAAGAATTTTGACAAATCGAAAGTGCGATGCTTTCATTGTCATGAGGTGGGCCATTTTGCTACAAATTGTCCACTGAAGAAATCCAAGAAGGGATCCAAGGAAGGATCAGAAGGTGAGGCACTGGCCTCACAGTTCGAGTTGGATTTCACCCTCTTCACATGCATGGTTTCATCCATGGTGGGATGTGGTTGGTTTCTTGACAGTGGAGCTTCATTCAACATGACTGGCGATAAGATCTTGTTTAGTACCTTGGAGGAGAAAGATCTCTAGATACTCATAACAATGGGTAATGATGAAAAGTATAGTGTGTCAAGAGTAAGCATAGTTGTTTTCCAGAGGGAGCATGGAGCTCGCATTACCTTGACTGATGCGAAGTATGTGCCAGGACTGAAGAAAAGCTTGGTGTCAATCGCAATGCTGGAAGACAAAGGCTATGATGTAGTCTTCAGTAAGGGAAAGGTTTTCCTTAGACACGTCACCACGAGACATGTGAAGCAGATTGGTTCACGAGTCAAGAACCTGTATGCTCTTGAGGTTAAAGATGCATGCAAAGCCTTAAGGAGCAAGGCAACTGATGGAGACTTGGTGGTTGAGAGGGAGAGTACATTACCTCTCAACATGCAACGTCAAAAGAAGTCTCAGACAATTATGGAGGAGCCACAATTGGTGAAGTAGCTTCAGGAGGTTGTGGAGTAGCCACAACTGGAGAAGTCGAGAGGAGATCAAGTGGAGGCATCCACTCATGCAGAGAGCTCCAGTAGGGGGAAATTTCAAGCCAAGTGGGTAGAGGGATCACATGCATCCATACCTCTAGGTCAGAGGTGGGGCGATGTGGAGTGATAGTCCTAAGAAGGTTGGAATAGGGGTAGGATCATTGAGGTACCCAACCTCTTTGTTTAGACCTTGCTATGGGAGCCCCAACGAGGAGTAGCAGGACTGGCTGAGTGGGTAGAGGCAGATGCGGATGGAGCGGCAAAGAGAGCTACAGTGCAGGAATCCCAAGACAACACAGAGCTCGCAGGTTGCAACAATGCGTGAGGCACAAGAGTGTTGCACCAGTGCAGGATGGCATAGAGAGGTGTGCAACTGTGCAAGATGCATGGAGTGTTGCAGCAGCTCAGAGGTCACAGAGGGAGCACTTGTCAGCGGAAGAGGGAGCTTCAGCATTAGAGGGTTTTTCTAGCCCAACAGGGAGGTGATTTGGGAGATTTTTTTGTTTCTAGAGTTGTTGGAGCAACAACACTTGGGAGAATTGTTGCATGCAGAACATTCCAAAGGTTCAGGATCGGGTTCGAGTTGAATGCCTTTCTTGTTGAGAGGGAGTGTTGGAAATAGCAACAAGAAATGCTAAAAATAGAAATGATAAAAATATCATTGCTATAAATAGAATTTCAGGTACCAGTGTTGGACATAGCAACAAGGAATGAAAAATAGAAATGCTATAAATAACATTGCTATAAATAGCATTTCAGGATATATTCCAATTTTAATTAGTCCCTGAATTATATTGAGAAGTAAAATTCGAATTTGGTCTCAACAGTTGTTTGAAAAATAATTAATTAATTCATATTGAGTTAATTAGTTGGAGAAAATCAAACATGAAGTCTATGTAAAGACATGCAACAGTTATCCCTTTGGTTGAGGAAGTTATCCCTTAATTAAGGAGATAAGGATGAGTTGTATTTGAGTTGTAATTAGTTAGCTCAGTTAACTGAGTTAAGTCCTGTTAAATTAGTTCCAAACAGTTGGAGGAACTAATTGTGAGTTCAGTCAGTTAATGCATGCATGCATGCAACTAGTGTACTCCAGATAACTGAAGATTTTCTTATAAATAACTCATGCATGTCAGTTTAGTCAGAGACCCAGTTGAGATCAGAGGAAGGGACAATGTACTATCAGTTGGAGGAATTTTCCTATATAGGAAACTCATCCATGCAGAAGGAATTATCTCCTTTAGGATTGCGTAGTTACTTCTGAGTTTAGTAAGCAGTGTGAGAGGCCAATTCACACAGGTGGCAGCATTGGACCCCAGGAGAAACTGCGCAAGGAAATAGGGGGTTTGGAGGGCAGATGAGAAGGTTTATGAGAAGCCTTTGACTGTCTATGAGCAACAGAGGGATTGTACTAAGAGCTGGATAGCTTGTGAGCTAAAGCTTTGTGTAATCTGAACATATTTCACTTGTATGATAATACAGAGATCAGGGTTTTTAGCTGAGGCTTTCACCAGAGTATTCTTCTATGTTCATGTGTGATTGGTTTCTCATTCTCAGTTATATGTGTTCTATTTGATCTTGCTCATAATCGATTAAGCTTCCGCAAGTTTGTTGTAGAAGTAGATCTTGTATTTTGCTTTAGTATATTGCATAATCTGTTGATCTATAGTGGGAAATTCTACAGTTGGCCAAGTGCATTTGAAATGTGACTTATAGATTAAGGGTTGTTTTGTTCAATTATGAATGGCTGGTCTTCAATGGAATTGAACTTTTGAGAGAAACATTCATTTTTAAAAAATTTTATGGCCTGGAAGTGATTAGTTGGGATCAATGCAATATGGGTATTCTCTTGAGAGTTGATGGCCTATAAATGATTATGATTAGGCAATTTGGGAATTCTCATCAGAGTTTCTCTATGGTCAACCTTTTCCTATTTTAAGTCAATTAATCTTGTTGGCCAATTTCATTGGAATTGTGAAGGATTGGGCTTTAGTGGAAAGGCGCTTCTGAGAGAAACATTCATTTTTGACCTTTTTTATGGCCTAGAAGTGATTAGTTGGGATCAATGCAACGTGGATATTCTCTTAAGAGTTTCTAGATTGTCAATATTCTTGTGTTTTGAGGCAATTAATATTGTCAACTATTTGTATATATAGTTCTTGAATTTTAAAATGGATCTTATAGAGCTTGCTTTGCTCTTATGGAAACTGTGAAGGCTTCAACTTCATTGGTAAGGCATTAGTGGGAGAAAACCTATTTGCTTTTTTAAATTTTTGATGGCATGTAAGTGTTTATGTAGGGTATCTATATTGTCAACCATCCTCTGTTTTGAGGCAATTGACCATGTACGCTGACTTGATGTAGTTCTTGAGATTTTGAAATGGGTATTATGGATAAAGAGTTTGCTTTGTTTTCATTGAAACTGTGACATAGTGGTAGGACATTTGTGGGAGAAAATGTTCATTTCCCACTCTATTTCTGGGATTTTACTAGACAAGAAGGAGTGGGTGAAGAATTTGTTCTGTTTTTATTAGTTGGCCTTGTCATTGAATAGTATCAGTTTGATAACAATGGAATTTACTAAAAGTTTGCTTGCTTAAGCATAATTAGAATTTGTTTTGATTGAAAGGAGCTTAAGAAAATAAATAGTCATGTTTTCCATGCTAGTTTTTGGGCCTTCTATTCTATTGGAATATGGCCAGGACTTTGAGTTATTTGGGAACTCTCGGCTTCAATATTTATTTTTCAAGCTTGTTATTTTAAACATACAAGTGATTATGATCTAGTTGATAGCCTGTTTAAAATAATTGTTGTAAATAAAAATATTTTCTCTGTTTGGATTTGGCCTATTTGATTGGCATTGCTATTATCTCATAATGAATTAGAATATATGTTGGTGTTGTTATGTGTATTGCAACTAATGAACAAGGATCCAAAAAGGGAAATAACATTATTTTAGGTTGCAATCTGTTATCACTCAAGTTTTCCCCAAAGTTATAAGAAAGGGAAGGATGCCGAGGTAACCATAGACCAATCTTTTAGATACAGAATCTAGCCAATCTGTATCTAGAGAGGGCTCTCTCTTTATGATTTAGCTTTGTTTTTAAAGGTATTAGGCTAGTTATGAAGTTCAAGGGTTTTGTTTGAGTTTGGGTGGTGAGATTCAATAGAACAGAGAGGTAAAACAGAGCAGTTCAATCCATTGGGCTAATGGAGTCAAAGAAGATGGCTTCCTTGATTTGGTTTCTTAACAGAGGATGGCTTCACAGAGCAAGGTAGTCAAACAGGGAACAAATAAAGATTTGAAACAGATGGAATGGGCTTAAATTGGGTGAAGGCCAGTTAAGAATCCTTCAACCTATTTAAAGAGGGAAAATGGATGATTATTGATAAGGAGCAATTAAGTATTCTTTAACAAATAATCAGCATGAAAGAATTAGGAAACAAGAGTAATCAAGATTTCACTGCTTACCCTAATTATGAAGAAAACACAGAGAACAACAAAGACTGAAAACAGAGTGCAATCAAGCATATTCTGAAATTAATCTTTTCTTTATCATTTAGATTATGAAACACAGATGATATAGTAAACAAGAAAACTTTAAAACACAAGATATAGAGGACTTATTGATCCAGTGGTTGATTAAAGAAATCTGTGACAAGTCCTCTGCTTCAATTCTTCGTCCAGTAGGCCATGCAACAGTTGATTCCAAACAACTCTTTATTCCAAAAATCAATATTACAAAAAATTCTAGGAATCCACCCCCTCAATACTCTAATGGAGGGGGTATTTATGCTCAAAATTACAAAACAAATATCTCATAACAGCAGTGAGATAATATCTAGGAAGACTAATAATAGTTTACAAGTAAAATAGAAAAAACCAGTCTTGAAAATAGAAAAAAGATAACTGATGTTGTGCTGGAGGCAGGCCTTAGGGTTTGGCTCGCAGCTGTCCTCTTCAATAACTCTGCGCATCTAATACTCTTTAATTCTGCTCTGCTACTCTTTAATTCTAATCTGCTTTCTTTAATGCTGATCTGATACTCTTTAATGCTGATCTGATACTGTTTAATGCTACTCTGCTACTCATTCATTCTGATCTGACCCCTGCTCACCGCTGTCTGGCAAAATGAAACTGCTAACGTGTCTTTCTGATCATCTTTCCTCTGGCAATTCATGTCTCTAAAGGTCCACTGGTTAGGGTAGCAAATATCCCTATATATCTTTATTTCTTTCTTCTGCAAGCTTGGAAGTCCCTCTGTTTGGTTTAAACTGTGTTTAAAGAGGAAGAAACTGTAAAATGGCAGGTTGGTTGAGGCCGCGAGCTCATTGCTGGAGTCTTTTCTGGTCAGGAGGCGGTCGAGAATGAACTGTGAATTTGGTCGATTTTATGCCTGGAGCGCGATATGCAGAAAAATATAGCAAAAATGATATTTTTACCCTTTTATTTGACAAAATGAAGTTTTGGTGGGATTTTTTATTTGAAGGACGGATGATGTAAGCAGTACGGATGACATCAGCGGGAGTACGGGGCAGATGATGTGGCGGGTGACATCAGCAAAGGTGACATCAACATGGGGCGGTGGTAAGCGGTTTTGCCTGCACCGCTTTTGGAGCTGGGCGGTTTCGGGTGGAGGGCAAGCGATCAGGCTGAGAGCGCGACGCGTGGCAGAGGTACGACAGAAAATCGTCGGCTGATTGCGCGTTAACGTTTGGCAGTTAGGGGGTCGCGATATTGATCGTCGACCGTTGGATGGTGGAGCCGGGATCAGACGGTGGATGATTGCTGGAGATGGCGGGGAGTTAATGCGCGGGCCCGAAAACAAATAAACTGTGTTTTTAAACGTACCGGGGTGGTTTTTGTTAGGTTTGCGGGTTTGGTTATTAATTAACCCAGGTGGTTAATTAACCCATTTATCGCGCGGGGAAGGTTTTTAATGAATTTCAAACAAATTCATTAATCTTTTCAAAAAACGCTTTTATGGTTATAATTAACCGGGGGCGGGAAAATATGTTACATCGGGGTTTTATAATATATTTACAATATGGGATGGGTAATGTTTTTATGGGAGTTTATATAATAAAAGTTAAAGTTAATATGAAAATGAACTGAGCGCTAAGTTATAAAAATAATTTAATTTTTGTAGTTAAACTTAGGCTAGAGCTGAAAAAGGGTTTTTATGGAGAATATTTGCCATTTTCCTAAGTAAAATAGGGTTTTACTTAGGTAATGTTTATGAAATGGAAGGAGTGGCTTGTGAGTGATATTAAGCAGATCTTAATACCTTTAGGGGGGGAATTAGTAAATGATTAGGGAAAAATATGAAGGGGAGTTAGTTATTCAACCTTGCCTCGCTTGAGCTGCATCAAGTATACTGTCTGCCCTGCACTTGTGATAGAGATAAAGATAAACACATTTTAGAAACATTATCCATCACAGGTATCATTATGCAACCCCAATCTAGCTACCTTGCCTACTTAAGCCTAGCATTTTTTCCTTCTTTACTTGGGTGCACTTGGACTAGCAAACCCTCATCAACTTTTCTTTTCTTTTCATTGTAAGCCTACATAAGTCTGCACTTATTACTTCCAAGGGCTCAGATTTAATTGTTGAGCTCCTTTTTATTCACTCTACCTATCTACTTATCTGCCAAGATTAAACAGTTTGGTCAGATTTTATTCTCTATCTCTAAAACATGAAATTCAAACATGAACTAGCCAAGATTAAGCTGTTTTCCCATTCATCAATTATGGCAAAAGTTAACAAGCTACACACAATGCTTTACTTACAAAAAATGAAAAAGTAGTGGCATTTTGGACTTGCACATTTTCCTGGTCTTTCTTTATTTGGGGTTCATTTCTTTCACTTTTTGACCATTTTATTCTTTTTACCCTTTGATTTTTCTTTTAGGGCATACCCTCTTTACATTTTTTACATTTTTTGATTTTTTGATAATATGGAAACCTTTGCTGCAAGGAAAGGAATGAACATATTACAGAGCTTAACAAGTCAATCATGAAATATGACACCTATTGGTATAGGAGCACAACACAATCAATGCAAGTGCTAAAGTAGGCAGTGCTATGAAAGATATTGCAATTGTCATGAAGCAACAAAACAAGGTCGAAGAAGCCATTAAAGCCATCATATCATTGAGGAATCAATGTTCCTTTCATGCTCAGGAAAGTTTGGACAATAAATTGTTGGATTTATACAAAGTAAATCGCATGGACTAAATTCTTTTATACTAAAATTGTCAAGGTCAAGTTTCCCGCAACAAATTGTGGTAAATGTTCTACAAAAACTGTTTAAGGTCAATTTCCCCATATGACAGACTGTGGCCAATGTTTTATCAGATACATATCGAGTGTAAACAAATTTGTACACTAACATTTCCCAAGGAAACTAAATTTCCATTCATACTAATAAGGATTTGGTACCTTTTATGCAACACATAGTAGATGGTAATTAGTAGAGATGATTCTTGCATTGATTAGAGTGGAAAGAAGGAGGATGATTATGATGGGGAGGGTTTATGTAGTCGACTTTCATGCGAGCTTCCAGTCCAGCTACCTAAGAAATCTCGGCGATCATAGATCGGAATCTCTATGTCGTCATAGAAGAACTTCCTCCGCCACTATGATCTCGACCAAACAAGACCCTGTGAGCTTATGCTATGATCCAGAGCAAGAGATATCAGTTTTGGCACAATTTCTTTTTGGACCTGGGAGGCTCTTTCCCTCTCTAAATTGCAGGCATTTCTACAGATCAGACAAAACATTGTCAGATCTGGTCATCCAAAAGACAAAGCAATCCATGCTCCATCCAAATCTAAAGACATATTTACATCTTGGCTTTGTAGTGGTGGTTTGGCACTCGCATTGGACAAATCTACAATGTGAACCAAGGAATTGCATCCTCGGACCAGATCTGGAGAAGCAAACAATGGATCGGGCTCTGCCATGCCTAGATCTAATGGATTCAGGGTCCTACACTGTAGATTTACAGTCATTCTACACTAGATCTCGTTATCTTAAGCCAGGTCTAGATTCATTGCATCGAGTTGTTGTGCAATGGATCCCATCAGCATGCCTTCAAACACGTCCACAATTCAATTTGGGTCACTAGAATCAGAACCACCTTATGACATCAATTTGGACCTTGAATCTCCCTCTGAGAGGTGGAGAAACGTGATCCAATAAAACAAACGGTGTTGGAGGAGGCTCTGGAATCAGTAAATCTAAAGGTACAGAATCAAGGCAGGAACACATAAATGGAGGACCCTCCTACAAGAATATTCTACAGGGAAAAATTGCAGCCACAACACCCACAAAACAAGCACGCACTGCCCCCAGCCCCTACATAGTGGAGCAACTGAATTATATTCCATAACTGCATATAGACACTATAGAAATAGATTATCACTACACTGCACATGGATCACAAGCCATTATTTGCAGATTCAACAGTTTATGGCCAAAACCAATGCAACTCTTTAATTGGATCTTCACAAACTGGAAAATACATTGTGAAATACACCTCTGCTCCAAAATGTTTTTCATTGTAAAGTTCCCATCATTAGAGGCACGTGACATTATTCTTCAGGAAGGACCATGGTTATGGGGATTGACGGGCCTCTTCATTACCCCATGGTTCCCAAAATTTGATGCAAACTCCATGATTGTATCCATAATGCTGGTATGGGTTAAGTTGCACAGCTTCCCCCTATATTTCTGGCATAATCAAGTCTTAGAAGGTATTGGGAATATCATAGTGCGTTACATCAAAACAAATTCACAAAGAATGGAGGAAAGAATCTATACTTTCGCACGGATTTGTGTGGAAGTGGATCTCATCAAAGGCTTATCGGACCGCATACAAATGATACATAACAAGCATAATTGGACTCAGCTCTTGGATTATGAGAACATGGCCTTCAAATGTATAATTTGCCAGCAAACAAGACATCTACAAAATACGTGCCCTGAAGCCAAGAAAGACACTCGAAGGAAGAAGAAAGTAGGAAAGTAACCTAAAGGATGGCAATTCCCCCCAAATGAGCATGATGAGGAAGAGGATGAAGCAGGGAATTATCCCATTCCTAATGAAAACATCCAAACACATAAAGGAACATAAGAAAAGGGGAATGCATCACAAGATCCATTTCACTTATAGATCATGTCGGATCAGCCAGAAAAGATACCAGAAGAAAAGAATACCAATGGAATTAAACATCAACATACAACAGACAACTCAGATTCAGACAAGGACTCTACAAGAATAGAAGAAGGAAATCAGCTAGCTCTTGTCCCTTCCACGACAACTCAAGGAGAATGGCGCAAGGTAGAGAAAAAGAAATGGAGAAAAACTTAACTTTTCTCTTTGTCTTTATTTAGTTGTTTTTTGTATGAACTTATGATCATCAGCCATAGAATAGATGATGGAAGACTAGATGATGGAATGTTATTAAGCATGTGCAACATGTAATTTTGCTTTCATTAAAAAAATTATGATTTTTCCTTGGGGAAAAAAATTAAGGATTTGACGCCTTTATTAGATCAGTTGTATGGCAAAATTTGGATTTTTATTTTTTATTTTAACATTGGTTAAGCTTGATTTCAAATGTAACATCCACATGTTCATAATGGCATGGAAGTCTAGGACAACCTCTTTACAATATAGATTGGATATATATGTTTATTTTAAGGTGATTGTATGGAACAATCCATAGTTGAAACTTTTATGTCCACCTTAGTGGGTTATTGTGGTCTCCCTTGATCAGACTATAGAGAAATAGGGCTTCTTGGTTAAATTACAGTGTTGGTCATTTAATTTAAATATCTAAATTCGAGTTTTGACTTTCGTGGATTCCATTAATTTTGGACTCACTATGTTTCATTTGCATTGGTGAATTTCAGGTGGTACTTGTATATAGTATTCGACTGCTTCAAGTTTTGGGTAAATAAGAAAAATCAACAGAGATGGTAATATCACTGATCTCTTTATTTTATGTTAAACAATCTAATGTGAAGTTCATTTTCATATTTTGAAGGAAAATTTGATTCTTTGAATACTAACAATGTTTGTCCAAAATTATGGATGATAGATTTGTCATAAATAAATAGTTTGCTTAATATAAGCTTGTTGCCTATGCACATTTCTCTAATTAATGCAAATGATGACCAACCTGCTGAATTAATTCCAGAATTTATAGGTGAAGTTTATAGTGGTGGAGCTCAAAAGGACAATGGACTTGAAACATAACATTTGTAACATGTCTGTGATTTCCCATGTTGACCATGGTATCATTCTCTGCATCTATATTCTCTCTTATTCAATAAATCCCATATAACATGCTAATTCATCATCACATTTGTGATGAAGAGAGAAGGAAAGTACTGAAAAGACTGCAATTCCAAGCCCCTAAAATCCTATATGATAAATTCTCATTACATCAAAATAGGCTTATCCCCTTCTAGAGTACACGTTAAATCTTCATTTCCCTCAAATTATAGTTCTCCCTACTTACTTAATTCATTGTTACATTTGTTAATTTTAATAATTGTTATGGGTATTCGCGGGGAAGTCTACTTTGACAGATTCTTTTGTGGTAGCAGTTGGTATCATAGCTTAAGAAGTTGCAGGGGATGTTAGGATGTCTGATACTCAGGCAGATGAAACTAAATGCGGTCTCACATTAAGTCAACTTGGCTGTCCTTGTATTATCAAATGATAGAAGAATATTTGAAAAGCTTCAAGGGGCAAAGAATGGGAAATGAGTATTTGGTAAACTTTATTGATTCTTCGGGGCATATTGAATTCTCATAAGAAGTCAAAACAACCCTCGTAATCATAGATGGTGCATTAGTTGTGGTAGAATGTATTGAGGGAGTTTGTGTCCAGACCAAAGCTATTTTGCACCAAACTCTCAAAGAAAGGATTAAGGTCATTCTTACTCTCAATAAGATTGATAAGCTCTTCCTTGAGTTACAAGTTGATGGGGAGGAGGCTTATTAGACCTTATCAAGGGTTATTGAGAATGTGAATGTGGTCATGGCTACTTATGAGGATGTTATGCTTGGGGATGTTCAATTTTATCCACTAAAAGGTACAGTTGCATTCTCAACCAAGCTTCATGGGTGGGCATTTACATTGACAAACTTCGCCAAAATGTATGCTAAGAAGTTTGGATGCGATGAAATGAATATTATGGAGAGGCTATGGGGAGAAAAATATTTTGACACTCATACAAGAAGATGGTCATGCAGGAATTTAGGCTTACCTACCTACAAGAGAGGCTTTGTTTAGTTTGTATATGAGCCCATAAGGCAAATCC
Organism: Pinus tabuliformis; assembly: GCA_031772625.1. Classification (NCBI taxonomy): domain Eukaryota; kingdom Viridiplantae; phylum Streptophyta; class Pinopsida; order Pinales; family Pinaceae; genus Pinus; species Pinus tabuliformis. Next base: position 129,293,490 of record CM062820.1, on the reverse strand, counting down.
TCAACATTTGCATGAAGGGTGATAATGATAAACTATGGCCTATGTTGCAGAAGGAGGGGATTTGTATGAAGAATGAGGGAAATGACCTCATTGGCAAGGCCCTAATGAAGTGTGTCATGTAGAGTTGACTACCTGCAAGTAGTGCCCTACTTGAGATGATGATTTTCCATCTACCTTCTCCTGCCACCACTTGAAGATACCATGTACAAAACTTGTATGAAGGGCCTCTGGATGAAATCTATGCAAAATCTATCAGGGACAGTGATCCATTTCCCATTTACTGTCATTCTAAAACTCTATGAAATGTCCTCCTTGTATGGGTTTGTAGCCTTTTCCAAGGTAAAGCTATCCAACAGGTTATAAACCTCGAGAGTACAATATTGTCAAATCCATGCAAGGTGTCTACAAACTATGAATAGTTTTTTTTCTCATAAAGGATAGAAGAGACACATTCTCTCTTATGGGTTATGTTTTCTAGCTAGTTTTTATTATTAAATGTGAGAGGAGGCAGTCTTATGTACGCAATTAGGTCATTGACGTTGTTTTAATAGGACTCAAAATTAAATTAGTAGAAGGGGTGCATGTAAGTCGAGGCAAATTTAAAGCAAAAGTGAATGGGTTGGATAGGGGTGTTACACGGGAAACAGGCTCCCCAAAAAATATTAATTATAAACATATTTTCATTATGACATTCACTTCAAATGGATTTGGTATTCTTTATAGTCCTTTCATTATGACCCGTGTATGTCATTTTCAATAATAATGTTATCACAGAGGTGCGGTAGACTGAAGGACCAGACTAAACTACTAAAAGACAAGATCAATCTGATTCATTAGGGCTTGACATTCAATGGAAAGAGAACTAAAACAACTAGATATTAGGGCAATAAATTCCGAGTGACTCTAGAACACGAGGTCACGAGATTGCTCGAAAACTTAAGTTGAGCTTATATTCAACAATCTAACTATGTAGATGTGGAGACAGTGTATAGGTAAACAAACTAAAACAACAATGCCATAATCTCTAATCTATTTCTTTTTTCTTCACAAACTATTGGTCATGCTTGAAATTTATGTCATTATATGAATGCACGAAAGAAAACCAAATGCAAAAATCACCCAAATTTTCCTTTCCATTAACCCTTATAGATAAACAACAAATTTCTAAGAAGTCAAATTTTATTAACAAACATTATCGCAGATAAGGGTATTGCATCGATGTTTTTGACAAGTCCATAATGGGTATTTATACAATAGCAATGTTTAAAATGCATTAATTAGATATAACACAAACTTCACAAGAGCCTATTTTGCAAACCCATAAACTTTTAGAGATGATATCGTTGTCATGGCCGCCTCTGTTGACACACTATGCAAATCTCTGGCCTGTAAACCACTTGCGCAACTTAGAGGTGATGGTATTATGCTCCATGGGAGAGCCATGGGTGCCATTCTTATGAGTTTTTCACAATTCTCTTTTATTATCAACATCAGAAATGGTGACCCGAAGCAACGTCTTAATGTCTATGGTATTTCCCCTCATCTTGTAGAGGGATTTTACCTTTGCGTATGTAGTTCGGGCATTGATCGTTGATGTAGAAGTTGTGAAGGTTGTTGCCATCTCCAGGGATAACTCACAGGTTGAGGGTGCCATAATAATCTTGCAGGAAGATGTCGATATACCTAGAAAAACCCTAGATACATGCTTACAAACTCTCGACAACTCCCATAATGGTGTAGATCCACAGGGAAAAAGCCCTCTATTCTTATCGATTTTGTTTGGATGAAGTTCTATAATTGACTAATACCGGTCTCTGCAATTTTTTCGGAGGAATCAATCTGATGAAAAATGTTATTTCTATCATTTAACACAAAAATCAATAGTGCATGACAACACAAGTAGCATGGGAGGGGATTTATTCTCAAAGGAACGCCTTATCGCATAAAAATCGCAAAAATCAACTATATTATAACTTTATTTAAAATGATTTTATTATTATTAGTTATAAAAGGAATTAATATACAAGTTAATATATATACATTTAAGAAAACTTGTAACAAGGTTTTTAATCATGGAATCCACCCCTACTTTACAATGGAGATTCTTGACCTATATATAGGGTTTGTTACAATACCATATCTTACTAATACCACATGCCCAAAAAAACCACAACTCGTGTTCATATGACATCTTTTTAATTAATCAATTTAATTAAAAAGAAAGAAACAACATAATCTTGTCCTAACGATGAACCACACTTGTTGGTTCGAAACGCGTCGACAAATGAATTTTGATATGATTATCGTCGAAAACATGTCTCGAAAACTTGATATGGATCACAAAAGCCTTAATTCAACAACATAATTGCTGTCGAGAAAAATCTCAACCTCTGATGTCTAACTACTACTAAGAATATTTTGCCAAGGTTAAATCCTGTCATCCACCTAATTATGGAATATTAGATTAAAATTATAGCAGCCCTATTAAAAAATAGACATTCCTGTGGTGGTAATGAGTGTTTTAATATAATTAAAAATTATAAAATTTGTATATATAGTGATGTCAAATTTATATAAAACATAAATAATATTATAAAGAACTAGCATAGATCATTCTTAACTACAGAGTTATTGAGTGGTGAGAGGGATTAAATTTATGAAAGTATAAATATTTCCTCATTTTTTGCACTGAAAAATAAGTTTGCAACTTGAGAGATTTGATTCATTTCAACACTTGCTAAATCCAAAATTAAGATGAACCTATGTTGGTTAATATGTCGAATTTATTAGTGAAATGGATGTGGTTATATTCTTAGTCGTCGGATTTGGCAAACATTATCTTGCAAGTTTGAAAATCATTGAATCTCATATGGATTTGAACAAATTTGTTGAGATTCAATTTGGTTCGACCCACGAATTTAAAATGTGGTCGGTCATGTTAATTCCCCATATTGAGTAACTTCCACTGCACTAGATTGTTGCCTATACCATGCATAATCCTGGATTTTGTGACTTCAACTTTAGTTATGTTTAACCCACAAATTGTGTTTCCAATGTTCCAAGTTTAAGTCTAACCCACAAATTGTGTTTCAACTCCACAACTGGTGTGATGGTGTCCAATTCGCATTTATTGTCATTCTAAAACTCTAGGAAATGTCTTCCTTGTATGGTTTTGTAGCCTTTTCCAAGGTAAAACTATCCAACAGGTTATAAACCCCGAGAGTATAATATTGTTAAATCCATGCAAGGTATCTACAAACTATGGATAGTTTTTTTTCTTAGAAATGATAGAAGAGACACATTCTCTCTTATGTGTTATGTTTTCTAGCTAGTTTTTAATTATTAAATGTGAGAGGAGGCAGTCTTGTGTACACAATTAGGTCACTGACGTTGTTTTAATAGGACTCAAAATTAAATTAGGAGAAGGGGTGCCTGTAAGTCGAGGCAAATTTAAAGCAAAAGTGAATGGGTTGGATAGGGGTTTTATAGGAGAAGCAACACCCCACAAAAATATTAATTGTAAACATATTGTCATTATGACATTCACTTCAAATGGATTTGGTATTCTCTATAGTCCTTTCATTCTGATCCGTGTATGTCATTTTCAATAATAATGTTATTGCAGAGACGTGGTAGACTGGAGGACCAGATTAGACTACTTAAACACAAGCTCAATCTGATTCATTAGGGCTTGACATTCAATAGAAAGAGAACTAAAACAACTAGGTCTCAGGGAAAGAAATTTCGAGTGACTCTAGAACGCGAGTTCAAGAGATTGCTCGGAAACTTGAGTTGGTCTTGTATGGAACAATCTAACTATGTAGATGCAGAGGTAGTGTACAGGTACAAAAATGAAAACAAAAATGCCATAATCTCTAATCTATTTCTTCTTTTCTTCACAAACTGTTGGTCATGCCTGAGATTTATGTCATTATATGAATGCAGGAAAGAAAACCAAATGCAGAAATCGCCCAAATTTTCCTCTCCATTAACCCTTATAGATAAACAACGAATATATAAGAAGTAAAATTTTAGTAACAAACATTATCATAGACAAGCGTATTGCAATGATGTTTTTTCCAAGTCCATAATGGGTATTTATACAATAGCAATGTTTTAAATGCATTAATTATATATAACAAAAACTTCACAAGAGTCCATTTTGCAAACCCTAGAAACTTTCAGAGATGATATCGTTGTCATCTCTGCCTCTGTTGACACACTATGCAAATCTCTGGATGTTTGCTCGAAAGAGTCATCAGGGGAAAGACCCTGGGTTCGGGCACAGGAGGCCAACAGTGGTCTACTATAGTCTAGGTGAACGTCAACATTTTCACCTTACCCTGAAGGGCAAGGAGTCTCACCCGAGGTGCGCCGTGATCAAAAGGGAGAAGGGTTCAGCATGGGGTTGAAGGAATATCAATCGGGCACAGGCGATCACACATACGCATATCCATTATATGGGAAACTGAGAAAACAACGTCCTTGAATCATACACATATATCCATTATAGAGAACACAGAGATAACAACATCCTTGAATCAATCTATGAATTACCGTCTACATACAACAGATAGACTATTCAAAATTTTAATAGACCCTCTAAACACGAGGCCAAATATATCAGAAGTCACAATCAATATTGGCTCTTTCTTATATTAAACTTAACATAAAAGGTTACATTATGATCTAGCATATGCCATGAGCATTACATAAAGTACCCGACTCCATCGCTTGCGTTCAGATCGGTTCCGCCACCAAGTCCCTCGGATCCCAGCACTCTATCATTCGGCCTCTGCAACTGTGTATCCCTTTGCCTACAACCGACTTCTTCTTCCGCTAGTGGGTTCAATAACAACCTTTTTCCTCTCTGGTCTTCCCCTTTTATGTCCTTATCGACTGCCTGGATTGCTAGTTCTCGCTCAGCTGTTTTCTCCCTTGGATGCTTCTGCGCCTTCCCTCCTCCTCGGATGCCTTTGCCTTCCACTGCCACCTTGCCACCACTCCTCCGCAACTATTAGTTCCGCCACCCAACCGTTGTTGCCATCTGTCTCTTTCCCGCCCTTCGGTCAGTCAAAACTGGTCAAAATCATTCAAAATTAAATGAAGGCCCTAATAGGCCCTGACCACCATTTCCGAGACTCATACCTGAGTTAAGTTATTTTGAGCTCTGGCAGTCCTGCTGTTACTTCCATGTGCTCTACAGTTGGTGGTTGCATTACTGTCGGCGTTGTCTCTGTTGTTTGCTGTACCAACACTTCTACTGCTTTGATCCTTGCTTGTGGAGTGGGTGCCTCTTTTGCCTTGATCCTAGCTAGCGGCATGGCATTTTTTCTTGTGGCCCTTTCTTGCCCTTGTGGAAAGGAGTTGCCTTCAGTAAGTGGGCCCGCAGGCAAATTATGGCGCAAGGTCTATTTTTGGATCATAGCAGGAGTGACCACAACAGGAGTGACCATAGCAGGAGTGACCACAGCAGGAGTGACCACAATAGGAGTGATCACAGCAGGAGTGATCAGAGTCTATTTTTAGACTGCTAGTCAAAAATAGAAAAGTCAAATATTATTGTCTCATAATAATATTTAGACTATAAACTTTATCTTATCCTCTTGGAGCACTTCAGTTTGAGCTACAGATGTGGCACATGCAGCTGTCAGAAGGAAATACACTTTTTTTATGAGTCAATTGAGCTATTGCATGCAGGACATTAGTTAGAACTCATGTGGTTGAGTTCTGTGGAGTTGGATGAGCAGTTAATGGAGTTGTGTTCAGTTTGAATTAGTTGAGCTAGTTGTATTTAGTCTAACTGATCAATAGACTAAATGATGAGTTGTGTGAATTAGTTATTAATTAATTCACTAATTATTAACTCATAATGCAACTAAAGAACACATCAGTCAACTCAGTGCATGTACAGTTCAGTGGAGACAGGTGTTAGAGGTTGAGATTGCTATCAGTTGTGCATGAGATTGTGCACATGCATGGATTGAGTAATGCCAATGAAGATTGCGTAGTGTGGGCCAATAGCAAGTGAAATATAGCTTGTGCTCATGTGATTTACAGTGTGGGTGATTTTCACAAGGTAAATAGGAGTTTGGATCAGCCATTCTTATTCATTCTCGGCAGGTATTGTGCAGTGGAAGCAGGCAAGCAGCGGAGTAGATTTGGAGATCAGATCTGAGCTGTATTGTGTGTAACAGGTGGAGATAGTGTTGGATACTTGTGAGGAGTATTTTACTATGTTTGTTACATGTTCTCAATCAATATAATATACAGATAGTTGGGGTTTTTAGCGAGATGCTTTCCCCAGGAAAATACTGTGTTGATATGTGTGATTGATGCTTCTATGTGCGCATGTTATTGTTTCTGCTTCTGTAAATTGATGATCAACGTAGAGGAGGTTATGCATTATGCATGTTTTCCGCAATAGTGTATAATCGCGATAACCTCTGTTGAATATGTGTTTATTGTTCAAAATTTCTACATGGTATCGGAGCTGGTTGATTTGTAGGAAAAGTTCTACAGGATATCAAAGCGAGGATTGATCATCAGATCTATTATTCAGAAAGTATTTACATTTTATTTCTTCAGGCAGAGTCTGTAATCGGGCCAGGTAGCCTCTGGATTCATCCTTCCTTTGGAAGGTGAGATATCCGGTGAATGCCCATACAGTCGATCTCTGTACAAGAAATACTTTGTTCTCACGAATTCTAGATCAGAGGCGGTTGAGTTTTGAGCTGGTGGAATGGTGCTCAAGGATAAACTCAGAAACATCAGGTGTGAGAATGGAGACAGTATGCCCCAGTATCTCACGAAGTTCACCTAATGTCGGGATGAGCTGGGAAGTGTGGGGATAACTGTTGAGGATGAGGATATGGTGAGTCTAGCACTCCTTGGCCTTCCTAAGAGTTGGCATAGCTACCAGGACTCAGTGAATGGAAGGGAGAAATTGCCAGGATGGGAGAGACTTTGGTCGGATCTTGTGCAAGAGGAGATTAGATGGCGCACCAGAGATAGTTCTTCATCTATGCATGATGAGGAGAACTGTGCCTTAGCGAGTAAGGCGAAGAAGGGGAAGGGGAAGGTTTCTCTTTCCGAATCCAGTTCTTCCAATGATGGGAAGAAGGTTGACAAGTCGAAGGTGAGATGCTTTTGTTGTCATGAGTTGGGCCATTATGCTACTAATTTCCCAAAGAAGAAATCCAAGAAGGGATCCTGGGAAGGATCTGAAGGTGAGGCACTTGCTTCACAGTTTGAGTTGGATTTCACACTCTTCGCATGCATGGTTTCATCCATGGTGGGAAGTGGTTGGTTTCTTGACAATGGAGCTTCTTTCCACCTGAATGGTGACAAAAGTTTGTTCAGTACTTTGGAGGAGAAAGATCTCCAGATACTCATAGCGATGGGTAATGATGAGAAGTATAGTGTCTCAGGTGTAGGCACGGTTATTTTTCAGAGGGAGCATGGAGCTCGCCTTACCTTGAACGATGTCAAGTATGTACCAGGACTGAAGATAAACTTGGTGTCGATCGCGATGCTGGAATATAGAGGCTGTGATGTAGTCTTCAGTAAGGGAGAGGTTTTCCTTAGACACATCATCACTAGACAGGTGAAGCAGATTGGTTCACGGGTCAAGAACCTGTATGCTCTTGAGGTTCAAGATGCATGCAAAGCCTTGAGCAACGAGGCAACTGATGGAGACTTGGTGGTTGAGAGGGAGCGTATATTACCTCTCGACATGCAGAGCCAGAAGAAGTCTCAGACGATTGTGGAGGAGCCACGATTGGTGCAACAGCTTCAGGAGGTTGTGGAGCAGCCACAACAAGGGAAGCTGAGAGGAGATCTAGTAGAGACATCTACTCATGCAGAGACCTCCAGTAGGGGGAAACTTCGAGCCAGGTGGGTTGAGGAATCGCATGCAGCCATACCTCCAGGTAGGAGTTGGGGTGATGTGGATTGATAGTCCCAAGGAGGAGGGGCAGGATCCTTGAGGTACCCAACCTCTTGGATGAGACCTTGCTACGGGAGCCCCGATGTGGAGTAGCAGGAACTGACTAATTGGGTAGAGATAGATGCAGATAGAGCGGCAGAGAGAGCGACAGTGCAGGGAATCCCAGGACAGCGCATAGCATGCAGGCTGCAGCAATGCGAGAGGCATAAGTGTTTTGCACAATGCTAGGTGGCACAGAGAGGTGTGCAATGGTGCGAGATGCATGTAGATGTTGCAGTAGCGCAGATGTCAGAGAGGGAGCACTTGTCAGCAACAGGTAGAGCTTCAGCATCAGAGTATGTTCCTAGCCCAACAGAATGGTTAGTTGGGAGTGTTTTTGTTCCAAGTGTTGTTGGAGCAAAGTGGACTGGGCATATGTGTTGCATGCAGAACATTCCAGAGTTACAGGATTGGGTTTGAGAGGAAGCCTTTCTTGTTGAGAGGGAGTTTTGAAAAGTGTGCAACAAGAAATGCTTGTTGAGAATGCAACAAGATGATGGAGCTTAGTGGAAAGGAGTCGCCTTCACTAAGTGGGCCCGCAGGAAAATTATGGCGCAAGGTCTATTTTTTTATCATAGCAGGAGTGACCACAGTAGGAGTGATCACAGCAGGAGTGATCACAGCAAGAGTGATCAGAGTCTATTTTTAGACTGCTAGTCAAAAATAGAAAAGCCAAATATTATTGTCTCATAATAATATTTAGACTATAAACTTTATCTTATCCTCTTGGAGCACTTCAGTTTGAGCTACAGATGTGGCACATGCAGCTGTCAGAAGGAAATACACTTTCTTTATGAGTCAGTTGAGCTATTGCATGCAGGACATCAGTTAGAACTCATGTGGTTGAGTTCTGTGGAGTTGGATGAGCATTTAATGGAGTTGTGTTCAGTTTGACTTAGTTGAACTAGTTGTATTTAGTCTAACTGATCAATAGACTAAGTGATGAGTTGTGTGAATTAGTTATTAATTAATTCACTAATTATTAACTCATAATGCAACTGAAGAATACATCTGAACATTGGTGGCTTCCAGGCGTGTGCACGCTGTCTGTATGTGATCACAATAGTCGACCAACATGCAGGAAGTTATGTCCACAGGTGCTTTAGTGTTGGCCTCGGTGACGGTCGGCCATATTGATCTAAACCGTTGTGTAATCTGATCCACCTGGGCTTGCAATTCTGTGTTTTCTTCTTGTAGGCAATCTCGCTCCTCCATCACCGTGTGCAGCTACTTTCTCTGTTGTTCGTGTTCTTTAGCTAGGTCTTCATGGAGGCTCTTGGCCTTCTGTGCTGCTTGCTGAATAAAGGAAAATAATTGGGCCGATGATCAATGGTGGAGTGTATCAGCCTACATTGTGCTTGGTTCAGGGAACTGCTGCTTTAGGGGTAGGCTGCTGGGAGGCGGGTGAGTGGTCCTGTTGTGATGGTGGAGTGAACTATGGGGTGGCTGGAGTAATGTTAGGTTTTAGTAGGACTGCGAGCTTTCTAGGGAGAGTGGGCAAGTACGGTTTAGTCCTTTCTCCCTACCAAATGGTATACAGGCGTCTCCTTGCTAGTGGGTCCAACACAATCATTGGTGATGTACTCTCTTCTGGTGGCATTCCCATGGTCGAGGTGGTGCCCTTTGCTCGGCTGGCCGACTGAACTTATGCTTCTGCAATAGTCCTTCGGTGGCCAAACGGGAGGATCTAGGACAGGGTCGTGGAAGTGGAAGCGGTTTGCAGGGATGACTCCCGCGACTCTTGTAATGTAGTGGATGTAGTGGCAGGAATCTCTTCAACTATGGTGGTTGTGGGAATTGACTGCTTGACCTCAACAGTGAGGTCGACGACTGGAGCTGGCGGGTTAATTTTCGGCTTTTTAGTAGCCAGCTTTTTGACCTGTGGGGTTCGGATGACTCGATTTTTCTAAGGTTTGGGGACTGTGATCTGGGAGGGAGCCTGAGCTGTTCCCGAGGGAAGCACTATAGTGAGCGGTGGCATTGTAATGAGGGAAGGCATGGTGGAACCTTGAAAGTGCTCAGGATAGTTACTCTCACCTGGCTTGAAGCTAGCGACTGTCCATCTTAGTTCGAACACCTTTTCTTCCATCTAGAGCAACATCGGCTGGAGTACTTCATCGACTGCCCGCTTTAGATTTCTTTCTGTCCCATCTCCCTCTCAACCCTATGGAATCAAGGCTCCAAAAGGGTACTTGGGTTTCCCCTCTCTTACCTCACATGCCACTCCCAACTAGGACTCCACTTCTCTGTGTAATGCTTCCTCCGTCAGGCTAAACCTTTGTGGCCTCAACTTGAACGTGCTCAGGTTAACACACCGTGGTCTTAGGTAAGTGTGCGTGTGGGAGGCACCAAACCAAAGCTCGTAAGAGAATTCATCCAAGAGAGCCTTGGGTATCCTCTCAGTGGACTGAATGGTGTCCAACATCTGCTCATACCAGCTCTTGAAAGCTTTCTCGTTGATTTCCTTTATGTTGGGATCCCCCGACGCCTTCCACAGTTCGTACCAGAGTGCAATTCGCTGGTCTTCGATAATGTTTTCCATTTGCCTCTCTAGTGGTGGCTTCCATTTCCACATTTCTAGTGCCATTAACAAGTACCCGAAGAGAAAGCTAGTGCTCCTCCTGTACACATCTTCACAAGCCTCGAATAGTTCATTGAGCATGAAGGCTGACCAGTTGAGTACTTCTCCTTGGCAACAATGTTCCGCAATTGAAATGGTGTCCAAGGTGCACTCATTCCTTGTGAAATGCCTCATTGTTTTACCTGCAATGAGATAGCAGGCAAACCTGATATTATCCTTGTTAACTTTGTCCAGCTTTGTGCCCCTCCCACCTCGCTCCATCTTGTATCTGGCATAGATGTTGTCCTCTGTCTACTTCTTTCCCTGCTTGACCCCGACCTGGAATGCTGTGCTGACTGCATTTCCAACTTTTGCCAGCCCGGTGAGTCGATTAATATCCTCGACATGAATGGGGTATTCCTTATCCAACCATAGCGACCCACCATGCATCCTGCTTGTTAGCAATTTTGTGCACTGTATGGCGGCAAATTGGGTGTCGAATATGGGCAAATTTCGTAAGTGGAATAGCGTGGACCTCTGTATCCCCCTAAACTCATCTTTGATTCTGGAGGCCTTGGTGCCATCCTCCTTTTGAAATTCTTCGGCATACACCTCCCTTTTCATGGTCAAAAACTGGAATCCATTTGTGAAGTCATTGTCGATCAGATTCGACCTATCATACTTCCCATACAGATCATCCACTGCTTCAATTCGTGCATCAAGAGCGTTCTGTGGGACTGATATTATTCCTTTCGCCATCGCTTCTCTTTTGCGATAAAATATCTGCACTAGAGGTTTCTTGCTTCTCTTCCTCTGCCCCTGTTCTTCAGAGCGATCTTGTAATTCTTCTGTGATTTGAAATTCTAGTGTCCCTGTATCCAAATCTGACACGACATCCCCTGACTAACAAGGCTTTAATCAACTAATTACTCCGACGACCTTTCCATGTATTCTAGCTATATCTTATCATCGTTGGCTGACTTGGACATCACAACTATGACGTGGTCAGGAAGGCACAGAGTGGGCTACATGGCATCTTTATTTTGCTGTGATGGGTTTATTTATTAACTAATTCTATGCTTAACAGGAAAGATTTTGCGACCCTATCTTGACAGTTGCCTTATTAATTACTTAATCGGGAAATAACTACTGGTACGGTGGATGGGACAGGTACTTGTGTAGTCATCAATTCTGGAAAAGGTTCGGACCTACGTGTATTCTGCTGATGAGGATGACATGTGTGGCCACTGTCTCTGCTAACTAGGCCTACCAATGTGACCACTGACACTACCCCACCGACCACAAACGGGTTGTGGCTTCCCAAGCTTGGCCGCAACCTTATTATCCAATTTTCTTTTTTCACTTGTAGAAGAGTTTCAGGCGTGTGCCATTCACCCATCCCTGTAGTAGTAGTCCATCCAGTTGCGCAAGTTTTACCGTGCTTGATTCTTTTATTTCTGCGATTATGAATGGGCCTAGCCAGTGCATCTGTAGTTTTCCTGGGAACTTTTGGAACTTGCTGTCATAAAGGAGCACCTGGTCTCCGACTTCAAACGACTTCTTCTTGATGTGTCTATCGTGTCAAGCCTTTTATCTTCATTGCTCGAATGATTGATGGAACTCTGCTAGGAACCGGGTTTCATTGAGTTCCATCAGCTGACTTAACCTGTCCCGCAAGGCACTGCTATCCGTCATTCCCTTAGCCTTTGAGATGAGCATGCTGGGAAGTATAAATTCTACTGGTACCACCGCTTCTCTGCCATACATGAGCTGAAATGGAGTTTTCTTGTGCAATATTTTTAATGTTGTCCTATATGCCCATAGAGTCGTTGGAATTCTTTCGTCCCAGTCGTCCCAGTTGGCAGATACAACTTTTGTTAGCCCTTTCTCTAGTATTTTGTTAAATGCTTCTACTGCACTATTGGCTTGCGATGATAAGGACTACTCTTATTATGTTTAACCATAAAAGTCGTTAGCAAAGCTTCAATGCTTTCATTCAGAAAGTGGGTGCCCTAGTGACTTGTGAGGCTCCTTGGGCATCCAAACCTTGAAATAATGTTTTCAAAAATGAATCTTGTTGCTGTTTCTGTTGTGCAGTCTTTCACTAGTGCGGCCTCTACCCATCTTGTGAGGTATTCTATCGCTGTAATTATGTATCGGGCTCGCGAGTGTCTTGCTGGTGGAGAAATTGGTCCAATGAAGTCTACTGCGCACTTATAAAAAATCTGCCCCGAATGTACCAGGTGTAGTGGTAGCTCATGGCGTCGGGAAGGCTTACAGACCCTTTGACAGACATCACACTCCTTGGAAAATGCTTTAGAATCCTTATGGATAGTGAAACACCATAATCCTGTGTGTAGTATCTTTCTTTTGGTGGCCTTGCCTCCTACATGGCCTCCCACGACTCCTGCATGGAACTCCCATAGGACGTCCTTTCTTTCGTGCTGTAGGACACAACATCTGAGTATTTTATCCAAGCCCATTTTGTAGAGGTGTCCCACGATGAGCTGGTAATCTGTTGCTCTGACCACCAAGTGCCACCCTTGTGCTGCCGTGTATCCCTCTGGGAAATGACCTGTTGTTAGCAATGTAGCAATCTCTTCTAGGTGGTCGGGAATGGCCTCTATCCTCTATCGTCTATTGCTCTGTCATTCTCCCTTTTATCAAGGTGCGACAATGATCTAGCCCTACGTTCAATCTACCTAGCTTAACAACCACTTCAAACGTGAATTCCTGGAACAGTAACAACCACATGCATATTCTTCCTTCTAGTATTGGCTTGTTTACTAAGTATTTCAGTGTGGAATGGTCTGTAAAGAATTTCAACGGGGCGCTTAGTAGGTAGTGCCTAAACTTTTGGAGAGAGTAGACCATTTCTAAAGCTTCCCATTCTGTCGTTGTGTAGTTCCTTTCCACCGTAGGGAGCTTTCTACTAGCGTAGTATACTGAATGGTCCATCTTTTCTCCTAGTTGCACTAAGATTTCTCCTAGCGTTATTCCAGATGCGTCGATGTGTACGTGGAACATTTTGTTCCATTCAGGGTACACTAATATGGGGGCACTTACTAATCTTTCCTTCAGTTTATTTAGAGCTGCTTGACAGTCTGCAGTCCAGATAAACTCTTCCGTCTTCCTTAGTAGTTTCTCCATTGGGGCTATTATGGCTGCATAGTTCCTAATGAATCGTCAGTAGTACCCCGTGTGGCCCAGAGTTGCCCTTAGTTGTTTCACATTGCACGACGGTTCCATGTTGACAATTGCTGCAACCTTGGTGGGGTCCACACAAACTCCATCTTTGCAGATGATATGGCCCAGTAGAGTTCCAAAGGGAACTGCGAAAATGCATTTTTTTAGATTTAAGGAGATTTGCAACTATTTGCACCTTTCAAACATCACTCTCAATAAGTTGGTATGCTTCTTCAATAGGCTGTATATTGTCGAGTCGTCCACGTAAACTTCTAGGAACTTATGAATATAATCCTAGAATGCAGCTATTACAATCCTTGAGAATACTGCTGGCGCATTCTTTAAGCCACATGCCATTACATTGTATGCGTATGACCCCCACTCAGTCGTGAAGGTTTTTTCCTTTTGTCCTCCTCAGCTATTTGAACTTGGTGGTAACCTGAGAACCCATCTATGAACGAGTATGCTTCATTCCCCGCAACATTGTCTAGGACTTCGTCGCTGAATGGCGTGGGGAACGGGTCATGCACACATGCATTGTTCAGGCTTTTGTAGTCAACGCATACCCTAATTTCGGTTGCATCTTTCTTGTTCTGAATAACTATAGGGCTTATCTAGTCAACTTCATCTACCAGAAATATGATTCCTGCATCCAACATTTTGTCAATTTCCCTTTTAACTTTCTCTTTTACCCTTGGGTTCAGTCGGTATGGTCTGTGCTTTACTGGTCGAGCGCCTGGTTTCAAAACAATTTTCATTTCTCCCAGGTTACCTTTTATCCCCTTGAGTTCTACCACTGAAGCTGGGAACAGGTCCTGGTATTCTAGTAATAAGTAAAAAATTTCTTTGGTGGTTTGTTCGTCCCAGTATTATCTCACCGATGCTATCTTGGGCTTATCTTCCATCCCCACATTCTATTTTCTTAGCTGCACTGGTAGGCAATGGGCGCCTTTTGTTGAAGGGTTCTCCCGAATACCTCTTTCCCCTTCTGTTTCTTCAAAGGCTAGGTGTCTAAGCCCCTCCAATCCGTTCTCCTCTGATTCTGCATCAATTTTGTCGCAGGTCACAAATCCTGACGATTCCATATCATACAAGCATTGCAGAAAGTTTTCCTCGTGCCTCCCTTCAACTAACGTCTATGGGGTGAATAGAATCCCTTTTACCGCCTGGAGTACCTCTATAATTTGTGCCTCATTGCCTTTGAATGAAAAATCTTCGACGAACTGTGCTTCCAAGGTACCCCAACTAGTTGTCTATCACCATAGCTCCTCCTGGATATACCAAGCTCGGGGGACAGTGCCGAGGGTATGTATAAACACATGTACGCATCGGTTGCTTGGCAGTCTTTGGCTTTCCCAGCTAGTCATGCAGTCTTTGATGTGATTCTTGGGACTTGAATTCCCCATGTGTTTCCCTTCATCCTGTGGGTGGCTCTATCTTAGATTAAACTTAACATAAAAGGTTAAATTATGATCCGACATTCGCCATGAGCATTACATAAAGTACCCGGCTCCGTCACTCGGGTTCAGATAAGTTCCGCCACCAAGTCCCTCGGATCCCAACACTCTATCATTCGGCCTCTGTAACTGTGTATCCCTTTGCCTGCAACTGACTCCTTCTTCCGCTAGCGGGTTCAACTACAACCTTTTTCTCTCTGTTCTTCCCCTTTTATGCCCTTCTCAGCTGCTTGGACTGCTAGTTCTCACTCAGCTATTTTCTCCCTTGGTTACTTTTGCGCCTTCTCGCCTCCTCGGTTGCCTTTGACTTCTGCTGCCACCTTACCAAACCTATCCTTCATTGCTTGCCTAGCGTCCCTCCAGTATATTAATACTTCACATTGCGCCTTCCACCATCTTGTTGGCGTTGCCTTAAGCGCAATGTCTAGAAAGGGAATTCTTTGGTCTTTTGGTATGTCCTGGTCCACCCTATCTAAAAAATGATCTATCGGCTCAAGGCCATGATACTTCGGGTAGTCGTTGTTGACGGGAAAAGTGTCTACTCAGAACGCCCCTATCCCACTAAGGTGTGACAATACCTTAGCAACAAACAAGGAAAACTATTTTTGTATTCTTCTTTATGAACTGTAAACGAAGAGGAATAGGATGAACCAACCTGTGTCTTGCGCTAGTCCTTTGATCCAATCTCTATCCTCTTTGATAGCTTCCAGCTACCTGCTCCCTTACTTGCCCAGCTTCACCAAGTTCCTGCAAGATCACAGAAGAGGAAAACTACACAAAGACATAGATTTACATTCATAAACAACTTAGGATCAGATTTAAGCTAAACATGCAAATATAACACAATATCATTGATATACAAGCATGTAGGAGAAACTCAAATAGTTTTATTGATATAACAAGAAGGTCCAGGAGGAGTTACAACCGATGATTCCTGATCCAGCATCAACCCCCCAGCAAAGGAATCCCCTCTTCACCTCCAACAAAGCATAAATCACCCAATGCACTGATCTCTATCTCAAAACCAACAACAATTCTCTGCAAAGTACAAAATTCCAGCCCCCGGATCTCTGGGATGAGGGATCCATATATAGATGTATGCAAAGAGGATGAGTCAGCTTATGATTTGACTTGTGGCTTCTCTCTGTCAGTTCTTGCTTCCACTTGGAGACTGAGAGCCTCTTACTCATCCTTGGTCGAACTCAGTGAGGCAAGTGTCATTGGGGAAGATTCTGGAAGCTTCCATTGTCTGTCCACCTCACGGAATGACACTGCCATTTGTCATTTCCCGCTCAGCGCACCCTGGTAGTGCATTTAGGTACGTTGCAACGCACCTAGCTAGTGTACTAGGGTGCTATGCAACGCAGCTAGCTAGTGGAGCAGCTGAAATGATCCTGATTTGACTGATTCTGAGCAGTTTCTGGTGGAGAACTTCTGGGAGAAGCTGTAATTGGTTGACCTTGTTCCTCTAGGGGTAGGAACAACACTTTCAGGGACTTAGGATCCCTTGGTTTATGGACATTTCATGCTTAGAGCTGTAAGGCACAAAAATGTCTATAACAGTTGCCCCCTAAAGTATGAGGCCGTTTATCGGGTGAAATGCTTTATTAGGAGGATCCGAAGTTCTTTCAATGCTGGGAGGAGACCTGTAATAAGATATAATACAATACATTATTTTCATACTGTTTTCATGATCTAGCTGAGGCGGGCATTCCCATGCTCAACTTTATAAATTCATTCTTATGTACACAGGACAGACAACTGTCTGATGGTAGACTGATGATTCTGATGAAGTCATCATCCTTTTGGTAGGATGATTATCTGTGCTGTAATGCTGTACATGTAAATGTCTTTATTTTTCCTGAATATATATCGCAGCCCGGATGGATGAAACTAGATCCGGGGTCTTCAATCTCGTCCGATCTTCACTTGAAGGTACAAGTCAATCCATGTGAAAAATGTTTTGAAGTCGAACATGGAAAGACATCGCTTGATTACCAGTCAATGATGTAAACTGTTAACAAGCGAGAGAGGAATCACCGATAAGGATGATGACCCTCAAGGTACTGCAGTACAATTCACGTGGTGCGAATAAAGGACTTGGCGTCGAACACCACGCAAAATCTTTCGGTCGAAGGTCATTGATGTATACCTGTCGCCGGAAGTGAGAAACTTGCCATTGAGGCATGCAAGCTTCAAAGTACTGAATGGGGTGTTCCTAGATCAACTTCTTGGATAATGAGCTGGTGTCGACAAGAAGCGGTCCGTCAAAGGAGGGCCTTAATGAATCCCACATCAATGACACGGAACGGAGCAAATGATTTTGACAGAGGTGAAAACGATTTGATGATATATGGTTCAGGATGGCGGTCATGAAGGAATGAAGTATAATGTATGGTAGTGGATGGGACACAGGTGACTTCTCTGGATGACTTCTCTTGAACATGTCGGCGACACTTATGTGATGGATTGGTAGCATTTACCCCAAATGTGGATGGTATGGTGTGACCATGGTGATGTGACCGGTGCATGAAACAACCCAACCCGACTCAGGCACGGAGTGGAAGTGTCATGTTCAAGAGCGACTTGCTACCAATAAAGATTCTTTGAGTTTCTTCCCAATTTTTCCCCAGTCATTGCTGACCAGTACCTCTTTATTTTTGTCAAGCTTCAGGAGGATAACATATGCTTGTTCTATAATTTTCCCTTCGGGCAAACCCATCGCTATGTTTTAACGAGCCTAGCGATAGTGAAACTCGTTCTCGTCTAAAGACAAGTTTGTCGCTATTAATCTTTTTAACGAGTTTAACGACAAAGATAACTCGGTCATTTTCATTTTTAGAGAGTCTGAAAAGGTACGTAAAGGTAACTTCGAAATTCCTTTTTCGTCATCTAATCCCTTAAGTCTGAAAAAGTATAAAACAATATAGAAGGGATGAATTTTCGATAGTTTTAATGAGCCAAACAAAACAAGCGCTCGATCTTTTTGTGCAATAATCCCTCAGGTCCAAAAAGATTAAAATCTAGAGGAGGGATAGCACTTCCGGTCGCTTTAACGAGCTGGAAGGCCAAAACTCGGCAATCTTTTCATATTTTACGAGTCAGTTGAAAAGAGCTTAAAGAAGACTCGTCTTTTGAGGAACGAGTGATAAAATGGGTAGCAGCTGATTCCAGGTAATGGTTGGAATTTTCCAATCACGGCAGTGTCACAAGGATGGCTAGTGAAATCACTCTTCGCAGCTGTTCCTCAAAAGGGTAAACAATCAAATGGAGGTGAATGATCGGCCAAATGAAAAGTGGAGGTGACGGTGCAAACACGACCAAGGCTTTAATGGCTGAAATCTTCATTCACGGTGGTTATTTACCGGGGAATAGTTCATTTTTTAATGAGCTTAAACGCGGGTGGAAACACTTGCTCATGTCTTATGTTTATTTTTTAACGAGCTTGAACTATGTGCTAAAACTGCTCGATGATAAGTTTGCATGCCCCCAGCATAATAACGTAAATCAAGGTGCATGCCCCCCAAGCTTCATTGCATTCAACTCGGTGATTGGAATGAAGGTTTACCTTTGAGATTTGAAAAGGGGATTTGTTTCATTTTTTTAATGAGGTTGACACAGTAAAAGAACTATCCTCATGACTCCTTGTTTAATTTTTTAACGAGGTTGACACGAGATAAGAACCGTCCTCGGAGTCCAAATCCATTAGATATAGAAGGTTTCATATTCCACTGTGGCCAATTCCGCCAGATTACTCGGAGGTGGTAGGGCAAAAGTACCCATCAAGGCAGGGTCTTTTAGGAGACCTACTCCGATATTTTGGAGCGAATGATTTCTTCCATGGATCATTGGAATGCTTCCCGTAACTTGCGAACTATTGGGGAGAAATGTTTGTTGGTCGACGATTGTAATTCCTCCTTCGAAGGGAAATGCAATCTTCCTGAAGTAGGTCGACACAACTGCAGCCATGGCATATATCCAGGGTCTTCCCAATAGGATGTTGTAATCAAGGTTTCCGTCGATTACTTCAACATCAATTTCTATTGTTTTCCCTCCTAGTTCAACTTTCAAGTTACTTAGGATACCATATGGTGTATATGTCCTTCCGTCGAATGCTTTTAATGTCATCGAAGATCGCGACAAGGTTGGAGATCCTAAAGTTTTCCAGCAACTCATCGACATAATGCATGTAGATGCTCCCTCATCAATAATTGTTTGATGAACAGTTTTGTTGAGGGCTTTCACTTGAATAAGGAAAGCTAGTTGATCTGGTAACTGAGGGTCATATCCTTTATGATTAAAGGCCACAAGATTGGAATCCATTGGGTCAATCCCACCTATTGCTGATAATAAAGCTTGCTCTTGGGAGAGGTAACTTTGCGGTACCTCAAGTGTCGACATAGCGGACGACGATTGGGCCAGGTCCTCTATTATATTATAATTCCGTGCTATTTTTGCACGAGGATTAAATGTCGATTTTTTCACTACTCCCTTTGGTGACTTTATCATTTGTTCAGGAATGATGGGTGGCACAACTTTGGTTAAAGTTGTTGTCGAACTACTAGGTTGTTCATTAGCCTTGTCATTCAACACCTGTGGATTCCCGTAATCTTTATTCCTTGCCAAAGCATCATTTTGCTGCTTTGAGATAGACAACATAAGCACTTGGGATTGGGAAGCATTTTGATTAGCAACCAGTTTGGTTCCTAGGCTTGGAAACAGATCAATCAATACTGCTGAGGTTTTTGAACTCTTAAAGAGTTTCTTAACTTCAGCTTTATGTGGACAATCTCTCGTCCGATGATCCTCTTCGCATATATGACACCCCGCAGGGGGTTTCCTTTGCCTAGAAGGGTTTGTAGAAGGTTTTCCAGGAGATGACTCATCCTGCTTCTTTCTTCTCCCTTTCTTTTTCTTCTCGCCCCCTGGTTGCTTCAGTTTTTTGCCTTTGTCGGTCGACACGGCATTTACTTTCGAGGCAAGAAGTTCCTCATTTGCATTTTGACTAGAAATCTTACGGGCCATTTTAGATGTAGCCTTTGTCGATTTCGTGTCTGTCGTGCCAATCACGCCATTGCCGGCATGAGAGTCATTGTTTGATTTAGGAGGAGGAGGAATTGAGAATTCCGGTCTAGGGGCGTCAGGTATTTTGTCATAGAGGGTGCCGGACTGAGTGTAAATCAAGTCCAAGTATTGCGCACGAGCGATAACTTGCTCTTCTGTGACGACTCCCCCTTTTGCCACATCTTCCGTGATGGAAGGCAGTAATGACTTAATAAACCATTAAGCTAATAGCTGATCGGGAACATACGTTTTCACCATTCTACGACGACGTCGCCATTCATGTATATGATCAGATATGTGAGTGGCCGTCGTTTGTTTGAAGTTGGTAAGAAGTTTGGTTCCTGTTTCGTACCTTATCGGTAACTGAAAATGGGTTAAAAAGGTTGTGGCTAGGGTACTGAAGTTGTCGAATGAAGCTCTAGGCAATTCGATATACCATTTTGCTGCCGGACCAGTTAACGTCCTCTGAAAAAGGCGAAGCCTAATCGAATCATCGTTTAGGGTGTTTGATGAACACCACAGATGAAATGTCATCACATGATTCGACGGGTCTTCACCCGGATTTCCATTAAATTTAGGAATATCTGACGGAAGTTTATGCGGAATCGCTGGCCACCAAGGGGCATAAGCAATTGGATCATTCGTCAGCCGGTTTAGATCTGGTAATTCTAGAGTTGCTACAAAGGGCAACTGTTGATTCAGGTTAGGCGAAGCATACCCAGGATAAGATGGAATCGCCTGAGCAGTGGGTCTTTGCATACCAACATAATGTATTTGATGCTGGCAACTTTGACAAGGTTGATGGGCATAACCATTATAGTATGGTTGTTGATAACCGCTTTGGAAATGTAGTTGCCCATTACTTACAAAGACTTGTTGCTTAGGTCCTTGATATGATTGCTGGAATTGCGGTTGTTGAGATTGAACTAGCCCTGGTTGTTGGACCATTTGCTGTTGTCCAATACTGGATGATTGACCAAGATGAGGAGTCATAGTACTTGTTTGAGCCCGAGTCGCTCCAAATAAGGAGGCACTAACCTGAGGTTGTGATTGAGTTGTCGAGACAAGAGGTTGTTGTATTGCAACCTGAGAAACTTGGGGTTGACATACAACAGGTAGCGCTTGTACTTGCGACGCAATCACCATACCAGGTATAGTGGGAATATTCGACACAGGGTGGACTGGTTGCATTGAATATGCAACCCTTGGTTGCTGAGGCAGTATTGGTACCCAACCGCTGGATGTAATTCCAGTTTGACCTGAACTTTGTTGTAAACTCCCATATGGTTGTTCCCCGGGAGGGAACAATGAAAAGGCATACTGCCCTCCATATGGTGGAAATCCAGTACTTAAAGGGTAGATTGGCCTTTGAAGACACATTGGATCAACTTGTTGAGTTTCAACATAAGAAATACCAGATGATAATCTGGATGAAGAAATAGGAACTGACCATGTCGTCGAAACAGTCCCTCATTGGACTCCGACTTGTTGTTGATAACTTGCCGGGACAGATGATATACCATCGAACATCGTTGGAGTAGCAGCAGGAGGCTCTGCCGCCGCTGCGTCAGATGACACAGTCCTGGATGTTGACGATTGTTCAGACATATCTAGTCTATCCAAAAGATTTTCTAGCGATTCTACAAGAACTTGCGATGAAAAGAGACTAACTTCGAAGACCAACGAGGGAATGGTGATGATTATTCCGTTTAAATTAAATTTTAGACGCTTTGACACAACTTGTTTTTTCAATTTTTAAGTGTCGAGAAAAAACAAAAGATGACTCTAGTCTCCTTCGATTTTTAATGAGCCTGAAGTGACAAGTGCTCAGATGGACCTTTTCCGTTAAGGAGTCCGAAAAGGAACGAAAGGGACTGCTCTGGAGATCTAGGTAGAGGGAGTACCAAACCAATCGCAAAACTGCAGAATACTTTTTACGGTACGGCAGTTAATCTTCCCGAATGCTGTGTTCGGTGCATTGTGATCAGTAGGGCGGCCGACACGGCTTCCTATGGATAAAAGGTTTTAAGCCTATAGGGATCTCCCAATATATACTCGACGGTACGTGGGAGCACAAGTCCGTACTGGCACTTATCGTCTCAAAGTGGAGGAATCACCCAACCATCAGGGAGGACAACAGTTACCAGGCTTTACGACGCCGGAATATGTCTCTAGCCTAGACCTCTAAATGTTGTGCGTTAAGTTCCAAAGCGTTGTTAGATTCATTCAATTTATTTTAAGTTGATCTTTCTTAGAAGTTTGCCTTTCAGGATCACCACGAGATGTAGATGTAATTCCTAAAATGCAATCTAAAGATGATAAGCAAACTTTTATCTCTTTTCAGCAATGAAAATCCTAGCTACAAGGGGAAAAGAAAGACACAATCTTTTCTCAAAGAGCAAAGAGCACACCGTAGATGCACTTTTCCTAAATCAAGCCAAACATACTATCAATATGCAAATGCACATATGCATGTATTTGTTTTCACTTTCTTAATATTGATTCCTAAAAAGAAAGTTGATGTACAAATTTGAATTTGCTTTCAAGTGACAAACACAAACAAGCTTCTTTTCGAAATCAAAAGGTAGAGAAGATTACGACACTTTATGATTTTGAAATAAAAATTCGTTTCGACACTAGAAAGTGACAAATTCAAACCAAAGGCAAAAGTAATAGCATAATCGACTGTCAACAACAAATAAACTTTCTCCTAAGATCAAAATCGACACTTACGACAGATCTAAATCCAAGGACGACAGTATGACTATTCTACTCTTTCAATGGAAAACTGTAAATGATGTAACAAACACACAAAGAACATCTACAGTCTTTTTGTACAAAGGAGGCAGAATTAAGGCAAAGAAAAGGGGTTTTTAAACAGACACACACTGATCACAGGCTGCAAACAAACAAACTAACTAGACACGTTCCCCAGCGGAGTCGCCATTTTGTTGACGGGAAAAGTGTCTACTCAGAACGCCCCTATCCCACTAAGGTGTGACAGTACCTTAGCAACAAACAAGGAAAACTATTTTCGTATTCTTCTTTATGAACTGTAAACGAAGAGGAATAGGATGAACCAACCTGTGTCTTGCGCTAGTCCTTTGATCCAATCTCTCTCCTCTTTGACAGCTTCCAGCTACCTGCAACCTTACTTGCCCAGCTTCACCAAGTTCCTGCAAGATCACAGAAGAGGAAAACTACACAAAGACATAGATTTACATTCATAAACAGCTTAGGATCAGATTTAAGCTAAACATGCAAATATAACACAACATCATTGATATACAAGCATGTAGGAGAAACTCAAATAGTTTTAGTGATATAACAAGAAGGTCTAGGAGGAGTTACAACCGATGATTCCTGATCCAGCATCAACCCCCCAGCAAAGGAATCCCCTCTTCACCTCCAACAAAGCATAAATCACCCAATGCACTGATCTCTATCTCAAAACCAACAGCAATTCTCTGCAAAGTACAAAATTCCAGCCCCCAGATCTCTGGGATGAGGGATCCATATATAGATGTATGCAAAGAGGGTGAGTCAGCTTATGATTTGACTTGTGGCTTCTCTCTGTTAGTTCTTGCTTCCACTTGGAGACTGAGAGCCTCTTACTCATCCTTGGTCGAACTTAGTGAGGCAAGTGTCATTGGGGAAGATTCTGGAAGCTTCCATTGTCTGTCCACCTCGCGGAATGACACTGCCATTTGTCATTTCCCGCTCAGCGCACCCTGGTAGTGCATTTAGGTGCATTGCAACACACCTAGCTAGTGTACTAGGGTGCTATGCAACGCAGCTAGCTAGTGGAGCAGCTGAAATGATCCTGATTTGACTGATTTTGAGCAGTTTCTGGTGGAGAACTTCTGGGAGAAGCTGTAATTGGTTGACCTTGTTCCTCTAGGGGTAGGAACAACACTTTCAGGGACTTAGGATCCCTTGGTTTATGGACATTTCATGCTTAGAGCTGTAAGGCACAAAAATGTCTATAACAGTCGTCCATTCCCATGTCTCCCTAGTTTACCCAGCTTATCATTGCACATTGTCGAGTTGTCAGTTCATATCCATGCTGCTGGCATGCATCCCATGCAGCTTCTGAACCAGTTTCCGAGCTTTGAATGCTTCTCCAGCTAACAAATCCTCTGGCCGTAGGATTTATGTAGTCCTCCCTTTTCCCTGCTGTGAGCGTATATAATTGGTCTAACACCCCTGGTTCATCCCTGTCATCTGCTGGCTCTAAAAAACCTGGGTCCTTGGTAGGGGTCTAATGGCTGGATCACCCTTAGCCCATCTGCTTCAAAAATCATCAACTCCTTCTTCAAATCTATGACAACGTAGTTTTCATATGCCCAGTCAATCCCCAAGAGTGATGGATACGGGTCTTTATCCCCCACAATGTCAATTACTTCGAACTCGATATGCATTTTCACCCCTGCTACATCAACCTATACCTTTTCCAATCTCCCATGGGCAATATACAACACTGATTCGGTATTCTTAATTGAGTTGGCGAGTACTTCAGCTGTGGCTTCCCTAATGCCTCCCAAGTCTTCCTAGGTAGGATGTTTACACCCGACCCTAAATCTGGCATGGTGTCCCTTATTTGGAACCCTACTACTTGCGCATTGATTTGGAACTCCTTTCCACTCCTTTTCTTATTCGCTTCACTCTCCTGTAAGCTTTCTCCTGCAAGGTTGCACATGGTTGTCTCGCTCCCTCTTCCTCCATGGATACTGCGGCCTTTAAGATTTTATGCAATTCCTTCAGCATGGCCTCATCCTCAACAATTTTCAACAATAATTTAAACTGATCCCCAATCGTCTAGGTGTGATCGGGCACGTGGACTTGCGGTGGGTGTCCCTATCTTTAGTCATTCCCTCGAACAATTTGGCTGCTTCTTGATAATATTGTCTTTGGTGTTTGGGCTGATATGCCCTCTGTGGTGACGTCGCTTTAACGATTAAGGGGGTACCCTCGGCATAGCGGTCCTCCCCTATCTTCTTCCCTCCTCGGGTGACTATATTGATATTGGTGGCGGGGAAGCCATCATCGGTCCAAGGCTTAGCGTTCACCAAGTTGGTGCCCCGCTGTTGGGTTCTCTATTCCCACTTCGCAATGAGCATTAGGCAGTCCTCTGTCACATGGGTGTTAACTCTGTACTGCGAAAACCAGGGTCTCCTCGAGAGCGGGCATTCTCTTGCGACATGTCCTTCCTGGTCGCAGTTGTAACACCTTAAGGGCCCTCTTCCTCCCGTTCTTCCCCCGCGTCCATTTCCTCCCCGCCCCCCTCGACTCGCTTCATTGACCCTGAACATGGATCTGTCCAGTCTTTTTGCTAGAGCGTCCAACGTTCGACACAGCGATGTGATGAGTTGTCGATGCGTAGAACTCGCAGTAGTTGTTATTGGGGACATTAGAGTAATTTTGCAGAATTGGGCACATTCGCGGCAGGTGCCCATATGCCATATAGATCTCGCAGAAGTTTGGGTTATTCCTTCTTGGGAAGGGTCCTTGCGCTCCGACTATCGCAACCCCTGCGGTAGGAGGGGCCCTTGACGATCCCACCACCCCCTAGTTGATTAACTCCCCGCAACCGTGGGCATTCTGTCACAACATGCCCTCCACCAGGAAATGGGTGCACAAAACATTGGGCCTGGATGGTCGCATGGGCTGGAGATCCCTCAGCTTCTCAGTCAAGTTCGCGAACTGGATTTACAGGCCTATGATCGCCGAATCTTGCATACTTGTGCCTCCCCGGTATTCATGGGGGTATCCCACCATTGCTTCTATTCAGGATGCTTGCTCCAATGCATCCTGTAGGGTTCCTATCTTCTATTGTGTCAGCAGTGTTCTGGTCAAAGATAAGAGTGCCTTGATAAACCAGTCCCGCTGGTGGTTTGGGTTAGGGTGTAACTCAGCTTGGCGATGGAATCCTTAAACCTTTGCATGAGCTCCCAAGCCGTCTCAACCTTCCTCTACTTAATTTCCCACAACTCTGATAACCCCTGCTGGTCTGTCTGTGGCACCTTGAATTCCTGCACAAATCCCCTCTTGATATCATCTATTGTGGGATTCTGGTTCTCCTCTTCCCAATTTATGAACCAACGTAGAGCCCGTTCTCTTAGCGTGGTTTGGAATTCCACCGCTTGGACGTTATCTAGGGTCTGATGGGCCCTCCAGATGGCTTTGCAGAGGTACCAGTGCTGCTCCACATCCTCATTCCCCCTTCCTGCAAATTCGGGGTATCTGGTAAATGACCCCGCCATACTACTCTGAGTATGGGCTAACAACACAAAACTTTTGCTTCCCAGATGTCGGGATCCATGTAGTTCCAAGTTACTACTATAGCCAGTCCTTGTATTACTTCCAATATTGAGACCGGCCTTGTATTTCTCCCACGCACTATATACTCGTGCTGGCTTGGCTAAGTGATTAGCCTCATCATTGGGTAATTATATGGGCATTAATTGGCCTTAATTCACCTCCTAGTTTAGTCAAACCAATTATTCTCACAACTTATTGCATACTTTTGATTATATTTTGTTTATGAGATGAGTTAGAGTTGGATATTTTGCTTTGTGGTCTAATGTGCATGTAATGCAGGAATAAAGGATAAAAGCAAGGAAAAATGCAGGAATAAAGGAATAAAGGGTAAAAGCAAGGAACTGTGGCAAAGACCTTGGTAAAAACTCGAATGGGACAAGGGAGAGTAATTATAGGAGGTAAATCCTCCTCATTTACTACCCCTCCATTTGAATATTCCTCCATCAGCTCAGAGTGCAAACAACCATCACTTTGAAGACTAGAAGACAGCTGAGCAAGTGAAAGTGACAGAAACTAGTTTATCTTGAGTGGGGAGCCTAGCCTCCCTAATTGGAAGGAAGTCATTGGAGACTTCAGATGTATAAATAGAGAGGCTTAGGACCTCAGTAGGATTCAGATTCTTATTGTAAAACTCTACTTTATTTCTGAGCTGCAAGACTTGTGACAGTTTTTTATGTAATCCATGGTTTTTATAATAAAGATGAGTTCTGTTTTGAGCCAGCACTGAGTTAACTCAGAGGGCTGAAGCTCTTGGGTTAGGGCCCAACCCGAGCAGCCAAAGCTCCTCTTTACTGTACATGTATGCTAGTATATATTTTTGTTCTGTTCATTTGCTTAAGTGGATTTCTGGTTCTATTCATTTGCTTAAATAGATGCATTTTCATTACAGTAGCATAGAGTAGATTGGTTGTGCTTAAGTTTACTTCCATTTGTGCCTTCTTTCAGTTCATAGGGTAGTTAGAGGAAAAAGATCACCATAAGGTTGTGCGTAGGTGTCTCGGCTTCATCTCCTCACTTTAGGACCATGACTTGAGGAAGAGACCCTTCAACAACCCCAAAACAGAGGTTTCTGGTTCTCACATGAGCTATGGAGTCTGTAGTTTGATGTAGTTACTTGTCCACCCTCACTGGTTTTTCTGTCGTTTTTCATTTGAAACCACCTTCAGCACATTCTCCATGCATCGTTTCATTACCGTCTGATCCACAACAAACCTTCCCAATCATAGCCCGATTCATTTGTTTATCCAACTGTCGCCTCGCGTGAAGTCTTCCACTTACTTTATGTGCTTTAAGTCCCCACTGTCGATCTACCTCGCTTGATCTGACGGCTATCGCGTCACCGAATTGCCAACTAGCTTGGCCGATCTTCACTGTTGATCTGTTTAGCCTGATCCGACGACTATTGCACAATCTCGTGCGGATTCTTGCACAACCGTTATCCACCCAAGAGCATGTGAGAAAAGTGGTCTTCTCGTGCTACATGTCGCCCAGTTAGTCTAATCTCGTGAAATTTCAAAATACAGCTTACAACCTTGAGGGAACGCGAGAAACTACTTACCGCCTTCAAAACTCGCTCCATCATTTCCGCACGTTTCATTTTCCCGCGATACGATCTTCGCCGTCCATCCTCCGATTAATCCTGTTTGTAATCTCCACGATAAGATCTCTGCCGTTCATCCTGTTCATTCGTTTGGTTCATCCATCTATCCAATTAACCTCCGCGATAAGACCTCAGTCGTTCATACTGTGCATTCACCCTGTTAATCCATATAGTCACTTAAGCCTTCGCAATAAGATCTCCACCGTTCATCTTTTGTTCGTTGGCTAATACAATGGTTCTTATGCACTACTACTTCCTTACGTCCTCCTTTCACTAATTTCGACCTCCGATTGCTCTTCCGCTTGAAAACCGATTTAGCTTAAGTTTCTTTGCTTACACCTTAATATATTTTGATGCTCTTTACCTTTGCAACTTAGATAGCAGCATTAGCTTAGTGATTGATTTAGCAATTTTGCTTAGCATAGCTGTTTAATTGGTTAATTAGGTTATGGTGTGGTTTATTATTACATGTTGTTTTCTTCATTACTGTAGTAGAGTAGATCTCTCTTAGAATAGATTTTCTCTTCTTATATCAAAGAATTAAGCTTCTTCTAACCATATAGAAGTATGGCTTGGAACCCTTGGGGTGTCTTTCCAGATGAGCAGTGACAACAGGCAATACCTTCACTTCTACTTGTGCATATAACACTGTTACCTCCAAGTTTGTACAAATCCCGGGTTGATAAGTAAAGCTGGTAGCCCTGGGAGTTGTAGAATTATTGTTGCAATACCTAGGCTCATCACTTTTTGGCGCCGTTTTCGAGGATGTGTCTAAGTAGAATGTGATTACTGCTTTCTTCTATTTCTAGTTTCCAATTTTCTTCCATTAGTTTATTTATGCAAAAGTAATCTAGTTTCTTCCTTTCTTTCAGTTGTCATTATCTGCTTTCCTTTCCATTCTGCAAGTAGAATTTCAATTCAGTAAGGTAGTTTCTTTTGTTAGTAGCTTCCTTTCTTTCATTTGTCATTATCTGCTTTCCTTTTCTTTCTGCAAGTAGAATTTTAATTCAACAAGTAGTCTTTTTCTGTCAATAGTCTTCCTTCAATCAACAATTTCATTATGCAAGTAGTTTTTCTTGTTAGTGGTTTTTCATTCAATCAAAAATTTCCTTTCTACAGAGTACTTTCTAGCTTAAAAAAAAAATATTACAAAAACCAACCCAAAAACATTTCCTTTCATGCCTCGTAGCAATAGGGACAATTCAGGGAAATTCTTGTCAAATACCTCCACTGCATCCAAGAGTCAACCTTCTCTCTTCTTCAGTGACGGTGAATTGGAAGACCCTTTAGGTAAGCAACCTTACGTATTTGAGGAACCTATAGGGGAAGAAGAAGAGGAAGAACCCATTCCTACCGAACCAATTGCTAAAAATTGAAATGATAGAGGAAATAGAGAGAGAATTGAGAGTGCCTTCCCCATCAGGGAGACCAATGGGGACACTAAGATGAAGAATATAAGCCCCTTTGCTCTACCTCATTTCCATGTCCTAACCACATAGCACCCTGACACTTTCCTATTTGAGTTTGTTGTTATATGTCAAACCTATGACTATACAGACGATGACAAAAAGTTAAAACTATTTCCATCTACCCTCAAGGATGCAGCATTGCGCCGGTTCATGGGTTTACCTGGAGATAGCATCACAAATTGGGCTCAAATGCAACAGGCTTTTAACAACAAATATAAGGATTACTATAGGTCAAAGGACACTAAAGAAGATATTTTCAGGATGATCATAGGCCAGGATGAATCCTTAATAGACTATGAGGAAAGATTCCAGATCAGTTACAAAAGGGCCAGGTGCACACTTGACCCTAAGTCACTGAAGCTGGTCCTGCTTAGAGGTGTAAGGGAGGATCTTCTGGATACCTTATATATGATCGCAGGAGGATATATCTACCAATTACCTTATGAGGATATTAAGACTGTCTTTAGAAACCATTCTAGGGCAACCAGGAAAAAGGGTAAGGGTAGTTAGCCTATGGTCAGTACATCATCCTCCAACTCATCCATCAAGGGTGAAATTGGAAATATGCAGGAAGATTTCAAAAGTGATATGTTGCAAACCCTTGCCTTTCAATTGGACACCATGAACATCAAAATGAAGCAAGAGGAAGCAGAAAGAGCCCTAGCCATCTTTTGTCCTAGATGCACCAGGAGGCATCTTAGGAATGAATGTCCATTGAACTGTATCAAGATTTGCTCAGTCTGTGAAGAAAACCACTCCATAGACAAGTGCCCTTCTTTACCTGGACTCAAAGTTGTATATCAAGGAGCTGAAAGGGCCATTGAGAAGCTTTGCTACATCAACCAAAGGAGGCCTCTTGGGCCTAGACCATACTAGCAGGGTATGCAAGGGTCATCCCATGCATATTACAACCCCAACCAAACCACAACTATACCTTCTTGGAGACCCCCTGGTCATCCTTCTTGGTCTACACCCCCTTCTTGGTCCTATGCATCTCAGTATCATTCCCAGCTAGCCAGCCAGTCATTTCAGCCTTATGTTCAGCCACAACCTCAGTGGAATACACCACTCCAGGGGTGGAGGCCCCAATTCAACAATGTTCCATCCGTATCGCCTCTACCACCTACCCAACCACAACTCCTGCACTCTGCTCCACCCAAGCAACCCTAGATGCTTTCCCAGCCAAATCCGAACCCAAACAATAGGCAGGCTCAACAAGTATATAGTGGAGAGACATCATACCCAGCTTATGGTGTAGAAATCCAGGAGATCAACCTAAGATCTGGGAGAATTCTCCCTGATAACCAACCTCCCTCTCCACATAGGGAGTTGAGGAAGAAAGAGAGGAAAGGAACCTTAAAGTAAATCCACCCTTTCTTGAGAGATTAGCCCAACCACTCCAGCCTACGCCAAAAGAAATTGAATTTCTGGGAGAATTGAAAAATCTATGTAAAGATTCCCCTTCTCCAGGCAATCAAAGATGATCCCATTTACAATAAGTTGATTAAGGAGAAGTGCTCCAAAGATCCAGGTAGAAGAAAAAGGGATGCCCCTACCCTTAATTTCATTGGGCAATTTTTTCACTTAATGCTATGGCAGGTAATATGTCCAAAATATTTGGACCTGGAAGCCCTGTAGTAGATGTGCACATCAATGGCATCATTGTCCCACTCACTCTGATTGATCATGGGACTGCCATTAATGTGATGACCAAGGACACCATGCTCAAGCTTAACCTCCAAGGGTCATTGAGGAAGACCACAACAGTTCTGCAACTTGCAGACCGTTCCATAGTCACCCCTAAGGGAATTGTGGAGGATGTGATGGTCTCCATTGACTCCTGGGAGTACCCTGTAGATTTTCTAGTTCTCCAGCCTAAGGCTAAGCTTACTGGTTACCCTCTCATCCTTGGGAGGCCATGGTTGGCCACAACTGATGCTTACATTAGCTGCAGAGATGGGAATATGACCATCAAGAATGGGCATATGTCCAAAAAGTTAGTCCTATACCCTCCTGCTTAACCTTCCCTAGAGCATGATTTACCTTTATGGTTGGAGGAGGAGGAAGAAGATGAGGTTTATTCTTCCCAACTTTACGCTTTAGAAGCAACCATAGGAGGAGGACAACAAGATGAGGATAACTTAATTTAAAACCTGCTCGAAAGTCCAACTCCTAGTTCATTATCATTAGAAAATAAGTAAGGGAAACCTAGAACAATTATCCAATTGGCTTATGATTGGCCAATTCCAACCCACTCTGTGTCAAAACCATAAAATTTGGCCCAAAGAAAACTTTGAAAATTAATCCATCTCTTTCTGCTTTAGAAGAGGAAAAGCTATGCAACATGTTGAGAGAAAACCTAGAAGCCTTTGCTCAGAGTTATAAGGAAATGAAGGGATTACACCCCTCAGTGTGTACTCACCACATATACATCAAAGAAGGTTGCAAGCCAATGAGGCAACCACAAAGTATGATGAATCTAGCTCTTAAAGACATAGTCAAAGAAGAACTTCAAAAACTGCTAGATGCAGGATTCATTTACCCTATCTCAGACAGTGAGTGGGTCTCTCCTTTAGTGTTAGTTCCCAAGAAAAATGGTAAGTGGAGGATTTGTTTTGATTATAGGGAGTTGAAAAAAGCCACAAAGAAGGATCATTTTCCCCTACCCTTCATTGACCAAGTGCTAGATGGCCTGGCAGGGAAGAAGTTTTTTTCCTTCCTAGATGGATTCAGTGGGTACAACCAAATCCAAATCTACCCAGAAGACCAGGATAAGACCACATTCACCTATCCTTGGGGTACTTTTGCCTATAGGGTCCTTCCTTTTGGCCTATGCAATGCTCCTGCCACTTTCCAGAGAGCAGTCTTGAGTATTTTTGCTGAATTAGTACATGATGTTGTGGAAATCTATATGGATGACTTTACACCTTATGGCTGTGATTTTCAAGAAGCCCCGATTAACCTAGGAAAAGTATTGCACAAATGCATTGAAATGAAACTGTTTCTCAGTCCAAAAAAATGTGAATTCTTAATGACTGAAGGGACCGTGCTAGGTCATTCAATATCTCAGCAAGGACTGCAGGTGGACCCAAAAAAAATAGCAATCATCCAAAGGGTCCCACCTCCACAAACGCATAGAGATGTCAGGAGTTTCTTAGGGTTAGTTGGATACTATCGAAGGTTCATAAAGGACTTCAACAAGTTGGCCTGTCCTTTGATTGGGTTGTTGGCCAAAGATTCTGAGTTTATATGGTCAAAGAGTTGTCAAGAGGCCTTAGACATTCTAAAGGGTAAGTTAACCATTGCACCAATCCTTAGAGGCCCAAACTGGGCCCTCCCTTTTCATATTCATGCTGATGCCTCACACAAATCCATAGGAGTAGCCTTAGGTCAGGAAGAGAATAAATTGCCCTATGCCATCTATTTTATCAGTAAGAACCTGTCAAAGGCTGAGCTAAACTATACTGTGACCGAAAAGGAACTCCTAGCTGTTGTGCATTCATTAAACAAATTTAGGCATTACATTACAGGCTATCAAACATTTGTGCATACTGATCATGCTGCAATCAAATATTTAATGAACAAACCATATGTGAATGCTAGAATTATAAGATGGTTGCTTTTATTACAACAATTTGATCTAACTATTGTTGATAAGCCTAGTAAGGAAAATGTTGTTGCAGACTTTCTATCTAGGATGAATCTGCCTGCAGGTGAAGAAGGAACGGTGGATGACCAGTTACCAAATGAGTATTTGTTTGCTATTTCAATTCTCTCCTCATGGTTTGCTGATATAACAAACTATTTGGTATCAGCATAGTTCCCACCAAACTTTCCCTCCAAATAAAAGAGCAAGATAGTCAAGAAAAGCGCCCCCTTCACCTAGATTGGGGGCAATTTGTTCAAACTTGGCACAAATCAAATCTTGAGAAAGTGTGTAAGGGAAGAAGAAGTTTTTGACATCCTTTTAACCTGTCATGATGGGCCTTATGGAGGTCACTTTGCAGCAAAGAGGACAACATTCAAAGTGTTGCAAGTAGGTTATTATTGGCCTACTCTTCATGAGGATGTGAAAAAGTACATTAGTAAGTGTGATCGGTGCGAGAGGATGGGAAAGCCTACTCCAAGAGATGAAATGCCCCTACAACCTCAAGTGACTTTCGAGCCATTTGACAAGTGGGGCATGGACTTCTGGGCTTATCAACCCTCCTTCAAAGCAAAAGTAATACATTATTGTGTGCACTGATTATTTGACTAAGTGGGCTAAAACCAAGACGATTAAGGCAACAACAAAAGAGAAGGTGACTGAGTTCCTAAGGGAGAATGTATTCTACAAATTTGGGTACCCTAGAGAGCTAGTCACAGACCAAGGCAACCATTTTACCTCCAACATGATTGAATAACTGCTCATCCATCACAAAATCAAGCATAGGACCTCCACTCCTTATCATCCACAAGCTAATGGGCAAGTGGAGGTTACCAACAGGGCATTGGAGAACATCTTAGCCAAGGTAGTGAGCAGCAGCAGGAAGGATTGGGCAGAGAGACTAGTTGAGGCCACTTGGGCCTATAATACAACATGGAAGACCACCACTGGATTTACACCCTATGAGCTGACCTATGGGAAAAAGGGTTTTTCGTCCATTGAGTTTGAATATAACACATTGAGGATGGCAATCCAACTAGATTTGGATCTCAGTCATTCACAGAAAGAGTGTTATGTGTACTTATCCCTCTTGCGGACAAGAGTGATATCCCTAGACTTCAAAGAACCCTAGTAACACACAAACAAGAACTGCTACTATAATAGCCCCGGTGAAAATTCCATGTAAAAATATATAAATACCACAGGTGACGGGACAAGTATTCCAAGCTGAATGGTGGGCAGGACATCCTAGTGTGTGTTCATTTAGTTGTTTATGGCTAAGGAAATTAACAAAGGCGATGGCTAAGGCATTAAAGAGGCAAAAAGGTATTTTGGAACATTTATTTATGAAAATAATGGAAATTAGGAGAAAAAGGAGGTGAAAGGTCACATGTTGCATGTGAGGAGTAAATTGAAGGAAAATAATGGAAAATGAAGAAAATAGAGGCCTCATTAATAAAATGGCTTTTGAGGATCATTGGGCAAGACTTGGTCAGTTCAGCTTTGAAGCTCTCTCATTATTCTCTCTCTCTCATACTCTTGGACACCTAGAGCTTTCTTGGAGCATTTTGGCATTGGAACAAGAAAGGAAAATAAGGCAAGAGGAAGAAAATATCTAGCATGGAAAGGCAGGATCAAGCAGCTACAACAGGCTTCATTTAAGGTATCAACTTACATGTGTATTTTCCTTGCTAGATTTGGCATGCATGTGATTGCATGTGTTTCTTTTCTACCATGGCATGGCATTTTCCAGGTGTGACAGTATTTTCAGCCTAGCCTTGCCATTTCCTGATAGCTTTGGTGAGATGGGTTCTCTCATGCATTTTGTTTGGGATGGCCAGATTGGATTCGACGCTGAGTGGGGTGGATCTCCGAATTGAAAAACACATGGTGGTAGTGGTCCCTGAAATAGATTGAGGATGCATGAAGCCACTGGCTTAGTAACCCCTGAACTGGACTGTGGGTTGCAGTAAAGCTAGATTGTGTGCCTTGGTGGGCCTAGGAATCCTTGCCGGTGAATGGCAGGATATACAATAAAGCCAAGAGGTGGATTTTCTCTCCATTGGGCCTAGTGATTCCGGGATGGAATGCATGGTAAATCCTGGAGAGTATGTCTTGGTGTAGGGCCTTGTGATCCCTGGATCAGATTGCGAATGCATGGTTAAGCCTGAGAGACTGGGAGGCACTCAAATTCCTCATAGTGTAGGCGGAGAACTTCGGTGGCATCCACATTGATTAGTGTTTTTGATGTGTTCTATGAGTCCCACATTCAGGCTTGGAATATGGAACGGGAGTGATTGGCTTAAGAGAGACTTAACTCAGCCAATCTATGTTCGGGTGGAACGTGGTAGTCCCATCACCTGTTGGTTCATTGCATTATTAATGAAAAAATCGTTCCCTTGATTTTCATGTGCAAATGTACTGATATATTGGATTTTGATGGCTAATATGTTTACTATATTTCTATTCCTATTATGTTGTTTATATGAAAATTTACCCTAGAGGGTGTTACAGAGTGGTATCAGAGCTTCCAGGTTCAAACACTTAGACTGGATGGGCTCTATCATAGGTGAAATGAAGAACAAAGGTTAAATTTTAGACCTTTCTATCATATCTATTCTAAATTTTCTTCTGTGGCATATTAGAAGTTGAAAATTTGTCCATGTTGAAGGTAAATCCCACTAATAATGTGGTCAAAATTTCAGATATTTGTTCACAATACTTTAGGAATTATGATCTAAGGAAGATGACCTTCCTGAATGCACCTTTAAATAGGCCAAGTTGGCATTTCTGCAATAACTTATTTTATGTAGCCTTTCAGAAGCTGAAAAATTGTCCACATGGAGGGGACATACTACTAATTATGTGGTAGAAATTTTAGATATTGGGTCGCAATATTTTAGGATATATGAGTAGAGGGAGTCGAGCCTTCTGAATGCTCCTAAAATTAGGCCTCAAACAGGTCATGCTAAAATTGTCGTTATAACTTTTCTTATGTGCACTCTCAAGAGCTTAATTTTTTTCCAAAATGAGGGGAAATCCCACTGATATTGTGATAAAAATTTCAGACATTTATTCACTATATTTTAGGAGATATGACAAGTGGAAGTTGAGCTTTCTCGATACTCCTAGAATTGTGCACCAAATAGGATTGTGTTGGTATTTTTGTTATAACTTTTCGTCTATGAAATTTCAGAAGTTGAAACTTAAACCATAGTGAGGGAAAATACCATTGATCATATGGTTAAGTTCCCATAACTTGTACTACTACAATTTAGGATATATGCATGGAATCATTCGCTATATTAGTTCTCATGCAAAGTGTTTGATAAAATGAGTAAATGGTTCAATGATTAATTGCATACAAACAGTTTGATAAAATGCCCCAATGAGTATGTTGTTTGTGGTTCGGGGTAGTATTGATGTGTTATAGTATTGTTGTAGTTGATATATGCTTACTTTTATGCAAATACTTTGCTATATTAGTTTGCATTTAAAGTGTTTGAAGAAATTCTTACATGCAAGTGTAATAGTATAGTTGTTGTTTGAAGAAAAAATGTAAAAGTATGGTAATTGTTTGAAGAAAATGTTACTTTTTTGGATGGGATAGTATTGTAGTATGATAATATGGATGTAGCTGATCTATGCCTATTTGCATGCAAAGAATTTGAAGAGTTGCATGTAGGGAATTTGAAAGGTTGCATGCAAGGAATTTGAAAAGTTGCATGTAAGGAAATGGAAAAGTGGCATGTTTTTAGTTATTATGTTACAAGTGGAATAAGTGAAATGTTTTAACTTAATCTCATACAAATGTAGGAGAAATAAAATTAAATGTCTTTTCAAGTGTGGTTAAATTTAGTAGAGTTTTGGAGATCCCATTTCCATAATTGGACATTGGAGATCGGTCCATTATAGTAGCTTCCTCCTTCTACCTTAGTGTGGACCATGGATAGTAAGGGGGTATGCTTATAGGTTGTTAGTATTGGTAAAAGTTGATTTCAAATTAATAGACACAATATCTTGATTTTTGGAACATGTGACTGACTGTGTATGAATTATATGTCGCTTACATGTTGATTTCATGATACCTACTTACATCCTTGTATGTTAGGTTACATTTTTTAATATTTTGATTACATGTATCAGTATTGTAGGTTGATTACAAGGATTGATCGCTTATGTTCGACTAGATGCGTTTCTGCGTAGGTGTAGTTGATTTGGCATGGCTTATGCATACTGTTGGTTGCATGTGGCAATGTGTACAATGGAGTAATGGTTATTGTTATGCATGTATGGTCGTGGCTATGCTTACGCATGTATAGTAGGTCAAACATGCAATGTGAAGTCATTGTATGCAATTTAGGTCATCATGATACTATTGGTTGTTATGATGCTAATGTGTTGGCTGAGATAGAGTAGGAGATGCAGATCATCATAATGAGGTTACAGCATTAGACTTTGGGGTAAGAGCATATCGTCATACATGTATTGTATGTTCGACACACAGGTATGTAAGTTAAGGATTTTTATATGTATTAGGTTTATATACATTAGGTTTGTGTACATGTCTTTTGATGTTATGGTTACATTCATGATAGATGTTGGTTGGTTAATGTAGTTATATGCACATGTGCTGGATAGTCAAGAATGATAGTAACCTATAGGTGTATGCATTGCTATTGTTGTTTTATATTAGATAACCTGATGATTATGATATATGTTGTTGATGAGTATGTTATAGGCTAACTTGTTGATTATTATATGACAGTTAGCTTGACGATTTGGTTTTATGTTATTAATGAGCATGATATATAACTTATTGTTGTTATATGCTATTAACTTGATGATTAGAGTTATTTCATTGAGATCTTGATGCCGTAATTTGGATTGGTCATATGTGTGATGGCTATGTTCATTGCATTGAAGACCTTGATGTTATATTTATTGTGTTAACCTGGTTTGACCTATGCAGATGGTTATGGTTGCGATACTAACGTATGAAATGACATATTTGTGATGCGGTGTCGTACTAATTTAGACTGATCATACATATGTGATTATTATGCATGAACGACAAATACTTATGAGCTTGTAATATGAAAATGTTAGTTAGTTACTGTTATGGATATCATGATTTATGTTGATATGTTGTAAAGTTACATCTCGCTAACTAGATTGATTATGCAGACAAGATAGGCTCCCTTGAGGTACACTAACGTATGAGTTTTCTTATGTATCATACTTGGTGTTTCATAGTTGATTACGTAGTCTATTTGATATTTGAGTGTTTGGTGCCTATTATGTCATCTAATTGATTTATATAACATGGTATGTTTGCAAGAGGTTGAATGACTGATGAATTGCTTAATATGAGCATGTGTTCAAATGATTTTGTTTTAATATAATTGTACTAACATGTATGTGTTGAAACAGTTGATATGTACTTGAATGTAGTTGATTGTTGTAGTATTATGACTGATGACTATGAGTTGACTATGGATTATGACATGATTGTTAGTGTTGGTAATGGTTGATTTCGAATTGATAGATATGATTGTCTTGATATTTGGAACATGTGGTTGACATGTGTGGGTAGTTGTAGGAACATGCTTGGTATTAGTGTGACAAGGTAATAATTGATGTGTTTATATAACTAACAATTGCGTGATGTGACAGTACATGGTAAGACTCGCTTGCAGCAAGGTAAAAAGGTAAAAGAAAGGAATTGGACAAGAATTCCTTTGGCTATGTTTAGAAACCCTAATTCCAAACGAATGAGTTCTTTGCCTACAAGGAGTCTTCTTAACCTTAATCTAGTATGACATTATGTGGATACATGCTATATTCATCAACATGTACTTGATAGGTATATTAGCTAGTCTTTAGTTACAGGAGGATCTGTAAGAGGATTAGAGTCCCTTGAGAGATGGTGTGGATGTGTTCAGTTGCAAGTAGCGTGCTTAGCACAATTAGATGAGGTAACTGGTGTATTATTATGCTTAGTTATACATTGACAGTTATGTTTTAATGGCAACATGATGCAGGGAGTTGCATGGTAAGACAAGTTGCCATGAAATCTTGAAGATAGCTCAGGTTGAGCTTTCCCTAGGAACCATGGGGGTTGAGTCATGGTGTTTGTTGTTAGTCTTGTGCTTTTGGTCTTTTACGAATTGTTGAGCTTGATTTGCAGCTTTGTTTATGTCTAGTGTATGGCTATACCACTTTGTTTGCGGAGTCGTATTGTTATTGGTTTTCATGGTTGTCTTCTTGTTCTTGTTTCGGTTCTTGCCTTTTCGTTTTGAGTCTGGGGTATTGGTTGGGAAAGAGGAAAGTTAATGTAGCTCGATGAGAGCTATATGGTACCCAACAGGTGATGTAAGACTCAGATGAAGCTCTATGCATGAGTGAGCGCAGCAGAAGGTAATGCTATGATAGTTGTTTGGACTGATTGGGTTCATTATGGTAAATGGACCATGGCAACACAGACATGAGAAGGGTAACTAGAAAAGGTAGAGTAAATGGATCTGAGGTGTCAAATGCCTTAGCTATGTTGGGAATGTAGAAATTCTCACTGTAGATTATATTGATTATGCAATGTACTAAAGCAAAATACTTAATCTACTTCTACAATCAAACTTGCGGAAACTTAATAGATTTTGAGCAAGATCAAACATAACAAATATAACAGAGAAGACGATTCAATCACACATGAAACATAGAAGAATACTTTGGGGAAAGCCTCAGCTAAAAACCCCGCTATCTATATTATCATACAAGTAGAAATATCTCAGGATTACACAAAGCTTTAGCTCTCAAGCTATCTATATCTCAGTACAACCACTGATTCCTCCCGCTGCATCCGTGTTGCTGCTGGTTCTATCTCCCAGCACTGCATCTGCACTACACCTCCTCTCATCATGTTGCATCGTGTTGCCTAATGTTGCACTGCAACTCAGTCATTGACAAGTAAGTAACTAATCTCCCAACTGACCTCCCTGTTGGGCTAGAAACACCCTCTAATGCTGAAGTTCCCTCTGCTGCTCCATCCGCATTTGTCTCTACCCACTCAGCCAGTCTTGTTACTCCTCGTCGGGGCTCCCGTAGCAAGGTCTAATCAAAGAGGTTGGGTACCTCAAGGATCCTACCCCTATTTCAGCCTTCTTGGGACTATCACTTCACATTTCCCACCTCACACCTGGAGGTATGGCTACATGTGATCCCTCTACCCACTTGGCTCGAAATTTCCCCCTACTAGAGGTCTCTGCATGAGTAGTTGCCTCCTCTCAGCTTCTCCAGTTGTGGCTTCTCCACAACCTCCTGAAACTGCTTCATCAATTGTGGCTCCTCCACAATTGTCTGAGACTTCTTTTGGCACTGCATGTTGAGAGGTAATGTACTCTCCCTCTCAACCACCAAGTCTCCAACATTTACCTTGCTCCTCAAGGCCTTGCATGCATCTTGAACCTCAAGAGCATATAGGTTCTTGACTCGTGAACCGATCTGCTCCACTTGTCTCATGGTGATTTGTCTAAGGAAAAGCTTTCACTTACTGAAGACAACATCGTAGCCTTTGTCCTCCATCATCGCGATCGATACCAAGTTCTTCTTCAGTCCAGGCACATACTTCACATCAATCAGGGTGAGAGGAGCTCCATGCTCCCTCTGAAACACAACCGTACCTTTACCCGAAACGCAATACTTTCCATCATCGCCCATCTCTATGTACATCTAGAGCCTAGAGGTCCTTCTCCTCCAAGGTACTGAATGAACTCTTATCCACGGTCACGTGGAATGAGGCTCCACTGTCAAGAAACCAACCACAACCCATCATCGATGAAACCATGCATGCGATGAGGGTAAAATCCAATTCGAACTGAGAGGCCAAAGCTTCAGCTTTAGATCCTTCTGAGGATCCCTTCTTGGACTTATTCAATGGACAATTAGTTGCATAATGGTCCACCTTATGACAATTAAAGCATCTCACTTTAGATTTGTCAATATTCTTCCCACCATGGGAAGAACTCGATTTGGAATGAGAATCCTTCTCCTTCCCTTTCCTTGCCGTATTGGCTAAGGCTAGATTTTCTCCATCCTCCTTGGATGAAGAACCATCTTTGGTGCTCCACATGATCTCCTCTTGCATCATATCCAACCACAGTCATTCCCAATCTGGCATTTTCTCTCTTCCATTCACTGAGTCATGGTAGCTATGCCGGCTCTTAGGAAGACCGAGGAGATCAAGACTCACCATGTCATCATCGACTGTCGTGATTCCTACACTTCCAAGCTCATCTCTGTAGGGGGTGAGCTTGTTCAAATATGTAGATATCATGTCGCCCTTTTCACACTTGATTTTCTGAAGCTTGTCTTTCAGCGCCAGCTTCCTTTGGTTGCTGCTATTCTGATATAGATCCTTCAATGTCTTCGACAATGAAAACGCAGCCTCCTTCCCATGGAGACTCGAGACAATATGGTCTCGAACTCCCTCCAGAAGAATCCTCCTCGCCCTCGCCACACATTTATTCCATTCTGCCAATTCTTGGGCATTAGCTGCTGCTGGCTTGGGGACTTCTTGATCAATGAAGTCCTTCAAACTGTTGTCCTCTAATACCGCTTCCATGTGATCCTTCCAGGATATGTAATTCGAGCTACTATCCAGGGCATACTCGACTCTCAAGCCATTGAAAGCCGTTGGTGAACTTTGAGATGTGATAAGAAATCGATTATGTGCCTCAATCAAGAACTTCAAACTTCGAACTTCTCCCTTATTTGTATACTGTTCTCCACTTTGATCACCTTTTCTCCAATACCATGTAGAAATTCTCACTGTAGATTAAACTGATTATGTAATGTACTAAAGCAAGATACTTAATCTACTTCTACAATCAAACTTGCGGAAGCTTAATCGAGTTTGAGCAAGATCAAACAGAACACATATAACAGAGAAGAAGATTCGATCACACATGAAACACAGAAGAATACTCTGGGGAAAGCCTCAGTTAAAAACCCCTCTATCTGTATTATCGTACAAGTGGAAATATCTCAAGATTACACAAAGCTTTAGCTCTCGAGCTATCGAGCTCTCAGTGCAATCCCCCACTGCTGCTCATAGACAAAATAGACAACACATATGCCTTCCTTCAGTCCTCAAGGCCTCCTATTTCCTTACACAGTTTCTCCTAGGTCCTCCAGCTACAACCTGTGTGATTCTCACCTCACACACAACACTGACCTCTGAAATAACCGCGCAATCCTGAAGGAGTTAATTCCTTCTGCATGCATGAGTTTCCCTTATAGGAAAATTCCTCCAACTGATAGTACAATGTCCCTGTCTTTAATATCAACTGGGTCTTCATTTGAAGTGACATGCATGAGTTATTTATGAGAGAATATTCAGTTATCTGGAGAACACTAGTTGCATGCATGCATGCATTAACTGACTGAACTCATAATTAGTTCCTCCAACTGTTTGGAACTAATTTAACTGGACTTAACTCAATTAACTGAGCTAACTAATTACAACTAAAATACAACTCATCCTTATCTCCTTAATTAAGGGATAACTTCCTCAATCAAAGGGATAACTATTGCATGTCTTCACAAAGACTTCATGTTTGATTTTCACCAGCTAATTAACTCAAGATGAATTAATTGATTATTTTTCAAACAACTAGTGGGACTAAATTTGAATTTTAATTCCCAATTTTGATTCAAGGACAAATTGGAATATATCCTGAAATGCTATCTACAGCAATTCTATTTATAACATTTTTATTTTTTGCATTCCTTGTTGCTATTTTCAACATTGGTACTTGAAATGCTATCTATAGCAATGCTATTTATAGCATTTATTGTTGTTATTTTTAACACTCCCTCTCAACAAGAAAGGCATTCAACTCGAACCCGATCCTGAACCTTTGGAATCTTCTGCATACAACACTTCTTTCATTGTTGTTGCTGCAACAATTCCAGAAACAAAAAATATACAACCTGAATCAGAATGATTCCTCTATCATCAAAGTCTTTGACTGCTATTTCCTCTGTTGACTGAAAACTCTGCACCTCTGTGCTCTTCAGTATCTAACTGCTCTAGCCTCTGCCACTTTTATCTCTCACTACATCAATCCCACTGATTCCTTCCACTGCATCCATGCTGCTGCTAGTTGTATCTCCCAACACTACATCTGCATTGTACCTCCTATCATCATGTTGCATCGTGCTGCCTGTAGAAATTTTGAATAATGTGACACTTATTCACAGAGATTATCTCGATTATACACTATTGCGGAATACATGCACAATACATAATCTCCTCTACGTTGATCATCAATTTAGCAGCATTAAAATCAATGAAACATCAATCGCATGCTCACATTAACACAGTATGTAACCCGGGGAAAGCATACAGATGAAAACCCCACACTATCTATATATTATAATGATTGAGAACATGTAACAATACATAGTACAATACTCCTCACAAGTACTCAGTACTATCTACACCTGTTACACACAAACTAGCTCAGATCTGATGCCTCAAATCTCCTCCACTGTTTGCCTGCCTCCACTACACAACCCTGCAAGAGAATGAATGATGAATGGCTGATCCAAACTCCTATTTACCTTGTAAAAATCACTCACACTGGAAATCACGTGAGCACAGGCTATTCTACTGGGCATATACTAGGCAATACTCATTGGCATACTCAATACATTGCTTGTGCAAGATCTCATGCACAATTATAGTCACAACTGATAGCAATCTCAACCTTTAACACCTGTCTCCACTGAACTGTACATGCACTAAGTTAACTGATGTATTCTTCAGTTGCATTATGAGTTAATAATTAGTGAATTAATTTAATCAATTAATTCACGTCACTCATCACTAGTCTATTTGCAGTTAGACTAATTACAACTAGTTTAACAAAGTCAAACTGAACACAACTCCATCAACTCCACATCCAACTCCACAGAACTCACATGCATGAGTTCTAACTGATGTCATGCATGCAATAGCTCAACTGACTCATAAGAAAAGCGTATTTCCTTCTAACAGCTGCATGTGCCACATC
Source organism: Pinus tabuliformis (assembly GCA_031772625.1). Lineage (NCBI taxonomy): Eukaryota > Viridiplantae > Streptophyta > Pinopsida > Pinales > Pinaceae > Pinus > Pinus tabuliformis. Next base: position 129,249,125 of record CM062820.1, on the reverse strand, counting down.
TGTAGCTCAAACTGAAGTGCTCCAAGAGGATAAGATAAAGTTTATAGTCTAAATATTATTATGAGACAATAATATTTGAATTTTCTATTTTTAACCTAGCAGTCTAAAAATAAACTTTTATCACTCCTGCTGTGAACCAGAAAATAGAAGTCCATCTATTTTTCCCAACATGACCAATCATCCATAAACAACATCCTGCAACTCATAGACATGATCCATATGTCTAAAAATAGACTTTGCGACATAATTTGCCTACGGGCCCACTTAGTGAAGGCGACTCCTTTCCACTAAGCTCCATCATCTTGTTGCATTCTCAACACTCCCTCTCAACAAGATATGGATTATCAGCAACCCCTATCCTGCAACTCTGGAATTTTCTGCATGCAACATGATTCTCCGCTCCACTTGCTCCAACAACACTTGGAACAAAAGCACTCCCAACTGACCACTCAGTTGGGCTAGGAACATACTCTGATGCTGAAGCTCTACCTGCTGCTAACAAGTGCTCCCTCTCTGACATCTGCGCTACTGCAACATCTCCATGCATCTCGCACCATTGCACACTTCTCTATGCCACCTAGCATTGTGCAAAACACTTGTGCCTCTCGCATTACTGCAGCCTGCCAGCTATGCGCTGTCCTGGGATTCCCAGCACTGTCGCTCTCTTTGCTGCTCCATCCGCATCTGTCTCTACCCAATCAGTCAGTTCCTGCTACTCCACATCGGGGCTCCCATAACAAGGTCTCATCCAAGAGGTTGGGTACCTCAAGGATCCTGCCCCTCCTCCTTGGGACGATCAATCCACATCACCCCACCTCCTACCTGGAGGTATGGCTGCATGCGATCCCTCAGCCCACTTGGCTCAAAGTTTCCCCGTACTGGAGGTCTCTGCATGAGTAGATGTCTCTACTCGATCTCCTCTCAGCTTCCCCTGTTGTGGCTGCTCCACAACCTCCTGAAGCTGCTGCACCAATCGTGGCTCCTCCACAATCATCTGAGACTTCTTCTGGCTCTGCATGTTAAGAGGTAATATACACTCCCTCTCAACCACCAAGTCTCCATCAGTTGCCTCGCTGCTCAAGGCTTTGCATGCATCTTGAACCTCAAGAGCATACAGGTTCTTGACCCGTGAACCAATCTGCTTCACCTGTCTAGTGATGATGTGTCTAAGGAAAACCTTTCCCTTACTGAAGACTACATCATAGCCTTTGTCATCCAGCATCGCGATTGACACCAAGTTTCTCTTCAGTCCTGGTACATACTTGACATTGGTCAAGGTAAGGCGAGCTCCATGCTCCCTCTGAAAAATAACCGTGCCTACACCTGAGACACTATACTTCTCATCATTACCCATCCCTATGAGTATCTGGAGATATTTCTCCTCCAAATTACTGAACAAACTTTTGTCACCGGTCATGTGGAAAGAAGCTCCACTGTCAAGAAACCAACCACTTCCCACCATGGATGAAACCATGCATGCGAAGAGTGTGAAATCCAACTCAAACTGTGAAGCAAGTGCCTCACCTTCAGATCCTTCCCCAGATCCCTTCTTGGATTTCTTCTTTGGGCAATTAGTAGCATAATGGCCCAACTCATGACAACGAAAGCATCTCACCTTCGACTTGTCAACCTTCTTCCCATCATTGGAAGAACTGGATTCGGAAAGAGAACCCTTCTCCTTCCCCTTCTTCACCTTACTCGCTAAGGCACAGTTCTCCTCATCATGCATGCATGAAGAACTGTCTCTGGTGCTCCGTCTGATCTCCTCCTGCACAAGATCCGACCAAAGTCTCTCCCATCCTGGCAATTTCTCCCGACCATTGACAGAGTCCTGATAGGAATGCCAACTCTTCGGAAGACCAAGGAGAGCCAAGCTCACCAAGTCCTCATCATCAACAGTCACCCCCACGCTTCCTAGCTCATCTCGACACTAGGTGAACTTTGTGAGATACCTGGGCATACTATCTCCATTCTCACACTTAATGTTTCTGAGTTTATCCTTGAGCGCCAACTTCCTCTGGTCGCTCTTGCTTTTGAATAGATCTGTCAACGCTTTCCAAATCAAGTGTGGAGAAGCCTTTCCATGCAGGCTCGACACAATGTGATCCTTCACGCCCTCCAATAGAATCCTTCGACACTTTGCTGTCTTCTTTTGCCAAGCCACAACTTCAGCAGCATCAGTAGGCTTTGGGACTTCAGCCTCTATGAACTCCTTCAACCCATTGTCATCTAACACCGCCTCCATACTGTCTTTCCATGAAATATAGTTCGAGCTGCCTTCAAGAGCATACTCCAATCGCAATCTGTTGAAAGACATTTCAACTTTGACACCAAGAAAACACTGCTGCAAATTCAAATTCCACCAGCTCAAAACTTAACCGCCTCTGATCTAAAATTCGTGAGAAAAAAGTATTTCTCGTACAGAGATTGATTGTATGGGCTTTTACCGGATATCTCACCTTCCAAAGGAAGGATGAATCCAGAGGCTAACTGGCCCAATTACAGACTCTGCCTGAAGAAATAAGATGTAAACACTTTCTGAATAATAGATCTGATGATCAACAACTCTGATACCATGTAGAAATTTTGAATAATGTTACACTTATTCACAGAGATTATCCCGATTATACACTATTGCGAAATACATGCACAATACATAATCTCCTCTATGTTGATCATCAATTTAGCAGCATTAAAATCAATGAAACATCAATCGCATATGCACATTAACACAGTATGTAACCTGGGGAAAGCATACAACTGAAAACCCCACACTATCTATATATTATAATGATTGAGAACATGTAACAATACATAGTACAATACTCCTCACAAGTACTCAGTACTATCTTCACCTGTTACACACAAACTAGCTCAGATCTGATGCCTCAAATCTCCTCCACTGTTTGCCTGCCTCCACTACACAACCCTGCAAGAGAATGAATGATGAATGGCTGATCCAAACTCCTATTTACCTTGTGAAAATCACTCACACTGGAAATCATGTGAGCACAAGCTATTCTACTGGGCATATACTAGGCAATACTCATTGGCATACTCAATACATTGCTTGTGAAAGATCTCATGCACAACTATAGTCACAACTGATAGCAATCTCAACCTTTAACACCTGTCTCCACTGAACTGTACATGCACTAAGTTAACTGATGTATTCTTCAGTTGCATTATGAGTTAATAATTAGTGAATTAATTTAATCAATTAATTCACATCACTCATCACTTGTCTATTTGCAGTTAGACTAATTACAACTAGTTTGACAAAGTCAAACTGAACACAACTCCATCAACTCCACATCCAACTCCACAGAACTCACATGCATGAGTTCTAACTAATGTCATGCATGCAGTAGCTCAACTGACTCATAAGAAAAGCGTATTTCCTTTTGACAGCTGCATGTGCCACATCTGTAGCTCAAATTGAAGTGCTCCAAGAGGATAAGATAAAGTTTATAGTCTAAATATTATTATGAGACAATAATATTTGACTTTTCTATTTTTAACCTGGCAGTCTAAAAATAGACTTTGATCACTCCTGCTGTGAACCAGAAAATAGAAGTCCATCTATTTTTCCCAACATGACCAATCATCCATAAACAGCATCCTGCAACTCATAGACATGATCCATATGTCTAAAAATAGACATAGTATAAAAATAGACTTTGCGCCATAATTTGCCTGCGGGCCCACTTAGTGAAAGCGACTCCTTTCCACAATGTTGCACCACAACTTAGTTACTGAGAAGTAAGTAACTTATCTCTCAATTGACCTCCCTACTGGGCTAGAAACACCCTCTGATGCTGAAGCTCCCTCTGCCGCTCCATCCGCGTCTGTCTCTACCCACTCATCCGTCCTGCTACTCCTCTTCGGGGCTCCCGTAACAAGGTCTAACCAAAGACGCTGTGTACCTCAAGGATCTTGCCCCTATTTCAGCCTTCTTGGGACTATCACTTCACATCTCCCCACCTCACACCTGGAGGTATGGCTGCATGTGATCCCTTTGCCCACTTGGCTCAAAATTTCCCCCTACTAGATCACTCTGCATGAGTGGATGCCTCAACCCGATCTCCTCTCGGCTTCTCCAGTTGTGGCTACTCCACAACCTCCTGAAACTGCTTCATCAATTGTGGCTCCTCCACAATTGTCTGAGAATTCTTCTGGCGCTGCATGTTGAGAGGTAATGTACTCTCCCTCTCAACTACCATGTGTCCAACATTTTCCTTGCTTCTCATGGCCTTGCATGCATCTTGAACCTCAAGACAATATAGTTTATTGACTCGTGAACCAATCTGCTTCACTTGTCTCGTGGTGATTTGTCTAAGGAAAACCTTTCCCTTACTGAAGACAACATCATAGCCTTTGTCCTCCATCATCGCGATCAATACCAAGTTCTTCTTCAGTCCAGGCACATATATCACATTAGTCAGGGTGAGAGGAGATCCATGCTCCCTCTGAAACACAACCGTACCTTCACCTGAAATACGCTACTTTCCATCATCGCCCCTCTCTATGCGCATATGGAGGTCCTTCTTCTCCAAGGTACTGAATAAACTCTTATCGCCAGTCATGTGGAATGAGGCTCCACTTTCAAGAAACTAACCACAACCCATCATGGATGAAACCATGCATGCGATGAGGGTAAAATCCAATTCGAACTGAGAGGCAAATGCCTCACCTTCAGATCCTTCTGAGGATCCCTTCTTGGACTTCTTTAATGGACAATTAGTTGCATAATGGCCCACCTCATGACAATTAATGCATCTCACTTTAGATTTGTCAATCTTCTTCCCACCATGGGAAGAACTCGATTTGGAATGAGAATCCTTCTCCTACCCTTTCCTTGCCTTACTGGCTAAGGCTAGATTTTCTTCATCCTCCTTGGATGAAGAACCATCTCTGGTGCTCCACCTGATCTCCTCCTGCATCAGATCTAACCACAATCGTTCCCAATCTGGCAGTTTCTCTCTTCCATTCACTGAGTCATGGTAGCTATGCCAGCTCTTAGGAAGACCGAGGAGAGCAAGACTCACCATGTCATCATTGGCTGTCGTGATTCCTACACTTCCAAGCTCATATCTGTAGGTGGTGAGCTTGTTCAGATATGTAGAGATCGTGTCACCCTTTTCACACTTGATTTTTCGAAGCTTGTCTTTCAGCGCCAACTTCCTCTGGTCATTGATGTTCTAATATATGTCCTTCAATGTCTTCCACATTGAAAACAAAGTCTCCTTCCCATGGAGACTCGAGACAATATGGTCTCGAACTCCCTCCAGAAGAATCCTCCTCACTCTCGCCACACATTTCTTCCATTTTGCCAATTCTTAGGCATTAGCTGCTGCTGGCTTGGGGACTTCTTGATCAATGAAGTCCTTCAAACCGTTGTCCTCTAATACCGCTTCCATGTAATCCTTCCAGGCTATGTAATTCGAGCTGCCATCCAGGGCATACTTGAGTCTCAAGCCATTGAACACCATTCGTGAACTTTGAGATGTGATAAGAAATCAATTTTGTACCTACAATCAAGAACTTCAAACTTTGAACTTCTCCCTTCTTTGTATATTTTTCTCCGCTTTGATCACCTTTGCTCTGATACCATGTAGAAATTATCACTGTAGATTAAACTGATTATGCAATGTACTAAAGCAAAATACTTAATCTACTTCTACAATCAAACTTGCGGAAGCTTAATCGATTTTGAGCAAGATCAAATAGAACACATATAATAGAGAAGAAGATTCAATCACACATGAAACATGGAAGAATACTCTGGGAGAGCCTCACCTAAAAACCCCGCTATTTGTATTATCATACAAGTGGAAATATCTCAGGATTACACAAAGCTTTAGCTCTCAAGCTATCCAGCTCTCAGTAAAATCCCTCACTGCTACTCATAGACAGAATAGACAACACATATGCCTTCCTTCAGTCCTCCAAGCCTCCTATTTCCTTGTGTAGTTTCTCCTGGGTCCTCCATCGACAACCTGTGTGATTCTCACCTCACACACAACACTGACCTTTGAAATAACTACGCAATCCTGAAGGAGTTAATTCCTTCTGCATGGATGAGTTTCCTTTATAGGAAAATTCTTCCAACTGATAGTACAATTTCCTTGTCTTTAATCTCAACTCGGTTTTTGTCTGAATTGACATGCATGAGTTATTTATGAGAGAATATTCAGTTATCTGGAGAACACTAGTTGCATGCATGCATGCATTAACTAACTGAACTCACAATTAGTTCCTCCAACTATTTGGAACTAATTTAACTGGACTTAACTCAGTTAACTAAGCTAACTAATTACAACTCAAATACAACTCATCCTCATCTCCTTAATTAAGGGATAACTTCCTCAATCAAAGGGATAACTGTTGCATGTCTTCACAAAGACTTCAGGTTTGATTTTAACAACCTAATTAACTCAAGATGAATTAATTAATTATTTTTCAAACAGCTAGTGAGACTAAATTCGAATTTTAATTCTCAATTTTGATTCAAGGACAAATCAAAATTGGAATATATCCTCAAATGCTATCTATAGAAATGCTATTTATAACATTTTTATTTTTTGCGTTCCTTGTTGCTACTTTCAACACTGGTACCTGAAATGCTATCTATAGCAATGTTATTTATAGCATGTCTATTTTTAGCATTTCTTGTTGTTATTTTCAACACTCCCTCTGAACACGAAAGACATTCAACTCGAACCCGATCCTGAACCTTTGGAATGTTCTGCATGCAACACTTCTTTTAAGTGTTGTTGCTGCTGCAACTCCAGAAAAAAAAAAAAATGTACAACCTGAATCAGAATGATGCCTTTGTCATCAAAGTCTCTGACTGCTATTGCCTCTGTCGACTGAAAAATCTGCACCTCTGTGCTTTTCAGTATCTGATTGCTCTAGCCTCTATCACTTTGATCTCTCACTGCATCAATCCCACTGATTCCTCTCGCTGCATCCATGCTGCTGCTGTTTCTATCTCCCAACACTGCATATGCACTATACCTCCTCTCATCATGTTGTCCAATTCTACACTGCAACTCAGTTACTAAGAAGTAGGTAACTTATCTCCCAAATGACCTCCCTGTTGGGCTAGAAACACCCTCTGATGCTAAAGCTCCCTCTGCCGCTCCATCCGCATCTGTCTCTACCCACTCAGCCAATCCTGCTACTCCTCTTCGGGGCTCCCATAGAAATTTCTAATCAAAGAGGTTGGGTACCTCAAGGATCTTGCCCCTATTTTAGCCTTCTTGGGACTATCACTTCACATCACCCCACCTCACACCTGGTGGTATGGCTGCATGTGATCCCTCTGCCCACTTGGCCTGAAATTCCCCCCTACAGGAGGTCTACGCATGAGTGGATGCCTCCACTCGATCTCCTCTCGACTTCTCCAGTTGTGGCTGCTCCACAACCTCCTGAAACTGCTTCATCAATTATGGCTCCTCCACAATTGTCTCAGACTTCTTCTAGTGCTGCATGTTGATAGGTAATGTACTCTCCCTCTGAACCACCAAGTCTCCAACATTTGCCTTGCTCCTCAAGGCCTTGCATGCATCTTGAACCTCAAGAGCATATAGGTTCTTGACTCGTGAACCGATCTGCTTCACCTGTCTCTTGGTGATGTGTCTAAGGAAAACCTTTCCCTTATTGAACACAACATCGTAGCCTTTGTCCTCCATCAACGCGATCGATACCAAGTTCTTCTTCAGTCCAGGCACATACTTCACATCAGTCAGGGTGAGAGGAGCTCCATGCTCCCTCTAAAACACAACCAGACCTTCACCTGAAACACGGTACTTTCCATCATCGCCCATCTCTATGTGCATCTAGAGGTCCTTCTCCTCCAAGGTACTGAATAAACTCTTATCACCGGTCATGTGGAATGAGGCTCCACTGTCAAGAAACCAACCGTAATCCATCATCGATGAAACCATGCATGCGATGAGGGTAAAATCCAATTCGAACTGAGAGGCCAATGCCTTACCTTCAGATCCTTCCGAGGATCCCTTCTTGGACTTCTTCAATGGACAATTAGTTGCATAATGGCCCACCTCATGACAATTAAAGCATCACACTTTATGTTTGTCAATCTTCTTCCCACCATGGGAAGAACTCGATTTGGAATAAGAGTCCTTCTCCTTCCCTTTCCTTGCCTTACTAGCTAAGGCTAGATTTTCTTCATCCTCCTTGGATGAGGAACCATCTCTGGTGCTCCACCTGATCTCCTCCTACATCAGATCCGATCACAATCATTCCCAATCTGGCAGTTTCTCTCTTCCATTCATTGAGTCCTGGTAGCTATGCCAGCTCTTAGGAAGAGCAAGAAGAGCAAGACTCATCATGTCACCATCGGCTGTCGCGATTCCTATGCTTCCAAGCTCATCTCTGCAGGTGGTGAGCTTGTTCAAATATGTAGAGATTGTGTCGCCCTTTTCACACTTGATTTTCTGAAGCTTGTCTTTCAGTGCCAGCTTCCTCTGGTCGCTGTTGTTTTGATATAGATCGTTCAATGTCTTCCATATTGAAAACATATTTTCCTTCCCATGGAGTCTTGAGACAATATGGTCTCAAACTTCTTCCAGAAGAATTCTCCTCGTTCTCGCCACACATTTCTTCCATTCCGCCAATTCTTGGGCATTAGCTGCTGCTGGCTTGGGGACTTCTTGATCAATGAAGTCCTTCAAACTATTTTCCTCTAATACCGCTTCCATGCGATCCTTCCAGGATATGTAATTCGAGCTGCCATCCAAGGCATACTTGAGTCTCAAGCCATTGAACGCCATTGGTGAACTTTGAGATGTGATAAGAAATCGATTTTGTACCTACAATCAAGAACTTCAAACTTCAAACTTCTCCCTTATTTATATATTATTCTCCGCTTTGATCACCTTTGCTCCGATACCATGTAGAAATTCTCACTGTAGATTAAACTGGTTATGCAATGTACTAAAGCAAGATAATTAATCTACTTCTACAATCAAACTTGCGGGAGCTTAATGGATTTTGATAAAGATCAAATAGAACACATATAACATAGAAGAAGATTCAGTCACACATGAAACACAAAAGAATACTCTGGGGAAAGCCTCAGCGAAAAACCTCGCTATCTGTATTATCATACAAGTGGAAATATCTCAGGATTACACAAAGCTTTAGCTCTCAAGCTATCCAACTCTCAGTACAATCCCTCACTGTTGCTCATAGACAGAATAGACAACACATATGCCTTCCTTCAGTCCTCCAAGCCTCCTATTTCCTTGCGATGTTTCTCTTGGGTCCTCCAGATGCAACCTGTGTGATTCTCACCTTACACAACACTGACCTCTGAAATAAATACGCAATCCTGAAGGAGTTAATTCATTTTGCATGGATGATTTTCCTTTATAGGAAACTTCCTCCAACTGATAGTACAATGTCCCTGTCTTTAATCTCCACTGGGTTTTTGTGTGAACTGACATGCATGAGTTATTTATGAGAGAATATTTAGTTATCTGGAGAACACTAGTTGCATGCATGCATGGATTAACTGACTAAACTCACAATTAGTTCTTCCAACTGTTTGGAACTAATTTAACTGGACTTAACTCAGTTAATTGAGCTAAATAATTACAACTAAAATACAACTCATCCTTATCTCCTTAATTAAGGGATAACTTCCTCAATCAAAGGGATAACTGTTGCATGTCTTCACAAAGATTTCATGTTTGATTTTCACCAACTAATTAACTCAAGATGAATTAATTATTTATTTTTCAAACAACTAGTGAGACTAAATTCGAATTTTAGTTCTCAATTTTGATTCAAGGACAAATCAAAATTGGAATATATCCTAAAATGCTATCTATAGCAATGCTATTTATTGCATTTTTATTTTTTGCATTCCTTGTTGCTATTTTCAACACTGGTACCTGAAATTCTATCTATAGCAATGCTATTTATAGCATTTCTATCTTTAGCATTTCTTGTTGCTATTTCAACACTCCCTCTCAACAAGAAAGGCATTCAACTCGATCCTGATCCTGAACCTTTGGAATGTTCTGCATGCAACATACTTTCAAGTGTTATCGCTGCAACAAATCCAAAAACAAAAAATATACAACCTAAATCAGAATGATGCCTCTTTCATCAAAGTCTCTGACTGTTATTGCCTCTGTCAACTGAAAACTCTACACCTCTGTGCTCTTCAGTATCTGACTGCTTTAGCCTCTGTCACTTTGATCTCTGACTGCATCAATCCCATTGATTCCTCCCGTTGCATCCATACCGCTACTGGTTCTATCTCCCAGCACTGCATTTGCACTGCACCTCCTCTCATTATGTTGCATCGTGCTGCCCAATGTTTCATTGCAACTCAAGTACTAAGAAGTAAGTAACTGATCTCCCAACTGACCTCCCTGTTGGGCTAGAAATACCTTCTGATGTTGAAACTCCCTCTGCCACTCCATTCACATCTATCTCTACCCACTCATCTAGTCTTGCTACTCCTCTTCGGGGCTCCCATAACAGGGTCTAATCAAAGAGGCTGGGTACCTCAAGTATCCTGCCCCTATTTCAGCCTTCTTGGGACTATCACTTCACATCGCCCCACCTCACACCTGGAGGTATGGCTGCATGTGATCCCTTTGCCCACTTGGCTCGAAATTCCCCCCTACTGGATCTCTCTGCATGAGTGGATGCCTCCACCCGATCTCCTCTCGACTTCTCCAGTTGTGACTGCTCCACAACCTCCTGAAACTGCTTCATCAATTGTGGCTCCTCCACAATTGTCTGAGAATTCTTCTAGAGCCACATGTTGAGAGGTAATGTACTCTCCCTCTCAGCCACCATGTGTCCAACATTTGCCTTGCTCCTCATGGCCTTGCATGCATCTTGAACCTCAAGACAATATAGGTTATTGACTCGTGAACCAATCTGCTTCACTTGTCTCGTGGTGATTTGTCTAAGGAAAACCTTTCCCTTACTGAAGACAACATCATAGCCTTTGTCCTCCATCATCACGATCGATACCAAGTTCTTCTTCTGTCCAGGCACATATTTCACATCAGTCAGGGTGAGAGGAGATCCATGCTCCCTCTGAAACACAACCGTACCTTCACTTGAAATACACTAATTTCCATCATCGCCCATCTCTATGTGCATCTAGAGGTCCTTCTTCTCCAAGGTACTGAATAAACTCTTATCGCCGGTCATGTGGAATGAGGCTCCACTTTCAAGAAACCAACCACAACCCATCATGGATGAAACCATGCATGCGATGAGGGTAAAATCCAATTCGAACTATGAGGCCAATGCCTCACCTTCAGATCCTTCCGAAGATCCCTTCTTGGACTTCTTGAATGGACAATTAGTTGCATAATGGCCCACCTCGTGACAATTAAAGCATCTCACTTTAGATTTATCAATCTTCTTCCCACCATGGGAGGAACTTGATTTGGAATGAGAATCCTTCTCCTTCCCTTTCCTTGCCTTACTGGCTAAGGCTAGATTTTCTTCATCCTCCTTGGATGAAGAACCATCTCTGGTGCTCCACCTGATCCACAGTCATTCCCAATCTGGCAGTTTCTCTCTTCCATTCACTGAGTCATGGTAGCTATGCTAGCTCTTAGGAAGACCGAGGAGAGCAAGACTCACTATTTCATCATCGGTTGTCATGATTCCTACACTTCCAAGCTCATCTCTGCAGGTGGTGAGCTTGTTCAGATATGTAGAGATCGTGTTGCCCTTCACAATTTATTTTCTGAAGCTTGTCTTTCAGATCCAGCTTCCTCTAGTCGTTGTTGTTCTGATATAGATCCTTCAATGTCATCCACATTGAAAACGGAGTGTCCTTCCCATGGAGACTTGAGACAATATGGTCTCGAACTCCCTCCAGAAGAATTCTCCTCGCTCTCGCCACACATTTCTTCCATTCCGCCAATTCTTGGGCTAGCTGCTGCTGGCTTGGGGACTTCTTGATCAATGAAGTCCTTCGAACCGTTGTCCTCTGATAAGACTTCCATGCAATCCTTCTAGGCTATGTAATTCAAGCTTCCATCCAGGGCATACTCGAGTCTGAAGCCATTGAACGCCATTGCTGAACTTTGAGATGTGATAAGAAATCGATTATGTACATACAATCAAGAACTTCAAACTTCTCCCTTCTTTGTATATTGTTCTCCGCTTTGATCACCTTTGCTTCGATACCGTGTAGAAATTATCACTGTAGATTAAACTGGTTATGCAATGTACTAAATCAAGATACTTAATCTACTTCTACAATCAAACTTGCAGAAGCTTAATCGATTTTGAGGAAGATCAAACAGATCACATATAACAGAGAAGAAGATTCAATCAAACATGAAACACAGAAGAATACTCTGGGGAAAGCCTCAGCTAAAAACCTCGCTATCTGTATTATCATACAAGTGGAAATATCTCAGGATTACACAAAGCTTTAGCTCTCAAGCTATCCAGCTCTCTGTACAATCCCTCACTACTTCTCATAGACAGAATAGACAACACATATGCCTTCCTTCAGTCCTCCAAGCCTCCTATTTCCTTCTGCAGTTTCTCCTCATTCCTCCAGCTGCAACCTGTGTGATTCTCACCTCACACACAAAACTGAGCTCTGAAATAACTGCGCAATCCTGAAGGAGTTAATTCCTTCAGCATGGATGAGTTTCATTTATAGGAAAATTCCTCCAAATGATAGTACAATGTCCCTATATTTAATCTCAACTGGGTCTTTGTCTGAACTGACATGCATGAGTTATTTATGAGAGAATATTCAGTTATCTAGAGAACACTAGTTGCATGCATGCATTAATTAAATGAACTCACAATTAGTTCCTCCAACTGTTTGGAACTAATTTAACTGGACTTAACTAAGTTAACTGAGCTAACTAATTACAACTCAAATACAACTTATCCTTATCTCCTTAATTAAGGGATAACTTCGTCGTCAAAGGGATAACTATTGCATGTCTTCACAAAGACTTCATGTTTTATTTTCACCAACTAAATAACTCAAGATGAATTAATTAATTATGTTTCAAACAGCTAGTGAGACTAAATTCGAATTTTAATTCTCAATTTTGATTCAAGGAAAAATCAAAATTGGAATATATCCTGAAATGTTATCTATAGCAATGTTATTTATAGCATTTCTTGTTGCTATTTTCAACACTCCCTGTCAACAAGAAAGGCATTCAACTCGAACCCGATCCTGAACCTTTGGAATGTTCTGCATGCAACACTTCTTTCAAGTGTTGTTGCTACTGCAACTCCAGAAACAAAAAATATACAACCTGAATCAGATGATGCCTCTATCATCAAAGTATTTGACTGTTATTGCCTCTGTTGACTGAAAACTCTTCACCTCTGTGCTCTTCAGTATCTGACTGCTCTAGCCTCTGTAACTTTAATCTCTGACTGCATTAATCCCACTGATTCCTCCCACTACATCTGTGCTGTTGCTGGTTCTATCTCCCAACACTGCATCTGCGCTGCACCTCCTCTCATCATGTTGCATCGTGCTGCCCACTGCTGCACTTCAACTAAGTTACTGAGAAGTAAGTAACTGATCTCCCAAGTGACCTCCCTGTTGGGCTAGAAACACCCTCTGATGCTGAAGCTCCCTCTACCGCTCCATCCGCATCTATCTCTACCCACTTAGCCAGTCCTGCTACTCCTCATCGGGGCTCCCGTAGCAAGGTCTAATCAAAGAGGCTGGGTACCTCAAGTATCCTTCCCCTATTTCAGCCTTCTTGGGACTATCACTTCACATTGCCCCACCTCACACCTGGAGGTATGGCTGCATGTGATCCCTTTGCTCACTTGGCTCAAAATTCCCCCCTACTGGATCTCTCTGCATGAGTGGATGCCTCCACTCGATCTCCTCTCGGCTTCTCCAGTTGTGGCTGCTCCACAACCTCCTGAAATTGCTTCATCTATTGTGGCTCCTCCACAATTGTTTGAGAATTCTTCTGGCGCCACATGTTGAGAGGTAATGTACTCTCCCTCTCAACCACCATGTGTCCAACATTTGCCTTGCTCCTCATGGCCTTACATGCATCTTGAAGCTCAAGACAATATAGGTTATTGACTCGTGAACCGATCTGCTTCACTTGTCTTGTGGTGATTTGTCTAAGGAAAACCTTTCCCTTACTGAAGACAACATCATAACCTTTGTCCTTCATCATCGTGATCAATACCAAATTCTTCTTCAGTCTAGGCACATACTTCACATCAGTCAAGGTGAGAGGAGCTTCATGCTCCCTCTGAAACACAACCATACCTTCACCTGAAACACGATACTTCCATCATGCACATCTTGAGGTACTTCTCCTCCAAGGTACTGAATAAACTCTTATCGTCGGTCATGTGGAATGAGGCTCCATTATCAAGAAACCAACCACAACCCATCATCGATGAAACTATGCATGCGATGAGGGTAAAATCCAATTCAAACTGAGAGGCCAATGCGTCACCTTTAGATCCTTCCGAGGATCCCTTCTTGGACTTCTTCAATGGACAATTAGTTGCATAATGGCCCACCTCATGATAATTAAAGCATCTCACTTTAGATTGGTCAATATTCTTCCCACCATGGGAAGGACTCAATTTGGAATGAGAATCCTTCTCCTTCCCTTTCCTTGCCTTACTGGCTAAGGCTAGATTTTCTTCATCCTCCTTGGATGAAGAATTATCTCTGGTGCTCCACCTGATCTCCTCCTGCATCAGATCCGACCACAATCATTCCCAATCTGGCAGTTTCTCTCTTCCATTCATTGAGTCCTGGTAGCTATGCCAGCTCTTAGGAAGACCGAGGAGAGCAAGACTCACCATGTCATCATCGGCTGTCATGATTCCTACACTTCCAAGATCATCTCTGCAGGTGGTGAGCTTGTTCATATATGTAGAGATGGTGTCGCCCTTTTCACGCTTGATTTTCCGAAGCTTGTCTTTCAGCGCCAGCTTCCTCTGGTCACTGTTGTTCTGATATAGATCCTTCAATGTCTTCGACATTGAAAATGGAATCTCCTTCCCATGGAGACTCGAGACAATATGGTCTCGAACTCCCTCTAGGAGAATCCTCCTCGCTCTTGCCACACATTTCTTCCATTCCGCCAATTCTTGGGCATTAGTTGTTGCTGGCTTGGGGACTTCTTGATCAATGAAGCCCTTCAAACTGTTGTCCTCTAATACTGCTTCCATGCGATCCTTCTAGGCTATGTAATTCGAGCTGCCATCCAGGGCATACTCAAGTCTCAAGCCATTGAATGCCATTGGTGAACTTTGAGATGTGATAAGAAATCGACTATGTACTTACAATCAAGAACTTAAAACTTAAAACTTCTCCCTTCTTTGTATACTGTTCTCCGCTTTGATCACCTTTGCTCCGATACCATGTAGAAATTCTCATTGTTGATTAAACTGGTTATGCAATGTACTAAAGCAAAATACTTAATCTACTTTTACAATCAAACTTGCGGATGCTTAATCGATTTTGAGCAAGATCAAACAGAAAACATATAATAGAGAAGAAGATTAAATCACACATGAAACACAGAAGAATACTCTGGGGAAAGCCTCAACTAAAATCCCCGCTATCTGTATTATCATACAAGTGGAAATATCTCAGGATTACACAAAGCTTTAGCTCTCAAGCTATCCAGCTCTATGTACAATCCCTCACTGCTGCTCATAGACAAAATACACAACACATATGCCTTCCTTCAGTCCTCCAAGCCTCCTATTTCCTTGCGCAGTTTCTCCTCGGTCCTCTAGCTGCAGCCTGTGTAATTCTCACCTCACACACAACACTGAGCTCTGAAATAGTTGCACAATCCTGAAGGAGTTAATTCCTTCTGCATGGATGAGTTTCCTTTATAGGAGAATTCCTCCAACTGATAGTACAATGTCTCTGTCTTTAATCTCAACTGGGTCTTTGTCTGAACTGACATGCATGAGTTATTTATGAGAGAATATTTAGTTATCTAGAGAACGCTAGTTGCATGCATGCATGCATTAACTAGCTGAACTCACAATTAGTTCTTCCAACTGTTTAGAACTAATTTAACTAGACTTAACTCAGTTAACTGAGCTAACTAATTACAACTCAAATACAACTCATCCTTATCTCCTTAATTAAGGGATAACTTCCTCAATTAAAGGGATAGTTGTTGCATGTCTTCACAAAGACTTCATGTTTGATTTTCACCAATTAATTAACTCAATATGAATTAATTAATTACTTTTCAAACAGCTAGTGAGACTAAATTCGAATTTTAATTCTCAATTTTGATTCAAGGACAAATCAAAATTGGAATATATCGTGAAATGTTATATATAGCAATGTTATTTATAGCATTTCTATTTTTAGCATTTCTTGTTGCTATTTTCAACAAGGAACTGTTGTTCTCAATATCAGACATGTTGTGCATGAATAAAGGAAGTTCTCTTAACCTTGACCTTATGTTATCTGGCAATTTTGTTATGATCATGATTATGCCGATGTTTATATATATATACATGAATGTATGTATGTTGTTGTCTAATAAGGTGATTATTGTTATATATGTATGTATCTATGTCACTGTCTGATAGGGATTTTCAAGGATCATTCTTGTGAAGGAATAATTGATTACGCAACTAAATGGCATGAAGAGGTTCCTGGTTCATGAGGAATCAAATGGGAAGAGTAGTCGTGACAAATATACGAGGTTGGTATCATGTGGTTATGAGTTGATATTATGTGATTATATTATGTCTATGTTATGGAGCTGTTATACCAAGGGATACATCAGTAGAGTGAAAGTAGTGTGGTATGTGACAAGCTAGGATAAGCATGAATAAGACACATGAAGCAATCTTTCTTGGTAAGAACAATGTGGCTTTGGATGTGTGGTACTATTGTTGTGCATACGTTGTATATGTTGTACACGTTGCATCTATGATGGGGTCAGTTGTGGTGTTGTGTATACATAACATGTGTACATGTTATTTATGCAATGTTATGTACATGATGGTACAAATAGGGTTGTGAGAATATTGCATATAGGGTGTTGTATACATGTTGTACTGTCTTCATGACATATATGTGGCATGTGTGCATATGGTGTTTTGTGCATTTTGGATATGTAGTGTTGTGTATGGATGATGCTATGTACATGTTGGATATGCGGTGCTATGTACACGTGATGTTGTGTGCATGTTATACATATGGTGCTATCTACATATGTTGTTGTGTGCATGATTGTAGAAGTGGTGTTGTGTACATGTTGTACATAGGGTTCTATGAGCATGCGGTGTTGTGTACATGTCGTGCATGTGATGCTATGTACATATGGTGTAGCGTACACATCGTGCGTGTAGTATTGTGTACATGTGGTATTGTGTACATGTTGTATAGTGGTGTAGTGTATATGTGGCATTGGATACATGTTGTACAGTGGTGTAGTGTACATGTGACGTTGTGTACACGTTGTGCAGGTGGCGCCATGTACATGTGATGTTGTGAACATGTTGTGTAGGTGGTGCAGTGTATAAGTGGTAGTGTGTACATGTTGTACATATGGTACTAGTGCATGTGTGGTATTGTGTGCAAGTCATACATGCTGTATTGAGGGCATGTGGTATTATGTATGTGCATCATGTAGTCATGGTATTGCGGAATGTGTACTCGTTGTGTGGTACTCTATGTAGGTACATGCATTGGGTGGTATTTCACATCAGGTATAGATGGATGCATTGTATTGTATACACTGGGTGTAGGTGTATGTGTTGTATGCCAAGTGTAGATGCATGTATTGCATGGTGTGGTATGCAGTGTAGTTGTATGTGTTTGATGCACACTATGTGTCTATGCACATGGTTGAAGAGAAGACAGTGGGTGTTTGTCGGGTGTAGCAACCAATCCGAAGTGCGTACGAAATAAAGACAAAGGTAGAAGCTAAGGACTAATGAAAGGATAAGTATCAACATGTTATTTCAGTTTTATTATGCATTTGATTTACGACTATGGTATATGATGATTATATGGGATCTATGATTTTGGTTTATGATGGTTACATGTGATTTATGATTTTGATCTATGATGGTTGTGTTTGAGCTAACCTAATGTGATATATTTATATATGTTGATATATTTATATGGTTGCAGGCATCATATTATTTTATTTGCCAATTAAGAAAATGTGTATATGTGTATATCATTGTAAATACCGTAATGAGCTATGTTATAGGGCTCCAATATACGGTATGGTTTTTATCTGGTCATGTTGTCATGATGTTTTGATTTTGAGAAGGTCTTTCATTGTAGATACTGCAACGAGTTGTGTTATAAAGCTCCATGGGAAGTATGTTTTTTTTTTTTTTTTTTTTCAGCAGTCACATTGGTTGTAGGTGTCATTGAACACCGAGGACAGTGTTCTCCCAAGGGGGATGGTTCTGTAACAGCCCCGGTGAAAATTCCATGTAAAAATATATAAATACCACAGATGATGGGACATGTATTCCAAGCTGAATGGTGGGCAAGACATCCTAGTGTGTGTTCATTTGGTTGTTTATGGCTAAGGAAATTAGCAAAGGCAGTGACTAAGGCATTAAAGAGGCAAAAAGATATTTGGGCAAATTTATTTATGAAAATAATGGAAATTAGGAAAAAAAGGAGGTGAAAGGTCACATGTTGCATGTGAGGAGTAAATTGAAGGAAAATAATGGAAAATGAAGAAAATAGAGGCCTCATTAATAAAAATGCTTTTGAGGATCAATGGGCAAGACTTGGTCAGTTCAGCTTTGGAGCTCTTTCATTATTCTCTCTCTCTCTCATACTCTTGGACACTTAGAGCTTTCTTGGAGCATTTTGGCATTGGATAAAGAAAGGCAAAGAAGGCAAGAGGAAGCAAAGATCAAGTAGGGAAAGACAGGATCAAGCAGCTACAACAGTCTTCATTGCTGGTATCAACTTGCATGTGTATTTTCCTTGCTAGATTTGGCATGCATGGGATTGCATGCATTTCGTTTCTACCATGGCATGGGTTTTTCCAGGTGTGACAATATTTTCAGCCTAACCTTGCCATTTCCTGATATCTTTGATGAGATGAGTTCTCTCATGCGTTTTGTGGGGGATGGTCGGATTGGATTCGAAGTTGAGTGGGGTGGATCTCTGAATTGACAAACACATGGTGGTAGTGGTCCCTAAACCAGACTGAGGATTCACGAAGCCACTGGCCTAGTAACCCCTGAACCAGACTGTGAGCTGCGTGTGCCTTGGTGGGCCTAGTAATCCTTACCAGTGAATGGTGGGATATACGATAAAGCCAAGAGGTGGATTTTCTCTCCGTTGGGCCTTGTGATTCCAGGATGGAATGCATGGTAAACCCTGGTGAGTATGTCTTAGTATAGGGCCTAGTGATCCCTGGATCAGACTACAGATGCATGGTAAAGCTTGAGAGACTAGGAGGCACTCAAATTCCTCACGGTGTAGGCAAAGAACTCCGGTGGCATCCACATTGATTGGTGTTTTTGATTTGTTCTATGAGTCCCACATTCATGCTTGGAATATGGCACGAGGGTGATTGGCTAAAGAGAGACTTGGCTCAGCCAATCTATGGTCAGGTGGAACGTGGTAGTCCCATCACCTGGTGGTTCATTGCATTATTAATGAAAAATTCATTCCCTTGATTTTCATGTGAAAATGTACTGATATGTATATGGATTTTGATGGCTGATATGTTTACTGTGTTTCTATTCTTATTATGTTTTTTATATCCAAATTTACCTCAGAGGGTGTGTTGTGGCCAGCAACAACCCCCCTTCTTATTTTAGTTTTGACATCAATACTAAATAAGTGGGGACCCTTCATCTAGAAAATAACGATAAATTAGAACTTATATTTCCTTTTTGAATAAATCTTACTATCATAAACTTAGGAGAATATACGCAAAAATCCAAAAAGACTTAAGTTTATGATGAGTTCAAATAAAATCTTTCTCTTAATAAAAAGCATCACATCGCAAAAAGGGAAATAATGACATCATATAAGCAAACTCCTACAAATGCGAAATCGCGATGCGAGATTGCACACCCAAGGAACTCATCGCATCACAGTTTTCATGTCCTTCAAACATCACTTAAGGTGAAATGTTTCAAAGCTGGCGATATGCGATAACAAGTATCGCAAATCGCATTTTGCAGAAACGCATGGTAATGAATGAATGTCGAAACATAACAGATTAGCGATATTGCAAAGCAAATCGCAAAATCGCATTATCGTAGATCTGTAGGGCTCGTCGTTCTAGAAAAGGTTTTTCTTAATCCGATGTCAAGTCATGCAAATTAATGTTAATTTAATAAGTTAGTTGATTATCATTAATGACATAAGGTTTCGACCTGATCAAGAAGTCAGTTCACGTAGGGTGATATATTTTATATGATTTCAAACATTTAAAGCTTTCCCGTCACCTTATTCATATCATTACTCTTTCCTGATTTCATAAATTGCAGGAGCGGAAAACGTAAAGGTATACATAGAAGTGTAATGGGAAAAGAAGGAGAAAATCCAAATTCTGAAGGCATCTAATAAAATGCGCAAGAGGCGAAAACTGGCACCAGGGAAGTCTGAATTAAGAAACAGAGGTAGTTTTCGATGCATCGCTAGGCAAAACCCCTTGAGAAGGAAAGCCTCTGAATGCTCAATCACCAGAAAGTTCGAAAAATTGCAGGAAAAAATGCTAAAGGCTAAAAACAAAACTCGAGTTCTAAAAACTAGTGTTATTTATCAGGGATATATTTAAATGGTATGAAAAATTCTCCCAAATGCAAAACATTTACAGAACAACTGGAGGCAAAAGGCTGAAGAAAGAGCAGAATCCATCAATAGGTTAACCAAGTTGAATTGGGATTCTTACTAGCAGTATTTGGTTAAACCACACAGTCAATGCATGACTCTCAAATGCCTCACTAACTCTGCGGAGAAGATAGCGCCAGCACTTGCCGATTCTATTTTTGCAGGACAACTAAAGTAGGAGGTCGGCCAACCAACTCTCCTCAAGCCAATGCTGAATGCTTGCGGCCACAGAGAATAGATACATAGATAGTAATTTTTAGATTAAGTTTTAGATTTAGTTTTAGTTTCATTTTTGCCTTAGATGAGGACGGTCATTTAAACTGCCTCCTATATTTTTGTAATAGACTATTTTTAGGATTTATCTAGTAGTATTTCAACCCTTCTCATTCATTTAGAGAAGGGTCCTGAAATTTGTCAAAAACATTTCCTCAGAACATGCACTTCTGCACCCTCAGAGGAGGTTTTGATGAATGAATGGAACAAGGTTTATTGATATCTGTGTTTAATATCTGCTACTGAAATTGCACTTTTGTACTCTTAGTAGATGTTGAACTAAGAAGAGATAGATCATTATTGTTGAAGCTCATGAATAGAACTTGTTATCAATGTTACTTTTATCTCTTAATGATTTCTGCTTATGTGTTTAATTGATATTCATGTTTAGTTATTTATATGTGAATGCCTGAATGCTTGAGTTATCATTTGGCACTTTTGTCCGGTGATGGCTATTCTGTTTGTGCTTAATATATGAATGACTTATTATGCGATATGTTTTTCACAACTGTTCGGCTAACTTTTTATACGAAACAATTCATCTTTGTTGAGTCCTTTTCTTATAGAAATTGAATGATCTTTATTACCAATTGCTGTAGAAACTATTTTAGATCACATAATTGAAAGATTAAATCCTGGGTTAGTTTAGAATTAGATATTTCGGTTCATTAGAATACAATTTGCATATTGTTAGACTAGATTTAGAATAAAAGCATTTTACTTAGAAATTATTAAGAAGGAAATATCAATTCTCAACACACACACACACATAAATTGGGAAACTGGTCCCATATCCCCAGTCGGACCCACCATCCCAAATTGAAAAGGAGCTGCTTACCAAGGTCCAGACCGGGTGGGTACCCCCCTTGTTGTACACCCGATTTTCGGGGCTTCAACAGGGTGTTACAACTACCTTTCTCTAGACTCTAATTGACTAAAAGAAAATACAATGATAGAGGCCCCTTATCGATTAAAGGAAATGATTGATGAAGTCCCATTCAAAGCTTCTGACCATTCACTCCTCGATGCTTTAGAGATTCTCTTGTCACTCCCCACATATTCTCCATAATGTCCTGAAAGAGATCTGCATAGACAGAGACAAACAAGAGATCAAAGCATCCAACATATAACCAAATAGATAAATGGACTAATTAACCAATTATATATCATAAATTGATCAATATGCAATCACAATCTATGTAGGTGATCAAGGAATCCTACAAATTAGATCAACAAAGATGTAATTGAGAAATAACAATTGCTTTTATATTAATAAACTGGAGAAAATCCTTACAACCATATAACCTTGATGTTGCAAGTCCCTTCTACAATCTCCAACCCTTTCCCTTGCAAGAGTAGCCTTCAAACCTTATTCCAACAACATAAACCTAATTCCAACAATCCTCCCCCAATCCATTCTCCAAGGGATGAGATCCACTAATAGTGGGATAGGGGTTCCACAAAGGAAGGGGAGTTGCTCCATGATGGGAGGGATCAGGGCTAAATAAGCACCCATTCAAAGCTTGTTGGTTGGGATAGATGTTACCAACAATAATTCTATACTTTAATTTTTATTTTTACATTCATTGAGTCATGTTCGCAGGTCATAGTGTAAGACAATGTGTACTTATGCACATTTTTTAAAGGTCTTCTCTGCGTATGCGCATAAATTAACTAGGGGACTACACAGGTGGCCCAAAACATGGTTTTTGCACCAAGGGATCCAGGAATTCCACTTTCTTTGGGATGATTTAGATTCTAACTTTGTAGGGGAATGCTCTTGGAACACATTTGTGGATAGTGAAAGATCCAAACCGATGGTTATTTTCCTAATGTGACAAAATGACATGTAATAGCTAGGACCATGGAAATTCCGCTTTTGAATATGATCCCAGGTGGGAGCTCTATTTTGGATTATCAACCACGTGATTTTTTATTTATTTTGGAGGACATTTTGTTTTAGAAAGCTATTGTACCCACCAGGGAGGAGAGCAGGTTGAATATGGGGAGAGAATGGTGTATCCTTCTTTAGGGGTCTAGAGTTTGCTACTTCCCAAATTAAAGAATCAGGTCCTTCCCAAAGATGGATGAAAGAGGAATTTAGGAAATTTAGGTAGAAATTACATATCATGCAATGTTTTGTTGATATGTGTAAGTATCGAGCAGACTTCCAGATTGTGCGCCCCAACATAACAATATTCCAAGATGCGTGGATGAGAAATAAAATATTTTGATCACTAAGGGTTTACAATAGGTGGTTAGGGAGGAGATGGTTATTTTGACTACCAATCCATGAGTCGTTTTCAATTAAACACTTATTTTGTTAAATTATAGCAAGAAAAGGCTTCATTTGACTTGTGCCTTAGTTAAATGGAGAAATTTGAATTTCCACATCAATAGGATGACTTGAGTTGCAGTTAGTAGTAGTGACATGGCCAAGTCACTTAAGTCAGTCAATTCTTATGGGCAAGAAGTAGAATTGTGCAAGAGTTGATTGCTAAGATCTAGAAATCTAGTGGAGTTATAGTTTGTGAAACTTAGTTATCTGGGCTGTAGTCATGAATAGAGTTAGTAGGAGTTCAGTTGAGTAGTTGTAATTGTTGTTAACTCATTGATCTCTCAGTTAACTAGTCAATTTACTAAAAATAGCCCTAGTCATGCATGCAATTCGAATTTCCTAGTTGAGTGGAGGGAAAAGACATAATTGTATTTATTATTGTATACCAGTGAGTGTACAAAGTTTTCATGTAGCAGGTGAGCTAATTTCCTCAGGAATTACGTAAGGAAGTAGAAGGCACCTATTCTTTAGGAGCAAGATTTGCGCAAGGAAATAGGAGGAAAATGGAGGCCTATTTTCGCTAAGTGTTGGTTAGAGAAGAAGATTAACATTGTAGTGCACATTGAGCTTCAAGGATTGAAGTTGTCATTGTAATAGATCTATATTATCATATGATATAATACAAATAGAGGAGGGGCTTTTCCCAATTGGGTTCCCTAGTAAAAATATTGTGTTCATTGTGATTGAATGATTGCATGTGTTTCTATTTTATGTTTTCCTTTTCGCAGATTGAGTAAAATGAATTTGTGTCTTCTCAGTTTGATTTCAGTAGCAGCTGCAAATTTCGAGTTATTTCTACATGGTATCAGAGCTATTAAAAACTACATAGAAACCATGTTCCATATCTTCTCTCAGAGAGATTTCGAATAGCAGATTTGTGGTGTAGGAATTTTCTTCAATACATGAACAATGTCTTTCTATGGATCGAGGCTTGAGTATGAATTGGAGGGCACTTCAAATTTAATAGCTTGGAAAGACATGATGGAAGTTGTGCTAGATGACAATGGAGTATTGGAGTACACACAAATTGATATTCCAAAACCGACAACATCAGATGCACAAAAACTAGCTCAGTGGAAGAAAGACACAACAAAAGCCGTGAGGATTATCCTGGAAGGAGTAAGAGACCATGTGGTTTTGAGTTTGCTTGGAAAGTAGACTGCTTATGCAATGTCGAAAACACTCATAGAGTTATTCTAAAGCAACAGTGATGCGAGGAAATTGGCATTGAGGGACAAGCTCCACAACATTTGAATGGGTAAAAATGAAATTGTTGTTCAATACCTATCCAGATTCACTCAGGCTCGACATGAACTTGGAGGAGTTGGAGAAAATGAGTCATCATCTGAACTTGTGAAATATAACTCCTTGGCCTTGAAAAATCCTGGCACAACTATCACGATTCAGTTAATGGAAGAGACAAGCTACCAGATTGGGAAAGAATTTGGTCTGATTTGGTGCAGGAGAATATTATAAGAAACACTAGAGATGGAGTTTCGTCTAGACCTGATGAGGAATAATATTGTGCTCTAGTTGGCAAAGGAAACAATTCCAAATTCAAGAAGCATTTCTTCTTGTGTGAACCCCTACTTCTCATTACCAAGGATTTGACTTTCGCAATGGCTCTTTTATACATACCTTGAGGGAGGTTTTGGATGAGTGTATTCTACCTCTTTTTCTTCTTCTTTTTTGGATTCTTCAAGCTATTCTTCTTCCTTTTCACTGATGGACTGATCAAGTGGGTTAATGAATCTTGCTTGCTCGCTTTTGAAAGGTAATTCCTCATAAACTTTTACATCAATATAATCAATTATGTTGTGTAATATTTTATTGTACCATCTATAACCCTCTCTCTTTATTGAATATCATAAGAGTATTCTTTCATCAACTATAGCATAAAACTTACCCAATTTTTCATCATTATATTTGATGTAACATGTGCTACCAGAAACTTTGAAGTGTTTTATTGATGTTGGTTTTCCATGCCATAATTCGTAAGGTGTTTTGTCATTGTTTTGCTTGAGATGTGCTTTGTTTAAAATATGGACTATTGTATGAATAACTGTAGTCCAATATGTTTATGGCATATTTATTTCATTCATCATTACTCTTTCCATTTGTTGCATTGTACTCCATTTTGTTGATGGGTGTTTATAATTATAAATTCTCTCTTAATGTTGTTTTATTCACAAATGCCATCAAACTCTTTTGAGAAAAATTCCCCACCGCTGTCTAACTTTACACACTTTATTTTGCATCCAATTTGAGTCTCATTCAGGGATTTGAAAATTTTTAAATTTTCAAAGACCTTTGATTTCTCCCTTAAGAATGCGACCCAAATAAGCATGGGGAAATCGTTAATAACTAATGTGAAGTATCTCTCACCACTTGTAGCCTCAATTCTTGAAGATCCACATAAATCTATATGGAATAGTTGTAGAGGTATGTTAGTGGATGAATGTTATTTGTTTTGAAAGGCACTTGAGCTTGCTTCCCCATTTGGTATGATTTGCAAATGATATTGTTTGGCCTTGTAATTTTTTATAAGTCTATTACTACTTCCTTAGTGTTGAGGTTTATAATATGATCAAAATTTAGGTGCCCCAGTCTTCTATGAAACAACCCACTTTCATCATGTTTCCCTAAATAAGATTTCTTGTTTTCTTCCTTAAGAATGTATACATTATTTGAGGTTCTCGCAACCTTTGCTACTATTTTTCCTATGTTTGTTGACTTTATTTCACAATCTTGGGAGTGAAAAGTAATGTCATATCCTTTGTCACACATTTGGATTACACTCAATAGGTTGTGCTCAAGTCCATGTACAAAAAGAATGTCCTGAGCTTAACCTTTTCCATTGTCTAGACTTATTGTGCCTTTTCCCATAACCTTGCGTGGAGCGTTATTACCAAAAGTGACATTTCTTGATTTATTTTCATTGAGTGATAAGAACTTACTTTTATCACTGGTCATATGCCTAGAGCATCCACTATCCACATACCAATAGTTGTTTTGATTTTGAGCATATAAAACAAGGCCACATTTTTCTTTCTTTCCCTCCTTTTTCTTTTTTTTCCAAAACTTGGGTTCTTCTTGTATTTTATTATATGAGAAGCTAATCTGCAATTTTTTGTTCTACGCTCTTTCTCTTTATGGCCAAGATTATGACAATTACAACATTCAATAACATCTAAAAAGGGAGCAAAAGGATTGTTGTCCTTGAGATTATTTCTAATTGAATTTGAAAATCTATGATGTCTGCTTGGTTGATAAAATTTACTTTCTTTATTTATTATTTGGTTGTTTCTAAGATATGTTTTGAAATTCATGACCTTGTGACCAAAATTTGTGCAGGAATAACAATAACCATTAAAAAAAAATCAGTACCTGGGAATAATTTGCTTTTGTGGATGTGACCTTCTAGGCATTTGATGACATTATCTTTTAGGGAAGCAAGAAATTTGATGATTTGATGCCTGATCTTTAAAGTTATTCGAAACTTTGTTATAGAATTTTGTTGGCTATTGCCGAGTTGTAGTGTTACTATCATTCTTCTTATTTTTAATTGTTGATTATTATCCTTCCCTTGAATTCCATGGTTATTACTTTATGTGAGAGCTTTGGTGAAGTTGATTGGTCTTTTGTCTTCAAATTCCTTGTTACTTGTTTCTCCCTGACAATCCAAACCAATATCTATCAGAGTGGTGAAAAATTCATTTAACTTTTCAAAACCTTTAATGTGCTTTAGATTCAAATTTAGTTGAGCCTCGACTTTTTCCAACTCCTTTCTTAAAGAGACTACCTCTTCTTCTAGTTTTTCACATTCCTTACCTTTCTCTTGCAGTTGTTGCAATAGAATGTCTTTGGCCTTTTTAGATTCTTCCAAATCTACTTTAGTAGGAGTGATGAGCCTCCAGATTCAGGTTCTTCTTTTACATACTTGATTGATAACTCTTTTTGTTTCTTATTATTTTTATTATGTCTATCGATTTCTTCTAAGGCACTAATTAATTTTCCTTCCATGTCTACTTAGGCCTCTTCTTCACTTAGCTCACATCCTTTATGTCCTTCATTTTGGGTTTCTAAAGCCATGAGCATGGAGTCACTTATTCCTTCTTCACCAAAAGGTTGCTCATTTTTATCTTCTGAGCCTTGAGGAGTTGTCTTCTTGGGTATAAAATATTTTCTTTTTAAAATTCTTCTCCTTCTTAAATTTCATATATTTATTCTTTTCTTTGCTATTAATATTTTTTTTGTAAGCTTGGTAGATCCTTACTTTTCATTAGAATATAAACAAGTTACAACCACATAAAAACAGGTTAGGTGGTCTCAACTTTCCCATCGGCAAACCAAGTCTATTGACCACCTAACAGCATGATAAGCCATCTAGTAGCAAAAATCACCGAGTCTATCTATCCAAGCTATATAAGTTTGATTATCATGTCCACATCCATACTCTATTTGCCTATAGATATATATGACTGTAAACTAGAAATTAAAAACTATCCGCATAAAGACTAATCAAAATTACTGAAAGCCAACAATCTATTCATCTTGCTCGGCGAAGGCAGATGCAACCAGGGCCAGATCTTTAGCACTGGAGCTTGACAACTTTGTCTATGAAAGCAGACAAGGGAAGTGTCTCTCCATGCTGACAAGGTGTCCTTCTTGGTTCTGCATTTGAAATTGTAGCTTCTGAAAATCCTGAACAACAGTCGCCATGCTCACCGAGATTTGTTCTGAGGCCTTGCCCATGAGACTTTTCATCAGCCAGTAAAGATACAGAGTCTATTTAAATTGAGTCACTCTCCCTCTAGTGTGACCAGGATCCAGAACTAGGAGTCTCCAGTCCTCCATTTCAACTTCATTCTCTCTTGCTTGTCGGTTTAGTTCCTCCTCCCATTATTCTATTAGCTTTCTGATCTCATTGCTAGCACCTTCCCTGTATGCAGTGGCCGCTTCATTTATCAGGTTAGCCACTGGCTTTCTGTTGCGTCACTTTCCCAAAGAGCTTGGTTTATCTTTTGCCTCAGCCACCCAGGGTCTCTTGTCTCAACCCTTCCCTTTCACCGTTCTACCCATTGTCTCACTGCCTCGATGCCTGTTTGTCAAATTTTGTGGAAATGGGGAGGTTAGCCTCGATGCTCTTTGCACCTGAGATTGCTTACCATGTCGAGGACCTAATATGGAAACACAACACTAGAATTTCCAGAACATTATATTTTGTTTTTCCGTCGCCCGTAGGCTCTGCCATTCCACAAAATCCACCACCCCTTGTTCAATTGCATAACAATAGAATTTAAGGATTCCATACCCAACATGTCCATTACCCGCACCCTGGTGCAGGTTCCTTTTCCCCTACTAACGCCCCTTCATAACCAATGCCTTGCACATGCTTCGACCCTGGCCTTGGGTACGAGGCCCCAACAGTTGGCCAACCACAGACCCTTTAGCAGGGTGCCCCAACCCACTAATGCCAAGCCTTTCGCCTCTACTACCAAAATTTGTATTGCCAGTCCCCCAACTAAAATGACTCAACATCGTCTCAACATTACCCTTACCGACACTGCAACACGAGCTCTAAGCATCTATCCCCAAGAAATAACCATCCAACACTCTGCTTGTCACCCAAATTCCACCTAACCATCTGAGGCTGGCATGTCTAGCGCGAGATTCAATCCCAATCCCAGACCCTAGATGACCGTGCCCCTCAACAACATCCCCACAACTTTTTCAACTAAGGTGTTGGGTGCCTACCCTTGTAGAAATTCCCAATGTATATCAACAAATTATGCAATAGACTAAAGCAAAATACAATATCTACTTCTACAACAAACTTTGCGGAAGCTTAATCGAATTGAGCAAGATCAATGAGAACACATATAACTGAGAATGAGAAATCAATCACACATAACACAGAAGAAATAACTTGGGGAAACCCTCAGCCTAAAACCCCAATCTCTGTATTATCATACAAGTGGAAATATGTTCAAGTTACAAAAAAATCAGCTCTCAAGCTATCCTGCTTTCTCTGCAATCAAACAATACAACTCACAGACTGAATAGACACTGTATATGTCCTCCTCAAGCCCTCCAAGCCTCCTATTTCCTTGCGCAGTTTTTCTTGGGGTCCAATGATGC
Source organism: Pinus tabuliformis (assembly GCA_031772625.1). Taxonomy (NCBI): domain Eukaryota; kingdom Viridiplantae; phylum Streptophyta; class Pinopsida; order Pinales; family Pinaceae; genus Pinus; species Pinus tabuliformis. Next base: position 129,219,525 of record CM062820.1, on the reverse strand, counting down.
TACATGTGTGAATTGGCCTCATCGCACTCACAAAACCTGAAGAAGTAATTGTGCAATCCTCTAGGAAAGAATTCCTTTTGCATGCAAGAGATATTCACAATGGAATATTCTAGCAACTGATAATACACTGTCCCTCCATTTGATCTCAACTGGGTCTCTGTCTGAATTGAAATGCATGAGTTATTTATGAGAGAATATTCAGTTATTTGAAGTGCAGCAGTTACATGCATGCATGCATTAACTAACTGAATTCACAATTAATTCAACAAACTGTTTGAATTAATCTAACTAGACTTGACTCAGTTAACTAAGTCAACTAATTACAACTCAATATTACAACTCATCCTTATCTCTTTAACTGATCGATAAATTCCTCAATTAATGGAGAAACTGTTGCATGGCCCCACATAGACTTCATGTTTTATTTTCTACAACTAATTAACTCATGGTGAATTAATTAATTATTTTGCAAACAGCTGCTAAGATCAAATTCGAATTTTCACTTCTCTATTTTAGTTCAGGGACTAACTAAAATAGGAAGGTATCCCGAAATGATATTTATAGCAGTACTAAATTTAGCACTTCTATATTTAGCATTTCTTGTTGCTATTTTCAACACTCCCTCTCAACAAGAAAGGGATTATCAATAACCCCAATCCTGTCTCTATGGAACTCGAACTTGCATTTTGACAATGCCTTAGTCAAAATATCTGCATCCTGTTCCTCAGTCGAAACATACAGCAACAACATGATCCTCTTGACCACACAGTCTCGAAGATGGTGATACCGAATATCAATGTGCTTGGACCTATCATGAAAAATTGGATTCTCAGAGAGTTTGATACAACTCTGATTATCGCAGTAGATCATGGTTGGATCCATCCTCTGACCAAACAATCCCACTAGAATCTTCCGCATCGAAATGGCCTCACATGCAGCCTGACTAGCAGCCATGTATTCAGCCTCTGCTGAGCTAAGTGCAATTGACCTCTATTTCCTGCTGTACCAGGAAACTGCAGCTAAACCAAGGTTGAAGATTCCTCCAGAAGTGATCTTCCGGTCTGATGGACTCCCTGCCCAATCCGAATCTGTGAATCCCTGAAGCTTCACTCCATCTGTCTGTTTGTACCACAATCTGAACTGATATGTGCCTCTGAGGTATCTCAGCACATGCTTCGATGCCTTCCAAAACAACTTGGTAGGCTGAACCATAGCTTGACTCAGCTGGTTCACCGCAAAGCATAAGTCGGTTCATGCGTTCACCAGATACATAAGTGAACCCACCAGCTGCAGATAAATAGTAGCAGTTACTACCTCACCTGAAGTAGCATCCTCCTTCCTCCAGTTCCTAACTAGAGGAGTCTGCATGGGCTTGCGCTTCTCCATGTGAAAGCGCCTGAGTATCTCATTGGCATACTTGCCTTGAGACACAAATACTTCACCATATTTCTGCCACACCTCCATGCCTAGAAAGTAGTGCATAAGACCCATGTCTTTCATTTCGAACTCTCTTGCAAGGTCCTCCTTGCAAGACTGTATCAGCTGATCATCACCTGTCAAAATCAGATCATCGACATAAAGAACAATGATCAATGGTTTACCTTCTACCATGATGTGGTAAAGGTTCGCATCTACTTCACTCTTAGTGAAACCCAAACCGGTGAAATAACTGTCGATTTTGGTGTACCAAGCATGTGGTGCTTGATTTAACCCATACAAAGCCCTCTTGAGTCGGCACACATGCGACTCACGATCGAAGTTCTCGAAACCCTCTGGCTGCTCAATGTACACCTCCTCCTCAATCTTCCCATTGAGGAATGTTGTCTTCACATCTCTCTGGTGGATCTTCCACCCCATCTGAGCTGATAGTGCCAACATCGATCTAATCGATGAGTACCTTGCTATGGGAGAAAAAGTCTCATCGTAGTCGATCCCTTCGACCTGTGAGAAACCTCGGGCAACAAACCTTGACTTATGTTTCTCAACACTGCCATCAGCTGCCATCTTTACCTTGTAAAGCCATCTGGAACTGACCACTGACTTACCTTGAGGTCTTGGGACAACATCCCACACACTGTTTCAAATGATAGAGTCGTACTCCTCTACCATTGCATCAACCCAGACTGGTTGTTGCACTGCCTCCTCGAATGAAGAAGGTTGGGTATCTACACACTCCCTGTGATGTAGATAAAGTTACCTCTACAGACAGAGGCAACCCCTCTAGCCCTAGAGTGGGTCTAGTCACAACAAGATAAAACAACAACTAATTCCTTAAACAATCATTTTTGAAAGATCCTACCTCATGCCGGTGTTCGATGGAGCCTTCGTTACGCTGCTTCAGTTATCGTTTCCTTCTCCTCGATGGGTGATTCACCTGAAACAACACAAGAGAACAACAGAACACATAATAGAGCACAACAATGAACTATTCACTTACATAGTCAAGGAACCATAAGCTATCAAATACATTTCATATAAGATATAGCAAACAACTGTTTATTGTATTAATATGAGCAATAAGTAAAGCTTACAACCATGCCTTGACATCACAAGCTTCCTTGAAGGGTCTAGTCAGTATGTCTCCTCAAGCATTCACTCTCAAAAAGTCTCCTAAAAGGCTGATATCTCTCTCTCTCACCCAAAAGAACTAGTATAAGGCTAAGGCATTCCACAACCAATTTCTAGACTATCAACAATTCACACTACAAACTATCAATCCAACACCAAAAACTTGCTAATTTGTTCACACCCAAAAACTAGCTGATCATAGCAATGGAGGATGCTTTTATAAGAGGAGGAGCCTCCATAAATGAGGGAGATGGAGCTTATCTTCATGGGAGGTTGCTCAAAAGGCAGAACCATCATCTCAAAGGAAGAAAGGCGAACTTCCTTGACTCAACAACTAGTTCCAAAACCACCCAGAAGCATTATGTTTGAACTAATTCGCCCTATTTGGGTCGTCGCGAGTCAAACACTAGGACTCAGAGACGACGTCGCGAGAAAATAGTGTATTCAGAGCTATCATCACAAGCAGGATACCAAGGACTTGCGACGAGCCCTAAAATCCAACCGACGCAGAGAACATATGTACTCTTGTGACGATGTCATGAGGTTCTGGTTCACTTTGGTCCATCGTTGTAGACAGAATACTGGAGTCTTGCGACGATCCCGAAACATAGGCAAAAAGGTTCAACTTCAGGATTAATCAGCATGGTTGATCTTCTGGAGTGATATGGAAGATACATACACATATTTTGATGTATGACACAAAACATATGCCATTCAAGAAACCGGCTCTACCCGGGATCAGGGGATGCGAGGTCGGTGACAAGATACTGTGTAACAGATGCCCCCTAAAGCATGAAGGCCGAGAGAGTGGGACGGGTGAAATGCTTTACGAAACCATACCTGAGCCGGAACACCATCGTAGAGAACCTGCAGACGCAAGTACAACTGATATCTCTAACAGTGAAAGAAATACATGTAGTCTAGGTATGGGCGCAACCATCCAAAAGACAGATAGAATTGGTCTGTGGTCTGGACGTAGCTATCCAGTCGATAAGACCATATGAAAATACAGGTATGGTCACAACCATCCAGAAAGACTCAAGTATGGTCACATCCATCTGATCAAAGAGTCATGTATGCAATCACAAACCAATCCACGCAACCTTAACTTATGTAATCTGAGTCTGGGGTCTTAAATCAAACCCGATCATAGTACAATCTCTAATATGCAAATAAATGTGTCGAAGTTGAGCACACTAGAAAATCGCTTGATTATCGGCCAATGATGTGAACCGTTAACAAGCACGAGAGAGACCACCAGTAATGTCAATGGTTCTCAAGGCATTGCTAGTACAATCCACAAAGTGTGAAGAATGATTTGGAGTTGAGCACTTGTGGAATCACCAATCGAAGACCAATGATGCAAGTCTATCTTCGAATGCAAAGAACTTGCCATTGAGGCATGTAAGTTCCAAGGTACCCGAAAGGAGTCTCTAGGTCAACTTCCTGGATAATGAGTCGAGGTCGACAGGAAGTGATCCGTCGCAGGAGGGCCATATTGTTTCGCACATCAATGATGCGAGACAAGATGTAGATGGATGAAACAGAGAATCAAAGGAGGATGTAAGGGTGAAAATTGCAGAAGGATTAAGCTCTTGAACATATCGGCGACACGACTCCGGAAAGTGGCAGCATTTTGGTACCAAGGGATCGATGGTCATGTGGAGACAACAGGGATCGAACGGAATGAGGCAAAATGAAGAACCCAAACCCCAGAAGGCCAATGACGAAGTGAAGATGTCCCAAACCTGGTGAGTAGCAACAAAGGTGTCGATGTTCAAGAGTGACAAGCTGCCGTAGGTAATCAACAAAATATTTCCAAATTTTCCCCCCACCATTGCTGGCGAGTACCCCAATTATTTTTGAAACACAAGCTTGAAGGGGATAGCATATGCTTGCAATATAAGTTTGTCCTTTGGACAAATCCAACCCAATGAAATTTTAACGAACCCTAGGGAGGAGAAGCTCGGGTCTCATCATGGCGACAATTCCAATGTCGTTAGGGTTTAACGAGTCCGACGTAGGTAAAACTCAGAGTCTTTTTCATGTTTAGAGAGTTTGAAAAGACACAGAAAAGAAAACTCCAAAGGGGCCCTTTTCATATGTTTGTGTCTCTCAAGCCTGAAAAGGTAGAAAACGATACTTGAGAGAACCGCTTGACTATTTCAGTCAAGGAGTACTTTTCGTAAATAGAACCTCCAGTCTGAAAAAGTAAAAAACTTACTAGATACATGACTTTTCGCAACCATTAACGAGCTCGAAACGACAAGGGCTCGACAATCTTTTCACGTTTCAAGAGTCAGAGAAGAGCTTAAAGTGGACCCCCCGTTTTTATTCTCTTTAAACGAGTTAAAAAGGGAAATACTCGGCAATCTTTTCATCTTTTATGAGTCAGAAAAGAGCTTAAAGGTGACTCGTCCTAGAGGAACGAGTGGTATAAAGGGTAGCAACTGGTTCCGGTAATGGTGGAACTGCTCAAAACATGTAATGTTCAAGAGGCTGGCTAATAAAACCACTCATCGCTGTGGTCCCTCAAGAAAGGTAAAACAACCAAGTGAAAGCATATGATTGGATAAAGAGATGGTAACGACGGAATGAATCAACCAAGGCTCATCTAGCAGAAATTAGCTGATAAAAATGGCAATCACGAGGGTGAAAATTGGCTGCGGGTTCATTTTTACACAAGCTTGAACCATGGAGAACTCTGCTTGAATTCAGTTTCATGTTTGCACAAGATTGAAATGAAAAACTGTGCTTGAATAAGTTTCACATGCCCACAACATAATGATTCAATCGAGGTACATGCCCCCCAAGCTTCATTGCATTCAACTAAGTGGATGTAATGAAGGTTCACTTTCGAGATCTAGGAAAGACTCGACTGGGCTTTTACGAGACCTTAATCAAAGACTCGATTGGGAAAAGGGAGTTGTTTCAATTTTTTAATGAGGTTGACACAGTGAAATAACTATCCTCAAGACATTTGTTTCATTTTTTAATGAGGTTGACACAAGATCAAGAACTCTCCTCGAGATGCCTTGATTCATTTTTTAACAAGCTTGACACAAGATCAGGAACTATGCTCCAGACTCGTTTAATTTTTTAACGAGGTTGACACAAGAACAAACTATCCTCGACACTCTTTGTTTCATTTTTTAATGAGGTCAGCACAAGAAAAGAACTATCCTCGGCTAAACTGTTCATGGACCATATGAAAACAGGGCTCCAAAGAGGTCTTCACTAGAGGGAAGAACCATGCTCTAGGAGGAATACATGTCATTGGGCACCAACGACAGATCGGGTTCCAATGCCCCCAATACATGATGTACGAGACCATTTGCATGATCATCAACAGATGCGGAGACGGAATGGGTGGCCACATAATTGACCTGTGGTGGGGAAGGTATTGCTGGTAAACAGGAACCGATAGGAGATGATGGTTGTACAGGAGGTACCTGGTGACCAAAGAAAGACAATTGGTCTATAGTCATGATTCTTCCGTCATGTGGAAAACAAACAACACGGAAAAGTGAAGAAACAAGCACCCCCATGACGTAAATATAGTCACAGCCAAGGAGAAGACTGAAATCCAACGCACCTTGGACGACCATCACATCTATATAGACGGTTTTACCTCCCAAAGTAACCAGGAACTTCAGAAGGATCCCCAAAGGTTGACTAGTTCCTTCATTGAAAGCTAACAGATTCTGGGTGACAGGCACAAGCTATGGGGAACCCAAAGCTTGCCAAGTAGTGGAAGGAATGAGGCTAACTGACACACCTTCATCCAAGAGAGTGTGAGGTACTGCCTTATTATAGGCGTGTACTGTAATATGGAAAGGCACATAAGATGGGAGGCAGAAATCAGTCAAGTGGATCCAGTCGAAGGAAACAACAGAACTACTTGATGGGGGTGTCGTATGATTGCCCCCATGCTCTACCGGAATCGAAGAAGGACTCTCTTGATTGGCTGAGATAGGAGGGTCGTTCTTGGATTCAAGAGAATTTGACGAGAGGAGAAGAACATGAGCAGTATGATCATTATGCTCTTCTGGAATAGAGTGAACAACTGGTGGTGAAACCGAGTCGACACTCTTTTCAACCAATGGTTGGTCGAAAATAGACTCAACACAACCAGGCTCGGGAAGAGCAGGATGGACAAGAGATGAATCCAAGTCAATCTCTTTGCCAACCTCTTGAAGCCCGAAAATCGGGTCTACAACAAGGGGGATACCCACCCGGTCCGGACCTTGGTTAGCAGCTCCTTTTCCGTTTGGTATAGTGGGTCCGACTGGGGATATGGGACCAGTTTCCCAATTTATGTGTGTGTGTGTGAAGAATTGATATTTCCCTTCTAAAAGTTCCTAAGTGAGATGCTCTAATTCTAACTCTAATCTAATAACATGCAAATTTTATTCTAATAAACAGAAACATCTAATTCTACACTAACCTGGGGTGTAATCCTTTTGTTATGCGATCTAAAATGATTTCAAATAACAATTGGTAATAAAGATCATTCAACTGCTATGAGAAAAGAATTCAATAAAGATGAACCACTTCGTATAAAAAGTTAGACGAAACAGTTGTGAAAAACATATTGCATAATAAGCTATTCATACATTAAGCATAAATAAATAGCTATCACTGTACAAAAGTGCCAAATGATAACTCAAGCATTCACACATTAATATATAAACAACTGAACTTGAATATCACTTTTAACACAAAGGCAGAAATAGTTAAGAGATAGAAGTACCATTTATAACTAGTCCTACTCATGAGCTTCAAGTGATAATGATTTATCTCTTCTTAATCCAACATCCACTAAGAGTACAGAAGTGCAACATCAGTAGCAGATATTAAATGCAGATATCAATAAATCCTGTTCCATTCATTCATAAAAACCTCCTCAGAGGGTACAAAAGTGCATGTTCTGGGGATAAGTTTTTGACAAATTTCAGGACACTTCTCTAAATGCATGAGAAGGGTTTAAATACTACTAACTAAATCTAAAAATAAATTATTACAAAAATGTAGGATGCAGTTTAAATGACCATCCTTACTTTGAGCAAAAATAAAACAAAATTAAAATTAAAACTGAATCTAAAATTAAAATTACTAACTACTTCTGTATTTGATCCTTGAAATCGCACGTGTTCAGATCTGTTTGAGAAGAGTCGGCTGGCCAACTTCCGACTTTAGCTGTGCTGAGAAAACATAATCGGTGAGAGCTGGCACCATCTTCTCGGCAGAATCGATGATGCACTTGAGAGTCATGCACTGACTGTGTGGTTTTACCAAGTACATCCAGTAAGAATCCCAATTTAACTTGGTTAACCTTTGGATTGATTCTACCTTTTCTTGAGCCTTCTGTCTCCAGTCTGTCTGTAATTGCTGTGCCTTTGGTAGATATCCTGGAGTGGTTTCTGTGATCAGGTTTTCTCTATGCAAATTTTCATTTATACAATCAATAACACTGTTTGCTGCCGTGGCTGCTTCTTCTGCTACTTGTTCTGCTTCCCTGAGTTGTGCATCCCATTTATTAAAAAGCATTTCTTTGTGATTGTCGTTGATCTTTGGTGTGCCTGCTCTTTTCCCTCCCTCTGTTTCTTGCCAAGTCAAATACTCAGTAACTCGTTTATCAATTAAATCATAATCATTTCGTAAATCTACAACTTGATTAGTGATTTTATCGCTTATTTCACAGTAAGAGTTCCACTGCGATATTCTTTGGCACAATGCTTCCTGTTGCTGCAGTAGTTGATCATTCAAGGAAATGGATTCTGTGATGAATTCTGTAATTTTAGGATCATCCTTGTGCATCTCCTGCACATCCCACAACTGTTTTTCTTTCTCATCCAAACTATTCTGGTAGCTTATCTGCATTCGTTGGAAGTCCTGCTGTAGTCTTTCAAGCTGTTTCTGTGCTTCGTTGTTGGCATTGGCTTGTTGCAACTGTTGTTGCAAAACTCGTATCTGGTCTTCCTTTTCTTTTAGTAGTTGCTGTACCTCAGACGCTTTATCAATGGTTGCAGAGGCATATGCTCCTGCGATCTGAGATAATTTGGTGAGATTCTCAGTGGGATCGGTAGTAGGATCTTGCCATAGGACGTCTAATTGTTCTACCTCATGAGAGAGCACGTTTTCCAATTTCCTTTTCTTCCTTTGTCTTCTTACTACTGCCTTGTGTTGCGGACTATAGAATACATCAAGAGGAGGAATTTCTTCTATCTTGAGGATGAGTTCAGAGGATGGGGTGATGGGAATATATTCCATCTCTGGGGTATTGCTAATTGTTCCTGTGATTATATCTTTTGTTGCCTGTACATCACTTGCAGGTGTCTTTGTACTTGGTCCCTCTAGATTGATCAATTCATTGAAGGTCTCCCATTCTTTATCTAGTTCGGTTCTATTTGTTGATGGCTGAACGATGAGAGGGGGAGGATCTGTTTGTGGAGAGGTAAAAGCCTGTTGCTGTGGGAGCTCTTTTGATTGGGCGGTATCCTTTATTGACCCCTCGCTTTTACCATGGTCACTTTCTGATCTTTTGGAATGTTCAGATGTTTCTTTTCCGGACTTAGATTTAGACCTGTCTGTGCTTGAACTTCTACTGAGACTGATACTCGGAGTTGGTTCCCTTTCGGGTTCCAAGCGTAGTTTTTCTAAGGGGATACTAGCTAATCTTCTTTCCCTGTATATCTTAAACTCTTGAAATTCTGCTGGAGAGAATCACATTTGGGCCGAAAGCATAATTTCTTCAAGTGTGTTTTTCTGTTGGAATATGTCATCAAAAAGATCATCTTTTCTAGAAAACACCTTTATCTTGAGTGCAGTAGTAAAATTCTTAGCAATATCATGAGGGTCGAACGGTCTTGCTGAAAATTTGAATAATTGTAAACATGTTATGTTGTTTACTTCTGTGAATGCATGGCCTACATCAAATAGTGAAAAGGCCCCACAGGCTATAGGAAATTGTGGCCAAATAGCCTTCTTTTTATCTTTCAAATCTTTAGTCAAACCTCCTTCTTCGCAGGTTTGATAAGCAATTTCTCGTGCCATGAGTTTATCAGGGACATACAAAGGTAAGACGTGAGGGGAAGCAGAACTTCCGAATACCCTGATATATGTAAACAGTTCTTCCCCGAACCATCTCACGACAGGGAGTATGTCTACTTCTGCTTCAGGAGAACATCTTGGAGCATTCTTATCATACAACATTTTGTACAGGGGCAACATGATTCCATGACAAATCTTGTAGAAGTGCGGAGTGAACTTAGAGTCCCAAAATTCTTTATGATAGATATGAATGGGTAAGGGGTCTTGAGTCATCCATTTCCAACCCATCATAGGAAACTTAGAAACATAACATATCGCATCCATCACATAAGCAGATAAGTAAAAAGGGGGATAAATTCTCTGAGAAACAATTCTTTTAGACCGGTAATTTACAATGGCCGTGACAAGGTTATCGGACAATATTTTAGCCCAATCCACAATAGTAGCATCCATGGTGGCATCCAATAATGGTAGCCATTCAGATGAAAATTTGTTAATTTCTGGCATTCCAAAAAGTCTACAGAGCATGGCAGCAACAAAGCAATACGGGGAGGTGAGAGAACCAGTACTATACATACCATGTTTATCCTTCTTTAGCGGTTTGTCCCTCCTCGACCAGTCTTTGGTGGTTTCTGCCAGGTCTTGGTTTTCTTTTGCAAATTTCTCCATGAACTGTTTGTTATAAGTGGCCTGTGGCTCTGGTAAATGATACATGAGCCTCAAATCTTGTGCAGCGAATGAGCCAATGAGTCCTTGACCCTGAGTCTTAAACTGTCTGTTTCTGATATCCACGTTGTCTAGTATCCATTTAACCATGTCTATGTATGGAAGAATTTTGGGCCTCGCCGCTATTCGGTGTAAGAACGAACAAGCTAGCTCTGTAAGGGATGCTTCGGAGGAACTATGTGAGCCTGCAGTAGCCTCGACCTCCATTACTATGGGATTCTCTTCCTCAAGTAGATTGTACATGCCTTCCCAGGTAGAAATACTAGCATCTCGGTTGCAGGCAATGTCTGTATACAAGGGCGCCATTTCCTTCTCTTCAGAGCTCGAGGCTTTGCCTTTCTTTCCCATAGTATCCTGCGTACTGCTTTGTATCGTTCTTTGTTCTTCGTTCCTGCAATTTACAAGTGAAGTGAGAATAATGATAAGGAAAGGTGACAGGAAAGCTTTAAATGCCGAAGACATATAAAATACACCACCTTACGTGAAATGATTTTTTGATAAGCACGAAACCCTATTCCATTAATTACTGGAAACTAACTCATTAATTGGCATTAAAGCACATAACCAGGTCTTGGTTTATGGAAAATACTTTTTCGAACCACGAGCCCGCAAGATCTGCGATGAAGCGATTTTGCGATTTGCTTCGCAATATCGCAGATCGCAACATCGCAGAATCACGACATCGCTTGCTTGCTATATCGCAAACTCACAATATCGCATTATCGCATAATCGTTCTATCGCATTGCCACTTTTATCGCAATATCGCATAATTTCTCTATCGCAATATCGCGTTATCACGGGAGTGTGTCATATGACAATTTTCATTAATCTGTTTCCTGCGATTTGCGATATGCGCCGTTGCATATCGGTAGTTTAAAGTTTTTCAATGTGAGCGATGTTTGACGCATGCGATGCGATATATGTCCGTAGTCCCTTATCGCGATTTCACAATTTTAGAATTCGGCTTGCAAGGGGGTATTCATGATCCTTTTGCGATGCGATATTTCCTAAGGAATAATCCTACTTTATCATAAAACTTAGGCTTTTTGATTTTTTAAGGGTTTTCTCCTAAGTTTAAGATGGTAGGTTTTATTTAAAAAGGAAATATAAGTACCAGTTGATTTTTTAAATTTTTGACTAAGGGTCCCCACTTATTTAGTATTAATAATAACACCAAATAAGAAGGGGGGTTGTTGCTGGCCACAACATAACCTGGAGAGGGTTCGAAGAGAGCCTTGGATAACCAACTGGAAGTTAGGGTGAAGGAGCTGTAAAACTTTCCAAAATGGCGGAAGCTTTATCCATGAGCAGACAAAGGTGAAGGAGATGGTCGCCTTCACATAACCTACAGGGGAATTTAATCTTCCGTTTCTTCTTACCACTACCAGTTGAGGGTGTAACATCAACATGAGCATCAAAAGGCGATGAGGGACGAGCTAGATCGTGAGACCACACTTCTAAGATCTTAGGAATCCCAGGACAATCACGAAGAAAATGGTCACCCTTGCACAAATTATAAGGAAATTTAACCTTCCGTGGAGGATCAGAAGGTTTTTCGATAGGAGATGTACTTGGAGCAATAGCTGCGCGAGTGGCCTCTCGCTTATCTAACTTCTTCTTCGTTGTCTTCCTCTTCTTCTTCTTAGCCTCCTGGTTACTGGGTTTATAACTTTCACCAGGCGAAGTAGGAGAGGAGGGTGAAGAAACAAGGGAAGAAGGCAAAGGCTGAACCTTAGAATCATCATGTCGTGATTCAAACGAAAGAGACTGTGGAACAGGAGTCATGACGCTAAAGACCACCGAGGTTGAAAACAAACAAACGGGTAAACTGATGGTTAACCCAGGAAAGGACAATGTTGCCATATACGGAGCACCAACATTTCCAAAAGAAGGAAAAGGGCTAGGACTCCCACCCGGGGGAGACCTTGACTGGTAGACTTTGGAAATGTTGCCATTGGGATCGACCTTGAAAGGAACTCTAACTGTAACCAAGAATATTTCGTGGGCAGTAAATTTTACGACATTGAAACAAAACCATGTCTTTTCATATTTTAAGAGTCGAGAAAATGACGAAAGGTGACTCTATCTCTTTCGAGGTTTAATGAGCCTGAAAGGACAAGTGCTCAGATGATCCTTTTACTTTTAAGGAGTCGAAAAGGAATGAAAGTGACCGCTCAGGAGTACTAGACACATGGTTTACTATACAAGTCGCAAAACTACATATACACCTTGGTGATCAAATGAAAGAGAAATGACCAAGGACTTTCCGTACGACAGTCAATCTTCTCGAATGCTGTGTTCGGTGCGTTATGATTCGTAAGGCGGTAGAATCGGCTTCCTATGGATAATAGGATGATAACCTAGTGGGGTCTCCCAATATATACTAGACGGTATGGGGAGCACAAATCCGTACTAGTACCTATTGGATCACAAAAGGAGGAATCACCCAACCTTAGTGAAAACAATAGTAACTAGGTTTAACGACGCCGGAACACGTCTCTAACCTAGACCTCTAGATATGTGTGTGTTAAGTTCCAATGCGTTTTTAAGTTCATTCAATAGATTTTAGCAGTTAATCTTGAATTAAGTCTCAGTTTTAAGGCCCTACCGAATGCATTTTAACAATTCCTAGGATGCAACTAAAATGAGTAAATTACTAGTCCTTTCGATGAACAACTACCTAAATAAGGGTAAGGAGTTCATTTCCAACCAAACACAAACGATAACAAGCAAATGCAAGAGAAGCAGTGCATGCAAGCAATCCAATCACTAGGAAACACAATGCATCAATTTCGCTTATCTCGCAACTACTAATGAAAGATTTTAACTTTTACTTGTAATTTCTCAAACATGAAAAATTCACTAATGCAAATGTGCTTTCACTTTCGTATGTTGTATGAATGCAATATTTTTTATTTTTGAGATTTAATGACAAACAAGCAAATGCAAGCCTGACTGATCCAAACAAATGTAATCTATGTTTGATAGTGCGGAAATCAAATCAACATGAGAAACTGGTTCGATAACCAAACACTACAGACCAATCAGAAAGAAGACAAGCAGTAGAACAACTTCAAACAAATCAATCAGATGGTTGTGGACGAATCTTGGAAGGAAAAGCAACCCAGGCAGATGACTTCTTGACGAAACCTTAAAAAGATTTAGGTCACAGAGCCTGAAAACTCAAGACTCAGACAAATGAAACCAAGGAGAAAGTGCCTTAACAAAATACAGTCAAAACAAGCTTGATAAGATACAAGAGACAACAGGGGACAAGCAACACTGGCTGATTCAGGAGGTAAGGCTGTGAAAAACAACCTTACAGGAATCGTCGCAGGTGTTAACTAGCAACCTGAGACGAAAGCCAAATCGTCATAGGCACAAAGCTAGAAATTGAGCGACGTCGTCGCAAGAGTACACCTATCTTCGGCGACGGTCCGATTTCAGGAATCGTCGCAACTGTATGACAGGATATCCATGACGTACAACTTGATCAAAGAGGACAGGCACGACTCGTCGCAGCTGTTAAGAGCTAAACAATGACGATCTCAATTAAGAGGCAAAACAAAGCAAAAAAAACCTAAAAGACACCAGAATTATCTCTCAGACAGTGAGAGGGACTACTAGATTTACTCAAGTAACCTAGAACGCTGACAGCTCAGTCCCAAAACCAAGAGACACTATGTAATTCAATAAAAAAAAAATCAAGAGAAAAACAAGAGACAACACACAAAGGAATCCCCAGCGGAGTCACCAACTTATGATGTAGGTAAAGTTCCATTTGTGGACAGAGGCAACCCCTCTAGCTCTAGAGTGGGTCTAGTCACAACAAGACAAAACAATAGCTAATTCCTTAAACAGTCATTGTTGAAAGAGCCTACCTCATGCCGGTGTTCGATGGAGCCTTCGTTACGCTGCTTTAGCTATCGTTTCCTTCTCCTCGATGAGTGATTCACCTGAAACAACACAAGAGAACAACAAAACACATAATAGAGCACAACAATGAATTGTTCACTTACAAAGTCAAGGAACCATAAGCTATCAAATATATTTCATACAAGATATAGGAAACAACTGTTGATTGTATTAATATGAGCAAAAGTAAAGCTTACAACCATGCCTTGACGTCGCAAGCTTCCTTGAAGGGTCCAGTCAGTATGTCTCCTCAAGCATTCACTCTCAAAAGGTCTCCCAAAAGGCTGATATCTCTCTCTCTCACTCAAAAGCACTAGTATAAGGCTAAGGCAATCCACAACCAATTGCTAGACTATTAGCAATTCACACTGCAAACTATCAATCCAACACCAAAAACTTGCTAATTTGCTCACACCCAAAAACTCGCTAATCATAGCAATGGAGGATGCTTTTATAAGAGGAGGAGCCTCCATAAATGAGGGAGAGGGAGCTTATCTTCATAGGAGGTTGCTCAAAAGGCAAAACCACCATCTCAAAGGAGGAAAGGCGAACTTCCTTGACCCAACAAATAGTTCCAGAACCACCTATAAGCATTCTGTTTGAACAAATTCGCCATATCTGGGTTGTTGCGAGTCAAACACTAGGACTCAGAGACAACGTCACGAGGAAACAGTGTATTCAAAGCTATCGTTGCAAGCAAGATACCGAGGACTTGCGACGATGTCACGAGGTTCTAGTTCACTTTGGTCCATCGTCACAGACAGAATACTGGTGTCTTGCGACGATCCCGAAACATAGGCAAAAAGGGTCAACTTCAGGATTAATGAGCATGGTTGATCTTCTGGAGTGATATGGAAGATACAGACACATATTTTGATGTATGACACAGAACATATGCCATTTAGGAAACCGACTCTACCCTGGATTAGGGGATGTGATGTCGATGACAAAATACTGTGTAACACTCCCCAACCAGGGCCATGTACTCAGTGTACCGCTCGGGCGAGCTCCTTTGTCTGCGCTAAGAAGATGGTTGTCCCACATTCTCCTGCACATCCAGCGTCAACCTGTCAGCTTCCCTTTAGCATTTCCACCCATCTCTGGAAGTCTCAGCATGAGTGGATGTCTCCACTCCCGGATCCTCTGCATGCGGCTGCTCCGCATCAATCTGAGGCTCCTCCTCCTTAGGAACTGAAAATTCCTCCTCTACATGCAACTCGAGCTCCCTCTCAAGTGATAATCGCATGGCTTTCTGCTTGTCGAACTTTAGATCCCTACGTACCACTATCCTTTGACTAGTAGGCAGGTACACCCGATAGTTGTGGGGAATATCCGTACACCCCACAAGTATTCCCAACTCAGCTGTTGGATCTAGCTTCTTCCGATCATCTTTGGTCACATGACAGTAAACTGATGATCCAAAGATTCGGAAGTGACTCACATCTGGTCGCTTCCCAGAAAAGGCCTCCATAGGTGTCTTCATTCCTAGTATACGGTGCATGCTTCTGTTCTACAATTATACTTCTGTATTGCATCCCTTAGCCCACAAATGTAGTGGTAGGCTTTGGTCATGCAACATTGTTGTTGGGAAAAGTATCCATTCAGAATGCCCCTATCCCACTCTAAGGTGTGATAGTGCCTTAGCAACAAACAAGGAAACTTACTTGAGTATTCTTCTTTATGAAATGTAAATGAGGAGAAAGGATCTAACTAACCTGTGTCTTTCGCTAGTTTGTTGATCCAATCACTCCTCTCTTTGATGGCTCCCAGCTCCCTGCTCCCTTATCGGCCTAGCTTCACCGAATTCCTGCAAGATCACAAGAGAGAGAAACTACACGAAGATATAGATATACATTCATAAAAAGCTCAGGATCAGATTAAGCTAAACATGCAAATATAACAAAACATCATGATACACAACATGTAGGAGAAACTCAAATAGTTTATTGATAGAATAAGAAAGTCCAAGAGGAGATACAACCAAGTGAGTCCCGATCCAGCATCTACCTCCCAACAAAGGAATCCCTTCCTCTTCTCCAACAAAGCATAAATCACCCAATGTACTAATCTCAATCTCAAACCAACAACAATTCTCTGCAAAGTACAAAATTCCAGCCTCTGGATCTCTGGGATGAGGGATCCATATATAGATGTAAGCAGAGAGGATGAGTCAGCTTATGTTTTGACTTGTGGCTTCTCTCTGTCAGTTCTTGCTTCCACTTGGAGACTGAGAGCCTCTTACTCATCACTTGGTCGAATTCAGTGAGGCAAGTGTCATTGGAGAAGATTATGGAAGCTTCCATGGTCTTTCCACCTCGTTGAGTGACTCTGCCACTTGTCATTTCCCGCTCAACGCACCTGGGTAGTGCATTCAAGTGCGTTGCAACGCACCTAGACAGTGTACTGGGGTGCTTTTCAATGCAGGCAGCTAGTGGAGCACTTGAATTGATCCTGAATTGACTGTTTCTGAGTGGTTTTTGGTGGAGAACTTCTGGGAGAAGCTGTCATTGGTTGACCTTGTTCCTTTAGGAGTTGTAACAACATCTTTAGGGACTTTGGATCCCTTGAATTATGGACATTTCATGCTTATAGCTGTAAGGCACAAAAATGTCTATAACAAACATCGCTCAAGCTACTCCCACAATCGATCTGTTCTTCCTTTCGGCCACCCCATTCTGCTGTGGGTTATGGGGTGCCGTCAACTCTCGTTTAATTCTTTCTGTAGCACAGAAGTCTTTAAACTGTTGGGAGACATACTCTCCACCATTGTTGCTACGCAAGGCTTTTATTTTCTTTCCAGATTCTTTCTCTGCCAAGGCTTTAAACTCACAAAACCTCAAGAAGGTTTGATCCTTATTTTTCATAAAGTAGATCTAGCATCTACGGGAAAAATCATCAATAAAAAGAACATAGTACCTTTGTTTAATTGTGGACACTGTAGAGAATGGTGCACAAACATCTGAGTGAACTCGCTCCAGGATTTCTCCAGCTCTACTATCTTGATCTGGAAATGAAGATTTCACATACTTACCTAAGGTAAAACCTTTGCATGTATTCATCTGCTCAAGTTTTCCCTTGGGTAATCCAGTAGAAATTTGCTGCATGATCTTTAGGGCTCCATGGTGCAAGTGGCCCAGTCTTCTATGCCATAGCTCGCCAACATCTTGGCTCTGCACCATCTTGGCTTTAGAATTCAATGCAGCACAGTCGTCTACCTCCAGCTTGTAGAGATTCTTTACTCGAATCCCAATTGACTTTGTCTGTCCAGTACTGTTATGCCACAGGAATACCTTTCCTTTGCTAAAGACTACATCATAGTCTTTATCTTCTAGCATAGTGATAGACACAAGATTCTTCTTTAGACCTGGTACATACTTTACATCAGTCAGGGTGAGGGGAGCTCCATGCTCCCCCTGAAACACAACCATACCTTCACCTGAAACACGGTACTTTCCATCATCGCCCATCTCGATCTGCATCTGGAGATCCTTCTCCTCCAAGGTACTGAAAAGATTCTTATCACCTGACATGTGGAACGAAGCTCCACTGTCCAGGTACCACACACATCCCACCATGGATGAAACCATGCATGCGATAAGCGAGAAATCCAGCTCAAACTGTGAGGCCAGTGCCTCACCATCAGATCCTGTCGAGGAACCCTTCTTGGATTTCTTCTGTGGACAATTTGTAGCATAATGGCCCACTTCATGACAATGAAAGCCTCACAATTTTGATTTGTCAAACTTATTCCCACCATGGGAAGAACCAGATTTGGGATGGAATGCCTTCCCTTTCCCTTTCCTCGCCTTACTCGCTAAGGCTAGATTTTCCTCATCATCTTGCTTCGATGAGGATCCATCTCTGGTGCTTCTTCTTATTTCCTCCTGCATCAGATCCGATCAAAGTCGTTCCCAATGTGGTAGTTTTTCTCTTCCATTAACCGAGTCTTGGTAGCTATGCCAACTCTTAGGAAGACCGAGGAGTGCAAGACTCACCGTGTCATCATCAGCGGTCATGATCCCTACACTTCCAAGCTCATCCCTGCAGGTGGTGAGCTTGTTCAGATATGTAGAGATCGTGTCGCACTTTTCACACTTGATTTTTCGAAGCTTGTCTTTCAGTGCCAGCTTCCTCTGATCGCTGGTAGTATGATATAGATCTTTCAATGTTTTCCACATGGAAAACAGTGTCTCCTTCCCATGGAGGCTCGAGACAATGTGGTCTCGAACTCCCTCCAGGAGGATTCTCCTTGCTCTAGCCACACATTTCTTCTATTCCACCAATTGAGTAGCATCAGTCAGCTTGGGGACTTCTTGATCAATGAACTCCTTTAGACCGTTGTCTTCTAATACTGCCTCCATGCGATCCTTCTAGTCTACATAATTCAAGCTGCCATCAAGGGCATACTCGAGTCTTAAACTGGTTAACTCCATTTGTGAAATTGAGATGTGATAAGAACTCAATTTCTATATTCAGGAACCTTAAACTTCGAACTTATCCCTTCTTGTATATTGTTCTTCGCCTTGATCACCTTTGCTCTGATACCATGTAGAAATTCCCACTGTAGATCAACAGATTATGCAATATACTAAAGCAAAATACAAGATCTACTTCTACAACAAACTTTGGGGAAGCTTAATCGAATTGAGTAAGATCAATGAGAACACATATAAATGAGAATGAGAAATCAATCACACATAACACAGAAGAAATAGACATACTCTTTGCAATCAAACAATACAGCTCACAGACTGAATAGACATTGTATATGTCCTCCTCAAGCCCTCCAAGCCTCCTATTTCCTTGCACAGTTTTTCTTGGGGTCCAATGATGCCACATGTGTGAACTGGCCTCATCACACTCACAAAACTTGAAGAAGTAACTACGCAATCCTCCTAGAAAGAATTCTTTCTGCATGTAAGAGATATTCACAATGGAATATTCTAGCAACTGATAGTACACTGTCCCTCCATCTGATATCAATTGGGTCTCTGTTTGAACTGACATGCATGAGTTATTTATGAGAGATTATTCGGTTATCTGAAGTGTAGCAGTTACATGCATGCATGCATTAACTAACTGAACTCACAATTAATTCAACAAAATGTTTGAATTAATCTAACTGGACTTGACTCAGTTAACTAAGTCAACTAATTACAACTCATCCTTATCTCTTTAACTGATGGTTAAATTCCTCAATTAATGGAGAAACTGTTGCATGTCCCCACAAAGACTTCATGTTTGATTTTCTACAACTAATTAACTCATGGTGAATTAATTAATTATTTTACAAACAACTACTAAGATCAAATTCGAATTTTTACTTCTCTATTTTAGTTCAGGGACTAATTGAAATAGGAAGGTATCTCGAAATGCTATTTATAACAGTACTAAATTTAGCACTTCTATATTGATAATTTCTTGTTGCTATTTTCAACAACCCTCGAGAGCCAACTTGTCAAAACCTTCGCAGCAACCTCAGTGAAGACAATATGACAAACGATGACAATTTCACAAACATTGACAACATCCCAACTCTTGACCCCCTAGTTCACAACATGGGCTAGACAGAAGCATACCCCTGAGCTGACACCCTTGCCCTCAAGCCAGATAAGCCCCATGTGAGAGAGGAAAATCCCATAGCGAATTGACACTAGGGAGGTTCCATTGAAGCTGGGGTTCTGCCACCAGAATCCCAACGCTGTGCACTCCCCCCAACCCAATTTACGCCTACTCACCAACCATTTCCCCCCATACATATCCTAATTATCAAACTAGACAAAGGGAAGCATGATGGAGGGAAAGAAGAACCAATTTACATACCTGGTAGCCAGCGTTTGGAGCCGATGGAACCTCCACCTCTTCTGAAGCTGCTACTCCACTCTTGCCTCTGGGACCTCTACACCTTCTCTCTCCTTACTGTTATCCTTCACAGCGATCCAGAAACTTACCAAAGTGTCTTTGCCACTTTTCTTCGTGACGATTTTCTTAAACATGCTAAAGGCCACTGCACCCATCGCCTCGAGCGTGTGGGGGGTGGTGGCATCATTCCTCTGCGTACTCATCATTAAGACGGTCTTAATAGATCCATCCGACAACAAGCATCCCGATCGGGGACTTTGCTATTAAATTTATTATATTCCTTCTTGAATGGAAATTTTGATGCAAAATGAAGATTTCCTTTATATTTGCCAATTCATTTCTTCATTCTTTTAATAAACTTAGCCTCTTCTTCATTCGATCCAGAACTTAAACATTCTTGGTCATATGTTGTTTTCTTGTCTGCTTTAAATGTTGCTTCCCTTGATGTAGTTTTGCCTTTTGTAGTCCTCATTTCATAGGTTGCTAGTCTAAGTAATTAATCAATTGTTAAAGTTTCAAGATTAGACATTTCCTCAATAGCTAATACCTTATGATAAAATTTGGTAGGAAGATATCTCAACACTATTTTAATTATTGTGGACTCCTTTATAGTTTCACCAAGGCCTCTCATGACATTCACTATTTCATCAACTTGAAGGAAAAAATTTGGTATATCCTCATCATCATTCATTTTTAATGACTCAAATAGAATTCTACGGACTTGTATTTTTGCCATTTTTACTTTACCATCACCTTCATTGTTGTTCTTTAACATGTCCCACATTTCTTTTGCAGTCTCATAGTGCACAACTGTAACAAATTCTAATTCAAACAATCCACTTAGGATTGCATTCATTTATTTGAATTAAATGAGAACTCAAGCTTGTCCTCTCTGTCCACCAATACAGGTGGCTTTTCATAGCCATTCACCACTGCATTCTAAACATTTGCACCAAGGGACGTTATATATGTCCTCATTCTCACTTTCCAGAAGGTATAGTTCATTCCATTAAAATGAGGAGCTTTGTTGGTAGAACATCCTTTTTGGCTAGCCATGTCTTAGGTTTAGATTTGCCCTCCAGTTGTTAGATCAATCCAGAAGGAACCTGCTTTGATACCAATTGTTGGAAACTAGGAAAATACTTTGGGGGGGGTGGCGGTGAATCAATATTTTTATAATTTTTAGCAATTTTAGCCAATTTATTTAATAACGAGTAGATCTATTTAAGAATTCAACAATTAACCATGAAATCTATACACGTCAATACAATCAACATCACACACATAAGCAACATATAGAGACATCGTGTGTATATATATATATATATATATGGAAACCCATCAAGAGATAAAACCACAGGTATTTTTGTTTTGATGTAAATGCAAGCACCAACTTCTTTTTACATCATATTATGTGGGCACCCACCTAGAGGAGGTTGTGACTTCTTTTTCTTTGCAAGCACCCACTTGCTAGAAGCACCGACACCCAATGTTCACAGACACTAACCTGCTGATATTTTTTCGGCACCAAAATGAAGGAGAGACCAATCCTGTAATAAATGAGATAAATATTTGTTCTTACAAGTTCTGATGATCTTAGTTTTAACAACATTATCTTTATTTCTAATTCTCTGCACTTTTCTCTACAACAATTTCAAGTTTCACTTAATTTCTTCCTACGACATTTGTTTTTATCCTTTTTTTCTTTGTATGCTTCAGAATTTTTGCATTTAACAAATTTTTCCTTATCTTCTCATGTCAATATTCTGTCTCTATTTCTCATGTTGTTTATTTTATCAGAACAAGAGAAAAAAAATATTCATTACAATTCCAAGGACTCGTTTATATCGATATCCTCTCATCACCTATATCTTTTCGTATTCACAATTTTTTAAGAATTAAATCACTTCAACTTCATGCTATTTGACATTCATTGTTCTATTCATTTCTTTTTTTTGCTGAAGCAAGAGTCGGTCCTTCAAATCATATAAAGCTAAAAATAGGTTACATAAAATACAACAAAATCAGAGGAGAAGAGTGCCATAGAGCAACTTTCATCCTGAGCTTTGGGCGCTGAGCCCACCCAACACAACACACCACCTAAACCTTTCGAACCGACATCTAAGCTCAAAAGGAAGAGGATTAAAGAAGGAAAGGAGACAAGTGACCTCGAAAAGTCAAAAAGTGGACTCAACAAGGAAATAAAGACCGAATTAACAAAAAATCAAGTCCGCCAGGGGGTAACCCTCGAGCAAGTAGTCCGCACAAGCTTCTCCAAACCCATCCTTGAGGAGAAACTAGCAAGGAAGATAACCCGGATCCGCCAACTTGCACAAAGAACCATAGCCGTTGATCTACTTCTATTATATCCGATGGCTCTAAGGAATATCGGGCAGAAAAGAAGACTAAGGCTTACCCGCCCGATAGAGGCGGTATTCTCTCTCCTTCGTGAGCCACGTGTTGATCAGTTAGTGGCATCGGGCGCAATCCTATAAAACTGCTTTGGGTTTTGAGGGCTCCTGAAAACCACTTTAACTGTAGCCACCCTCTTTTTACCGCGGTTGGCTTTACCCCTTGCCAACCAACCAGCTGCAAGACCCACTTGAGTAAATTGCCATGCAACTTTGATAAGAATGTTGCTGTTAGTCCTGACTGCTCGCTCTTTGCCCAAGCTCCCTGCAATCCTAGTGCTATTAGTCCCCACTCGTCTGAGAGTTCTGGGTTTGTGGAGGTCTGGGCCGCAATTCCGGTCAAAGGAACGAATATTCTTTTCATTTGAATCCCTGGTCTATTTCTTCATGTAGACTAACATCCACTCTTTCCCCGAATCTGCAACCTATCAGGATCCCCTGTTCTAATAGAGCTCACAGTCCTCGTTCACCTGTCTGAGACACACGTCCTTCAATCTGCCCTGGGGGACCTCTGTCCAATTATAATTATTGTTGTTTTTGGTACAGAGAGCTCCTTCATTGGCTAAAATGTACACTAATTTATTGGTTGTCTGACGCACATGTGTGAATCGTAGGGTTCTCATGTTCTGCAGATGGCATTGGATCCTGTGATAAACTTGAAGAAGCCTCCAATGACTCGACACCTTTTCCAGAACAGAGCCATAACTGATTTTCTTGACCGAATTGATAACCAACTCAGAGTCTGCCTCACTTATGATGTTATGAAGATTCGAGTCTTTTAGGATTTCTAAGCATTGCTCAGGGGCCATGAGCTCCGCCAGATTGTTAGTGGCTTTCCCCAAATTACTATGGAAGATGATTTCTATACATCCCTTCTCGTCCCTTATCACTCCACCATAACCAGCCATGCCCGGGTTTCCTTTTGATGCCCCATCAATGTTACATTTCCTAAAGCCTTGAGGGGGAGGATACCAGAAGTCTTTTTTAGGAGAAATTGGATTTGACTTTTTGATATTGCCCTGTGGAATGAGCCCCTGCAGACCCAGCTTTAGTAATATTTGAACATCAATATTTGAAGGGTTATTTTCAGGGGGTTTTTTAACGAGGGTTCCTATCGTCTCCTTGATCTGTTTTAAAATCAGATCCATGATTCCCTAGGAAGAACCTTTCCTGTTATCGCAAATTTTATTGTTGCGTTCTTTCTAGACATCCCAGATAAGGAAGCCTGGAGCTAAAGCCCATGCTTTGTTGACTGTATCATAATCAGAGAAATTTTTCCTCCATTTCTTGAAGGTGTTGGTTATGCTACCCATGTCCTTATCTGTTTGTCTGAATATTGAAGCAATCCCATTCCACAATGTGGAAGTAAAAGGACAAAGGTTGAGAAGATGCTCCATCGTTTCTTCTTGTGATTCACATAGCTGGCACTTGGAAGGACCAGAAACCCCTCTTTTCCGAAGGTTGTCCCAGGTGAGAATTTTCTTATGTTGCACTAGCCACATGAACAGTTTGATCTTCATCCAGCCTTGGTTCTGCCATAGGTCCTTCCAAACCCGATCAGGGTTTGTGAAGTCAAGTCCAAGGGCTATACATTTAGCCTCTTTAAGGTTAAAGGTGCCTTCATTGTTATTACCCCATCTCAGCTGGTCAGAATCTTCTGATACCAGGATCTTCCTTTGTTCCAGGATGGCTGTTAGAGCTTCTGCCTATGCCTTCAGGGGGGAGGTATCCCTATAAACCATTTTCTTCCATATCCTCCATTTTCCTCTGTTGTTTTCCTGATCCCAGAAATTACTTACTTTGAGTAACCTTTTGTTGTCTGTTTCATTCTTGAGACATGCAAATTCTTCTTTTAACAGCTTAGGTTCCTGTTGCCACTTATCTTCCCAAAACCAGGCAATGTTTCCATCTCTAATTTCCCAGAAACTATGTTTCTAAACAATGGTTCTATTCTCCCAAGCTTTGTTCCAGATGTGGGAGCCTTTGATAATCCCAGACATTCTAATGTGATCCCTGTCTTGCCAATTGTTTGCATATTTCTGCTTCCAAATTTGTGCCCAAGGGGAAGCTAAGTCTTTTAGCCATCTCCACCATAATTTTGCCCCTAAAACTTTGTTTAGTACCTCAGGATCATCCAGTCCCAAACCTCCATGTGTCTTAGGTTTGCATATATTTTCCCAGGCTACCAAGGCCCATTTTTTCTTCTCTTCACCTTTACCCCAAAGAAAATCTCTTTGGATATTTCTGCAGAGTTGCAAGACTCCTTTAGGAGCTGGAAGGGCTGAAAATATAAATATGGGGACAGTTTTAAGGACAAATTTTGTGAGCACTAGCCTTCCTGCTAAGTTCAAAGACCTGATTGACTATTTTTGAGTTTTGTCCTGTATCTTATTAATCACAGGCTCCCAGATTGTCTTGCTCAGAGGTTTGTCTGTTAGTGGTACTCCCAAATATTTGTAACATTTCTCTTTGAAAGCCTAGAATTCTGGAAATATTTCTTTGAATAGCAATATTAGTGTTGAAAAAGAAAATCTTTGATTTGGAGAGGCTTACCTCTGTGCCTGTCGCCATTGCAAAGTCTTTCAGGATTTTTTTTGTAAGCTAGAGCTTCCTTGACTGTAGGTATGCCCTGTAGCATAGTGTCATCCACAAATTGTTGATGGGTTAAAGCATTACCATTCCCAGTTAATCTGAGACCCTGGATTTTGCCTTCTGCTTTGGCCGCCTTGATAGCTAGGCCTAGTCCTTCCATCATGAGAATGAAGAGGAAGGGAGAGAGGGGATCTCCTTTCCTGAGACCTCTCGAGGGATTAAAGGTCTTGGATGGTGAACCATTTAACAGGATTGAAAAACTAGAGGTAGTAACAAGGGCCATTACCCATCTTACCCAGTTATGGTCAAATCCATAAGCTAAAAGAACTTTCCTTATGTAGGCCCAATTTAGCTTATCATAAGCTTTTTCTAGGTCAAGTTGCATAATCATTCCTGCTTGCCTATTTCTTGTAAGAGAGTGAACCACCTCATGAGCTTGAATGATATTGTTGAGAATTTGTCTGCCTTCCACATACCCAGTTTGCTCCTCAGAAACGAGAGTTGGTAGAAGGGGTTTAAGCCTGTTGGCAATTATTTTGGAAATAATTTTATACACCACATTGCATAATGCTATTGGTCTGAATCTGTCTGGTGTCATAGCATTATCCTATTTTGGAATTAAGGATAAGAAAGATGTGTTGAGCGCCTTCAAAACAGTTCTATTTTTCCTGGAGTCCTCCACCACATCAAGGATGTCCTGCTTGACTATGCCCCAACATGCTTTAAAGAAGTCAACATTGAAACCATCCGAACCCGGCGCCTTTCCATTTTACATACCTTTGATTACTTCACTGACCTCCTCTTCATCCACAGGCCTGTTTAGATTATAGTTATCATTTCTTGTCACAAGCTTAGGAATGTGTTTAGTGAAGTCATTGATGAATTGTGATCTGTCTAAGAGAGGTTCCTTTGCTATGCCTTGGAAATGTTGAACTAGCACAACTTCTATATCTTTGTGGGTATTGAGTTGATTTCCATGTGAATCCTTGATTTTTGAGATCCTGTTATGGGACCTGTGCTCCATGGTTGATTTGTGAAAAAACCTTGTGTTCCTTTCCCCTTCTTTTAACTATTGTACTCTCGATTTCTGTTTCCAGAATATCTCCTCTTGTTTGCATAAATCCTCCCATTACTGTTGATGGTTGTTGGCTTGTTCCTTAGTTCTTTCATTGAAGCCATCCGTGATGAGGATCTGATTAATTTCCTGTAGCTTCCTTTCCACCACTTTTTTAGCTTCAAAAATGTTACCAAAGTCATTCTTATTCCAATACTTAAGCTTGATTTTGGCATGTTTCAATCTTTAATGCAAGAGGAACATTTTTGTACCCTGAACCTGTATATCCTCTTTCCACCATTTTTCTATATTGCTGCTAAAATCTGGATGAGTGAGCCAGATATTTCAAATTCATGCCATTGTTGAATTTCCTGGTCTCTAAAATGCCATATTTGGTTTTGTATCTTCATGTAGCGCGAACAACTCATTTTGGCGTTTTTATTGCATCACACCCTTACACTTCAGTCCTTCACTTTGCATGAAACCATGTCCTGGGACCATGGATTAAGAACAGAGAGTGCTTAGCCTAATAGGCTTTAAATATTTTTCACCCTTGAGTTTTAGTGCTTGGAACATAAGACTAAGGCTCAAAATCAATGAATTAAGTCTAGGAGGTGCTTATCAACTTTTCTTGTTTTCCTCTGGTCTTATAGTGCTCTGATGATTGGCTCCCTACACTATATTCCTGATGGATTAGGACTGTTCCTTAAGTATAATGATGCACTGAGTTCCCATCCTTTACCATTGTTAGAGATTTATCTGTCTAACACATTTTATTAGTCGTGCCACAACACCATAATCTATCACTTATTAACCACGAAAAATTTCACAGTACAACATGAATTTGTCGGTTAGTTGACAGATATATTCTTGTCTCTCAGAGTTTGTCAATCTTTTCATACTCCTTTATATCTCGGTTTGAACTTCCGTGGCAAGACATGAATTCGTTGGTCAATTGATGAAGTAGTTCTTGTCTCGAGAGTTTGTCAAATATAGTAGTGCTTCACTGATGTTCCTCCCGTGGGGTACATGAATGTTCATGTTGTCTAACAAAGGCATTTACTTCTCCCAAAGTCTGCCTACTGTGGGTGTCTCCAATGCTATTACCTCCGTGAACCTTTTTACTCCTGTGTCGCGATGGCATGTTATGCAACACAATCAACATGGAACATGTCACTATGCTGATATCTCCTGCCAATCCTTCATCCCATGTCATCACATTGCCACATGTCACGCAACAAAGGGCCACTTGGGTACTCGAAAAATGCCAAACCAACATGCAACGTGTCCTTGGCACATCATAACCATGCTGACCTCACTAGCATATGGATGCCACGTAATCTACCAACTCATCACTATCCTTAAATCACATTTGGTCATCTGTCATTGCTTATAAGGAGGAAATGCTCGAGATCCTATGGTTTTTTGCCAAAATTCTTTGTTAATTTTAACATGGCTTGGGCATTTGATTTATGTTATCTTCCATACTTTTTAAGCTGAGGAGATTCTCCATTTAGTGGAGTCTGTTAAATGTGGTACCGTTCCCATCGCTAAGTTATATGCCTCTTCTAGAACTTTCATGGCACGACAGTCATAAGTTAACTGGAAAGTTCTTTCTCGGTAGTTACATCAAACACGGGACTGTGACTCTTCGTGCCAAAGTATCCTAACCAAATTCCTCTATAGTACACTGCCAAATTTATCGTTATATAATGGTAAAACTTCCCATCCTCTTGATAAGTGGTTTTCATTGATGTCAACCTAAGCAACACCAGGGGCTACCCAAATCTTGCATGGACATTTTGACTTGACAACTTACTCTATTATGATCCAAGGATATTCTAGATGAATTATACTCGTCGAGATGTTTCCGTTGATAGATGGCACGCCATGTAATTCTTCACGGTTTGAGAGATATTTGTGTTTGAAGTTAGTAACCCCAGTTAGTGGGCTAAAACACTATGGGGTTGTGACATGGCACTCATAATTGGTTGTGGTCATTGAATAGTCAATATTTAATAATGTTTTTTTTGCTCCTAAAATCCCTCCAACTTTCACTTGTTGAGGACCCTCTCAACTCAAGACATTCATATAAATAGTGACCTCATATCCTTCTCTAGTAAGGATTTTGTGGCTTCAAACAGGTCATCGTGGAATTTTAGCTATATATATATATATATTTTTTGAAGCTTTAGAAGCGGAAATCAAAACCCATTTGAGCCAAAATCTTGATGAACCTCGTGACCAAATTTAAGATATTGGTTCACTATATTTTCAGATATATGATTTGAGGAAGTTAGGGTTTTTGTAGGCTCCCGAATTCCATGTCAAACAAGTGACGTTGGGAAAATCGTCATAAATTTCTCTCTGAGCATTGGATTCAAATTTCATAAATAGTGAAAGAAATAGGACAAATTGTAGTTTTTTGGTTATCGTTTTCAAGGCCGAAGGTCACAACAGTTACACGTGGCACTTCGTACAAGTTTTCTCTACTGAACTAGTCTATAATCAAGTCATCGTGGCAGATTGGGCATAACTCTTCCTTGAAGAACCCAATCTTGATCAAACAAGTGGGGTTGGAAAGAGGACTCAGAGGGCTACTACAAGATGAAATTTTAGACCCTGGAGATCCGAAAGTACATAGATACAACAGATTGAATATCGAGCTCCTAGAAGTCAAGAAAAAAATGCATTCAAGGATCACTACAGTAAGGACCACCCATCAACAATCAAGGGTAAGTCTCTGACAACAAGGTATGTATGATTAGTGTTTACACTTGAATTTTGAGTATCATCTCTGACATATGTTTATGCAGGACAACGTAAGTATATGCAGGGTGTTGGTTATATCGCTATGTCTCTATATGTCACAATGAATTTTTATACCACATTTCGGATGTCCTATTCTTGATACTACACGTTTGATGCTACATATTCTTGATGCTACACCAAGTCTACTAAATCTATATGATGTTGTAAGTTCATGTTACTTGTCTTGTCATAGTTGATAGAATGGTCTCTGTTGTTGTACTTAGAACTTGGTCCATCACAAGTCTAAGGTCTGTCATAAGTTTTTATTATATATATCTTTAGGTCAGTTTTGGATATAGTCTTGCATAGAGTCCAGGCCTATATCAAGAGTGGGAGTCTTTGTCCACTGCTGCAACAATTCAACAACAAAAGTGGCAAGCACACTTCAGGTACGCATCGTAATTTTAATTTATATTTATTCATTATTATGCACTTACATGTGTTTTGCAGGTAGAGGTAAGTTGAAGGGTATTTTGTTTTGTTTTGGGATTATTTTCATTGGGCAAATTTTGCATGCTGGTAGAAGAAGATTCAAGTACAACATCAGGCAAGAATTCAAGAGCATAAGTATCAAATCAAAGGAAGCATTGCAGCGGGACGTCCTTGAAGAGATGACAACCATCAAGATATCGTGAAGTATTGTTAAGGCCAAGAGTCATCATTGTAGAGTTGTAAAAGAGTCATTTATAAAAGAGTCATCATTGTAAAAGGGTCATTTGTAAAAGAGTCATCATTGTAAAGTTGTAAAATAATCATTTATAAAAGAGTCATCATTGTAAAAGGGTCATTTGTAAAAGAGTCATCATTGTAAAGGTTGTAAAAGAGTCATTTTTGAAAGAGTCATTCTGCCTAGAGTCGAAGAGGCAATGTTGGGAGGTATAGGAGTCACTGTTGGGATGATGTCATGGTTGGGTTGCGGGTCATAGAGTGATTGGGTATTTGGTCAAGTACACGAAAATTATTGTACATCTTATTGTATCCTGGATTGTTGTCCTTGATTTGGGAATCCACAATCTTGTCTTATTTCAGTCATTATAGGGTGGGAGGGAGGTGCTAGGCAGGTGTATGAAGTTGCCTACAGGTTGGGGCATGTGAACACTTCAGGGTGGTAGGGTGGTGCTAGGGCAAGTTTTGGCTCGGTAGGGTTTTAGGGCATCCATTCAGTTGATTACTGAAGAAACCAAGGCATTGGGGCATCCCTCCAGTGGGAACTGGAGAAGAATGGTTTTCTAGAATTCTAGGAAGTTGTTGCTTTCATTTCAGTTGGTGTTGAAGATTAAAGAATTTATTAGAAAAGCGTTTGGTGGTTTTTGACCCGGAGGGGGTTTTCCACCTAAAATTCTTGTGCCTATTGTGTTCTTTTATTTATTGTTATTACTGCATAAACATTAGTAATAATTGAAGATTAAACACTGCTCTGAAAAGATTTAAAAGTGTTAATTACTAAGGAATATTGATTCACCCCCCCTCAGTTTTTCCAACACATTCAACGCCTTATGTTATCTTGTGTGGAACCATGAGCTTCAAAACCTTTCCAAACTTCAAATTATCATAACTTCCAATTGCTTGGGAGTTTTTCAGAGTGACATACACCGTTGGAAAGGTCTTTCTATGGACTATCCAACCATGTAGTTTTTAGGAGCACCTGACTTAATCTTCTATAGGAAAAATGGCTTCAAAGGTTGGCTATAATTATTAATGACGACTCCTTTGACATTAATGATGACTCCTTTGACATCAATGACAACAATTTGCTCAACACTCTATGTGACTTAGAGGGATCCTGAATCCAATCTTGCAGGGGTAAGTCTCCCAAATACTTGTGTTTGATTTTGTGAGCCATAGTCCTTGATTTTTTATGAAGCGATAGGTGCTCTTAGCCACCAGAGTAGTGTAGAAAAGAAAGATATTTTTTAGCCCCCCATCTTCCTATATTTTTTAGGAGAGAAATGGATTTCCAGGAGGATAAGACTAATTTTTTATTTTCTCCTTTTCCAACCCATAAGAAATCATTGGCAATATGATTTGTTTATGAATGAACCCTTTGGAAATCCAAGCAAGAATTGACTAGTAGACCAAAATTATTTCCACAATTTATTTCATCAGATCCAGATGACCTGCTCTTGAAATCCACCTATTGCACCATATATGAATGTGCTTCTCTATCTTAGCAAGGTTGTCGCACCCTTACACTTCAACCCTTCACTTCACATGAAACCATGTCTTGGGACCATAGTTTAAGCACATGGAGTGCTTAGCCTAATAGGTTTTAAATCTTTTGCACCCTTAAGTTTTAGTGCTTGGAACACAAGAATAAGGCTTGAAATCAATGACTTAAGTGCAGGAGGTGCTTATCAACCTTCCTTATTTTCCTCCTGTCTCAGAGTGATCTGATGATTGGCTCCCTACACTATATGTGTGATGACTTAGAATCGTTCCTTAAGTATAATGATGTGATGAGTTCCCATCCTTTACCATTGTTGGATATTTCTTTGTCTAACACCTTCTATTAGTTGTGCCACAACACCATCACCTATCACTTGTTAACCATGAAAACTTTCACAGTGCAACATGAATTTATCAGTTATTTGACAGAGAAGTTCATGTCTCTCGGAGTTCGTCAACCCTTCCATACTCCTTTTTTGTATCTCGATTTGAACTTCCACGGAAAGGCATGAATTCGTTTGTCAATTGACGAAGTAGTTCTCATCTCCTAGAGTTTGTCAACTGTAGTAGTGCATCACTAATGTTCATTTTGCTGGGGGATGTGAATGTTCATGTTGTCTAATAGAGACATTTACGTCTCCCAGAGTCTTCCTATTATGGGTGTCTCCAATGTTATTACCTTCGTGAACCTTTTTACTCCTGTGTCATGATGACGTGTTATGCAACATCATTAGCATGCCACGTGTCACTATGTTGATTTGTCCTACCAATCTATCATCCTATGTCATCGCAATGCCACGTGTCACCCATCAAAAGGCCACTTGGGTACTAAAAAAATGTCAAAACAACATGCAACGTGTCCTTGCCACATCATCACTGTGTTGACCTCACTGCCATATGGATGCCACATCAACTACCAACTCATCACTATCCTTCAATCACATTTGGCCATCTGTCACTTACCATGTCAATGCTTATATGGAGGAAATGCTCGAGGTCCTTTGGTTTTTGCCAAAATCCTTTGTTAAATTTAACATGGCCTAGGCATTTGATTTATGTTATATGCCATACTTTTTGGACTAATGATATTATCCATTTAGTGGAGTCTGTTAAATGTGGTACTATGCCCATTGTTAAGTTATATGTCTCTTCTAGAACTTCCGTAGCACGATGGTCATAATTTAACGGGAAATTTCTTATTCGATAGTTATGTCAACCATGCGACTGCGGCTCTCCATGCCAAAATCTCTTGACCAAATTCCTCTATGGTACACTATCAAATTTATTGTTATATAACAGGAAAAGCACCCATCTTTCCCCTTCTGTTAGCCTGTGTGGAACCATGAGCTTCAAAACCTTACCAAACTTCAAATGATCATAACTTCCAATCGCTTGGGCATTTTCAGAGTGTCGTACACCATTAGAAAGTTCTTTCTATGGACTATCCAACCACGTAGTTTGTAGGAGCACCTGACTTGATCTTCTATAGGAAAAACAACTTCAAATATTGGATATAATTATTAATGATGACTCATTTGACATCAATGACTACACTTTTGACATCAATGACAACACTTTTCTCAACACTCTATGTGACTTAGAGGGATCCTCAATCCAGTCTTGAAAGGGTAAGTCTTCCAAATACTTGTGTTTGATTTTGTGAGCCAAAGTCCTTGATTTTTTATGAAGCACTAGGTGCTCTTAGCCACCAGAGCAGCGTATGAAAGAAAGATATTTTTTAGCCCTCATCTTCTTATCTTTTTTAGGAGAGAAATGGATTTCCAGGAGGATAAGACTAATTTTTTATTTTCCAAACCATAAGAAATGGCTAGAAATATGTTTTTATCTATGAAGGACCCCTTTGGTAATTAAAACAATAATTGACTAGTAGACCAAAATTGCTTCCACAATTGATTTTACCAAAACCAGGTGACCTGCACTAGAAATCCACCTATTGTACCATATATGAATGTGCTTCTTTATCTTAGTAAGGATCCAAGTATAGTACTTTTTGTAGTTTTTGTTGGGCTTTAAGAAAACCCCAAGATATTTAAACATGGTCTCGGGATCCCAGTGTCAAATATGTAGATGCTCATAGAAGGATTATGCTTATGCCTAATTTAAACCCTAGAAATATAATGTTGATTTATCTCTGTTGATGACCATGCTTATAGCCAGATAGGAGGTAGAAAGAATGGATGTTAAGGTGGAAGCATTCTGCAAGGAGATTTCACAGAAAATGAGAATATCGTCCATAAACAACATGTGTGATATGAAATATCTCAGCTTGATTTGGACACCTGAGATTGATTCCGAGTGAATAAAATTGGGAAGGGGTCCGTTGAGTCCTTTTGCAACCAACAAGAAAAGGAGGGGTGAGATAAGGTACCGTTGTCTAAGACCTCATTCAACATGAAAGAATGGTGAAGAAAAACCATTAATAAGGATGGTGAAGGAGGCCAAGTTGATACACCCTAAGATCCAAGATATGAGAGAAGGGGCAAACCCCAGACGAATGAGCAACAAACGAATATATAACTAGCTTTCTATGTCAAAATCCTTGCAAATATCGATCTTACACACAACAAATTTATGTTTGTTTGCATGAATATAGTGCATACCTTCTTGGGTCAAGCCTATAACATCATGGATGAGCCAATTATTGAAGGAGTCGAATTGTTTCAAAGAGATACGAGTGATAAAATGGGCTTGATCCATAATGAAATGTTTTTGGAAATGATTTTCTATATGGCATCACAGAGGGAAATGAGCCTCAAATGTTCAACTACTGTGGGATTATCAGTTTTGGGAATGAGAGCCAGGAAAGTGGAGTTGAAAGGAGAAAGAATATGACTAGTCATGTGGAATGTTCCACCACTTGGAGCAAACCATTACAATTAAAATTGAAACAATGCTCGTAGAACTCAATAGAAATGTCATCAGGACTAGAACTTTTATCATTCTAAAAAGATTTGATGACATATTCAAGTTATTCCTTTCTAATTGCTCCCATTAGTCACTCATTATACTTTGGAGTTACAAAGTTGGGGAAAAGGAGGTGTTGAGGGCTCAACATCCCCCCTTAATTTTTTGAAATTATGGGCCCTCCATATGAATTTTTCTAATGCCACTTTTTGAAAGCTCTGTTTACTTTATCTTGAGCGATTTTTGTTTTCTTTGGTTTTCCTTTTTTATGGCTCCATTACTTTCATCTTCTCGACAACTTTCCAACGACATAAATTTCGCTTGATTCCACCTCAAAGTTTGAAAGTTAAGATATGTTAAAGTTGGGTGGTTTTCATACCCTGGGTATAATAACATGTATCTATGAATTTTATAATTTGTTTTCTAAAGTTGCATTAATAAAATATAAATAAATATGTAAATATAATATAATATAATTATTTATTAATTAATTAGTTAATAAACTTTTAAACCTTTATCTTAAAATACCATATATCTATATATATATATATATATATATATATATATATCAACCTGAGTGCCATGTTTCGTGCTTCCTTATCGATGGGACTAAGGGGTTTCTTCCCCTACTGTGGTAAGCTTCTTCTGCAGGTGTTCGTGCTATGCAGGTTGTTCATTGTGTCTACCATCAAATTCATCTTTGTGCCTCGGTTATTTGTTGTGTATGCTTCCAAGTTCATCGTTGTGCTAGGGTTTCACCTGGGTAGTTGTTGTCCAACCTTCAAGGCATTGTTGTTTGCATGTTTTAGTTGTTGTTGTTTCTTTGGGTTTTTCTATGGTTATCGTTGGTCTCTTTTGGGCTTCGTGGCCTATGTTTTGGTGCATGGGTTTTATGCTTGTTGTTGCCCTACTGTTCGGGGTGCTGGTATAGGGGTATCCCAGTCTTCTTTGAGTCTTTTTGCTCTACTTCTTGCTACCCTTATGGGCATGATGGTGTGGCTATATAGGATGACTTGTGCCCTTCTTTGGTTTTCTTTTGCGGATGGAGGTATGTTGGAGCATCGCCGGGCATTTCTTTCCAGTCATAGTGTCTTCAAGATCTTCTGACGTTTTTTCTTGCCGGTTAGAGTATATTTCAATGTTGTTTCATATCGGTCAGAGTATCTTTTGGCATTTTTTAGGGTTCCCATTTGGGTCTTGTTTGTGGTTCTTGTGCCCTTTAGTTTTATGCTAGAATCTATTGACCCGCATTGTAATGATTAACTACCCATTTGTTAAGCTATATGTGGTACTCCCTATGTGATTCATTAACAAGATTGTGTGCCCCACTGTCTTGCTTCTTTCACAACTTATATAAACATTTTCATTTTAATCAAAACTAATGGTTTTTTCTTTCTTAAAAAAACACACCATAAAAATAAACAAATATATAAAAAAACATAATATAAATGTAATTATTAAAATCTTATAAGCCATCACATATAATACATTGTAAATCTCAAATATATGTTTTGTATATTATATCGTACGTAGCCACTCACGTTAAGGTATTTCACAAACCATGTGTGCATATATGGAACTATATAAGTGTCACTCCAGGGCTTTAATGAAATATGTTGTGCATATTATAATTGTGAACATATGAAACATAGTCAATATCTCGCTAAAGGGTCATCCCGAGCTATCGGGCCTTTATCCACTGCAATAAAAAAAGTCATCACTGTGTTACTTGGGTAAGCCAAGATGTTGATAGACGGTAAATTCTCCAACATACGACACTAAATTTCCTGTCCTGGCCCATTGGGTCACTAGGCTGTGTTTTGAATCATCAATTCGTTTTGGCCAAAAAGCTTGATACATTAATAAATGGTAAAATTAACATCAATTTCATATTTTTTTTAATGTCTTGGGCAACTTTGGTTATGAAAGGTTTAACATAATAATGTAGGTTTTAAAAGCACGTGGGTCCTTCTCTCCACCCACATATGTCGCGCTCTCCACTCATGTTGCCTGGCTAATAACCATGCCATAATATGGTTTATAATATATTAATGATGATGAGGACTTACAGAGAATTGTGTGTCACAAACGTATGTTTGCTCAACGTTTCGGGTGAACCCTTCACCCATTTTCAGGGGCTCTTAAGCTTACTGTAAGCTTCAAGCCCTTGTAGATGGGTGAAGGGTTCACCTGAATCGTTGGCAAAACATACGTTTGTGATACACAATTCTCCAGAATTTCTCATCACCAACCTTAGGCCAGAGGGCCCTACTCTTAAGCCTCCATTCCTATTCCTTGGTAAGGAGAAGGAATTTCCTTCTTTTTTCCAGCTACAAAACCCATGACTTTGTTTGGCCAGAGGCTAATAATGGACTTTTTCTCCAAGATATATTTTAAGTTAGATTCCACGTTTGAAAGTTCCTTGGAATCCTGAATTTTCTTCTCCTTGCTCCACTTCTGAATAAAGGATCTGGATCTTTTCAAGTTATGTTTGAACTAAATAGCAGGGGAAATTCTAGATTCAAGGGCAATGGGAGTCCATATATCTTTGATTCCCTACACAAGGAAAGGGTCCTCAAACCAATAGGGGTGAAATGGCTTGATGGTTTTAAAAGAATGGGGCAGTGATCAAAACCCCCTATCGACTTAGTTGATTGATGAATATTCATCAGGGCCTCAAGAAAATGTTTTAAAATTAGAAATCTATATAATCATTTC
Organism: Pinus tabuliformis; assembly: GCA_031772625.1. Taxonomy (NCBI): domain Eukaryota; kingdom Viridiplantae; phylum Streptophyta; class Pinopsida; order Pinales; family Pinaceae; genus Pinus; species Pinus tabuliformis. Next base: position 129,182,723 of record CM062820.1, on the reverse strand, counting down.
CCTGTGTAGGCGGGCCTAAATCTATTGTTTCTCCATCTAAGGATGATTTTTTCGAGTTGAACATCCCCAAGGCCAATTGACTCCAAAATATCAATAAGATATTCAATTTGGAGATCACAAATGCATTTAGGTCCTAAAAACTCATTATCCTCTAGAAAGAAATTAAGGTCCCCTCCAAAAATCGATCTTCTTTCTTGAAAATGGCCCTGTTTTAAAAATTTAGGCTCAAAAGTCCTTTCAATCACTATAGGGCCCATCGATGTTTTGTAGAAGGAAAGATACATTGAGATCATGGGAGTGGAGTTTTGTGATGAGGCCAAATGGAATGGACTAGCAATTTAAAATTCTAAGTTCAAAGGCTTTCCATCTAGTGAGCGGACCTCTAGAGCGCCCTGCAACATCGTTTTTAGGGAAGGATCAGTCACGAAGGACAATAGAAAGAGTTTCGTGAGCACGATATGTGTTTGACATTATTTCCTGTAGTAAGGGGGTATAGGGCTAATGGAGACCCACTAGTCTCTTGATGACCAATTTTAAGGCAGGATTGGCCAACTCCCAGCAATTGAGGGATAAGATTATCATTTAGCACCCCTAATTGGGGCTAATGCTCCAAGTGCCCCAATGATCAATTTATTTTTTTCGTTGTGGATTTCTTTGGTCACTTTCGATTGAGCTTGCGATAGGAGCAATTTTCCTCCATTACTGGGGGGCTTGTCGAGGGCGAGGTTGAATGGTTTGAGACCACCATTTCATTCAGATACCATGGGAGAGTCCAATGAAAATTCAATAAATGACGAATAGTCTTCGGAGTTGAGGGAACAAATATTATAGGGATGGGATTTAGGGGGACAGGTCGAGGAGGTAGGTAGTGGGGGGCCGAGGGGATGGGGGCTAGAGGGGGAAAGGAGGTCGGAGGTTCGAGGGCGAGGGGATGGGAGCTAGAGGAGGCAAGGAGGCTATGGGGGGTGTTGAGGGGACGGGGGCTAGGGGGAAAGGAGGCCCGAGGGGTTGACATGGGACAAAGAAAAGTCTTGAGAGGGTGAAAACACCATATATTCCATGCAATCAACTAGTGTTGATGGGTGCATAATACCAGACATAAGATTTGTAAAACAAAAAAACAAAGAAAAAAACAAATAAAACAAAAACAAAAACAAAAACAAAAACAAAACAAAAAACAAAACCAAAAACAAAAACAAAAACAAAAAACAAAAAAACAAAACAAAAAAAACAAAAACAAAAAACAAAAAACAAAATTGAACGAAGGGGCGGGGGGAATCAACCATGTCCTTATGAGGAGGGGGCTTCCTAGTGCCATGATCTGAAGAAGATACTAGAGCATATTCCTGAATCTATGTCAAGACTTGATCTATCGAAGGAGCCAGAGAGTAAAGTGCTAACTGCAAATATTTTGTGTCTAAAGTCGGAGGAGGTTCCAAAGGGCCAAGAACAATGGGGCCATACTAGATTGGTTCTAGATTAACTTTAACTGTTGAGGGTTGAATAGGAGGAGAATACAAGTTGTCTCTAGTAGTTAACTTTATTAGCCACATGGTTTTTGATTTCCTCAAAGATAAATCTACTCCAAGATGCTCATATGATCGACATTTCCCACATTTTAAGGGAACTCCTTCCTAATCCAATTGTTGTGAATATGAGTTGTTTCCCCATTTAATGGTTATGCTATATGTCAAGCCGTTCAAAATATTGAGCCCCTCAAGAATTATGGCCATGTCCACGTAGCCAGAAGTTTGAAAGTTGAAGTCTCCTTCGTAAAAAAACCCCAGCGAGTTTCCAATTTCTTGGAAGATGTCAACAATCCAAAGGTGAAGCGACAACCTTGGTTATCTCACCCAATAGGTAGAAGTTTGAGCTTCTCTATTTTGGCATAAAAATCCACTTTTTAGTTCTTCATAAAGAGCGTTTGGCATCCATAAAACTAGCACTTTCCTAGTAGGGCGTGAGTGTTTGCACGAGAGGATGTGGCCCAAGCAAGCCAACCTTTCGCCATGAGAAAACAACGGGGTGAGTAGCTAAGAACATGGCTGGAATTTTTATTAGTCTAATTCGGAAGGGCTGGTAAGGAGACCTGCCTGTTAGCAATTCTTCTGACTAGGGTGGATTCTTCCATTTCGACAATAGAGTCCAACTTGATCATTTGCTCGAGTGAGGCAAAAGGTAGGGTAGACAGGCGTTGTAAGCACCTTTTTGTTCTTTAGAAACGGGTATGTCTAGATGTCACTAGTGAATTGGGTGGATGGCGGTGGTCCTGTGAAATAAAAACAGATTGACTGTGCCCTTCCATTATCAATGAGAAAAAACTAGAGGCTATGACCGCCTTTATCGGAGAAGGATCCATGTTCAAACCATCACAAAGAAACGAGAATAATTGAGTAAACATAATCTTTGAACAAGGAGGGAAGGAAACAAGTGAAAGGGAACTAACGACGGCAATATCCAGGCTAGAGTGTGGAGGAAAAGGCCGAGGAGGAAATTGCATGTCGGGTTTAGGGGTGATTGAGGGAGGAGGCGATAAGCTGGAGAAAAATGGTAGGACAACAAGGATGATGCACAAGGAAGATGAGACATGGATGTCAGGGGAGTGACCATGATTGGATATGGAGGCGGTGAAATTTTGTGATGTCAAAGAGGAAGACAAGGGGAAGAGGGTAGCATGAAAGTTGGGCTTTGAAGAAGAAAACAACATGGTGGACCAAATGGAAATTCTTCTGAGGAGTTTGTTGAATAATCTAAGAGCTCCTAATCTTCCTCCATTCTTCCAAATATTAATTTATGATTCACATTTTCTACATTAAAATGTTATACATTCCTCTTCATATTCAGAAGTATAGAACACATATCCATTGGATATAATAGAGAGAGTGAGAGATTACATTGTATGGATATATGTTTTCTACTTCTCAATTATTTTTGTTCTTAGTATTTTTTAAATGTTACATGTCAAGTCCATATTAAACATTAAAAGAATTACAATTCTCCTTCATACCTTGAATTAAAAAGAATTTATTTAAATGGATTAAAGTATCTCCCTCTTTCTCTCTCTATATATTTTATGTTAATTTTTTTTACTCAATATGCATATTGAAATGTTTGATTTATAAACCACATTCTTCTTATTATTATTATTGTTATTAACCCACATCCCCCTCACAATGGAAAGTAAAATTATAAGAATTTTTTTGAGCCAAATTTTTATTATAAGAGATGTTGTAATGTTATGTTATGTAAATAAAAATAATAAACTAATAAAAATAAAAGTAAAATCAACTTCAAAATAAAATAATAAAGATAAACCAATTGGTAGTTAAGGTAAACCAATGGTTTTTGAGCTCTAGGTTTATAAGAACACATGGTATTCACATGGAATATAACCTATTTAAAGGAGGTAAAGGCTCTATATAAATATGCCCTTTGGTGCCATTGGGTGAAAAATCAAAATTTGTAAGTGTTGTTTTCTCTTTTGGTGGGTAATCTTTTAAAAATTACTATAATAATTTTTTCAATATCATATATTTAAAGATGAAAGTTATATCATTTTTCTTTACACTTTATTTATAGAAATTAAACCAGTCGAGATCCATCTTAACTCCTGGGTCTATTAAGTGACGAAAGGGATCAAATCTCTTGAGGTGCAAATCTTTCCTTATGTTTTACACTTAAAAAGAAGATTTGTACCTCAATAGATTTGATCTATCTTGGCGCTTGGATCCATAGTTAAGATAGATCTAGACTAGTTTAATTGAATTACTTTATTTTCCAATATATATAATTGATATAAAATTATTCCATTTAATATAGGAATTAAAATAATTTATACATAGTTAACACTAAAATATTTTTATGTTATTAATATACTTTTATTTTAAATATTCCATATCAATTGAGTAGATAACAAGTTACACATAATGTACTATCAATAATAATATTTTTACATCCCATAAGTCAACTTCATATTAAGTAGCTAAAGAATCACATATCTCCCTCGTGTTAAAAAGTAAATTGATTTTTTTACTTTCTATTACTTTATCTTTCTATAAAATATTTATGTAAAATTAAGGTAGGAATTGAAATAATTTATTTATGATAAACATTTTTTTCTTTTAGGTAATAATATAAATATTATTTTACTATTTTTAAGCTTAATCTTTTATACTTTTTAACATTACATTATCATTATCATTCTTGATCTAATACTTTACGACAACATCTCTACATAATTTAAGTATATAACACATCCACATCTACTTTCCCAATCAAAAAAACCAATTAATAAAAATCACAAATTTTTATTAATACTTATGGATAGAGTTTTATCTTAGCAAGAAAATTTTGCTCTTATAATCCATTATTCTAGTAACTTGTGTTCAACACTAAGAATGCACTCTAACTTATAGACGAAATGACCTTTTTCACGACATTTTTCTGGATAATTTTAACCAAAATCCAGCAAAGATTTTTAAAACTTGGGTTTAAGTTGTTTAATCTATAGAATTATAACGCCCTCAGTTTTTTCATGGTGTTGAATCCATTTATGCATTCAAAAATGTATTTTAAGAAACAAAAAATCACATTCTTGCTTGAAATTGTATGGCGAAATTTCGGTGAAAAAGGTTATTTCGTCTATAAAGTTCACGGACACTGAGAGGCCTCTACATCCACGGGAAAATATAGGTAGATCAACTTGAAGGGATCTATCCTCTGACCAAACTAGCAGGGCCTAACCCCAAGGGCATCGAGGAGATTTGACCCTGTGACCTCCCGATTGGCGAGGTACTTGGCAATGAGAACTCGACCAACTGAGCTATGCCTTGGGGCTAGCTAAATCTAAATATATGTTATGTTGAAATCTAAAGAAATGTTTCAACTTATAATAACAATAGGAAAGAAAAAACCCCACTGGATAAAAAAATGGTCCTTTTGTCACAACACTTTGGTTGGTTTTTAAACAAAATGTTATCCAATTCCAATAATGCATCTCAAATTCATATACAAGTCAAGCGTTTAGGAAAAAAATTAAAATCTATGAGGCAAACCAAAGCACACTAGCATTGGGCATGGTTTTTTTATGCCATAGACACGATTCACTAGTTGATCTAGATGGATTTTAAAACCTAACAGATAAAACCAAATAAAAGTAGCTAACACTTATAACTAGTATAATGCAAGAATGATTCAAAGAGAGTTCAATCTAGAAAATAAAATATCCATTGGGCTCATCATAACAATAGAGCATGTATTAAACCCACCAAAATGGGTGTTATGTTGTGAAGCCCTACTTTCATCCTTTTGTTGCCAAAAATATGAAATTGAATATGACAAGGCTCTCCAAGATTAGTTTTATTTGCATATAAACAACAACATACACAAATAGAACACATAAACAATAATTAATAGCGGTGACAAACATTAGAGATATTAATGCCCAGTAGAAACAATAAAAATACTCTCAATAGAGCATATATCTAAGAGACTAGTAGATAGATGCACACATAATCACTATGACACATGGGCTCTTCTTCTTCACAAGTTGAAAAATAAGAGCACCATGAATGGAAGAAATTGATTCAAAGGAGTGGATAAAGTAGAGTAACTTATGGCTTTTACTACTTTTTTCCCCTTCTATTATCGACTACAATTATTGGGAAAGAAGTCACTTATGGCTTTTACTACTTCGTGTTCCCTTCTATTATGGGTTACAATTACTGGGAAAAGAGTCACTTGTGGCTTTTACTAGTTCGTCTTTCCTTCTATTATGGGCTACACATTCCCCATTCAAGGGCTAGAATTTTTGGGCAACAATGCCTAAATATTTCTTCATATCCATTTGTAGTTTGCTCTTGCATAATTATAACATAGGGTTTGAAGGTTCCCAACAACATTGTAAGAATTGATGAGATGATTAGCGTGATTGGGTATTAATTGACAAAACTAGATTCAAATCCTTTGATGAATGCATGGTACATTAACAATGACCTAATTTCTCAAGTTGGAGTTGTAGATATTTGTGAAGGCACCAATGGCATTGGTGGAGACGGCTCTGGTGGAGATGGCTCTGGCAAGTATTTCATGATGTTTGAAGAGTATCATGTAAAAATTAGATAAATCACAATTAAGCATTGTAAGAAACATGGAGGATATTAAAACCATGTAGAGCCTTTTATTTGGTTGTATTCAAAAGAGAAAGCTATGGGCTGCATTAAACTCCCTAGTCACTTCACAATCCCAAAATCCATATAGACAATAGCAAAACTATTAAGGAATTTTTGCTTGGTTTGTTGTATGGGTCATTAATCCTAGTTTTCATGTCTTTTCCTTTTTTCGAGAAAATCTAATAAGGGGCAAATAAAATCGTAGTACACAATTGCTACATATAAACTTTTTTCTTTTTAATTTACAAGAAAGCAATAAAATGTTTCAAATATGATCTAACTTGTGAATTTTTTAATGTGACATATGTTCGAGCACATCAATAATCACCAAAGTTGGCTGGTAAGGTCCTTCCTAGACATGGATTGGTAATAATTAGAGTCGTCCATTACTAAACAATGTATGCACTAGAGATATATTGTTTTTATTAGTCCGTGCACAAAGAAAGGAGTATACCAGTTGATTCAAAATCGAATTGAGTTCTCTATATATTGATTTCCTTCCCATGAATGTAATTTTTTTATATTTTTTTTGATATTTTGTTAAAAATCAACTAGTAAATACAAATTTTTAATATTAGAAAATGTGTTTTAAAGTTTTGAAATTAAAAAAATGTACATATATTTCTTGATTGGCTGCAATGATCGATTTGATAAAATAGCCCGAGTTGGATGTGATAATTGTCATAGAAAAAATTAATAAAATATAATAATTATTTTTAAAATTACTTGAAATAGAGAGGTAGTCTTCTTAGCTTCATGTGATGTAGGGCCATATTAACATTAGATTGAAATTCAAGTGAACGTGTTATACACACAATGATGATCATTGACTTTAAGAATGCCACTTAGTTTTATCTATCAAGGATGGAGATGATGGTAGTTTCCATTGATTTGCAACATTTAGGATTTAGCCATTGTGCCAACAAGCTATGCTTAATGCAAAATCCTAAAAACCAAACAACCTTTAGGAATTTCCAAGGATTATATCCACCTTATCACACATATCCCTTAATTTATGAACCCGCCATAAATGTGGAAATAAAACGGAGATGGTGGTGATTGTCATTTATTGATAACATTTATGATATAGCCATTATGCAAATAGATTGTGTAGACTAGATAAACCCAAAGCAATCCTTACGAGTTATCAAGGTTGAGCTCCATCTTATTATAGACATCCCCTGATTAATGAATCCTTTGCAAACATAAATTTAAAACTAAAGGCATATGAAATGCAAGGAGTAGTAAAACATTCTTAATGCTTATTCCAATGGGGTATCTTTCTCTCCTTTGCATGCATGCTCTATGAAATGCAAAGGAACCTAAACACCCTAATTATTGCTCTTGCATGAATGCTTCATTTGGTAAACATAATGTTGCAAAGGGATTAAAGATACTATTAAAGTCCTTTCCTTTATCCAATTTGACTTTCTACTAAGACCAAGCAGGAAGTTTTCCACACAACAACTCAAGGTTCCTAGAGTCATAATATTTTTAGAAAGTTCATGTGTAGTTTGAGCTACAACAAGTCATATTATGTCAGTATGATATTAATTGTGCAAAATTATCAATTGGGTTTATCTCTAATGGTTGGGAGGAATGATTGTTATCCTCCTTGCCTAAGTTCAATTTTTGCAAATGACATGTTGAGGTCATATTGAGTGTATTTTTTTAGTGGTTTAGAGCTTTGCTATTAAAAAACTTTGAGCCTTGTAGAATATATTACCCTTCCCTATGAGTTGGAGGGTAGGGTGCTTAATTACATAGAAAAAACGTTGTGTAGATCTCACCTTTGAAAGCCAATGAAGTGTTATTACATATAAGTAGACATGAATGATTGAGATCATAATGTTTCAAACTATCAACAAAAGACAAAGAAGTAGTTATATCTAATAGAATCAAGATCCCATTAAAGTTGCTTCCTCTGTTAGAAAATTATAAATTACGGAGCAATGGAACACATAAAATATTGCAGAAATATAAACACAGAAAACGCACAAAACAGACACAGATATACGTGGTTCACCCAGTTTGGGCTACGTCCACCTCGAACAGCCAGTCCTTCCTTTCTATTATCCAGCAAAATGAAGAGACACAACCTATAGCAAATCCGTTGTAATATCCTCTGTTTTCTCTCACAGTCTCACCTCTCTGTTTCTCGCTCACCGAATACACATCTATTTCACAGCCTCAAATACAATACCCTCATACAAAGAGAGGGGTTGCCTTCTAGGGCAAAAAACCCTAAACTAAACATAAGTTCTACCGTCAGATCACCCGCCTAATGAACGGCCCAGATTGACTAGAAATTACTATACTTTTACAAGGCAATTTTACAGCTGTTTTTAGCTTCGGGGGCGCTGCCCCCGAAACCCCCCGCCAGGGGGGAGCTCCCAAAGGTCGCAACCGCCCCCCCCTGGACCCCCCCTGCAGCGAATATTTTACGGGCGGCGTTGCCGCCCCTATTTCGAACTGGGGTCCTATGTGGCTATACCTTTGAATATAGAAGATAATCAGGCTCCACACCCAACAATCTCCCACTTGGAGACTGATTGTAACAACTCCACTGCTGCTCCATTTGCTGGACAATGACTCCTCTTTGAACCTGGCTGTTTCTCATCTTCATCGTCATCCTTGAAGACCAACTGAAACTGAGCATATTCTCAGTTTCTCCCTGGTTACAACTTTTGTTAGCATATCTGCAGGATTCTGGCTAGTGTGTATCTTTTCTAGCTTCAACTCTCCATCTTCCAACACTGATCGTATGAAATGGTACTTGAGCTGTATGTGTTTAGTCCTGGAATGAAATGCTGAGTTCTTTGCAAGATGAATGGCACTTTGGCTATCACTGTATAACGTGCCCATATCATGCTCCTTACCCAATTCACCCATAAACCTTTGTAACCAAATCATTTCTTTACTAGCCTCTGTAGCAGCAACATACTCTGCTTCTGTTGTTGAAAGTGCAACAACACTTTGGATTTTTGAAACCCAACTGACAGTTGTTCCTCCAACAGTAAATACATATCCTGTAGTTCTCCTCCTGTTATCTCTGTCACTTGCCATATCTGCATCAACATATCCTTGTAGGGAGATGTTTGAACCACCAAAGCATAATGCTTGATTTGTGGTACCTTTCAAATATCTGAGAATCCATTTCACTGCCATCCAATGTTCCTTTCCTGGATTGTTCATGTACCTGCTTACAACTCCCACTGCATGTGCAATATCAGGCCTTGTGCAAACCATTGCATACATTAAGCTTCCAACTGCTGATGCATATGGAACTTTAGACATATAATCCATGTCTTCTTGGGTCTTTGGGCACATTTCCTTGCTAAGTTTGAAATGACTAGCAAAAGGTGTACTAACTGGTTTTGCATTGTGCATGTTAAATCTTTTCAACACCTTTTGTATGTACTCATTCTGAGACAATGTTAATTTACGATTTTTCCTGTCTCTAGTTATTCTCATACCAAGGATTTGTTTTGCAGCTCCCAAATCCTTCATTGCAAATGAATTTGCCAATTTTCTTTTGAGCACATTTATTTCCTGCATGTTAGATCCTGCAACAAGCATGTCATCTACATACAATAACAATATAATATAGCTGCCATCATTTTGCTTTTTCAAATAAACACAATGATCAGAGTGACATCTAGTATAACCTTGTTCAGACATAAACTTGTCAAATTTTAGATACCACTGCCTCGGAGCCTGTTTTAAGCCATACAAGCTCTTCAACCTGCACACTAGTTTCTCCTTCCCTTTCACCTCATATCCTTGTGGCTGCTGCATATCTATCTCTTCCTCCAAATCCCCATGGAGAAAGGCTGTCTTTACATCTAACTGCTCAAGATGCAAATCTTCAGCTGCTACAAGACTTAAAATAGTTCTGATTGAAGTCATTTTAACAATAGGAGAAAATATTTCATCAAAATCAATACCTTTCTTCTGTGCAAACCCCTTCACCACAAGTCTAGCTTTATACCTCTGTTTTCCTCCATCTTCTTCCTTCAGCCTGTAAACCCATTTATTCTTCAATGTAGTTTTTCCTACAGGCAACCTGACTAAATCCCAAGTCTGGTTATGCATTAAGGAGTCCATCTCTTCTTCCATGGCTACCTCCCACTTCTTCCTGCTTTCAACCTGCATTGCTTCTTCATAACATTCGGGTTCACCGGAATCAGTCAACAATAAATAATATAATGAAGGAGAGTATCGTTCAGGGGGTCTACTTATCCTGGTAGATCTTCTAACACCACTTTCAGGTGTTTGGGGTGCCTGTTGTTGTGGTGGTGGTTCCTGTTGTTGTGGTTGTTGATTATTATTATTTTCAGGCACCTTTACTTTTTCAGTGATTTCATCAAGAACTGCGTATTCCTTGTTTTCCTTTTCTTGTTTCTTTTCCTGCAACTGATTCTTATACACGATCTTTTCATTGAATATTACATCTCTGCTCCTAATGATTTTGTGATTTTCGTAATCATATAAGCGATAACCAAAATCATTAACACCATATCCAATAAAGGTACATTTCTTTGACTTTACCTCAAGCTTTGTTCTATTTTCTTTATCAATATGGACAAAGGCCTCACAACCAAAAGGCTTTAAAATAGAGTAGTTTACCTTTTTACCTGTCCATGCTTCCTCTGGAACACCACCATCCAAGGAACTTGAAGGCCCTCTGTTTATTAGATAAACAACAGTATCTACAGCATCTGCCCAAAACTGTAAAGGCAATCCTGCATGCAATCTCATGCACCTTGCACGCTCCATGATTGTTCTGTTCATCCTTTCTGACACACCATTTTCTTGTGGTGTTCTTGGAACTGTCTTCTCTCTACGAATTTCATGCTCTGAACAATACCTATCAAACTCTTTGCTGCAATATTCACCTCCATTGTCTGATCTAAGACACTTCAATTTCTTTCCTGTCTCAATCTCAACCAAAGCTTTCCATTTCTTGAAAGTATCAAATACATCAGATTTATTCTTAATACAATAAATCCAAGTTTTTCTAGTTGCATCATCAATAAAAGTAACATAATAACGAGAGCCACCGAGAGATGATACTTGAGCAGGTCCCCATACATCTGTATGCACAAGCTCTAATTTTTCATTCTTCTTTCCCAACTCTGAGAAATCTGACTCTCTTCTGTTTTCCATAAATGCAATTCTCACAGAAGTCCAAATCAACATTCTTCAAACCCGGCAACAAATTCCTTGAGTGAAGAATCTTCATCCCCTTTTCACTCATGTGTCCGAGCCTATGATGCCATAATGTTGCATCTGCTCCTTTGGAAGTTAAAGCATTAACAAAGTTAGAAATACCATTGCATAAATACAATGTACCAACCTTTTCGCCTTTTGCTATTACCAGGGCTCCCTTGGTGACCTTCCAAGCCTTATCTGTGAAAGTTGTCACACAACCTTCACCGCCTAACTGCCCTGTTGAAATCAGATTTTTCTTTAGATCTGGAACATGCCTTACCTCCTTTAAAAGCCATTGGTTTTTATTCTGCTGTTTTACAAGAACCTTACCCATTCCAACGATTTTATAGGGTTTATCATCACCCAGACGAACTTGTCCAAAATCTCCTTGAACATAGTCATGAAAGTATTTCTTATCAGTGTGGCATGGAGTGAAGCCCCTGAATCTACCACCCAGGAATCAGTAATATTTTCGAAAGAAAGAATCAAAGCATCTTGTAACACCCCACCTGTCACATTTGCTTCATGATTGTTTTCTTGTTGTGCATCTCCTTCTTTTCCCTTCCGAGATCTACAGTCTTTCTTTAGGTGTCCTTTCTTTCCACATTTCCAGCACACTATCCCCGATCTGGACTTAGATCTGCCTTTCCTTGATTTACTGCGATATCCTGAGCTCTTTCCTCTTTCCATTTTTCTTCCTCTAGACTCTGCACTCAAAGCATTTCCCGATGTCTCACCGGAGCTTTTCCCTCACATTTCCTCGCTAAGGATAGCACCGACAACATCATCAAACTTTAAAGTACTAGATCCAGAAACAGAGTTACTAATGGCCATTACCAAACCATTCCAGTTTTCTGGTAATGAGCACAAGAATAACAGAGCTCTAACTTCATCATCAAAGTTTACCCCTACAGAACTTAACTAACTTGTAACTGTATTAAAATCATTTAAATGGTTTGCAACAGATCCACCTTCCGACATATTCATATTAAATAATTGTTTCATAAGAAATACCTTGTTTGACGCCGAGGGTTTTTCATATAGTTTCGACAACGTCTGCATCAAACCCTCTGTCGTGGTTTCCTTCGAAATGTTGAAGGCGACTGACGCAACAAGGCACAACCGTATTGTTCCGAGTGCCTTTCTATCAAGAAGGTTCCATTCTTCGTCTTTCATACCCGTCGGCATCTTTGTTTTTCTGCCCAATGGTAGGTATAGATCTTTCTGATACAGATAATCTTCCATCTGCATCTTCCATAGCGAGAAGTTTTGGCCGTTAAATTTCTCGACCCTAAACTTACCATCTTCCACCATTGCTCCCACTCGAACCAGGAACCCTTCTTTCCTGCGAGTTTATCAGCCAAATAGACCTTCGGCTCTTATACTAGTTGTTAGAAAATTATATATTACGGAGCAATGGAACACATAAAATATTGCAGAAATATAAACACAGAAAACGCACAAAACAAGAGAGACACAGATATACGTGGTTCACCCAGTTTGGGTTACGTCCACCTTGAACAGCCAGTCCTTCCTTTCTATTATCCAGCAAAATGAAGAGACACAACCTACAACAAATCCGCTGTAATATCCTCTATTTTCTCTCACAGTCTCACCTCTCTGTTTCTCACTCACCGAATACACATCTATTTCACAGCCTCAAATACAATACCCTCATACAAAGAGAGGGGTTGCCTTCTAGGGCAAAAAACCCTAAACTAAACATAAGTTCTACCGTCAGATCATCTGCCTAATGAACAGCCCGGATTGACTAGAAATTACTATACTTTTACAAGGCAATTTTACAGCTGTTTTTAGCTTCAGGGGCGCTACCCCCGAAACCCCCCGCCAGGGGGGGCTCCCAAAGGTCGCAGCCACCCCCCCCCTGGACCCCCCCTGCAGCGAATATTTTACGGGCGGCGTTGCCGCCCCTATTTCGAACTGGGGTCCTATGTGGCTATATCGTTGAATATAGAAGATAACCAGGCTCCACACCCAACATCCTCCATGCAATCTTTCTTGCCCACAAAGGGTGATAGATGGTGATGTGAGGGGATTTTTAGGTGGGGATAGATGAAACTTGGTAACAAGTGAAGAAAAGTAGTGACAAATGGACAACGAGATAGAGTGGAAGACAATCGAGCATGTCATTTTTGTTATAGAATGTGCTTTGCCCTTTTTCTCACTCAATAATAAAGTTACTATGAATATACCACTATGTTTTTAATTATTTATTATTTAATACTCATTGATCTAGACTTGGAATGAAAGCACATGAAACCCTATAATACATCTCCACATTTCGTGGACAGTAAACTAGGTAAATTGTATGCTTTGATTATGGGGCCTCACACCAAGGGAATAAGAGTCAAACTCATGATCAACAACAACTAACAACAATATCAAATAACTTCATGTATGGCTCTAGATCACTTGAGTTAACCCTTGGCACTGAAAAAAATTTGGGCATTGGTATTGCCCAGGGAAGAAAGTCAACCTCCCTCTCAGCCTAAAGGCAAGAGAGAGGTTGTTGGTACTAGGCCAACCCTCGGTATAAACTCACTTAAGAGCGCAACATAGTTACATTATCCCTTAATGTAAACATGTCGAGTTATGAGACTTGAACCTAAGTGGGAGCATAACAACTATTCCACCCAACCACCCAAGCTAAAATCAATTGAAATGATCAACTTTACCTATAATGTCAATGATACAATTTATCCAAAAACACAAAAAGAAAATAGTTGATTTTTTTTTACTCTTTAAAATATTGTGTAACATAATTTATTATTTTTCTTAATTCTCTCCAATGAACTTTATAATTGACCATTCTTTTTTCCAAGGATCTACTTAACCATTTTATCCTTTATATATATTTTTTTATTCTTAACCATTTTATCCTTTATATATATTTTTTATTCTTGTAGCTTAACTTCATATATTATTACAACAATTTAGAGAAAATAAACAACATCAAAGTTTTTGACTTCCTAGGAAGGAAGGAAGGAAAGAAAGTGTGTGTGTGTGTGTGTGTTAGAGGTAGTGATTTTATATATAATTATTTTAATAAGTTTAGAAAAAAAAAATACAAACAAACAAACAAACAAACTTTGTTTTATTTTTTAATTAGGTTGAGTTTATATTGAGGTGAGTCTTGATTTTGAGTGAAAGAACAATTTTTCTATTTGTAAGATGTTATTATCATAATCGTGTAAGACTTGGTTGTGCCTAACTACTTTGTAAGAGAATTTTTATCCCAAAGTATCTGGATCCTCGGAGTCCTGTAGTTGATGTCCACATCAATGGCACCATCATACCTCACACATTGATTGATCTGGGGGCTGCCATTAATGTGATGACCAGGGATACGATGCTCAAACTCAACCTTCAGGGTTCCTTGAGAAAGACCTCGACAGTTCTGCAACTAGCAGATCGCTCCACCGTGACTCCCGAAGGGATTGTAGAGGATGTCTTGGTCTCTGTTGACTCTTGGGAGTACCCTGCAGACTTCTTGGTTCTGCAACCAAAGGCAAAGCTTACTGGATACCCTCTTATTTTGGGAAGGCCCTAGTTAGCCACTACAGATGCTTACATAAGCTGCCGTGCAGGGCACATGACCATAAAAAATGGTCCTATGTCCAAGCAGCTAGTCCTGTACCCTCCTGCCCAACCCCTATTAGAGCATGACTTACCACTTTGGTTGGAGGAAGGAGAAGAGGATGAGGTGTACTCAGCACCTTTGTGCACCCTAGACACCACTAGGGGAGGCCCCCCAACCGAGGATGATTTGATTGAGACCTTGATCCAGAATCCACCTCCCAGTGCATTGTCCTTAGAGGAATTGGTGGAGGATGCCCAAGCCAGCACCTTAGTGGACCTTTGTGTGACCAACCCTGTCACTCCCAGAGTCAAAAATGTGGAGTTCGGCCCTGAGAGAATGTTAAAGATCAGCTCCTCCCTATCTCCTTCCCAGGAAAAGGAGCTGTGTAGTCTGTTGGCCAGTCATCTAGATGCTTTTGCTTGGAGCTATAAGGAGATGAAAGGAATCCATCCTTCGGTCTGTACCCATCACATCTACATCAAAGAAGATTGTAAACCGGTTAGGCAACCCCAAAGGAGAATGAATCCAGCCCTTAAGGACATCGTCAAGGAGGAATTGCAAAAACTGTTGGATGCCAGATTCATTTACCCCATCTCGGATAGCGAATGGGTGTCCCCTCTGGTGTTGGTTCCCAAGAAAAACGGGAAGTGGAGAATCTGTGTGGACTACCGAGAACTGAACAAGGCCACCAAGAAAGACCATTTTCCTCTACCCTTCATAGATCAAGTGTTGGATGGACTGGCAGGAAAGAAGTTTTTCTCTTTCCTAGATGGGTTTAGCGGGTATAACCAGATCCAAATCAGCCCGGAAGACCAAGATAAGACCACCTTCACTTGTCCTTGGGGTACCTTTGCTTACCGAGTTCTTCCCTTTGGACTATGCAATGCTCCTGCCACCTTCCAGAGAGCCGTCTTGAGCATCTTTTCTGAGCTGGCCCATGATTCGGTGGAAATCTATATGGATGACTTCACTCCTTATGGGTCCAACTTCCAGGAAGCATTGTCCAATCTGGGAAAAGTCCTAACCAAGTGCATTGAGATGAACCTGTCCCTTAGTCCTGAAAAGTGTGAATTTTTTATGACTGAAGGGACCGTGCTAGGCCATACCATTTCTTGCCAAGGGTTACAGGTGGATCCTAACAAAATTGCTCTCATCAAGAAGGTTCCACCTCCTCAGAAGGTAAGAGATGTTCGAAGTTTCTTAGGTTTAGCAGGGTATTATAGGAGATTCATTAAAGACTTCAGCAAGCTAGCCTCGCCATTGTTTAGCCTCTTGGCAAAAGATGTTGAATTTAAATGGACTGACGATTGTCAGAAGGCTCTGAATGAATTAAAGGACAAGTTGGTGTCTGCTCCGATCTTGAGAGGTCCAAACTGGGCCCTACCTTTCCACATCCACACTGATGCCTCGAACAAAGCCATAGGGGCAGCCTTAGGACAATTTGAACAAAAACTTCCATACGCCATATACTTTGTCAGCAAAAACTTATCCAAGGCAGAACTGAATTACACTGTAACTGAGAAAGAATTCTTGGCCGTGGTCCATGCACTTAACAAATTTCGACATTATATCACTGGATATCAAACATTTGTACATACTGATCATGCTGCAATTAGATATTTAATGAATAAACCGGATGTGAATGCTCGTATTATTAGATGGTTACTTTTGTTGCAGCAGTTTGATTTGACTATTGTTGACAAGCCAGGTAAAGAAAATGGTGTTGCTGACTTTTTGTCTAGATTGGATTTACCTGCAGGTGAGGATGGAACAGTGGATGACCAGATGCCAGATGAACATCTGTTTGCTATCTCAGTACTCTCTCCATGGTTTGCTGATATAGCAAACTACCTTGTCTCAGCACAGTTCCCTCCGCACCTATCCTCAAGGGAGAAGAGTAGGATCGTGAGGAAGAGTGCCTCATTCACTTGGATCGGGGGCAACCTAATCAAGCTTGGCCCTGATCAGATCTTAAGGCATTGTGTAAGGGAAGAGGAAGTCTTTGATATCCTCCTAACCTGTCATGACGGACCTTGTGGAGGACATTTTGCAGCCAAAAGGACTGCCTTCAAAATCCTGCAGGCAGGCTACTATTGGCCCACGCTTCATCAAGATGTCAGAAGGTATATCAGCCAATGTGACCGATGCCAAAGGATGGGGAAACCGACTCCAAGACGAAATGCCTCTCCAACCTCAAGTGACTCTTGAGCCATTTGAGAAGTGGGGTATGGATTTTGTGGGTCCAATCAATCCTCCTTCGAGGCAAAGGTCTTACATCATTGTGTGCACAGACTACCTGACGAAGTGGGCAGAAACCAAGGCAATCAAAGCAGCGACAGAAGAAAAGGTGGCCGAGTTCTTAAGAGAGAACATCTTCTACAAATTTGGCTACCCAAGAGAGCTAGTCACCGATCAGGGAAGCCAGTTCACCTCCAACTTAATTGAAGACCTACTCGCTCATCACAAAATCAAGCATAGGACTTCCACCGCCTATCATCCTCAAGCAAATGGGCAGGTGGAAGTCATCAATAGAGCATTGGAAGGGATCTTGACTAAGGTGGTGAGCAACAGTAGAAAAGATTGGGCAGATCGCCTGGTTGAGGCCACGTGGGCTTACAACACCACTTGGAGGACCACAACCGGCTTCACACCTTATGAGTTGGTCTATGGGAAGAGAGCTTTGCTGTCAATTGAGTTCGAGTACAACACCTTGAGGATGGCAGCTCAGTTGGACCTGGATCTCAGCCATGCCCAACAAGAAAGGTTATTGCAGCTGAATGGATTGGATGAGCACCGAATGCAGGCCCTTCTCCACTCAGAAGTGGTTCAAGTTCAGAGGAAGTTGTGGCATGACCAACACCTCAATGACAAGCAATTTCAGCCGGGAGATTGGGCGCTGTTGTATGATTCTAGGCATAAGGATTTCAAGGGGAAGCTGAGAACCAGATGGCTGGGACCATATGCAGTGGAAAAATGTAATGAAAATGGGTCTGTTCTTATTCGGACCATTGATGAGGAGGCCATCCCCATGCTTGTCAATGGGCATCGACTAAAGATCTACAGAAAACCTCTTTCAAGGCAAGAATTCATCAAAACTGTGGAAAAATCAGTGCTGGTCATAGAGAAGGGTTCTGCCTCTGTTTTGGGCATACCCTGAACATCTCAAAAAGAAAAAAAGAAGAAAGAAAAAATAAAGATCCTTGGGTGAAAACCTTTCTGAGGCTCCCAAGGCAGATGGTAGGGGTGAAAACCTCATTGAGGCGTCCCTGCTGTCTTTCTGAAAATGTTTGAAAAAGACCCTTGGGTGAAAACCTCTCTGAGGCGCTCAAGGCGGATGGTAAGGGTGAAAACCTCACGAAGGTGCCCCTGATGTCTTTCAAAAAAAAAAAAAAGAGAAAAAAAGAGAGAAAAAAAAAAGAAAAAAAAAACAAACAAAGAAACAGGGAAAACAGGTTCAAGATTTGGCAATGCATGCAGGTTGCAGGTATTCCATGCAGGAAAAGAGGCCCCTCAACTCAAGGACAAGGGTCCCTACTATGCTACCAGAGGACCTCACCAGCACTCCCTCCAGAAACGCTCATCTCTTCCAAGGTCTGGGCATGATTTGATCACAGTTTAGCCTTCTACAGGAAGCTACAGGACTTTCTACAGGAAGTTCTGTATTTCTACAGGAAACTTCCTGTAGAATCTTTGGACGGCCCAGAACCGACTGTGTGGAGAGATCTAACGCCCGAGGTCCGACACGGAGGCATGCAAGCTAATGTTTTCTCCATCACGCACTGCTGTCGCCTCCTTCTACCACCCCAGTTGCCATGCAATGGAAATACCTGCACAGTCAAATCAGAACGTTGAATTCTCAGAGGAAGCGATTCTCAAATGGAATAAAGGATGCAGAGACCCCATGCGCTACTTATCAAAGCCATCCGAGGACCCTGCGACCGTGACCGTGATGCCACCGTCTCCACCGTTTCGGCATGCACCCGAGGAGGAAAAACTACTACAGGACATCCTACAGGAATCCCGTAGCAGTTCATCCAGCTAGAGTGTACACCATCAAGGCACCTGCAACACATAGAGCGGGCACATGCACCATCCGCAGCCAGGTAACAAGCTTCGTAATCAGCAACAGTCTGCAAGGAGGAACCCCCGTGCCTGTGCATGAAGCAGCAGCAAGCTAATCCATCACCCTCGTCCTGAAACCTGAAAATAACGTCGCAGCCGCACAGGTAAGTGCCTCACCCTTTTTTCGTCAAATTACATGAATAATACTCTAAAATGTTTGTGAGTGTGGAAATGAATGGTTTGAGCAGTCGGGTAGCCATTCAACTGGCCACCACGACCAGTCCGATGGTCTCGTCAGATTTGGAAAGTGTTGGTCGTGGCAAGCAAAACGGGTAATGGAGACGTGAGAAGCGTCCAGTCGGGGTGAAGTGGCGATCTAACGGAAATGGCGGCGGCAGATCTGCAGGGAATGATGCGGCGGTCAGGGAGACTTGCAGTGAAATGAATAGGTGACGTCGTCCAACGGTACAGCAGGGACAGCTCACCCCCGCGCCACGAGTTCGGCCGGGATTTAAATCCACCGGCTAGATCGTCACTCCACTCATTTATCATCAGCCATTTTGCAGTCGAGTAAGCGTCTGAATTTCTCTGAAGCTCGTTACTCCAAGTCCTCGGCTTGTTCAAATTTCTGGTGGTTGCTAAGAAGGCGCAGAACCACTGACGTGCTCTCCGGAACCTGTGCGCGACTTCTACAGGAAGCTGCGCTACTAGAAGCTCGCCGCTACAGAGGAAATCGATCTATTCACGTCAAAGGTGGCGAATTGGAAAAGGTAAGCCTGAACCTGTTCCTCCCATGCAATTGGTTTGAAGGGTGGCGAAGTCGACGTCCTCAAAAAAGTAAAACTACAGTCTGAGCATAAAATTGCAAGCGTTGTCTTCCTTTTGCATGAAAATTGTTGTCGTAGTATATGCGGGGTTTTCTACAGGATGTGGTTCGTAATTGAGCCCCTGTCAAGGCTCACCTGTAGATAGCCCAGAATTCACGAACAGTGTGCTTGACAGAGGCGTAATTCTGCGCTCTGTCTCAAGAAATCCGAAAGGCCCATCTTTTGATACGCACCAGCCACCTCCGGCTAACATAGCAAGCTTTCACCATGCCGGGTGGATTCATTAGGAAGGAACCGACAGACTCAAAGAAGCTGTGGGAAAACCCTGAGGTGGTAGAACTGTTCTCTCGTGCACGATGGATGTCGTTCTGCGACAAGCTTCAAGGTTATGATGATGAGGTGGCAGAGGAGTTCTTGCGAGCTTTGAAGCCAAAATCAAAAACGCTGGCCATTGTCAATTTCAGGGGTTTGAATCTCAGACTCACCCCACAGTTCCTCAGCAGAGTCACTGATCTCCCAATGGGGGTACTGTGGGATAAGGAGGAGAGAAAACTAGGCCAGAAGGCTAAAAAGGAGTTCTTTTTACCGGAGGAGCAATTCTCAGAGGATAAGAACGGGGTTCGCAGAGCTAGCCTACAGCCGCTTTGGAGTGAGGTCAGCCTCCAAATTATGAAATATATCACGTGCGAAGGACGATTCAGCATCGTATATGGGTACCATTTCCGGCTACTCACGGAACTGAGGCACCAAATGGACCTACCTTCAGAAAACAAGCTAAGTATTCCTTACTTCCTCCTGCAGTCCATGACTGAATGTGCCACCAAATTACGAGAGGGCACGCCAGACCAGGTAGCCCATCATGGGCTCATTAAGCTCCTCGTGGAGGATGCACTCCACACATACATAGTCCCTCTCTCGTGGGAAGCCTTCCGAAATCTAACTAAGGATGGTGATATCAAAATGTTGACCGAGGAGCTTAATTCCTCCAGCAGCGAGGAGAAGGAGCCAATACACACAGAGAAGAAAGGGAAAGGCCAAGAAACCGCGGCCAAAGCACCGAAGAAAGAACAAAAGGGGAAACAAGAGAAACACCAAGTTGCCGAAAAGGAGGATGACAAATCCATATTGACACCCAGGGAGAAAAGGTTACAGAGTAGGGTGGAAAGGACTGAACAAGTCCACGTCAGTAAAGGCACCTCGAAAGCAGCCTCAACCAAGTCAAAAGGCAAAGCACCCTCAGCCAAACAGGCTAAAACGGTGCCACCTATTTCTACAGGAAAACCAAAAACGACTTCTACAGGAAGCCAGAAATCAGCCGCTACAGGGCCTTCTACAGGAAGCCCTGAAAAAGGAAAACCAAAGGAGAAGACAGCCGAAATTCTTGCAAGGGAGGCAGCAGCTGTGCTGGCCACCCTTAGTACCCCTCCTAAGCCGAAGGAAAAATGAAAGAGGGAGATCCCTCTGTATTTCAAAGCCAGGAGAAGTGTGAGAATCAAAACAGGCAGGCCCCAACCTCCATCCAGCAGCCCAATTACTATAGAAGACACCCCTACCTCACCAAGGGAGAGGTCCCCCTCAAAAATATCAGTCACTTATGAGCGGGGGAGCCCGAAGACAACTGCTTGGAAGGAGAGAATGGATAGGTTGGCTTTAAAAGCCCAGCTACAGGATGCTGAGGCCATTCTACAGGAAACATTGGCCTATCTTAAGGAGACAGAGAGGATGGAGGGAGAGGCACCCACATCACCACTTAGGGAAGACGAACTAGAGCCACCGAGGGAGGAAGAGAAAGAGCATATTCCGGAACCTAGTCCCCAGCCAAGCTTGAGCTCGTATTATAACTTTTTGGAGGCTGGGAAAATTATTCCACAGAAATTCACAATGCCGCTTTTCTTTGCGTTGGAGGAAGAGACAGTGAGAACCCACACGTGGATGAAGATAGCTAAATCAAAAGGAGTGGCAGATATAGGCCCCTTGGAGGAACAACTCAAGGAGGCACGAAGAGAGTTAGCTATGGCCAAACACGTGGCAAACTGCCAGCGGGTATTCCTACAGGAAGAGAATGAGAAACTTAAACTGTAGCTACAGGAACTGAAGAAAGAAAAGGGCACATCATCAGGGGACACTACAGCAGAACATCAAGGCAAAGAAGGACTACAAGTTGGTCTTGGGGAGCCAACCTCGCATCTACAGGAAAGGGAACTGCAAGCACAAATCGAGATACAAGCTCTCAAACAGCAGTTGCAGCAAAAAGAGGCACAACTGGCTTGCATGGCCAGTTGGGCCATGGATGCTCTACAATGTAGACAATCGACCAAATCTTATGGCCTGTACCTACGAGACCAGTGGCTACAATTTCAAATTAATGCATTGGCACAGAGGGGTATCTCCCAACTCCAAGACCCCCAGCAGTTCACAGCGTTATGCAATAGCAGTTCATCGGAGGATAAGGCCAAACTATCGGAGTTCTATCTCCATAATTTGGCCCTTCCTAATGTGACTTCATGGGATCCCAACACAGTTGTAGGGGATATGCAGTTGATGGCATTTGCCTCATGGTTGAACCATGAAGAAAAGAGAGCAGCAGAGGTCAAAGAGGTCATGGACCGAGAGTTACATGAGCCACTGCTGATTAGAGCAGAGCCAGGGGATCCCACTGCATTGATATCGGCCCACCAACACTTAGCCACCAACCCTCAGACTTTATTGAAATACATGGATCAGCAGGCTCAGGCCATAGCACATTTCGAGGATATGGAGCGACTATTAGGGGACAACTGTGTTCATGCTTGCACCCGCTGATGGAATACATTGTCCCACAACCTTAAAATCAGAGAATATCACACTCCAACTCGAATGAGGGAAGCTCTAGCACGGGTACCCCTCTACAAGAAGTCCATACAGAACCTCCAAGCCAGCTGGATTGGCCTCAAGCTAAGCCCACCTCTACTGTTAGGATTGATGGAAGGCAGCACAGAAAAAGAAGAGCATAAGCAGTGGGAAGAGGTGGAAAGGAAGGCTGGGTTCCATGCCAGTGAGGAGGATACCACTTCAGAAGCCTGGGATGTGAGGGTGGCGGTGAAAGCAATGAAGGACGAGGAGCTGGATTAGTTGCTCAGGGATGAGCAATCATTTTAGCTGGGGGGTGATGATGAGCCCAAAATTTGGTAACATTTTGGGCTCATTTGGCCTAACTACCTTTGCTCAATCCTTCATTTTTCATAACTTATGCATCATTTTTTAGTATGTTTATGTCATTTGTACGAATAAGAGCAATCACTATTCCTAGGTGGCTAACACGTGCTCATTTCAGGTTTTTTGACACATGATTGGAACAAAACCAAGCAGATAAGGGCCAGGAGACAGCCAAGATGGGGTTGAGGATTCGTAGGAGGGTTGTCCACAGCATTAAATGGCCTTCCTCGGGATCTTCACCCCCAACTCCGAGCTCCAACAGCCACCACAACCGGATCTAGAAGGCAGCCAAACGGATTTTGAGGAAGCAGTTGTTCACTCCCAGTTTGGTCAGCCAAACCCCACAAATTTAGGAGGCCAGCTTGGGGCCTCGTGATGTATAAATGATAAGGCTTTAGCCTCGAGGAGGACTTTTGAAACATTGTTGCACATTCTGCACTACGAGCTGCTAGCTTGGTTTTTCTCTTTTGTAGCCATTATTGGCATACTTTTTTACTTATGATTATTATTTTTTAATGGGAAGCAGTCAGATTTGATCTCAGTTCTGAGTTTTTAAAAGGATCCATAGCTCTTGGGGTTGGGCCCAACCTGAGAGCCTAAGGCCTCCTTCTTTTGTATTGTTATCTTTTCTTTCAGCATTATGGTTCTCTTTACATGCATTTGAAACGCAGTTTGTTGAGTTAGATTTCGTGGTATGGTTAAGTAGGTTATTGTTAGAAGATAGAGTTGCTCCAGATGTTAGAATAGAGTAAGGAGATTAGAATTGATAAAAGTTCCGGAAAAGGGTTGCCTGCACTCTCATTTTCACCTCTCTCTAGGGGCTGGAATTGCAGACAGTGCTACCCACCAAAAAACATTAGTATGCGTACTCATACAATCTTTGGTGCAATATTTCCATTTGTAGAAGTTATCCATGTGCTCAGACCTCTTGGAATGTTTCTTTGCTTTAGTACCATGCATGATTCTCTTTAGAAATAACGTTGTTGCTCATTGGTTTCATTAAACAGTTAGAATAGGTTAGTAATATTTTGATTATGTGCAGGACGTGGATGATTTGGTTTAGTTTACATTGTGCAGTGCAACTCCATCCCTCTCTCGTCCCTCTAAGATTCGCCCAGGCCAACTGCTCATCTCCAAATTAGACCCCTTGTCTCTCAATTACTCTACTGCCCACGACATCCTACCTCTCTTCTCGGCCTTCCACTCCCTCTACCCTCTTTAAGACAAACTAGTTTTCCACATCCTCTCATCACCTCATCTCCCTGTCACTAAGTCATTAAAAACCCCTCTCCTATCTCCCTATCCATCCATGTAGCCTTTTCCACTCACCCATCATCCAAAATCCAATCGTAGAACATCCTGTAGGAATTACTGAACATCCTGTAGAAATTCTGAAACATCCTGTAGAACCCCTGCAGACTTCCTGTAGAAGCTCATAAACTCGGTTTTTGGCAGCCAAACTTTGTGAAACTCTTTGGAAGGGTGTTAGGAACCCCTTAGACCCTCTTTGAACCTTCCCAACCTTTTCCAAGCCCTTCTCCTCCTTGATCCACCTCTGCACAGTAAAAAGCTAGTTAAAAGCACATGCATGATAATTCTAATAACTGAAACAAAAATACAAACAATGTTTTCTTCAGATAGAGGTAGTCTAGACACATGCATTTTACCTTCATAGAAGTAATGGCATCTCTTTCAGTAGTTTGCATTCCCATCTTTGCATCAGTAAGACTAGCTGGTAGAATTAGGGTTTGCTAGAGTTTGCGTTTCTTGTTGGCTTTCAGTTCCTTTCTGCAAGTAGATCAGCTTCCTTTGAGTTAGCTTTCATCCATCAGTTAAAAAGCTTCTTCTAAGAGCTCATAGAAGTTGGCTTGAGCCCCTAGCGGACTTGTGCCAGCTGACCAAGTGACAGCTGCGGCAAGAGCTAGTACTTGTGCATATAGCACCTTCGCTTCCAAGTTTGTTACGAACTACCGGGTTGATAAAATTGAAGAAGGAAGCTCCAGGAGTTGTAGCATTATTGCTACAATACTGGAGCCCACCATCTTTTTGGCGCCGTTGCCGGGGAAGCGTCAGAGTATTGGTGATTGTTGCTTTTCTTTTATTTTCCTACTCTCGCCTTCTGCTAAGTAGTTTATTTCATTTCCATTCTGCAAAAGTAGCATAGACATTTCCTGCTTTCATAGATTAACATTTCAATTCCGCAATTTCATTTTTGCAAGCGTAGATTAGCATTTCAATTCCGCAAGCGTAGCCTAGCATTTCATTCCTGCAATTTCATTTGAGAAAAATAGATTAGTTCTTTTATGCTTTCATTTCAATTCGGCATTTCCACTTCAGTAAGATAGTTAGTTGCAGTTCAATTTGTTTTAGTTTTGCAGGTACCAGAAAAAACAAAAGCAATCAAAAGTCTTTCCATTTCATGCCTCGTAGAAATCGGGATAAAACAGGCAAATTCCTACCCAACACCCCCACCACATCACTGGGTCACCTTTCTCTCTTCTTTGGTGACAGTGATCCATAAGAACCTATAGGCGAACCTCCTGAGATATACGAAGATCCTATAGCAGAAGAAGAGTTAGAGAACACTCCATCTGAAGCTATGGCTGACAATAGGGGAGAAGATGAGAGAATTGAAGGTGCCTTCCCCATCCGAGAGACCAATGGAGACATGAAAATGAAGAACATCAGCCCCTCCGCTTTACCTCACTTCCATGGAATGACTACTGAAGACCCTGATACCTTCCTGTTTGAGTTTGCCGTCCTTTGTCGAACCTATGACCATACCGAAGATGAGAAAAAGCTGAAACTCTTCCCCTCTACCCTTAAGGATGCAGCATTACGCTGGTTCATGGGCTTACTTGGGAACAGTATCACCACTTGGGCCCAGATGCAACAAGCTTTCAATACCAAATACCGGGACTACTGTAGGTCCAAGGAAGCCAAGGGAGAAATCTTTCTGATGACCATGGGGAATGATGAGTCTTTAGAAGATTACGAGGAAAGGTTCCAACTTAGCTATAAACGGGCCAGGTCCACACTTGACCCTGAATCCCTCAAGTTGGTCCTGCTCCGAGGAGTCCCTGAAGACCTCTTAGATACCCTTCACATGCTAGCTGGAGGAGATATTTACCAACTACCTTATGAGGACATAAAGACTGTGTTTAGAAACCACTCTAGGGCAGCCCGGAAAAGAGGTAGAGGAAACCTCCTCTCAGCTGGTATTCCTTTCTCCAAACATGAGTTTGCAAATCAATTAGAGGACCTCAAGAGTGAGGTGAGACAGACCATCGCCATGCAACTTGATACATTCCGAATCCAGCAGAAGAAAGAGGAAGCTGAGAGGGCTTTGGCTATCTTCTACCCTAGGTGTACAAGGAAACACCCTAAGAACGAGTGCCCATTACATTCGGTTGAGGTATGTTTTGTTTGTGAGGAGGACCACCCCACAAACCAATGTCCAACCTTACCTGGGCTTAAAGCCATGTATCAAGGGACAGAAGCGCCCACTGAACCTCTCTATTTCCTCAACCAAAGGAGGCCACATGGACCTAGACCTTACCAACAGGGGATGCAAGGGACACCCCAAGCTTATTACAGCCCCAACCAATCTGCTCCTATGCCTTCCTGGGGTCCCCCTGCTCATCCTTCCTGGTCTATACCTCCTCCATGGTCTTACCCGCCTCAGTACCATACTCAGCCCACTACTCATTCGTTTCACTCACATGCCCAGCCACAGCCTCAGTGGAATGCACCTCAATCGGGGTGGAGGCCCCAGTACAATACTCCTCCCGCCATTTTGCCTCCACCACCAGCTCAACCACAACCATTACCTCCTGCTCCTCCAAGGCAACCCCAAATGCCTGCTCAACCGAACCCGAACCCCAACAATCGACAGGCCCAGCAGGTATATACTGGGGAAACATCATGCCCTACATATGCTGTGGAGATCCAGGAGATCAACCTGCGATCTGGAAAGACTCTTCCGGATCGCCAACCTCCTCCCCCGGAGGACGAGGAAGATAAACAGGAAAGTGAACCAAAGGCCATTCCACCCTTTCCTGAGAGACTAACGGCCACCACACAACCCAACCCAGAGGAGGATGAGCTTCTGGGAGAACTCAAACAGTTGTGTGTGAGAATACCACTTCTCCAAGCCATCAAAGATGTACCGATATACAACAAACTGGTTAAGGAAAAGTGTTTCAGACACCCAGGCAGGCGAAAAAGAGATGCTTCAACCATCAATGTCATAGGACAACTGTCTGATCTTATGTTGGGGCAGGCCATCTGCCCAAAGTATCTGGATCCTGGGAGTCCTGTAGTTGATGTCCACATCAATGGGACCATCATACCTCACACATTGATTGATCTGGGGGCTGCCATTAATGTGATGACCAGGGATACGATGCTCAAACTCAACCTTTAGGGTTCCTTGAGAAAGACCTCGACAGTCCTGCAACTAGCAGATCGCTCCACCGTGACTCCCGAAGGGATTGTAGAGGATGTCTTGGTCTCTGTTGACTCTTGGGAGTACCCTGCAGACTTCTTGGTTTTGCAACCAAAGGCAAAGCTTACTGGATACCCTCTTATTTTGGGAAGGCCCTGGTTAGCCACTGCAGATGCTTACATAAGCTGCCGTGCAGGAAACATGACCATCAAAAATGGTCCTATGTCCAAGCAGCTAGTCCTGTACCCTCCTGCCCAACCCCTATTAGAGCATGACTTACCACTTTGGTTGGAGGAAGGAGAAGAGGATGAGGTGTACTCAGCACCTTTGTGCACCCTAGACACCACTAGGGGAGGCCCCCCAACCGAGGATGATTTGATTGAGACCTTGATCCAGAATCCACCTCCCAGTGCATTGTCCTTAGAGGAATTGGTGGAGGATGCCCAAGCCAGCACCTTAGTGGACCTTTGTGTGACCAACCCTGTCACTCCCAGAGTCAAAAATGTGGAGTTCGGCCCTGAGAGAATGTTAAAGATCAGCTCCTCCCTATCTCCTTCCCAGGAAAAGGAGCTGTGTAGTCTGTTGGCCAGTCATCTAGATGCTTTTGCTTGGAGCTATAAGGAGATGAAAGGAATCCATCCTTCGGTCTGTACCCATCACATCTACATCAAAGAAGATTGTAAACCGGTTAGGCAACCCCAAAGGAGAATGAATCCAGCCCTTAAGGACATCGTCAAGGAGGAATTGCAAAAACTGTTGGATGCTGGATTCATTTACCCCATCTCGAATAGCGAATGGGTGTCCCCTCTGGTGTTGGTTCCCAAGAAAAACGGGAAGTGGAGAATCTGTGTGGACTACCGAGAACTGAACAAGGCCACCAAGAAAGACCATTTTCCTCTACCCTTCATAGATCAAGTGTTGGATGGACTGGCAGGAAAGAAGTTTTTCTCTTTCCTACATGGTTTTAGCGGGTATAACCAGATCCAAATCAGCCCGGAAGACCAAGATAAGACCACCTTCACTTGTCCTTGGGGTACCTTTGCTTACCGAGTTCTTCCCTTTGGACTATGCAATGCTCCTGCCACCTTCCAAAGAGCCGTCTTGAGCATCTTTTCTGAGCTGGCCCATGATTCGGTGGAAATCTATATTGATGACTTCACTCCTTATGGGTCCAACTTCCAGGAAGCATTGTCCAATCTGGGAAAAGTCCTAACCAAGTGCATTGAGATGAACCTGTCCCTTAGTCCTGAAAAGTGTGAATTCTTGATGACTGAAGGGACCATGCTAGGCCATACCATTTCTTGCCAAGGGTTACAGGTGGATCCTAACAAAATTGCTCTCATCAAGAAGGTTCCACCTCCTCAGAAGGTAAGAGATGTTCGAAGTTTCTTAGGTTTAGCAGGGTATTATAAGAGATTCATTAAAGACTTCAGCAAACTAGCCTTGCCGTTGTTTAGCCTCTTGGCAAAAGATGTTGAGTTTAAATGGACTGACGATTGTCAGAAGGCTCTGAATGAATTAAAGGACAAGTTGGTGTCTGCCCCAATCTTGAGAGGTCCAAACTGGGCCCTACCTTTCCACATCCACACTGATGCCTCGAACAAAGCCATAGGGGCAGCCTTAGGACAAGTTGAACAAAAACTTCCATACGCCATATACTTTATCAGCAAAAACTTATCCAAGGCAGAACTGAATTACACTGTAACTGAGAAAGAATTCTTGGCCGTGGTCCATGCACTGAACAAATTTCGACATTATATCACTGGATATCAAACATTTGTACATACTGATCATGCTGCAATTAGATATTTAATGAATAAACCGGATGTGAATGCTCGTATTATTAGATGGTTACTTTTGTTGCAGCAGTTTGATTTGACTATTGTTGACAAGCCAGGTAAAGAAAATGGTGTTGCTGACTTTTTGTCTAGATTGGATTTACCTGCAGGTGAGGATGGAACAGTGGATGACCAGATGCTAGATGAACATTTGTTTGCTATCTCAGTACTCTCTCCATGTTTTGCTAATATAGCAAACTACCTTGTCTCAGCACAGTTCCCTCCGCACCTATCCTCAAGGGAGAAGAGCAGGATCGTGAGGAAGAGTGCCTCATTCACTTGGATCGGGGGCAACCTGTTCAAGCTTGGCCCTGATCAGATCTTAAGGCGTTGTGTAATGGAGGAGGAAGTCTTTGATATCCTCCTAACCTGTCATGACGGACCTTGTGGAGGACATTTTGCAGCCAAAAGGACTGCCTTCAAAATCCTGCAGGCAGGCTACTATTGGCCCACGCTTCATCAAGATGTCAGAAGGTATATCAGCCAATGTGACCGATGCCAAAGGATGGGGAAACCGACTCCAAGGGACGAAATGCCTCTCCAAACTCAAGTGACTATTGAGCCATTTGAGAAGTGGGGTATGGATTTTGTGGGTCCAATCAATCCTCCTTCGAGGCAAAGGTCTTACATCATTGTGTGCACAGACTACCTGACAAAGTGGGCAGAAACCAAGGCAATCAAAGCAGTGACAGAAGAAAAGGTGGCCGAGTTCTTAAGAGAGAACATCTTCTACAAATTTGGATACCCAAGAGAGCTATTCACCGATCAGGGAAGCCAGTTCACCTCCAACTTAATTGAAGACCTACTCGCTCATCACAAAATCAAGCATAGGACTTCCACCCCCTATCATCCTCAAGCAAATGGGCAGGTGGAAGTCACCAATAGAGTATTGGAAGGGATCTTGACTAAGGTGGTGAGCAGCAGTAGAAAAGATTGGGCAGATCGCCTGGTTGAGGCCACTTGGGCTTACAACACCACTTGGAAGACCACAACCGGCTTCACACCTTATGAGATGGTCTATGGGAAGAGAGCTTTGCTGTCAATTGAGTTCGAGTACAACACCTTGAGGATGGCAGCTCAGTTGGACCTGGATCTCAGCCATGCCCAACAAGAAAGGTTATTGCAGCTGAATGGATTGGACGAGCACCGAATGAAGGCCCTTCTCCACTCAGAAGTGGTTCAACTTCAGAGGAAGGTGTGGCATGACCAACACCTCAATGACAAGCAATTTCAGCCGGGAGATTGGGCGCTGTTGTATGATTCCAGGCATAAGGATTTCAAGGGGAAGCTGAGAACCAGATGGTTGGGACCATATGCAGTGGAAAAATGTAATGACAATGGGTCTGTTCTTATTCAGACCATTGATGAGGAGGCCATCCCCATGCTTGTCAATGGGCATCGACTAAAGATCTACAGAAAACCTCTTTCAAGGCAAGAATTCATCAAAACTGTGGAAAAATCAGTGCTGGTCATAGAGAAGGGTTCTGCCTCTGTTTTGGGCATACACTGAAAATCTCAAAAAGAAAAAAAGAAAAAAGAAAAAATAAAGATCCTTCGGTGAAAACCTTTCTGAGGCTCCCAAGGCAGATGGTAGGGGTGAAAACCTCATTGAGGCGTCCCTGCTGTCTTTCTGAAAATGTTTGAAAAAGACCCTTGGGTGAAAACCTCTCTGAGGCGCTCAAGGCGGATGGTAAGGGTGAAAACCTCACGAAGGCGCCCCTACTGTCTTTCAAAAAAAAAAAAAGAGAAAAAAAGAGAGAAAAAAGAAAGAAAAAAAAACAAACAAAGAAACAGGGAAAACAGGTTCAAGATTTGGCAATGCATG
This sequence comes from Pinus tabuliformis, assembly GCA_031772625.1. NCBI lineage: Eukaryota > Viridiplantae > Streptophyta > Pinopsida > Pinales > Pinaceae > Pinus > Pinus tabuliformis. The sequence goes on along the minus strand of CM062820.1, from coordinate 129,151,544 downwards.
CAGGTTGCAGGTATTCCATGCAGGAAAAGAGGCCCCTCTACTATGCTACTAGAGGACCTCACCAGCACTCCCTCCAGAAACGCTCATCTCTTCCAAGGTCTGGGCATGATTTGATCACAGTTTAGCCTTCTACAGGAAGCTACAGGACTTTCTACAGGAAGTTCTGTATTTCTACAGGAAACTTCCTGTAGAATCTTTGGACGGCCCAGAACCGACTGTGTGGAGAGATCTAACGCCCGAGGTCCGACACGGAGGCATGCAAGCTAATGTTTTCTCCATCACGCACTGCTGTCGCCTCCTTCTACCACCCCAATTGCCATGCAATGGAAATACCTGCACAGTCAAATCAGAACGTTGAATTCTCAGAGGAAGTGATTCTCAAATGGGATAAAGGATGCAGAGACCCCATGCGCTACTTATCAAAGCCATCCGAGGACCCTGTGACCGTGATCGTGATGCCACCGTCTCCACCGATTCGGTATGCACCCGAGGAGGAAAAACTGCTACAGGACATCCTACAGGAATCCCGTAGCAGTTCATCCAGCTAGAGTGTACACCATCAAGGCACCTGCAACACATAGAGCGGGCACATGCACCATTCGCAGCCAGGTAACAAGATTTGTAATCAGTAGCAGTCTGCAAGGAGGAACCCCCGTGCCTGTGCATAAAGCAGCAGCAAGCTAATCCATCACCCTCGTCCTGAAACCTGAAAATAACGTCGCAGCCGCACAGGTAAGTGCCTCACCCTTTTTTCGTCAAATTACATGAATAATACTCTAAAATGTTTGCGAGTGTGGAAATGAATGGGTTGAGTAGTCGGGTAGCCATTCAACTGGCCACCACGACCAGTCCGATGGTCTCGTCAGATTTGGAAAGTGTTGGTCGTGGCAAGCAAAACGGGTAATGGACACGTGAGAAGCGTCCAGTCGGGGAGAAGCGGCGATCTAACGGAAATGGCGGCGGCAGATCTGCAGGGAATGATGCGGCGGTCAGGGAGACTTGCAGTGAAATGAATAGGTGACGTCGTCCAACGGTCCGGCAGGGACAGCTCACCCCCGCGCCACGAGTTCGGCCGGGATTCAAATCCACCGGCTAGATCGTCACTCCACTCAATTATCATCAGCCGTTTTGCAATCGAGTAAGCGTCCGAATTTCTCTGAAGCTCGTTACTCCAAGTCCTCGGCTTGTTCAAACGTCTGGTGGTTGCTCAGAAGGCGCAGAACCACTGACGTGCTCTCCGGAACCTGTGCGCGACTTCTACAGGAAGCTGCGCTACTGGAAGCTCGCTGCTACGGAGGAAATCGATCTATTCACGTCAAAGGTGGCGAATTGGAAAAGGTGAGCCTGAACCTGTTCCTCCCATGCAATTGGTTTGAAGGGTGGCGAAGTCGACGTCCTCAAAAAATTAAAACTACAGTCTGAGCATAAAATTGCAAGCGTCATCTTCCTTTTGCATGAAAATTGTCGTCGTAGTATATGCGGGGTTTTCTACAGGATGTGGTTCGTAATTGAGCCCCTGTCAAGGCTCACCTGTAGATAGCCGAGAATTCACGAACAGTGTGCTTGACAGAGGTGTAATTCTGCGCTCTGTCTCAAGAAATCCGAAAGGCCCATCTTTTGATACGCACCAGCCACCTCCGGCTACAATAGCAAGCTTTCACCATGCCGGGTGGATTCATTAGGAAGGAACCGACAAACTCAAAGAAGCTGCGGGAAAACCCTGAGGTGGTAGAACTGTTCTCTCGTGCACGATGGATGTCATTCTGCGACAAGCTTCAAGGTTATGATGATGAGGTGGCAGAGGAGTTCCTGCGAGCTTTGAAGCCAAAATCAAAAACGCTGGCCGTTGTCAATTTCAGGGGTTTGAATCTCAGACTCACCCCACAGTTCATCAGCAGAGTCACTGATCTCCCAATGGGGGTACCGTGGGATAAGGAGGAGAGAAAACTAGGCCAGAAGGCTAAAAAGGAGTTCTTTTTACCGGAGGAGCAATTCTCAGAGGATAAGAACGGGGTTCGCAGAGCTAGCCTACAGCCGCTTTGGAGTGAGGTCAGCCTCCAAATTATGAAATATATCACGTGCGAAGGACGATTCAGCATCGTATATGGGTACCATTTCCGGCTGCTCACGGAACTGAGGCACCAAATGGACCTACCTTCAGAAAACAAGCTAAGTATTCCTTACTTCCTCCTGCAGTCCATGACTGAATGTGCCACCAAATTACGAGAGGGCACGCCAGACCAGGTAGCCCATCATGGGCTCATTAAGCTCCTCGTGGAGGATGCACTCCACACATACACAGTCCCTCTCTCGTGGGAAGCCTTCTGAAATCTAACTAAGGATGGTGATATCAAAATGTTGACCGAGGAGCTTACTTCCTCCAGCAGCGAGGAGAAGGAGCCAATACACACAGAGAAGAAAGGGAAAGGCCAAGAAACCGTGGCCAAAGCACCGAAGAAAGAACAAAAGGGGAAACAAGAGAAACACCAGGTTGCCGAAAAGGAGGATGACAAATCCACATTGACACCCAGGGAGAAAAGGTTACAGAGTAGGGTGGAAAGGACTGAACAAGTCCACGTCAGTAAAGGCACCTCGAAAGCAACCTCAACCAAGTCAAAAGGCAAAGCACCCTCAGCCAAACAGGCTAAAACGGTGCCACCTGTTTCTACAGGAAAACCAAAAACGGCTTCTACAGGAAGCCAGAAATCAGCCGCTACAGGGCCTTCTACAGGAAGCCCTGAAAAAGGAAAACCAAAGGAGAAGACAGCCGAAATTCTTGCAAGGGAGGCAGCAGCCGTGCTGGCCACCCTTAGTACCCCTCCTAATCCAAAGGAAAAATGAAAGAGGGAGATCCCTCTGTATTTCAAAGCCAGGAGAAGTGTGAGAATCAAAACAGGCAGGCCCCAACCTCCATCCAACAGCCCAATTACTATAGAAGACACCCCTTCCTCACCAAGGGAGAGGTCCCCCTCAAAAATATCAGTCACTTATGAGCGGGGGAGCCCGAAGACAACTGCTTGGAAGGAGAGAATGGACAGGTTGGCTTCAAAAACCCGGCTACAGGATGCTGAGGCCATTCTACAGGAAACATTGGCCCGGCTTAAGGAGACAGAGAGGATGGAGGGAGAGGCACCCACATCACCACTTAGGGAAGACGAAGTAGAGCCACCGAGGGAGGAAGAGAAAGAGCATATTCCGGAACCTAGTCCCCAGCCAAGCTTGAGCTCGTATTATAACTTTTTGGAGGCTGGGAAAATTATTCCACAGAAATTCACAGTGCCGCTTTTCTTTGCGTTGGAGGAAGAGAGAGTGAGAACCCACACGTGGATGAAGATAGCTAAATCAAAAGGAGTGGCAGATATAGGCCCCTTGGAGGAACAACTCAAGGTGGCACGAAGAGAGTTAGCTATGGCCAAACACGTGGCAAACTGCCAGCGGGTATTCCTACAGGAAGAGAATGAGAAACTTAAACTGCAGCTACAGGAACTGAAGAAAGAAAAGGGCACATCATCAGGGGACACTACAATAGAACATCAAGGCAAAGAAGGACTGCAAGTTGGTCTTGGGGAGCCAACCTCGCATCTACAGGAAAGGGAACTGCAAGCACAAATCGAGATACAAGCTCTCAAACAGCAGTTGCAGCAAAAAGAGGCCCAACTGGCCATGCCTGGCTTGCATGGCCAGTTGGGCCATGGATGCTCTACAATGTAGACAATCGGCCAAATCTTATGGTCTGTACCTATGAGACCAGTGGCTGCAATTTCAAATTAATGCATTGGCACAGAGGGGTATCTCCCAACTCCAAGACCCCCAGCAGTTCACAGCGTTATGCAATAGCAGTTCATCAGAGGATAAGGCCAAACTATCGGAGTTCTATCTCCATAATTTGGCCCTTCCTAATGTGACTTCATGGGATCCCAACACAGTTGTAGGGGATATGCAGTTGATTGCATTTGCCTCATGGTTGAACCATGAAGAAAAGAGAGCAGCAGAGGTCAAAGAGGTCATGGACCGAGAGTTACATGAGCCACTACTGATTAGAGCAGAGTCAGGGGATCCCACTGCATTGATATCGGCCCACCAACACTTAGCCACCAACCCTCAGACTTTATTGAAATACATGGATCAGCAGGCTCAGGCCATAGCACATTTCAAGGATATGGAGCGACTATTAGGGGAAAATTGTGTTCATGCTTGTACCCGCCGATGGAACACATTGTCCCACAGCCTTAAAATCAGAGAATATCACACTCCAACTCGAATGAGGGAAGCTCTAGCATAGGTACCCCTCTACAAGAAGTCCATACAGAACCTCCAAGCCAGCTGGATTGGCCTCAAGCTAAGCCCACCTCTGCTGTTAGGATTGATGGAAGGCAGCACAGCAAAAGAAGAGCATAAGCAGTGGGAAGAGGTGGAAAGGAAGGCTGGGTTCCATGCCAGTGAGGAGGAGACCACTTCAGAAGCCTGGGATGTGAGAGTGGCGGTGAAAGCAATGAAGGACGAGGAGTTGGATTAGTTGCTCAGGGATGAGCAATCATTTTAGCTGGGGGGTGATGATGAGCCCCAAATTTGGTAACATTTTGGGCTCATTTGGCCTAACTACCTTTGCTCAATCCTTCATTTTTCATAACTTATGCATCATTTTTTAGTATGTTTATGTCATTTGTACGAATAAGGGCAGTCACTATTCCTAGGTGGCTAACACGTGCTCATTTCAGGTTTTTTGACACATGATTGGAACAAAACCGAGCAGATAAGGGCCAGGAGACAGCCAAGATGGGGTTGAGGATTCGTAGGAGGGTTTTCCACAGCATTAAATGGCCTTCCTCGGGATCTTCACCCCCAACTCCGAGCTCCAACAGCCACCACAACCGGATCTAGAAGGCAGCCAAACAGATTTTGAGGAAGCAGTTGTTCACTCCCAGTTTGGTCAGCCAAGCCCCACAGATTTAGGAGGCCAGCTTGGGGCCTCGTGATGTATAAATGATAAGGCTTTAGCCTTCGAGGAGGAATTTTGAAACATTGTTGCACATTCTGCACTACGAGCTGATAGCTTGGTTTTGCTCTTTTGTAGCCATTATTGGCATACTTTTTGACTTATGATTATTATTTTTTAATGGGAAGCAGTCAGATTTGATCTCAGTTCTGAGTTTTTAAAAGGAGCCATAGCTCTCGGGGTTGGGCCCAACCTGAGAGCTTAAGGCCTCCTTCTTCTGTATTGTTATCTTTTCTTTCAGCATTATGGTTCTCTTTACATGCATTTGAAACGCAGTTTGTTGAGTTAGATTTTGTGGTATGGTTAAGTAGGTTATTGTTAGAAGATAGAGTTGCTCCAGATGTTAGAATAGAGTAAGGAGATTAGAATTGATAAAAGTTTCGGAAAAGGGTTGCCTGCACTCTCATTTTCACCTCTCTCTAGGGGCTGGAATTGCAAACAGTGCTACCCACCAAAAAACATTAGTATGCGTACTCATACAATCTTTGGTGCAATATTTCCATTTGTAGAAGTTATCCATGCGCTCAAACCTCTTGGAATGTTTCTTTGCTTCAGTACCATGCATGATTCTCTTTAGAAATAACGTTGTTGCTCATTGGTTTCATTAAACAGTTAGAATAGATTAGTAATATTTATGTTATGTGCAGGACGTGGATGATTTGTTTTAGTTTACATTGTGCAGTGCAACTCCATCCCTCTCTCGTCCCTCTAAGATTCGCCCAGGCCAACTGCTCATCTCCAAATTATACCCCTTGTCTCTCAATTACTCTATTGCCCACGACATCCTACCTCTCTTCTCGGCCTTCCACTCCCTCTACCCTCTTTAAGAAAAACTAGTTTTCCACATCCTCTCATCACCTCATCTCCTTGTCACTAAGTCATTACAAACCCCTCTCCTATCTCCCTATCCATCCATGCAGCCTTTTCCACTCACCCATCATCCAAAATCCAATCGTAGAACATCCTGTAGGAATTACTGAACATCCTGTAGAAATTCTGAAACATCCTGTAGAACCCCTGCAGACTTCCTGTAGAAGCTAATAAACTCGGTTTTTGGCAGCCAAACTTTGTGAAACTCTCTGGAAGGGTGTTAGGAACCCCTTAGACCCTCTCTGAACCTTCCCAACCTTTTCCAAGCCCTTCTCCTCCTTGATCCACCTCTGCACAGTAAAAAGCTAGTTAAAAGCACATGCATGATAATTCTAATAACTGAAACAAAAATACAAACAATGTTTTCTTCAGATAGAGGTAGTCTAGACACATGCATTTTACCTTCATAGAAGTAATGGCATCTCTTTCAGTAGTTTGCATTCCCATCTTTGCATTAGTAAGACTAGCTGGTAGAATTAGGGTTTGCTAGGGTTTGCGTTTCTTGTTGGCTTTCAGTTCCTTTCTGCAAGTAGATCAGCTTCCTTTGAGTTAGCTTTCGTCCATCAGTTAAAAAGTTTCTTCTAAGAGCTCATAGAAGTTGGCTTGAGCCCCTAGCGGACTTGTGCCAGCTGACCAAGTGACAGTTGCGGCAAGAGCTAGTACTTGTGCATACAACACCGTCGCTTCCAAGTTTGTTACGAACTACCGGGTTGATAAAATTAAAGAAGGAAGCTCCAGGAGTTGTAGCATTATTGCTACAATACTGGAGCCCACCACCACGCAAACCAAGTTATAATACATAAGCGAATTAGACAAGGTGCGTAGGTCCAGGCCCTACCTAGCCACATCACCCCACTAAATAGAATCTCGTTGAATCTCAATACTATTCCCAGTTGAAGCTATTAGTGACAACCTTCTGAGGCCACGTTGCGATAACGCCTTATGATAAAGCTTTGGCACTTTCAGTTTATTAATGGATTGGCAAAGGCAAAGAGGCATTAATTGGCATTTATTTATGAAAATAATGGAAGGTGAAAGGTCACATATTTAGATGAGGAGGAAAAGAAGGAAAAATAGAGGAGAATGAATAAATTAGAGGCCTTAATGATAAAAAAGCTTTGGAGAATCAGTTCATGGTTTTTGACAGTTATATGGTGGAGCTCTCTCTCTATTCTCTCTCTCTCGTACTCTTGCACACTTAGAGTATCCTTGGAGGATGCTTGGAGAACTCTAGTGTTCACTTAGATTAGAGAAAGAAGGCAAAGGAAAAGTAGGAAAGAACAAGAGGACAACAAAATCAACAACTATAGTGGGATTTTTTTGCAGGTACCGAGTTGCATGTATGATTTCCTTGCTAGATTTGGCGTGCATGGTATATGCATCCAGTTATTTACTTATGATTTGTCATTGGCATGGAAGATTTCCTAGAGTTATAGTGGTTTTCCTAGCCTTTCCATTTCTTGGATAGCCATGGTGTTGTGGGTTTCACACTTGATTGTTTTCTGATTGGTGGTCATGTTCCTTATGGTTGTGGGTTGAGTTATTAGGTCCTAGAGCCTAGGTTGGACAAACACTCTGGAAGCCCTGGAATAGCTTGGATTGAGTTACTAGTCCTGGAAGCCTTGGTTGGGAACACGCTCTGGAGCCCTTGGTGGGTTGAGTTACTAATCCTGGAGCCTTGGTTGGAAAAATTATCTGGAGCCCTATGGAAACTATGAGTTGAGTTACTAGTCCTGGAGCCAGGTTGGAATAAACGCTCTGAAGCCCTGGACAACTTGGGTAGAGACCGATCTAGTGATGGTTAGTGATGTCTGACCGTGAGGTGGAACCACTGGTTGAGGGTTAAGGTGGTTTGGCCTCTAGAAGCCCTGGTTTGGTTTTTCTTGGTTTATTCAATGAGATACCACATTCATGCTTGGAATATGGCATGGGCGCGATTAGCTAAAAGAAAGATTTGGTTCAGCCCAATCTATGGTTGGGTGGTACGTGGAAGTCCCTAACTTAGCTGGCATTTTCATATGTTAATAAGAGGTATTTTCTATTGTGATCTATGAGAATATGCATTGATTTTGATGGTGATGTTATTGTTGAATTTCCATGATCTCGGGTCTAGGATATAATATTAGAATCTCTTACACTACCAAACCAAGAAACTCAGCTAAAGCTACTTTGCACAATGGAAAATATAGAGCAGTAAATCACACATGAACAAGTATAAAAAAACTTTTTACAAAATATTGTACAAATATGTACAACAACCCAATCTTCGTTATATTAAACCAACTGAGTAATACAACAGTTTAGGGATTCCATACAAGGGATACAAGATACAATGACAATCTCGTTGCAGTATCTCTGTCGTATCTCATCATGTCATTCCTTCGCTTCCATTCTGCTCTCTAGCTGCCCCTTATTCCATTAAAAGACAACACATAGAGTCTCTAGGAGGGTTGCCTCCTATCACTGCCACAAGTCACTTCTGCTACAATGAACATGGGTTGATCCAATATGATCTTCTAGGTTGGCTAACACATGAGCTCCAATCTGCCTTCTAGTAGCATCTTTCATCCATCAAAGAGCTACACATAGGCTCAACAAATTCACCCAACCTTCAGCTGTCAATGTCACTTTATGACTTCTTGTCAAGGGCTACTTTGGGTAGCCAACACGTTGCCCTCCACCAGTCCAATGGCACCCAATAATTCACTGTGAAACCTAGTCCTTGTTGAGGTCTCCAACCACCCAAATCAACCTCCACACATGGCTCTGATAGGCTTCTTATCAAACTGATACAAAATTGATCCTTCACTGTCGAATTTGCCCATTGGTTAGGGCATCAAATCTTCCCCCTCCTCTTTGGCTTCTACATGCTACCATCCATCTAGAAAAACAACAAACTAAGAAGGTTGAACATAACTTTTAACAAACATCTCCTACACTTCCTGACATAGGCTTCTTGTGTTTACAATATGATATTTTCAGCCCTCCTAGGGCTGACTGTAACTACTATTGCAACCCCAAAATCATGACCAAACTACCTCCAAATTGCATTGTTGAGGTCCTCCCATAACTATCCTTTGAATTTTTGTTAATCGACCTTCAATAGAGAGTTGTTCCAGCTCCTTCTATGCCTCGCCCTGGTCCAAAATCCAGATCTGCAACAAATCTTATGCCTGTACAAGAGAGAACACACCCAGAAAACATAAGAATAATACCCAAAACTTCTCCTCTCCCACGCAACTGCCTCCTTCACAACTTCGGCCTACTGTCACAAGAAACTAGGGCACAAAACAACCCTCTTTCTCTCCTAAGCTAGGGCTATATGGTTGACTCAAAGGTAAGTATCCCTTGTTATTTGCACTTTAGATGTACATTAAATGAACTCTCCTCACCTCCTTTTTATACACTAAAGGAGGGCTCCATTTGGTCGTCAATATTGGCTTGAAAAACTGTCAACAAGCCTTCCTCCACTAGGGCGACTTGTACAAAACCAAATAATGACCTTCAAAAAATATTATCTCATGATCTAGAGCTCTGATTTTAGTGATTCTCGATGCGTTGGATTCACCATGCCATCCTCTATCACCTCAAATTTTCTCATGCCCATATGTCTCGTGGTTTTGGCCCAACTCCTTTTGGTACAAAACCCCAACCATGGGTTCCAAGCCCACGAGTGACTCTTGTGGTGCTCCAATCTCCAAACCCTGAACCATAGGACTAGAAATACCTCTCAAGCTACCAAAAATCAACAATTATGGCTGAGTTGCCACGGTTTATATGTTGGTTATATGCTAGTTATATGATGTATATTGTATATGGTCACTCTTGACATGTTTGAAGAATATATGAATGGTTGATGAATGCAAGAAATAACAAACGTTATTGTAGTTGTGTGGACAGGGCATAGGACCTTCTTGGTGGTTCTTAGGTGAATCTGAGACTATTATGATGAGATATGCATTCATAACCTGTAAATTACATGTTCACCATATGTTTGACGAACTGTATGTCATGTTAGGCTTTGTTATGTCAAGTACTTGATCAAGTTTTATGTTAAAGGCTTTGTCTTTATGCCATTTATTGTTTTGCAAAGTCTCATAAAGTTTTGGGCAGTGATCTAGAGTCTAGCCCTGAAAAGGTGGCACAAATTTCGTTGTTGCAAGCACAAAAATGGGAAATTGGGACTGCAGTCACTCCCTTGTAGGCTTATGCGTTCGAGTGGAGGCCTACAGTCGCATGGATGTAGGCTTGTGCATGCGATTAGGAGTTCAAGCCAGTGAAAAAGTAATATGACTTAGGGTTTGGGCACCTGGAGGGGTGGTTTAGCTCTTAGGGGTTCTGTAGCTCCTAAGGAAGGTCTTTAAAGTTTTGGTTTGTCGATCCCACTTCCTTAACTGTACTTAGGAGGTTAGGTCATATCATAGTAACTCTTTGTCACATGTTTACCATAGTAGACCGGTGAACTTAGGCAAATGTGGGAGGAGGGTGTTACATAGTGGTATCAGAGCGGGTTCCATTATTTTTGGGTGATATATGTTACCACAAAATGGTATCAAAGCATGGTTCAAACACTTGGACTGGATGGGCGGCATGTGTTTTTCATGCATGCATATTAGTTTTATATGTGTTTGTTACGCATGCATTGTGACAGTCATTGTTGTAGTTTGTGTCATCATGATGCTAATGTGTTGGCTGAGATATAGCAAGAGAAGCAGGTTATCAAGGCAAGGTTGCAGCACTGGACTTCGGGGTAAGAACAGATCATCATACAAGTCTCATATGTTTGGCATGCAGGTATGATGGTTGACAGTTGTTATAAGCATTGTGTTTATGTACATGTTTGTCATTATATTGACGTCGTGATTACATGCATGATAGATGTTAGTTGTTTAGTGCAGCCATATGCACATGCGTTAGATAGTCATGTATGGTGGTTAACTTGTTGTTATATGCATTGTGGTCATACACATGATGATTATGGTCACTACAATGAAGATCTTCATGTTATATGTATCGTGTTAATCTAGATTGGCCTGTGCAGATGGTTATGGTTATGGTAATCAAGTAAGAGTCAATATACTTGTGATACTGTGTCATACTAATATGGATTGACTTGTGTAGATGTGATAGCCTCCCCTGAGATACATTGAGGTATGAGTTTGATTATGTTGTCTATTTGGTTATCTAGCATGGTATGTTTACAAGTCATTTGATTGTTTGATTAAGTGCATGATATGAGTATGCGAATATAAGATTTCACGAATGAATGATCATTTTTGAAGATGGTTGTACTAACACAATCTATGACGAGACAACTGATATGTACTTGAGTCCAAGTGGGTGATAGTTGTAGTATTATGACTTATGACTATGAGTTGATTATGACATGGACGTTAGTCTTGGTAAATATTGATTTCAGATTAATATATATGATGTCTTGATATTTAGAACATGTGACTCACATGTGTGAGCAGTTGCAAGGCAACATGCTTGGTATTAACATGACAAGGTAACATTTGATTTCTTGACACAAATAAGTGTTGAGTGATGTGATAGCACATAGTAATATTCAATTGCAGCAAGGTAAAAGTTAAAATAAAGAAAGGAATTGTGTGAGAAATCCTTTGGCAATGTTTGGAAACCACAATTCTAAATGAATGATTGCTTTGCAAACAAGAAGTCTTCTTAACCTTGACTTTGTCTAACATTATGCGGATATGTGTTAGATTCATGAACATGTATTTGACAGGTATAACAATTGGTTTTTAGTTATAGATGTGTTCAGTTACAAGGAAACATGCTTGGCATAGCAAGGTAAGGTAACCAGTATATTGTTATGTTTATTTATGCACTGACAGTTATGTGTTTATGGCAGTATGATGCAGGGGATTGCATGGCAAAAGAGACTGCCTGAAATGTTGAAGAAGGCTCACGACGATGAGATTTCCCTCAGAAGTATTTGGAATTCATGGGTTGAGTCATGGTGTATGTTGAAAGTTTGTGGTTTCGGTATTTTCTGATTTGTTTGTGCTTGATTTGCAGTTTTGTTTATGTCTAGTGCATGTTAAAAATTAATTAACGAAGCAATAAAATACACAAAATATTATGGAAACACAAATACATAAATGCATACAACAAGAGAGACACAGATATACGTGGTTCACCCAATTTGGGATAATTTCATGGAGAAACAACCAATTCTTCCTTTTATATTATCCAACGAAGAGATACAACCTACAATAGATTTGTTGTAATTTCTTCTTCGCTCTCACACAATCTCCTCTCTCTTTCTCACTCAGACTAATAATACACATCCACAATGCAATTCCCTCATATAAAATGAGAGTTGCCTTTTAGAGAAAAAAACCTAAATTAAACGTAACTTCTACCATCAAATCATTTGCCTAATGAACGACCCAAATTGACTACGAAATTACAACATTTTACAAGGCAATTTAACATCTATTTTAGCTTTGGGGGTGCTGCCCTCGAACCCTCATCAGGGGGGACTCATAAAAGTTGTCGTTGCCCCCCCTGACGGTGATTAAACGGGCAGCGTTGCCTCCCCGTTCGGAAAAATGATCCAACGCGACTGAAACAAAAAACCTCTAAACAATCAGGAAGATATCAGGCTCCACACCCAATAGTGCATGGCCATGCCACTTTGTTTGTGGTGTCTTATTGCTATTGGTATTTCATGGTTTGCTTCTTGTTCTTGCCTTTTATGTTTTGAGGGTCTTGGGAATTGGTTGGGAAAGAATAAAGTTAGGTGATCTCAGGGAGAGTTGTGTGGTACCCAACAGGTAATGTAAGACTCAGATGAAGCCCAATGCACATATAAGGGCAGCTGAAGGCAAGAATATGAAAATTGGTTGGATTGGTTGGGTCTATTGGGGTAAATGGACATTGGTAGAATAGTCATCAGAAAGGTAACCAAGAAAGGTAAAGTAAACGAATTTTTAGGCGTCTGATGCCTTGGCTATGTTGGGAATTGTTGTTCTCAATGTTGTGTAGGCAATGCACGGATAAAGGGAGTTCTCTTAACCTTGAACTTATGATATCTGGTAATTATGTCGTGATCATGATTATGTTGATGTTTATATATGTATACATGTATATATGTATGTCATTTTTTGGCAAAGTCGTCAAGAATCATGATTGTTTTATGTTGATGTCTATATATGTATATATGTATACACATATGTCGTTGTTTAACAGGGTCGTTAGGGATCATGATTGTTTTATGCAATGTTTATGTGTATATATGTATGTATGTATGTCATTGTCTCACAGGGTCGTCAAGGATCATGCTTGTGGAGGAATGATTGCTTATGCAGGTGAATGACATGAAGAGGTTCATGGTTTATGAGGAATCAAGTGGAGGAGTGGCCCTAATATATCTATGAGGTCAGTATCATGTGGATATGAATTGATATTATGTGATTATACTATGTTTATGTTTATGTTATGGCAAGTAATGCTGAGGGATACATCAACGGAATGAAAGCAGTTTGATCTGTGGCATGCTTGGACAAGCATGGATAGTGGAAAGATACTAGAAGCAAGGTTGCTTGGTAAAGATAGTGTGGTCTCTGAATGTGTAGTACTGGTGTTGTGTACATGTTACGTATGTGATGTTGTGAACATAAGGTGTTATGTATATGTTGGATATGTGGTGCTATGTACATATGGTGTTGTGTGCATGTTGGATATGCGGTGTTGTGTACATATGGTGCTGTGCGCATGTTGGATATGCGGTGTTGTGTACATATGGTGCTATGTACATGTTATATACGTGGTGCTATGCACATATGGTGTTGTGTGCGTGTTGCATATGTGGTACTACGTACATATAGTGTTGTGTGCATGTTGCATATGCGATGATGGGTATAGAGGGTGTTAAGTACATGTTGTATATGCAATGATATGTACAGATGGTGTTGTGTACATGTCGTGCGATGTACATGTTGTACATATGGTGTTGTGTATATGTTGTACATGTGGTGTTGTATATATGTGGTGCTATGTACATATTGTACATGAGGTGTTGTGTGTGTGCAATGTTGTGTACATGTTATACATGTGGTGTTGTGTACACGCTGTGCGGGTGGTGCTGTGTACATGTGGTGACGAGTTCATGTTGTGGAGGTGGTGTTGTGTACTTGTGATGTTGTGCACACATTGCACAAGTGGTGTTATGTACATGTTGTACAGGTGGTGCTTTGTACATGTGATCTATGATTCTAATTTATCATGGTTACATGTGATCTATAATTCTGGTTTATGATGATTGCATGTGATTCTTGATTCTTGATTTATGATAGTTGAGTTTTGAGCTTGTTGAAAATAGCAACAAGAAATGTTAAAAATAACATCAAGAAAAATCCTGATTTAATTTTCCCTTGAATTAAATTAGGAATTAAATTGTAATTCTAATTCTCATAGCAACTTGTAATAGTTAACTAAGTTAATTTGACTTAGTTGCCTCAGTTAATTCAAGTTGGGAGTCCTAAATTTTAGAGGTTCAGGTTGAGTTTATTTTGAGTTGTAATTATTTAGTTCAGTTTAACTGAGTTAAATTCAATTAAACTAGTTCCAACTAATGGAGGAATTAGTGGGAGATCCAGTAGTGGGGTGTAACCTATAATAGTGGGGTATAACTAGCACTTATCAACCAGCAAACTGAATATTCACTCATAATTAACTCATGCTTGTCAGATTAAAGAAAGACCCAATTCATATTAGAGTTCAGGGACAATGTACTATCAATTGTAAAACCATCTAAATTAAACAAACGATGCATGCAATCAGAAGAAGGCCTAAAATAAATCATTCCTTAATTAGAAAACTCACTTATTTTAGCCATTCAAATTGCCTTTAAAAGGAGGAATGAAGGCACAAGTTTAATCATTGTTTTGGTGAGAACGAGTTGGTGAGACGAAGTAATAAGAAGCACAAGTTTGTGTGTGGAGCTTGTGACAGAAAGGTGTTCCAAGAGAAGCGTGTGCACAGATTGGTAGTGAGATAGATAGAGATAGTGTAGAGGTTGCTCGGGCTTGAGCAAAGCATTGTAATTCTCATTTTATTTTTTTTATTAATGCAATATACAGATAACACGGGCTTTAGTTGTGGCTTTCCCTAGAAAATTATTGTGTTATGTGTGATTGAACTCTTTCTCTTTTATGCTTCGTGATTTCATCGGTCAATTATTGTTTCCACTAATGAGTAGAGTAGATTCAAGTCAATTGTTTTAGCATATTACAATCTGCAATTTGAATCTATAAGGAATTTTCTACATGGTATTAGAGTTAGATTCGTATAAATTTCTACATTGTATCAGAGCTAGATTTTTAGAAATCTCTACATGGTGTAAGAGCTATATTTGTAGAAATTTCTACATGGTATCAAAGTTATATTAGTAGAAATATATACATGGAATCAGAGCTAAAATCACTATATAAGAGGAGAATACGAGTTTGTCTTTTGCAGGAGAAATCGAATTTGTAGTATCATACTTCAGAGCCAACGGGATGTCTTTCTACAGATTGAGACTCGAATATTCCCTTGAGGGTAGTTCGAAATATATTGCTTGGAAGGACAGGATGGAGGCAGTGTTGGAAGTCAACATGCTTAAGGAATTCATAGAAAAAGATATTGCTAAGCCAATTGATGCTCAAGATCTTGCGAAGTGGAGAAAGTGTGTAGCAAAGGCGAGAAGGATTATCCTAGAAGGAGTTCGAGATCATATTGTCTCGAACCTCCATGGTAAGGAAAATCCATTTGCAATGTGGAAGGCCTTGATGAACCTATTTCAAAACAACTATGACCACAGGAAGCTGGCATTGAAGGACAAGCTCAGAAATATCAAGATGAAGAAGGGCGATAGTATACCAAAGTACTTGACCAAGTTTTCCCGATGTCGGGATGAGCTTGGAAGTGTTGGTGTTATAGTTGCTAAAGACGATATGTTGAGCCTAGCACTTTTAGGACTTCCCAAGAGTTGGTACAGCCACCAAGACTCAATTAATGGGAGGGAGAAGCTACTAGAGTGGGAGCGATTGTGGTGTGACTTGGTACAAGAAGAGATTCAACAGAACACCATAGATGGGACCTCATCCAAAGAAGTGGAATAGGACTTTGAATTAGTCAGCGAAGAAAATAAATCCAAGGGAGAGAAGTCCCAAGATGAGGAGGGTGGTAAGAAGAAGGACTTGTCAAACATCAAATGTTTTCACTGTCACGAGTTCGTGCACTATGTCACGAAATGCCCACATAAGAAAGCAAGCAAGAAGGAGTCTGCAATAGCAGCAACGGGTGAGGCTCTAACTTCATAATTCGAACCTTATTTCACTCTCATTGCATGCAAGGCAAGCACTGTAATGGGAAGCATGTGGTATCTCAAAAGCGGTGCCTCGTTCCATATGACGAGGAATAGAGATATCTTCAGTGAATTAGAGGAGAAAGACCTCAAGAAGAACATAGAGTTTGGAGATGATGGGAGGTATAACCCGACCGACACTGATACTGTTACCTTTTAGAGGGAGTCTAGCTCCCCTCTCAGACTCACAGATGTGACGTATGTTCCAGTACTAAAGAAGAATCTTGTTTTTGTCGCGGTATTGGAAGAGCGTCACTACGATGTGATTTTTAGCAAAGGAAAGGTCTTCCTTAGACATATCGCCACGGGACAGGTGAAATAGATTAGTGTGCGAGTCAAGAACCTGTATGCACTAGAGGTACAAGATGCATGCAAAGTATTAAGGATCAAGGCAAAGGTTAGAGATTTGGCGGTTGGAAGGGAACATAAATTACCTCTGAACATGCAACCTTAGATGTAGCTTCAGAAGCAGCCTTAGCAAGTTGTGGGGCAGCCACAATTGGAGAAGCAGAGAGGAGACCTCCAATAGGGAGGAATTTTGAGCCAAGTGGGCAAAAGGATCACATGCATCCATACCTCCAGTTGTGAGGTGGGGCGATATGAAACCTTAGTCTAAGAGTTTCATAAATTGGGCAGGTTCCATTGAGGTTTGTTTGTCTCATGGATCATTACCCTTTTACGGGGGCCCATAGTATTCAGTAGCAAGAGGATCAATGTCAGTCAGATATTGAGGAGTCAATAACAATGTTGACAGCAGAGCAGGAGGCTCAGTAGCAGAGTCAGCAACAACACAATTTTTCCCAGTAGATAGTTGTAGACACAATTGATTCAGTTTATTTTGTTTGGATGTTTTTTGGTTGCAGATGTTGCAGTAGCAACAACAACAATGACAAGAGTTTCATCCAGAACATTCCAAAGGTACTAGATCTAGATATAGTTGAATTCCTTTCATGTTGAGAGGGAGTGTTGAAAATAGAAACAAGAAATGTTAAAAATAACCTCAAGAAAAATCCTAATTTAAATTTTCCTTGAATTAAATTAGGAATTAAATTGTAATTCTAATTCTCATAGAAACTTGTAATAGTTAACTAAGTTAATTTGACTTAGTTGGCTCAATTAATTCGATTTGGGAGCCTATTTAGAGTCATGTAGAGTGGTTGCTAAACTTTAGGGGTCTAGGTTGAGTTTATTTTGAATTGTAATTATTTAATTCAGTTTAACTAAGTTTGATTCAGTTTAACTAAGTTTGATTCAGTTTAACTTAGTTAAATTCAGTTAAACTAGTTTCAACTGATGGAGGAATTAGTGGGAGATCTAGTAGTGGGGTGTAACCAGCATTGCTCAACAAGTAAACTGAATATCCACTCATAATTAGCTCATGCATGCGAGATCAGATAAAGACCCAACTAATATTGGAGTTCATGGACAATGTACTATCAATTGTAAAATCATCTAAATTAAGGAGATGGTGCATGCAATCAGAAGAAGGCCTAAATTAAATCATTCCTTAATTAGAAAACTCACTAATTTTAGCCATTTGAATTGCCTTTAAAATGAGGAATGGAGGCACAAGTTTAATCATTATTTTGGTGAGCACGAGTTGGTGAGACCAAACAATAGGAAGCACAAGTTTGTGCATGGAGCTTGCGAGAGAAAGGTGTGACAAGAGAAGATTGTGCACAGGTTGGTAGTGAGATAGATAGAGATAATGCAGAGGTTGCTCGGGCTTGAGAAAAGCATTGTAATATTCTCATATTTTCTAATTAATGCAATATACAGATAGCAAGGGTTTTTAGATGTGGCTTTCCCCTGAAAATTATTGTGTTATGTGTGATTGAATTATTCTCTTTTATGCTTCGTGATTTCATCGATCAATTATTGTTTTCACTAATAAGTAGAGTAGATTCAAGTCAATTGTTTTAGCATATTATAATCTGTAGTTTGAATCTAAAAGGAATTTTCTACATAGCTAACCGGATGTGATATGTTTATACATGAGGATTTGGTCAAAGATTTAATTTGACTTGTTGTGACAGGAAGTACCTCTTTGACGGGCCAATAATGAGTTATGATTTGAATTTATTTGAATTTATTTTGAATCTAATGGAAGATAAGTGCTTAGTACAAGAAAGCATGGAAATGCCCAGTTAGGGTAGTTCGAATTGGTTGTAAGAATTAGCAACAAAAGGAATTGGAACAAGCAACAATATGTTGGTAAAGCACTTAAGGAGCAGGGCCATTGTGGGACACTAGTGCCCAATAGTATCATTTGATTTCCATGAGCATGTTGTGACCGATATGATATTTTTAAGGCATGGATATGCCTTGGCTTTTGGACATTCTGATGCGAGGAAACCTTGCTAAGGGAGGGGTCTCCCGAGGGACTATGTAGGAGAGAAGGGGATGCTCGCGAAGCTTGGAAGGTGTTTCACTGCACGGAAGGGGGTGACCGGATGGCATGACAGACTATGTAGCAGAGAAGGGAAGGTCGGGGATGGATTGTTTTTTGTCATTAGCATTGCCAGATGGAATTAGATGCACACTAGGAGTGTGCCCTGGAACAGTGAGCCAATAACTATTCAATGAAAGGATAGCAGTGCAGGATTATAACGTTGGACATTGGATGCAGGTTTGACTTTGGCAATGGATTATGGACTTCCCGGGAAGGAGGTGAATCCTGGTATTACGTTGAGGGTGGAGGTGTGAATCTCTGGATTCCCTTGTTATTGATGTAGGCATCATATCCTTTAATTTGTCAGTTGAGCAAATGTGCATATGTGTATATTATTGTAAATATTGTATCGAGTTATGTTTATAAAGCTCCATAGACAGTATGATTATTTATTGGTTGAAGCAAATGTGCATGAGAGTGTATGTGGTTGTTATTGTAAATACCACAATGAGTTGTGTTATAAAGCTCCGGTAAGCGTTGTGTTTGTCATGTTTTCAGCAGTTGGTTATTGTAAATATTGCAATGAGTTGTGTTATAAAGCTCCATAAGCAATATGTTTTTGTTGGTTTGTAAGTGTGATTGAACACTGAGGACGATATTCCCTAAGGGGGAGGGTTTTGTAACAACCTGTTGTTGAATTCCCATGTAAAAAAATATAAGACCAAGGTCATGGGACACAAATTCCAACCTAAATGATGGGAAAACCATCCTAGTGGGTGTCACTTTCAGTTTATTAATGGCTAAGGAAATTGGTAAAGGCAAAGAGGCATTAATTGGCATTTATTTATGAAAATAATGGAAAAAAGGAGAAAAGGAAGGTGAAAGGTCACATATTTACATGATGAGGAAATTGAAGGAAAAATAGAGGAAAATGAAGAAATTAGAGGCCTCAATGATAAAAAGGCTTATGAGGATCAGTTTATGGCTTTTGACAGTTCTATGGTGGAGCGCTCTCTCTATTCTCTCTCTCTCTCATACACTTGCACACTTAGAGTATTCTTGGAGCATGCTTGTAGCACTCTAGTATTCACTTGGATTGGAGAAAGAAGGCAAAGGAAAAGCAGGAAAGCGCAAGAAGACAACGATATCAAAAACTACAGCGGGATTGCTTGGCAGATACCAAGTTGCATATATGATTTCCTTGCTAGCTTTGAAATGCATGGTATATGCATACAATTGTTTAGTTATGATCTATCATTGGCATGAAGGATTTCTTGGAGTGACAATGGCTTGCCTATCCTTTCCATTTCCTAGATAGCCATGGTTTTGTGGGTTTCCCACTTGATTGTTTTCTTATTGGTGCTCATGTTCCTTATGGTTGTGGATTGAGTTATTAGTTCTAGGAGCCTTGGTTGGAAAAATGCTTTGGAAGCCCTAGAACAACTTGGGTTGAATTACCAGTCCTGGAAGCCTTGGTTGGATAAATGCTCTGGAGCCCTGGGTGGGTTGAGTTACTAGTCCTGGAGCTTTGGTTGGAAAAATGCTCTGGAGCCCTGTGGCAGTTGTGGGTTGAGATACTAGTCCTAGAGCCGGGTTGGAAAAAACACTCTTGAGCCCTGGACAACTTGGGCAGATACCAATTTGGTGATGGTTAGTGATGTCTGACCGTGAGGTGGAATCACTGGCCCATTTATCTTTATACAATCATTCAACTAATTAACAAAGGTTGTTTGCCTCTTCATACATGGTCATTTAGACCAATTTACAGCCTTAGGATAGTGCAGGAATAAACCATTTCCCAAGAAAAACATTCAAGAGCACTTCTACACAAGAATTCACATTCCTTATTGTTAACATGAGTAAGTTATCAACACAATGACCAAATATACCAACAGGTCAATACAAAAAATTATTCATTGACACATATTTTGATATCTTCATGCTCAAGCAGTCTTTCGTTACTTTCAAGCTCATAATATCCACAGGAAATTAACCATTACATAAAATCTTTACACATGATAATGGCATTCCTTACTCATGTAGGAAAACAACCCTCCTGAACATTAACAACGCATTATTTCAACACCATAAACAAAGACATAATAATCACAAGCACAAAACATAAGAGTATACTAATCTTATAAGAGATTTGGCAGCTGAGAGTGGGACTCTAACATCCACTTTTAATTGTAACTGTCACCGTTGGGCAAATTCCAATGCTTGAGATGGAGTTCGTTTGGGAGGAGCCTTAACCAATAATTACAGTTAACACAAGATGTCACAAGGTCACTATGACTTCATCCACTAGCTACATAAGCTTCAACTCAGTCTTCTAGACTTTACATGCATGATTGACATCCTTGCCTGGATACCACCGTATAGAGAGTCTCAGCTCACTTTAAAGAGAAGAGAGTCAACATCAAGGGAAGGTTCATCAGTGGAGAAGCAACTTTAGGACTATAAAAGCCACTTTTACCAGGTTGTTCATCAGCGAGAGCAAGCACCAGTGTTGTCAACACTTGGTGGTTCATTAGCTTCCCAAGTACCTGGGTATTTCTTTCCTGGCCAATAGGTTCATTAATCCACAAGCTTCCAGTGGGTTTGTGAACCTTCAAGTAATCCACTACTCTCTATAATTTTTTCACCCAACAAGCCTCTTTGAGGGTTCCTTAGCTGGTTCACTTTCTATAGAGCTTAATCATTGTGATTCTGATCATTGCTCTCTTCTTGCACCTATGACCCTTGGAGGAATTTCTCTCTGTGTTAACTATTATTTTGTTCCTGTGTGTATGTGTTGAATGAATTCTCCTCCTACTGTGTATGTTTCTGCTTCAGAAAGTGAGAATTCCACCCTTCTCTACTTTTTCCCATCCACTTGATTTCATTTGTGCCCAACGTACCAACTCTTTGTCTTTTCCCAAGGCTCCATGCAGTCAACATCATTAGACAATGCAACCGATTCCTGTTATTCAATGTTTTTTCCTATTTGCTTATTGCTAGAGCTAAAGGGAACTTGGCCTCGTCATTTTCTTTTTAGTTAAATTTATTGCATAGTTAATCCATTACACTTTTCATCCAACCCATGGTTGATGCATTTAAAATCACTAATTCCTCAAGCAATCTACCTCCCCAAGAAACAGGAATATGTGTCCCTTTCTCTCAGCCTTTTAAATAATTATAAGTATTTACTTTGAGGTAATATTAAAAAGTGAACATCACACTCCCCTCCCCCTTGGGTAAACACCATCCTCATTGTTGAATAACCGTATACAAACATCACATGCTTAAAACCAATCATAGATTATATGGAGCTTTATACAGATGACTATGTGCAACATTTACAATGTATTTACATTTTATTTACTTAGCAAACAAGAAAGGATATGTTGCCTGCATATGGTGATCCATTTCCCACGTTGCTTCCTTAGGCCCAAAGTGCCTCCACTGCACTTTGGCTTGTTGTATTGCTCGATTCTGAAGCATGAATTGCCTCTAGTTTAAGATCCATGGAGGTTTCAGTTGGGAACTCTCCCTTTGGTTCTACTTGTAACACAAACCAATTAATTACATGATTAACATCTCGTACATATATTTTAAGTAATGAAACGTGAAATATCTCATGAACTCTTATTGATGGAGACAAGGTTAGCCTATAGGTCACTGGCCCTATCCTTTCAAGCACTTCAAATGGCCCACAAAACCATGGTGCCAACTTGGCACATGACCAAAATCTTAAGGAACTCTTCTTAGGTCTAACTTGCAAGAAAACATTTTCCCCAAGTTGGAACTCCTTATGAACCCTATGTTTGTCTACATAGCTATTTTTCATGTCCCGTGCCACCTTTAAATTCCTTCTATTGGTCTGCATTTCTTATTTCACGTCCTTCAACATATTAGGCCCAATAAGTACCTTATTCATTGGATCATTCCAGTTGATAAGAGTATTACAACTCCTCCCATAAAGTACTTCAAATGGGCTCATTTTCTGTGATTCTCGATACCCATTATTGTATGAAAATTCTACTAGTGGAAGGTACTCTTCCCACTTCCTTAGATGGTGCATTACTTACATTCTTAGCATTTCCTCAAGAATTATGTTATTTCTTTGTGTTTTCCCATCATTCTATGGATGGTAAATTGTACTAAATGCCAACTTAGTTCCCAATCATGCAAAAAGTTATCTCGAAAACTTTGAAGTGAACTTAGCATCTCTACCTGAGATATTCTTCGTGTGGACTCCATGCAATCTCATAATCTCCTTAATGACAACTTGAGCTACCTCACTTGCTGAATTTGAGGACATAAAAACTACAAAGTGAGCCACTTTGCTCTTTTTGTCAACCACTACCATGATTGCATCATGTTTCTTAGTAGTCTTTGTCAACCCTGTAATAAAGTCCATTGAAATCACTTCCCACTTCCATTCCGAAATGGGAATAGGCTGCAATAAACGAGTAGGGTGCTCGCATTCAAACTTTAATTGTTGACACCTTATGCACTTGGAGGTTGAATCAACCACTTCCCTATTCAAGTCAGGCCAATAATACAATTTCTTGATAGTTGTTAGAGTCTTCTGATAACCCGGGTGATGAGAGTATGTTTTAGCATGAAAATCCTTGAATATCAACTTCTTTAGATTTCCCTCATTTGTCACATAGATTTTATTCTTGAATCTAATCAACCCATCTTCTAAGAGGCAATACTCCTTGTCCAAATCACCCTCAAAATCTTGTTGCAATTTCTTCTTCAGTTGTTGATATCTTTCATCTTGTTGTCCAACAACCTTGATGTTTTCTTCAAGATTAGTTCCATAGGAACCTATGACCATTATATGGTTTACTTGCACTCTCTTGTTGAGTGCATCAACCACTCTGTTCCCCTTGCCTTTAATGTATCTGATCTTGAAATCAAGCTCGTTAAATGTGGCCAACACTCTAGCTTTCCTTGCATTTAATTTAGGCTAATCAAAAAAATATTTCATCCCTCCATGACCAGTCATTAGAGTACATTTTCTATCGAGAAGGTAGTGCCCCCACATATTCAATGCATGGATGATGGCAGCCAATTCCAAATCATGAGCTACATAGTTTTGTTCATGGTCGTTTAACTTTCGTGATTCATAACAAACCACTTGGCCTTCCTAGACTAAGACTCCACCAAGTCCCTCCTTACATGAATTTGTGCAGACCACAAAATCCCTTTTCTTCATGAATAGAACTGGTGCTCCCCATGGAGACATACTTGGCCTTATGTAGTCCTTGTCTAACATCTCCTTGAGTTGTAGCTTCAGCTCAACTAATTCTGGAGTACTCATTCTATACAGAGCCTTGGATGCTGGAGCTACTCTTAGCATTAATTCAATAGAGAAGTCCACCTCTCTATGAGGCGGTAACCCAGGCATATCCTTAGGAAGGACATCTGAAAATTGTTTTAAAACGTGGTACTTCCTTAGAACATCACTATTGTCACTCCCAACAGCCCTAGATATTTGCACAATAAATAAAAGACATCCCTTTCTATGGCTTCTCTTGGCTTGCATAGCCGAGATTAATCTCGTATAATTAGGTTTCAGTTTTCCCCACAATATTCTATGCTCTATGGATTCATCAAGGCATTCAATGGCCTTCTCAAAACAATCAACCTTGGTGTGATGCATATACAACCAGTCCATCCCCAATAGTGTTTCATATGCTCTGGAAGGAAGCACATCAGATTTGCAATGGTTGGCATGTCATTCAAATTAATTAGGCACGACCTTACTATATTATCCACTCTCCTTCTTGTCCCTGTGGCCAGCTAAACTAGCCAAGGCTTAATTGTGCTTCCTCTTTCAATGCACATCACTTGACAATGGAAAGACTCATGTAATTGAAATTTGAACCAGGGTCAATCAAAACTAAAATATTTTGATCACAAAGGATAACTTCCATTTCTATAATCATTACCTAGTAGTAAGCTTGACGATTATCCATTGTTGCATAAATTCTGGGTATATTTTGAGCCACGTCTTTGATTGTCTCTAATTCACCTGCATTGTATAATCTCAGACTAGCATGCATGTGCTATGGGAAATCCTTTCTTAAGTGATTCCCTCCATAATTCTAGCACTTATATGGGCCCTTCTCATAACTCTTGGATTCTTATTGAGTAGAGTAGTATCTACTAGTAGTGTTCAACCTCTGTTGATATTCTTGACTAACATGGGTCATACTTGTTCCCTTGGTTTCTCTTTGCCTTTTCCCTTTAAACTTGGCATTGCTCTTGGATTTCCAGTTTGATTTATACTCAGGTCTAAGCTTGGACTACTCATAGCATTGCTTCAATTTTCGAATTACATCCTCTAATGTCACGGGCTCATGAAACTATATTCTATCTAGGAAGGATTGTGGCAGTCCACTGACATACCTTCTAATATTTGTTTTTTCTTTCTTAAGGTAGGGAAGATACCTTAGTAGCTCTAGGAATTTGGTGGTATACTCCTCATCTGAAAATTGTCCCAATCTGAACTCATATAACTCAGCCTTGATGTTGAAGTATCTCTCAGATAGATACTTGTTACTAAAATATTCCTCAAATTCTTTCCAGGACAACTCTTCTTCTCTTATGCCCTTTACATTTTTTAGATCTTCCCACCAGATGTCAACCTTGGCTTTTGGGCTGAAAGTGGCTACCTTTTCTTTCATGTTCTTAGAGTAGTCATGAATTCAAAAGAAAATTTTCACTCCCAATAGCCAGGCTTATGCATCCTTTGATTTCTTCATTTCACCATCAAATATCGGAGGATTACCCTTCTTAAACTCCTTCAGTACATATTCTCTCTCCCTTATTTTCCCATGATGATGATGATAGTGATGATGATGATGTGGCCTCCTATGAATGTTCTCACATTATTGTTCATGGGTGCTTAAATCCTTTTCAACAGTGCTAAATAGAGTGTCTCCTTTCAAAGTGTTTTCACTTGACAACCTATGTCACTTTCTATATCTACTCTCATTTACCCCATTAATTCTTTCTTCTTGTCCCATAAGACTCTACATGTATTTATGACTAATCTCCAACTCATGTTGCCTCTACCTTTGTAAGCCTCATTATCTTTGTAATATCATGACATTGAATTCTACTTGTTTCTCTTGTGCTCTAACAAGCCTTTCATTTTCAGCCTTGCAGCTCTTGATTTCAGCTTTCAAGTTCCTCAATGTATTCGTCCAATCAGGAGAATCAGCCCCTCCACCTTGTTAGAAAAAATATTTCTTCCTACCCATGTTGTGATTGGTGAAAACTACACTGTACCATCATGTTATTCAATCCTTGGTCCTTCAATTCTTTATTGCACCATCCTTTACTATTCATGTGGTCTTTGACCTTCATGTGCTATCATACACACACATAACTTCTAGTTTTAAACATACATAAGTGCATAATGTAGATCATCAACTTGATTTTTCTTAGAGGTTGTTGTTATGAGGCTAGTTGAAATAAGTCATTTCAAGTTAGGACATTAAACTCAATTAAATCATGCCAAATCATCAGTACTATGCTACATGCATGCATCACAATTAACACACAAAACAATACACAAATTAATTCTCACAACCATCAAGTTTCTAACGCTTATCACAAGGCTTTAAGGCTCACTTTTCTCCAATGGTCCAATATTGAGCATTCACCCTCACTTCTTCCACGATAGAGCCCATCTAGTCCAAGTGTTGAACTTGGAAACTCTAATACAACCCTGTAACATACTCCCTAATTTCCCTAGCCCCAACTAAGGATAGAAGGAGGAAGTTACTATTTTGACCCAACCTCCAAATTCCAATTATGGAAATAGGGTCTAAATTTTTCTCTCTCTTACAACTTTTTTGAAACTCAAAATGGGTAACATTATTGTGTTTGTCTCGTTGATACTTTCCAGCGATATAAAATTTTCTTCAATCTGACCCTTGGATCGAAAGATAAGACCATTCACAGAATGGCCTATCAAAGAGTGCCACGACAGCTACCCCACCATGTGGCACCCATGTGGTAGTCCAAGTCATGCGCCATGTCACACCACGTGGCAATTATTTCCCCACACATACCAGGTCATGAATTAATCCCATTTTTATAGTCCACATGGACCAACCTATAATACATAAGCAAATTAGACAAGGTGTGCGGGTGCGTGTCCTTCCTGGGGATTTGATCCCAAGAGTTTCCTTTGGTGTTCCCCTTGAGACTTCTAGGGACACAGTGTCGGGTTCATCCGATGGCCTTGAACGCTCACCCATAAATGACCCATATTTATCTTTCTTAAGCGCTTGGGCACTACACCTGGTCTCAGAGTTAAAGGGGTTAAGCCATTTCCTTCCAAAGTCCTGTGCTTCAAACTTAAGAATTCCAACCCTTCACTTGGTAAATACGTGTATAAGGACCTTTTCCAAAGCCTTCAACACATATACCATAGATACACAAGGGTATCCACAAGCCTTTATAGGCTATCCCTTCAAAGCTTTACCAAAACTCGACCATGGATTTTAATTCATTGTACACATACATTCATTATATACATAACATAATATTGTCTCTTTAGGGCTTAGCAAGATCATGGCCCAAATCGAGGTTGTAGCCTGCAAGCACACACACACACACACACACACATGAGATTGCTAATCCCACTGAGCTTACAATTTCTAAACCAAGGCCCACTGGCCCCATTATTTTCATATAATCATTTATCTAATTAACAAACCTTGTATGCCTCTTCATACACAAGTCATTTAGACAAATTTGCAACTTCATGGTAGATACAAGAATAAGCCATTTCCTAAGGAAAATATTTAGGAGAACTTCTACACAGGAATTCACATTCCTTATTGTTAACATGAGTTAGTTATCAACGGGGTTACCATATATTCTAACAGGTCAGTACAAATAATTATTCATTAACAAATTTTTCCATCTCTTCATGCTCGAGGAGTCTTAGATTACTTTCAAGCTTGGGATATCCATAGGAAATGAACTATTCCATAAACTCTTTACACATGTTAATGACATTCCTTACTTATGCAAGAAAACAACACTCCTCGACATTAATAAAGCATTATTTCAACACCACAAGTAGAGACATAATAACCACAAGCATAAAATATAAGAGTATACTTGTCTTATCAGATATTTGGCAACTAAGAGTGGGACTCTGACTCTCCACCCAACCTTAGACAAGCTATATCCACTTTTACTTGTAGTTATCACCCCCGAGCTAGATTCCAATGCTTAAGGTGGATTTCTTTTAGGAGGAGCCTTAACCAATAATTACAATGAACACAGGATGTCACAAGGTCACTCTGCATTCATCCAACAGCTACAGAAGCTTCCACTCAGTCTTGCAGACTTTACAGACCTGATTATCATCCATGTAAGGATACCACAGTACATAGAGTCTCAAGTCATTTTTAAGAGAATATAGTTAACATCAAAGGAAGTTTCATCAATGCATAAGCTATTGTAGGAGCATAGAAGCCACTTATACCAGGTAGTTCATCAGTGAGAGCAAGCACCAACGTTTTCAACACCTGGTGGTTCATCAACTTCCCAAGTACTTGGGTGTTTCGCCTGGCCAGTAGGTTCATCAATCCACAAGCTTCTAGTGGGTTCCTATAATGTTTTCACCTAACAAGCCTCTTTGAGGGTTCCTGAGTTGGTTCACTTTCTCCAGAGCTTGATCATTGTAATTCTGATCATTGCTCTCTTGTTACACCTCCGACCCTTGGAGGAATTTCTTCCCAGGTTCACTACTATTTTGTTCCTTGGTGTATGTGTTGAATTAATTATCCTCCTACTGCGTGTGTGCCTGCATGGGAAAGTGAGAATCCCCCCCTTCTATGCTCTTTCCCATCCACCTGATTTCATGCATGCCCGATAGACTAACCATATGTATGCTCCCAAGGCTCCACATAGTCAACCTCCTTGGACAAAGCAACCCATTCCTATTATTCAATGTTTTTTCCTATTTACTTGTGTTTAGAGCGAAAGGACACATGGGCCTATCCTTTTATTTTTCAATTAAATTTATTGCACAGTTAGGCCATTAAACTTCTCAGCCAACCCATGGTTGATGCAATCTCCCTCCCCAAGCAACTATAATTTTTCCCCTTTCTCTCAGCATTTTAAATAATTATAATTATTTATATTGAAGGAATATTAACTAGGGGATGTCACCCTTTTTTTCCAAAGAAGGTGAACACAATTATTTCACCATTTTTTGATGTAATACGAGTGTTGTATTTCTCTTGAACATTTCATGACTCAGCTGGAACATGTATCACGCAATAGTATGCTAGCTTACAACATGGGTTCTCAAATCCGTCTTTTTCTCAGAATGAACCCATGGGTGTATATACAAAATGTAATTTCTTATCATTTCAAAAATGAATGAAAATTACAATTTTTTTCTAGGGAAAAAAATAAACCATGCATAAACCAATTAATATACTCCTTATAAAATCAAATTTGTATATATATGGTGATAAGCATCCCACTGTGGATGATTAGTACCACTTCCATTCAATATAAGGGTTGGCCCCAACCTAGACTATATGTGTGTGTGTGGAATAGTTTTGATGTATTACTCTACACATCAATAATTTCTTCATCTGAAGTTCGTGTGAACACTAAATCCCATGTTGTTCATATTATAAGGTTACTTTCAACATCAATTGCAATTGGCAACACTAGTAAAGATGTCCCTACACGACAAATGTTTTGTATTCTTGTTTCTTTGTTGTAAATTTAAAGAAATATATTAAGGAAAGGTGCATGCAAAATGTAGAAAACTATCAATAATTATGGTTTATTATTTATTTATTAAAATTAAATTTGGTTTATTATATTTTGAAAAAAATTATAAGTTGTTTTATTAATATTTTTTGAAAATATAATTGAAGGATATATATTAAGTAAAAGAATTTAAACATACTCTATAGTTTTCTTTTAAACATAAATTTTACAAATTAAAAAGATGTAGTGTTTCAGGGTATAGGTATAAACCATACACAACTTCAAATGTAACATTGTCTAAAAATATCTAGAACTATAACTTTTCCAAAAATGGCTTGGAATCGTAATTACTTTATAAAACATATTTATTCAACAAAAAGCATGTTAGTTAGTGGCTTTGTCTGTCACTTCCTTGGCTGGATCCAACACTTTCTTGATTGATCCCACATTATCTGGAAGTTAGTGAATTGTGTTATCTTCCATAAGCTTCCCATAGTTTGAATTGATACATTGTGCTTGGTTATAATCTCTAAATTTTTCACTCTTTGATAAGTTAGCTACCATGTTATGAAGTTCACTTTGATATGCCTCTAATGAATTAACATTCACATTATAACTTCATTTTGAAAAGTTATATTGTTGCCATGGTCTTTAAGTTATAGGTAGTACTCGAAGAGACCTTTCCAACAAGGTATTTTATGTGCCAAACAGAGATAATATGACCAAGTTACGACCCCGGGAAGTTGGCTGCCCAACTAACCCCAACGAGGCCCACAAACTCTTGGCGTTACATCTCTTGGGGTTAGGGTTTTGGTTTTTTAGGGTTTTCTCTTATTGTTAAATAATAAATAGGCCCTTGAGCCTCATTCTAACACAATTCAAAGGCATGTAGCCGCCACATCTCTTCTCAGAGGTAAGCTACCATCGCCTAAGCTAGTTTATTTCCATTTTGTTTGTTAACATATTTTAGTATTTTGATATTCATGAAATGAAGTGTTATTTCTACTACATCTCTGTATTTATGGTTATATCTGTAATTTGTCATGTTCTTGTTTAAGTTCGGATCAAAATAAGTTAGCACAGTTGTTTGTAGCTAGATCAATGTTCAGAGAGAAAGAGAATTCCTCCCATGCTGTTCTTTGAGGGATTTCCTTGAGTCACCCCATCAAAAAAAGCCTAAGAAGAGTTGGTTTCAATAATAGGATCTGGGTGAAGAGGGCGCAACCTTTGTACTTAAAGAGTGTTATTTGAGTTTTTAATAGCCAAACTATGAACAACAATTTCAAGAAAAACAAGAACCAACATTTTAAAAGGTGACTAAATTTCTATCA
Source organism: Pinus tabuliformis (assembly GCA_031772625.1). Classification (NCBI taxonomy): domain Eukaryota; kingdom Viridiplantae; phylum Streptophyta; class Pinopsida; order Pinales; family Pinaceae; genus Pinus; species Pinus tabuliformis. The sequence continues at coordinate 129,120,822 of CM062820.1, read as the reverse complement.
AGCTAAACTCCCCAAGCCACAATCAATGGAAGACCTTTATGCTACATGTTGTGATGGGAAGAAAACCAAAGTTTTAAACTTTCCTCAAATATTTATCCTTCCGAGGTATATGTTTGTTCTTCATAGTTCCAAATTTCCTTTGATAGACCCTAGATGAATATAGAATGCACAAATATATGTTCAATAGATTTAGAGACTTTTAGCACAGGATAGAATTGGATGGTTCATGAAAAAAGCACTTTTGAAAGATGTCCCAAGTCGGAGCCTTGTTCTTTAAAATTATCCATAGAATAATTTTGTTTTGGGGGGACATTTAAACTTGCATATTTTCCTCTCCACCAAGGATCAACAAGAGGTTGGTTTATGATATTTTATGTCTACATCAAAGATACTTTTGATTTTTTGAATGAGGGTTGCTCGCCTCCTTATAATATCTTAATCTTCTTTTATCTTTTAATTCTCTATTGCATCACAATTTATCCTTAAATTTAAATGTAAATTTAGATTTTATATATTCTATAAAAAACAATAGTTTTTTTACATACATACACAAACTTTTCAATTTGGCAGTGAAGCAAGGCTTCCTTAAACCCTGGATGAAAAGTTTCATTCCTATTTTAAAAGTGGGGATAAAATCATTACCTCTATTATAGGACCATTATGATCAGCCCCATTTTATCCAAGTTGTATGGAACTATTTTGGAAAATAAGAGTAGCATATAGCTAGAAAGCCATTAAAAAGAGACAAGGGCCAAGTAATCTTTGGGAGATAACATTAGCTATGAACCACCTTATTACTCCGAGGATCATTGTTGAGGAGTGTGGCAGTGATAGAACCAATTTGTTGAGTTGTTTTGTTTGTTTTATAAAAACTTTTCATAGAGTTCCTAAGACAAAACTTTATAACATATTAGAAGAAATAAACGATCATTACAATGTTGGGTTGTTGTGACAAAGTTGTTTGAGAAAGTTATTACCAATTTTAAGATCGTCAATGGTTGGTTGAAAGAAATTAACTGAAATATCATAGTCAAGCAAGAGTGTCCCTTATCCCCCACCCTTTTTGGTATATTCATTGATAAGTTACAAGAGTGTTTTGAGGAAGTAGGTTGTGTTAGCCCAACTCTCACTGGTCTAGTCATTAATATTCTTCTTTATGTTGATGATATTGTTCTTTTTGGTAATGAGTACTTATGATATTGGAAAGAAACTAAAAATCCTCCAATATTTCTATTGCAAGAGGGGTGTGACTTAATATTAGCAAAATAAAAGTCAAGATAATTAAATAAAAAAATATCACATATGATACTTTTGTATATGACAACAATAACTTGGAGGAAGTGCATGTTGAAAAGTGTAACTAGGTTCGGTCTTCATAATGACATGTGTAATTGTGATTTTATGTAATTTTTGAAAACAAGAAAAATAAAATTATTATTGTAATGCTTGTCTCATGGGTTTCATGAGCAAGGAATTTTATTTTAGTGATGGCTCCCATTGTGAGCCTTTAGGATTTGTCATCTAGTTATAAAATTCAATTTGAGTCTATGTCATGTATGAAGGACCCTTCTTGGGCATGTTACATTTTGTATGAGTCATTAGATAAGTATAAATAGCCCTCCAAGACAAGCACAAGCATCTCCCTTCAAGTCGACTTCAAGAAGAATAACAATACCTCTCCAAATGACACGTCGACCCAACTTGTTGTCAAGTCAGCTTATTTTGACGAGGAAACAAATATTTTAGGACAACTTGACATCATTTCAGATAGATAATTTCAGTGGTCTTCAAGTTTGAAGTAGGAGGTGCGAAGTGCAACGAGGAAGCTTATTATCAAGAAAAGGAAGGATGAGTATAATTCGACCTCTTTTTTCTGGTTTGTTTTTGGGTTGATATCCTCCACATGTGTGAGGTAGCAAGAGATCAGTTGCAACAGAAGGAATTGAGAAGAATAACATACCACATTGGGTAGCCGATTTGGAAGAATATCAAGACAAGAAGGGAGTTGTGTCAAGCTAGAAGAAGACCCTATCCAAAGCGAAGAAAATGAAGGCATAAGGTAAGGTCTTGTGCACCAGATAGGGTTTCTAGATTGGGATTGCAAACCTAATTCAAGGAGGTCGAAGATTTGAAGCGGAAGGAGGTCGAATTGGAAGAGCAGAAGAGTAAAGGGAAAGAGCATAAAGTTGCCTATCTTTGTCTAAGGATCTCATAAATGGAACTTGTGTCTTGGTCTTGGAGTGGCAAATAGGTTAAGGGTCTGTTGTGGCCAGCAACAACCCCCCCCCCTTTTTCATTTAGTATCAAATCATGATACCGAATGAATGGGGACCCTTAGATAAAAATTTTAAGAAAAGCTAGACTTTCTTTTTTGAAGTTACAAATCATAATTTAGAAAAGGCATCTTAGATATTTTTCTATGGAAGACGATAGGTCTTTTAAAGTCGCGTATGCAAAAAGATAGGAAACATCTCTGTTACTCTTCTAAAATCAAAATACGCGCCACCCTCATGATTAATAACGACATCGCATCGCAACATACTGATGTCCATAACGAAAAGCCGAGAAATTCACCGATCTGCGATATTGCGATCGCTAGATCGCATATCGCAGAAACAAGCCAGACGAGATTTGGCAAGCACTAGGTTTTGCGATCTGCGATATTGTGATCGTGCGACATGCGAGGTTACGTCAGCAAATCATAAAATCACCTTAGTACGAATCCTTCGGGCGCGCCTTTCAAAGGAAAAGCCACTTACCATTACCTGACCTGAAATCATGTGCCTTTAATGTTAGTAAGTAAATTGGTTGTCAGTCATTAAGAGGATTAAAGACGCGTGCCTTGTTGGATATTTGCTTCACGTAAGGTGGCGTAATTGATTTATCTCTTGCATTTAAAACTCTCCCATCACCTTTCTGATCGGACATTCCATTTCACTTGTAATCTGCAGGAACAAAGTGCAAAGACGACTCAGAAAGAAACACAAAGTAAAAATGGGAAAGAAGAACAAAGCTCAGAGCTTCGAAGCAAGAGAGAAGACCAAGGAGATGGCGCCCCTATACACAGATACAGCCTGCAACCGAGATGCAGGAATCTCCACATGGGAAGGCATGTACAGGCTATTAGAAGAGGAGAAGCCGAGAATAATGAAAGTGACTGTCGTTTCAGGTGCACCACGCTCCTCTGAAGCAACCCTAGAAGACCTAGCATGTTCATTCCTTCACAGAATAGCGGCAAGGCCTAAGATTCTACCATACACAGATATGGTCAAGTGGATTCTGGATGATGCAGAATTAAACAACAGACAATTCAAGATTCAGGGACATGGGCTCGTGGGATCTTTCGCCGCCCAAGATCTGAAGCTAATGTACCATCTGCCCGAACCGCAAGCGACCTATAATGCAGAATTTCTTAGGAAGTTCGCAATGGAGAACCCAGATCTATCGGACACCACTAAAGAATGGTCTAGAAGAGATGAGCCGTTAAAGAAGGATAAGAACGGTATGTACAGCACTGGTTCCCTTACTTCTCCATATTGTTTTGCTGCAGCCATGCTGTGTAGGTTGTTTGGTATGCCCGATATCAACAAGTTTTCATCTGAGTGGCTGCCATTAATTGACGCTGCCACAAATGCCGATTTAGTAGATTGGGCTAAAATTCTTTCCGATACTCTATATACGGCTGTGGTTAGTTACAGGTCCAAAAGATCCTTTTCTCAAAGGGTCTATCCTCCTTTCTATTTGGCTGCCTATGTTATGGATTCTGTTTGCCTTGTATCTAATTTCCCCATTATGGGATGGAAATGGACTACCCAAGACCCGTTGCCTATTCACGTCTATCACAAAGTCTTGTGGGATTCCCAGTTTGCCCCTCATTTTTACCAGATTTGCCATGGGCTTATATTGCCCATATATAGAATGATATATGGTAAGGACCCCCCAAGGTGCTCTCCCGAAGCCGAGACCGACATCATCTCCATCGCAAGATGGTTTGGGGAAGAATGGTTTACTTACATTCGAGTTTATGGAAGCACTGTACCTCCACATGTCCTACCCTTGTATGTCCCAGATAAGCTTTTGGCTCGAGAAATCGCTTATCAAACCTTGCTCTGAAGGTGGCTTAACCAAAGAATTAAAAGATAAGAAAAAGGCCATTTGGCCTCAATTTCCCGTCAATTGTGGGGCCTTCTCTTTATTCGATGTAGGACACGCTTTTGGTGAGGTGGAAAACGTGACGTGCCTTCAATTATATAAGTTCCCGATGAGGCCATTCGACCCAAATAAAGTTGCCCAAGAGTTTACTACGAACGTCAAGATAAGAGTGTTCTTCGAACACAAAGATTTGTTCGACGATCTCTTTCAGGGTAAGAGCTCACTCAAAGAGATTTTGCGAGAAGCTCAGTCAAGGTTATCTCCAGGTGAACTCCAGAAATTCACATCATATAGAGATAGAAGGCTGGCCAGCATTCCACTAGAAAGGCTGCGAATACCTACTAGAGAGCCAACTCCGAGCATCAGCCTCAGCGAGAACTCCAGCACTTCCAGATCTAAGTCCAACGCCGTGCGAGAAGGTTCCGAACATCCTGAAGAGTTTGTGCATGACAAAAGAATTAACGAAGAAGCAGTCAAAGATACAGCTCGGTCAAGTATAATGTTTCAGCAACAAGTTATCACCTCGCCACCAAGAGATGTTCCCCCTCCGGTTATCGAAGCTCCTCTTGTCACAGCAGAGCTGGATAAAGAGTGGGAGTCCTTCAACGAATTAATCAACCTCGAAGGGCAAGTCCCAAAGACGCCTGTGAACGATACACAGGAGGTGCAAGAAGTTGCTCCAACCATAGTCAGCGTTACCACAGAAGCAGAAGACCTCTCCATCACTCCATCCTCAGAACTTCTACTTAACGTAGAAGAAATTCCCCCACTAGATGTGTTCTACAGTCCCCAGCACAAAGCAGTTGTGAGAAGACAAAGAAAGAAAAGAAAGCTCGAAAATGCACTGTCTCAAGACGCTGAACATTTAGACGTCTTGTGGAAAGACCCAAGTAATAATCCAACAGAAAATCTTACGAAGCTGTCTCAAATTGCAGGAGCGTATGCTTCTGCAACTATTGACAAGGCCTCTGAAGTTCAGCAGCTCTTAAAGGAACGAGAAAATCACATACAACTGCTACAACAACAGTTACAGCAAGCCAACGCAAACAATGAAGCTTCCAGACAGCTCGAAAAGCTCCAAGAAGACTTCCAACAGATGCAAATAGGCTACCAAAAGAGTCTTGAAGAAAAAGAAAAACAACTGCAGGAGGAGCAAGAAATGCACAGAGATGAACCTAAGCTTGCAGAGTTTATTTCAGAGTCCATCGGCTTGAACGAGCAACTACTGCAGCAACAAGAAGAATTGGGGCGTAAAATATCACAGTGGAGACACTTCTGTGAGCTAAGCGACAAAATCACCAGTCAGGTGGTGGAATTGCGAAGCGAATATGATCAGAACGACAAGAGAGTGACAGAGTATCTGACTTGGCAAGACGATGAGAAGGGAAAAAGAGCAGGAGCACCTAGAATTAATGAAAATCATAAAGAAATGCTCTTTAATAAATGGGACGAGCAGATCACGCAGGCAGAGCAAGCAGCAGAGGCAGCAGCGACACAGGCAAGTATTCTTATCGACTGTGTAAATGAAAATTTACACAGGGCCAATTTGATTTCAGAGACCACCCCGGGATACCTACCAAACAAGTTGCAACTGGAGACAGAATGGAGGCAAAAGGCACAGGCAAAAGGGAAAGCTATCCAAGCACTGGCTAGACTGAATTGGGAAAGTTACTGGATGTACCTGGTTAAACCACATAGCCAATGGATGACGGTAAAGTGTATCATGAACGCAGCCGAGAAGGTAGTGCCAGCTCTTATAGATGCCGTTTTCGCAGCCCAGCTCAGAACGGAAATTAACCAGCCGACTCTTCTCAAGCCTATGTTAGAAACATGCAACTTCAAAGACCAAGTCCACAAGTAGTTTTATTTTAGAATGTTGTTTCTTTTTGTTTTTAGTTATATTAGAAAAAGGACGGTCGTTTGAAAACCGAATCCTTAATTTTGTAATAATACTATTATTAGGATTAGGACATAGTATTTTAACCCTTCTCATTGCATTGGAGAAGGGTCCAGAAATTTGTCAAAAACTTGTCCTCAGAACATGCATTTCTGCACCTCAGAGGAGGTTTTGATGAATGGAAGGATCGGATTTATTTATATTTACATCTTAATGTCTGCTACTGATGTTGCATTTCTATGCTCTTAGTAGGTGTTAGAAGTAAGTAGAAGTAAATCATTATTGCTTGAATTTTGTGAGTAAAAATCAGTCATAAATGGTACTTTTATCTCTTGATGAATTTCTACTTATTTGCTTAAAGTGATATATAGCTGATGTTATTTATATGTTAATGCATAAATGTGTGGTTACCATTTGGCACTTTTGTACGATGGAGTCATTTGTTCATGCTTGACATATGAATGATTTATCATGCGATATGCAGTCCACAACTGTCCTGTTTAACTTCTTATGCAGAATGGTTTATATTCTTATAGTAGCTGAATAATCTTCATTACCAGTTATTATACGAAATCTTTTTAGATCGCATGATGGAAAAGATCTACCCCGGGTTAGCATAGATTGCATATGATGTTTTCATTAGATTTCAGCAGCTTATAGTCAAATCATGAGTTAGATTTAAATTAGCTCTTAAAATTTCCCAAGAAACAGCATAATCAAACCCTACGCACACACACACCCCTTTAGATCGGGAAGCTGGTCACGTTATCCCCAGTCGGACCCGCTACACCAAACGGGCACGGAGCCGCTAACCAGGTTCCCGACCGGGTGGGTATCCCCCTTGTTGTTGACCCGATTTCAGGGCCCTCAACATATTTGGCGCTAGAAGGAGGGCCTGAGCATAATACCTGTTGGAAGGTTTTTCGAATTATAAATCTTGAAACAGGATGACTACTCATGAAGTTCCTATTTGGAGTTGCATCTATGTTCATACCTCTTCCAACATTCCACCGGATGTGGTAAGGCTATTGTCTCAGGTAAAGTTCAATGGTAAGAAAAACTCTTCCGCATTCAATCACGCCCTTCAGTTCATACAAAAAGTTTCAACTTCTGATACTCAGAAGATTGATGAAGGCGTTTTGTGCAGGATTTTTACTCTTACCTTCACAGCAGAAGCTACAAAATGGTGCAGAACCCTCCCAGTTGCATCAATTCACAGCTGGGACCAGTTCGTTAAGATTTTCATCTTGGAATTTGATTGTTATGATTACGACCAGGTATATGATGAAATCGATTATCTTAGAGAACAAGATGAACCCATAAGGGATTTCAATATGCGATTTCATCTTAAATGCCTACAGTATGATCTTGAAAATGAGCTCACAGACGAAGAATCTTCAGATTACGATGAGTATTTCCTACCTCCTGTGTCTGACCAATCAGAAATTAATTCTACCTTTGTTAGCTTTTCTTCTAATATGAATGATCATTCCAAGTTAAATACACAAAGCATCCATAATGAAGAAAATCTACAAAGCCTAGGAGCCATGCATGCTCTACTACCAGAAAAGAGAGATGAAGATGCTAAAAGCAAAATTACCTTGGAAACAGAAGATGACTCTGACAATATCATTTCAAGTCAACGAATGCAGATGCCAAGGTTAGATCAATCAAATGTTTCTCTTTCAAAAAGTATCAGCGCAAAAAGGTATGATCTAAAGCCCGACATTTGTGATGGATCTGATGAACAAAGTTTCTTTTATGATGTTTTTAAATGCATTGTTCCAGATTTACATTTTTCTCTTTATCCTGATGTTTTTAGTGATGACAACCTTTCCCCTCTTAATATTCAAGATATCTCAAAAACTACAGAGGGTTATTTAAATGACTCATCATTAGGTTTTCAAGTTAAAGAGATTGCATTAACACAGCTTTCGATCAAGGATAAAAAGGAATTGCCTGACCTCCCTTGTCAGAAAACATACAATGAAAAGGAGGAACCTAGGGAAATCTGTAGAGTCTTTTGTGATAGTTACTTTGACAATGATAATGTTGTTGAGTTTTCTCAGATAACTCAACTAGGGTCAGAGGATAAAGAACATCTTAAATCAGAAATCATGTCAGTCCACCCTCATCTCGAAGTAGAAGATCACTTAAATGATTTTACTACCCCAGGTAATACCCCGATCTATGATTCGTATCATGAGGAAAGCTCCATCCCTGTTTGTAATCATGACCTAGTTCCCTATTCACAAAACCTGGCCAGTTTTTGTGAAAAACAAGATGTTACAAGTAAAGCCCAGTCGTGCTGTAACACTATTTGTATAAATTCCCAATCATTCCTTTCTCACTCAAACTCATTATGTACAAAATCGGATTTCTTTTCAAATCTTCAAACTTTGGATAGATTATGTTTTAGCGACTTACATATGAGAATTTTCTTCTCAAACAAAATCACAAAAAACTCGAAATTAACAGATAAAAGGTTACAAGTCATTGAAATCAAAAAATCTTGTCCACAATTTGACTTGCTGTCTTTCCTATTGCGACATCATCAATTCACAACTGAAATTCATTCTGATTTTTATGATCCAATAGGTACCCAGTTGGAAACAACTTTGCATAAGAAAAGAAAATCAGCCAGAATTCCAATTGAGGTTTTGTGTTTTTATTTCCCAGCCAACAATTACGATCCAAGAAAAATTTGTTTCTTTTTATTAATGCTTGGAAGATTCATTCGGCTAGGGATAAAAATGAATAGATGGTTCCATTGGAAATATCATTTCACATAGTTATTTCCTGTATATGGTTAGAATAGGAGTAGGAGTAGGAGTAGTTTAGTTAGGTTTTTTGTTTTTAATAACTGATAGGCAAAGCTATACATATTCTCTTCATAACCTCAGAAAATATTTGCCTATCATTCCTTTTTAATTTCCTCCATAATAATGTTTGTTCTGGTTCAATGACATTTGACATTTACTGAAGATACCTTGTCTCTGTTTAAAATTTGGAACTTCTGCTACTATCAACAGCGAATCTTTTAAAAATTTGATCTTTATTATCATTAGAACTTCAACCCATATATGATGATAATTTCAAACTCCAAAATTTTAAAGAAAGCTATCTCAGTATAGGATTTGTTTTAAGTCAGCACAATGAAAGGTATCAATTTTAAGATAAGTATTCTCTGTCAAAACAGCCTTTATTGCCCTATCATTGTCGTCCAGAACTTTCTTAAGGAAAAACAATGACTTCCTCCCTGCTAAAAGGGAATTACAGCATTCAGAGAAACAACCCAAGAAAAACACTATATCTCAAAGAATAAGAGGTCTCATCACGAGCCGGCTTATCATGATCATAGATATTATAACTTGCTGACTTTGCCAATACTGTCTATCAAAACAGGGCAACGACTTAAGATTGTTGCAATCAAAAGACAAGAGGTCTCATCACGAGCCGGCTTGTTCAGCAAAAGTGTAAATCAAGTGAATGACTGTGTCATAATTTGGCCACCAAACCAAGACATTGTTCTTTAGAGAATTAAAAAAGGAAAAGTGTGTAAAAAGGATTTTTCTCTGGAATGTTGCGAATAACCTCAAGCAGGATAAAGGATCATTGCTGGTTAAAAGGTAACCCTGTCGAGGCTATGGACGCCTGCTGGCAGCAGAGGCTCTACCTGCGACTAAGGAGCATACTAAAGGACTGATAAACAGAGAAGACTTTATTTTATGTTTTACAAAGACCAAGTAACAGTTGATTTAGATGCAAAGACGAACTGGGTGTACAAATAATTGAAACGGAAAGAGTTTGAAACGAAACATCATAGGCAGTTTGAAGTCTCATTTGTCTTATCTTTTTATAATAAAGTTCAAAATTTTTAAATTTTTCAGAAGTTTTTAAAAGCGTCAATAGAAATAACAGAGATAACTGGTTCTCCCAAGTGAATCGCCAATTGTTGTGGCCAGCAACAACCCCCCCCCTTTTTTCATTTAGTATCAAATCATGATACCGAATGAATGGGGACCCTTAGATAAATTTTTTAAGAAAAGCTAGACTTTCTTTTTTGAAGTTACAAATCATAATTTAGAAAAGGCATCTTAGATATTTTTCTATGGAAGACGATAGGTCTTTTAAAGTCGCGTATGCAAAAAGATAGGAAACATCTCCGTTACTCTTCTAAAATCAAAATACGCGCCACCCTCATGATTAATAACGACATCGCATCGCAACATACTGATGTCCATAACGAAAAGCCAAGAAATTCGCCGATCTACGATAGCGATCGCATATCGCAGAAACAAGCCAGACGAGATTTGGCAAGCACTAGGTTTTGCGATCGTGCGACATGCGAGGTTACGTCAGCAAATCATAAAATCACCTTAGTACGAATCCTTCGGGCGCGCCTTTCAAAGGAAAAGCCACTTACCATTACCTGACCTGAAATCATGCGTGTTTAATGTTAGTAAGTAAATTGGTTGTCAGTCATTAAGAGGATTAAAGACGCGTGCCTTGTTGGATATTTGCTTCACGTAAGGTGGCGTAATTGATTTATCTCTTGCATTTAAAACTCTCCCATCACCTTTCTGATCGGACATTCCATTTCACTTGTAATCTGCAGGAACAAAGTGCAAAGACGACTCAGAAAGAAACACAAAGTAAAAATGGGAAAGAAGAACAAAGCTCAGAGCTCCGAAGCAAGAGAGAAGACCAAGGAGATGGCGCCCCTATACACAGATACAGCCTGCAACCGAGATGCAGGAATCTCCACATGGGAAGGCATGTACAGGCTATTAGAAGAGGAGAAGACGAGAATAATGAAAGTGACTGTCGTTTCAGGTGCACCACGCTCCTCTGAAGCAACCCTAGAAGACCTAGCATGTTCATTCCTTCACAGAATAGCGGCAAGGCCTAAGATTCTACCATACACAGATATGGTCAAGTGGATTCTGGATGATGCAGAATTAAACAACAGACAATTCAAGATTCAGGGACATGGGCTCGTGGGATCTTTCGCCGCCCAAGATCTGAAGCTAATGTACCATCTGCCCGAACCGCAAGCGACCTATAATGCAGAATTTCTTAGGAAGTTCGCAATGGAGAACCCAGATCTATCGGACACCACTAAAGAATGGTCTAGAAGAGATGAACCGTTAAAGAAGGATAAGAACGGTATGTACAGCACTGGTTCCCTTACTTCTCCATATTGTTTTGCTGCAGCCATGCTGTGTAGGTTGTTTGGTATGCCCGATATCAACAAGTTTTCATCTGAGTGGCTGCCATTAATTGACGCTGCCACAAATGCCGATTTAGTAGATTGGGCTAAAATTCTTTCCGATACTCTATATACGGCTGTGGTTAGTTACAGGTCCAAAAGATCCTTTTCTCAAAGGGTCTATCCTCCTTTCTATTTGGCTGCCTATGTTATGGATTCTGTTTGCCTTGTATCTAATTTCCCCATTATGGGATGGAAATGGACTACCCAAGACCCGTTGCCTATTCACGTCTATCACAAAGTCTTGTGGGATTCCCAGTTTGCCCCTCATTTTTACCAGATTTGCCATGGGCTTATATTGCCCATATATAGAATGATATATGGTAAGGACCCCCCAAGGTGCTCTCCCGAAGCCGAGACCGACATCATCTCCATCGCAAGATGGTTTAGGGAAGAATGGTTTACTTACATTCGAGTTTATGGAAGCACTGTACCTCCACATGTCCTACCCTTGTATGTCCCAGATAAGCTTTTGGCTCGAGAAATCGCTTATCAAACCTGCTCTGAAGGCGGCTTAACCAAAGAATTAAAAGATAAGAAAAAGGCCATTTGGCCTCAATTTCCTGTCAATTGTGGGGCCTTCTCTTTATTCAATGTAGGACACGCTTTTGGTGAGGTGGAAAACGTGACGTGCCTTCAATTATATAAGTTCCCGATGAGGCCATTCAACCCAAATAAAGTTGCCCAAGAGTTTACTACGAACGTCAAGATAAGAGTGTTCTTCGGACACAAAGATTTGTTCGACGATCTCTTTCAGGGTAAGAGCTCACTCAAAGAGATTTTGCGAGAAGCTCAGTCAAGGTTATCTCCAGGTGAACTCCAGAAATTCACATCATATAGAGATAGAAGGCTGGCCAGCATTCCACTAGAAAGGCTGTGAATACCTACTAGAGAGCCAACTCCGAGCATCAGCCTCAGCGAGAACTCCAGCACTTCCAGATCTAAGTCCAACGCCGCGCGAGAAGGTTCTGAACATCCTGAAGAGTCTGTGCATGACAAAAGAATTAACGAAGAAGCAGTCAAAGATACAGCTCGGTCAAGTATAATGTTTCAGCAACAAGTTATCACCTCGCCACCAAGAGATGTTCCCCCTCCGGTTATCGAAGCTCCTCTTGTCACAGCAGAGCTGGATAAAGAGTGGGAGTCCTTCAACGAATTAATCAACCTCGAAGGGCAAGTCCCAAAGACGCCTGTGAATGATACACAGGAGGTGCAAGAAGTTTCTCCAACCGTAGTCAGCATTACCACAAAAGCAGAAGACCTCTCCATCACTCCATCCTTAGAACTTCTACTTAACGTAGAAGAAATTCCCCCACTAGATGTGTTCTACAGTCCCCAGCACAAAGCAGTTGTGAGAAGACAAAGAAAGAAAAGAAAGCTCGAAAATGCACTGTCTCAAGACGCTGAACATTTAGACGTCTTGTGGAAAGACCCAAGTAATAATCCAACAGAAAATCTTACGAAGCTGTCTCAAATTGCAGGAGCGTATGCTTCTGCAACTATTGACAAGGCCTCTGAAGTTCAGCAACTCTTAAAGGAACGAGAAAATCACATACAACTGCTACAACAACAGTTACAGCAAGCCAACGCAAACAATGAAGCTTCCAGACAGCTCGAAAAGCTCCAAGAAGACTTCCAACAGATGCAAATAGGCTACCAAAAGAGTCTTGAAGAAAAAGAAAAACAACTGCAGGCGGAGCAAGAAATGCACAGAGATGAACCTAAGCATGCAGAGTTTATTTCAGAGTCCATCGGCTTGAATGAGCAACTACTGCAGCAACAAGAAGAATTGGGGCGTAAAATATCACAGTGGAGACACTTCTGTGAGCTAAGCGACAAAATCACCAGTCAGGTGGTGGAATTGCGAAGCGAATATGATCAGAACGACAAGAGAGTGACAGAGTATCTGAATTGGCAAGACGATGAGAAGGGAAAAAGAGTAGGAGCACCTAGAATTAATGAAAATCATAAAGAAATGCTCTTTAATAAATGGGACGAGCAGATCACGCAGGCAGAGCAAGCAGCAGAGGCAGCAGCGACACAGGCAAGTATTCTTATCGACTGTGTAAATGAAAATTTACACAGGGCCAATTTGATTTCAGAGACCACCCCGGGATACCTACCAAACAAGTTGCAACTGGAGACAGAATGGAGGCAAAAGGCACAGGCAAAAGGGAAAGCTATCCAAGCACTGGCTAGACTGAATTGGGAAAGTTACTGGATGTACCTGGTTAAACCACATAGCCAATGGATGACGGTAAAGTGTATCATGAACGCAGCCGAGAAGGTAGCGCCAGCTCTTATAGATGCCGTTTTCGCAGCCCAGCTCAGAACGGAAATTAACCAGCCGACTCTTCTCAAGCCTATGTTAGAAACATGCAACTTCAAAGACCAAGTCCACAAGTAGTTTTATTTTAGAATGTTGTTTCTTTTTGTTTTTAGTTATATTAGAAAAAGGACGGTCGTTTGAAAAATGAATCCTTAATTTTGTAATAATACTATTATTAGGATTAGGACATAGTATTTTAACCCTTCTCATTGCATTGGAGAAGGGTCCAGAAATTTGTCAAAAACTTGTCCTCAGAACATGCATTTCTGCACCTCAGAGGAGGTTTTGATGAATGGAAGGATCGGATTTATTTATATTTACATCTTAATGTCTGCTACTGATGTTGCATTTATGTACTCTTAGTAGGTGTTAGAAGTAAGTAGAAGTAAATCATTATTGCTTGAAGTTTGTGAGTAAAAATCAGTCATAAATGGTACTTTTATCTCTTGATGAATTTCTACTTATTTGCTTAAAGTGATATACAGTTGATGTTATTTATATGTTAATGTATAAATGTGTGGTTACCATTTGGCACTTTTGTACGATGGAGTCATTTGTTCATGCTTGACATATGAATGATTTATCATGCGATATGCAGTCCACAACTGTCCTGTTTAACTTCTTATGCAAAATGGTTTATCTTAAATGGTTTATATTCTTATAGTAGCTGAATAATCTTCATTACCAGTTATTATATGAAATCTTTTTGGATCGCATGATGGAAAAGATCTACCCCAGGTTAGCATAGATTGCATATGATGTTTTCATTAGATTTCAGCAGCTTATAGTCAAATCATGAGTTAGATTTAAATTAGCTCTTAAAATTTCCCAAGAAACAACATAATCAAACCCTACGCACACACACACCCCTTTAGATTGGGAAGCTGGTCCCGTTATCCCCAGTCGGACCCGCTACACCAAACGGGCACGGAGCCGCTAACCAGGTTCCCGACCGGGTGGGTATCCCCCTTGTTGTTGACCCGATTTCAGGGCCCTCAACAGGGTCTTGGTTTTAGTATTGGTCAATTGGAATCTCTATAAGAAGAAGAATTTGTTTGGGTTTTTCTCTCAAGTGGGAAACGTTTTGGCCCTGACTAATACCCTATATTCTGTGTCTCTTGTCTCTTTATGGTTTATGAATTGGGAGTTGTTTGATGAAGAACAACACTAATAACCTAAGTAAAAGAGGATCATAATCTAAAGAAGTAAAAAGCACTCACAAGCAATTATTAATAAAAGAGAAATCACTTAATTGCTATGCCCTAGATTTCTCAACTTTTCATCAAGACCCTAAGGCGATCTCTCTCTCATTGAAGCAAGTTCCTACCATTGAAGACATCATCAAGAAGTCATCATTGATCTTCATCAACAAGAATTCACCATCAAAAGGGATCTCCCTCTCTGTGAGATCCAGGATCATTATTGAAGAAAATTATCTTAATAAAGGAGAAGTTTTCTATTCTCTATATCATCATCAACATCAAGGAAGCAACAAGGAGAAGGAGCATCCTATCAAGTAAGTATATTTATGTCCACATATAAATCTGTCAAAATGTCTTTTTGTAAGGAAAGCAACCAATTGGTTGGAGCTTCAAACTATCTTACATGGAAGAAAAGGATAGATCTGAATCTCATTGAAATTGAGGTTATAGAACATGTCAGAGGATCTATCACTAAACCAAGAAAGGAAGATGCCCAAAGGATTCTCATAGAATCCATTAAGGATCCCCTCATCCCATATGTATCTAAACTAGAAACTTCAAAAGAAATCCATGAAAAATTAGTAGAGTTGTATTCTGTAATCATTGTTGTAGTATTCATCTCATTAAGGAAAGAACTCTACAAGCTAAAGATGTCAAAGGAAGATGGAATAGCCTCATACTTTATGAGGATATCAGAGATCTAGGATCAACTACAAGATTTGGGAGAAGTCATGTCTGATTGATCTGTTGTTGAATGTTAGTTTTGTTGTGCTAATTTCAACTTCAGAATTAAAAACAATTGCACATCATTTGCTTTATGTGCATAGATTTCCTTTATGGTGTTTGTGAATGTAACAGGTAAATTTGTCAAGTTTTATGTCAAATTCATGAGAAAAATAGCATTTAAATAAAGTTTTGAACATCAACAAACAAATATACAGCAAACCATCAAAATGAACACTTAACACAATGTTTTGATGAAGAAGCTCACCCCTCCTGGGCTACATCTCCTTGGTCAATTTTCCATCGCTTGAGCCTCTGTATTATCTCAAAATGGAAAAAAGTGTTGTTTACAATGCTCTACTGCTCCTGAAACCAGCTTCAATGTGCTCAGAAGATCAAAATCATCTAGCAATGACATTTTCTGAGAGAAAATTGGTCGAAATTTGCAAAAGTTATGGCCAATTTAGTTTCTCCTAGGAAATCTCCACTAAATCTGGAGAAACTCCAGTTAACTCTGCCAAATTTGGAGTAGTTCCGAATTTATCGGCTCCGCCAAAATTACCGCCAAGTTAACTAGGCAATTAATTATGGATAAGCATAGTTTAATTAAGGGTTAATCTGCGGTTAGTGCGTTTAATGGCGTGGTTATGGTTAACTATTAACCTACGGTTTCATGGTAGTGGTCACATGGGAGGGGGTTGGCCCGCGGGGCTGGCCCTCTCCTCCTCCAACCGCCAACAACTAACATAACGAATACAAATCGCAACTATTGCATTGTAAGAACCAACGACGTGGTGTAGTGGTAAGACGTGGGGATTGTGTGGGCGAGGTCGCGAGTTCGACTCTGCTGACCTGCTCATAAAATTTTACACTTGCGCACTGATGCCGATTACCCATTGGGGAGGGACACATGGCAGCCTCCAGGCTTGCCACATGTCTCCTCTTCATTGGTCCTACCCTGTCCAATAATATCAAGCCAACTCATCAAACCTTAAACCAACTAGAATGTGCCACTTGGCAAGACCTCGCTCATTGTTGACCAACCCTTTGACCTGCACACTCACCTGCCACGTTAGCAGTACGGATTGTTCACTATGAAGCCACTGTGTTTTTATTATTATTACTTAAATTCCTCTGTTTGGCAAAGCAGACAGAACGTGATATCTTCCTCATACGAACTCTGTTTTGAGTGAAACGAGTTGCGTTGGGATCGTATCATCGAGACAGAGGCGTTCGTTCAGGTTTTGAGCAATTATGAGAACTTTGATTTTTGAGCTAAATACTGATCACCTGATCATTCCTCCCCACTGGAAGCCTTTTGGACCCCAGAAGATACTATCAATCGTTCAACAGGTGAGCGTACAACTCCATCACCTTCTCAATCTGCATCCATTTGGCCTTAGAATGATTTTGTCCCCTGAGTCCCACTCGAAGGTATTCAACATTCCCTCTCTTTGAAGTTCTAGTTCTTCTGTCAAGTATGAGATCTTTTTGTAGTTCATCAAGATATTATGACGAGAAATCATCTATAAATGGTAGCGGAAAATGCTCTCCTTGTTCATCAATCAAAGGAGGCTCAAGCAATCTCAAATTCTCAACATTAACAACAGAGTATATGTACATATAAGGAGGAAAATCTAGCTTAAATGCATTGTTACCAATCTTTTCGATAAGTTTAAAAGGACCATAACAGATTGGCTTCAGTTTTTTACCTTCCCCTTGAAGTCTCTCTTTGCTAATATATAACCAAACTTCGTCTCCAACTTGAAATTTATGATTGACACAGCATTTGTCATTCATTGCCTTGTAGATGCTTTGACTCTTTTCAAGTTGTTCTTGCATTGTGTGATGTATCAACTGAATTTACTCAATGAACTTCCTTGCCTTATCTATGTCGCTATGATCATCAATAGTGACATATTTCTCAAAGATAAATTCCAATGGCAATCTTGGCAAGTACCCAAAACATGCCTCAAATAGCGATGTGTTTGTGGAAGAATGCTTTGCCCTATTGTATGCATGTTGTATGTAATGCAATTGTTCATCCCACAACTTGGGATGTTTGCTGCAATATCCTCTACGAAGATGAATGACTCTCCTATTGACCACCTCGGTTTGTCCATCTGTTTGCGGATGAAAGGTTGTACTCTTTTTTAACTTAGTGTCCATCATGTCCCACAAATTTGACCAAAAATTCCCTACAAATCGAGAATCTCAATCACTTACAATGGAAGTAGGAAGACCAAAATGAACCCAAATATTTGAAAGAAAAGATGAGATGTTTGTTCAGCTTTAATTTTCTTTTTACATGGTGTTAGAATACACATCTTGTTGAACCTGTCTACAACTACATACAAGTAATCACGATCTTTCCTTGACAACGGAATACCTCCTACAAAATCCATTGAGATACTCTCCCATGGACATGAAGGTACCAGAAGTGGAGCGTACAATCCCAGTTTCCTATTTATAGGCTTACTTATTACACACAAAGAACATCCTCTTATGAAACGAAATGCATTATCAAACATGCGTGGCCAATAATAATACCTTTGGAGATTCGTTGTTGTCTTTCCTACACCAAAATGTCTAGCAATCAATGAAGTGTGGGCCTCCCTTATGATATTGTTTCTTTGTCCCTATGGAATACATAACTTTCCCAAGTGATACAACAAACTGCTATGTACATGGTAATCTAACTCTTCAATTTGGTTGCCTTACCTCAAGCTTACATACACATCTTGAAAGTAGTTATCATATGCATATTATTCAATGTAGATTCCATGTAAAACATAATTGTGCTTGAGTATAATAGACGAATTTACAATAGGCCTAAAAATCATATCAGCTACCTTATTGTAGATTCCCTTTTTGTATTTTATAACCAAATGAAACTGTTGTAAAAAACCCATCCATCTGAAGTGTCATGATTGCTGCAACTTTGACTGTGACTGTAAGTACTGCAATGGTTGATGGTCGGTATGGATAATGGTATCCTTCCCCATCAAGTAGTGTTTCCATTTCTTAACATTTTGTTCCTATTGGACACCTAATCCTCTAAGGGTTGGTGTGGAAGTTGAATAGTCTAAGGAAGTCCAAGAGACATTGGAATACGAAACCAAAGGTCATATGAATGTACAATAAATGTATATCATTTGTTAATAATAGATACACTCATGTTTATCATTTACACTTTGTGCTTGCCATGTATGTGTTTAACATGGTATCAGAGCGGGTGTACTCCTGCCCTGCTCCAATTTGAGCCACTGGTATTGTGTCCTTTCTCTACATGTCAGTTTTGTCTGTCAGAACTGCACCTAAGTGCTCTACCATACCTCCACAGAAAAATTTGGGCAAGCCAAACCTGGGCGTTTTTAGCGTGTCAACTCTGCCTCATTGCTAAAACCTATCAGCGCTGCATCTACCATCTCTCACCGTATACCACACTGCCATTACATTAAATCCCGCTCTAGTTCATACGCCCCTCACACCTCGGCACTGAAGCGTTTTGTTGCACCCATATCATGCTTCCTTCCTGGTTTTGAAGCTGCTCAATGCACAGTTGAAAGCTGCTCCTCCATACAAATGCGCTGCCCCTAATCCACAGTGATCCGTAATCCTAAATACAATTTTTGATCCAGAGAGCCAGAGAATTTACGAAATTTAAAAGGATATTCCGGTATGAAAGCCCAATATTCTAATGGTTTGGATTCATGCAGAAAAGAATCAGCTGAGCCGAGCAGATATGCTCGTTGCTGACTCCTTAACTGGGTTTGGGGTGTAATGTCGTTTATGTTGAAGGGCCTTCCATTCTCTGGGTTTACGGCATCTCCATAATCCTAATTATAACGTATACCGAGATATAATGTATACTCTACTCCTTTTTGCTTCTTGTCAGAACTTGAGCGTTTTATTCCTGGTTCCGTTGATGTTCGAGATACTCTGTGTTAGAGTTTTGGTGCCTGTTATTTTTCCTAAAACTAGCTCTGCCCACAATTAATAAAAAGAGTTGCAAGTTGCTCTTCAGTCACCTGTTGATGAATGTCTAAAATGTAGACTGTCCTTCTAATGCTATCTTCTTGTTAGGCTAAATTAGTTCTACTATTCATTCTTCGTTTCTCCTTATAGTTGTTTTTCTGTCTATTATTATTGTAGTTATCGGTGGTGTTGTTATTGTTGTTTACCATAAAAGCATTGAAGAAGGAAACATCGGGCGAATGATTAACAAGGGAAGGCGGCACAAACTCCTTTGCCATAGGGTTTAACTTCGAGAGCAGATCTTCCAATTCCGGCATGTCACAACTGAAGTCCTGTGAAGCTGCGACATTTTCAGTCCCCAGTCTTGCCTTCTCATGCGAGGCAGCACCATTCGTGCGTTGTTGATGTTGTTCGGAGGCAGAAAGCGCAGGGTTTGCCAACACGGCCTGGTGCTGCAGACCCTGAGTGGAAGGGTTTATTTGAATATTTATATTTTGCATAACACTTTGCTGCATATGTAAAAGATGCACATTTTGATGATTTTGCTGAAGGTTGTGGTGAGAGTGCTGAATATGGACATTTTGTTCCATATTGTTCTGATTCTGATGACTATTTTGCTGCAATTGCTGAAACCTTAGCCGATTCTGTTGAAAGCTTAGTTGTTTTTGTTAAGCATTTTACTTCATCTACCGAATCTCCAGAATTTGGAGCAAGCTCTGCTGATTTGACTAACTACTTTGTTGTAACTGCTGAGTCTTGAGTAAATTTTGATCATGAAACCGCACGCTTAACTGATTTTGTTGATAAGACGCATTTGCAGTATCAAATCAAGCTGATCAAGTTGTTGATCAAATAAACCGTCGCCTCAGGACCGCCAATGTTGCTCTGCTTAGGAACGTCCACCTCTTCAAGGATCCTGGCTTTGCACTTTTGTTGGGGTTAGATTTTTCCATATCGATTACAACCCGATTTCACTTTTAGCCGCAGACCGATCCAACCCCATATTCCTTTCAGTCGACCGTGATGGCTTGTTTCAGTAGCCTATAAAATGTTTGATTCCCTGGTCAATCTGCCGTAAATCTTGGCTCTTAATTGTTTACCAGACTCGACCCACTGTATTGATCCGTCCTCTGCCACTTCGACTTTTGAGGCACCGTCATCTTGCTGCTACACAATACCAGCCCCAGCTTAGAAATTCGTGTGAAGGGGATTTCAAGGGGGTCGGTTGCTTCGGCCGTTGAATTGGTGTGGTGTTCAACTTTGTATTGTGATTGGTAATGTATTTGGTTCATGCTCTTTATATCTAATTCGAAGCTCAAAAAAAATGACTTGAAGTAGTCTTGGTATGTGTGTTGACTCCAAATTTAGCGTTGATGCATTGATATATTCCCTGTGTCCTTTCATGATTATGTGTTGCTCATTATATGTTGAGACCCATGATTATAAATTCCTATCTTAAGCCTCAATTACCATGTGTGGACTCTGGTGAAAGTAGTGGAATTTTATTTTGAACAGTTTAAACCTATGTTAAATGATGCATTGAAGTCTGTAAGGATCATTTCGGTTGAGCTCTTTCTTAAAAAATAAAAAAAGAGGGGTCGTATAGCATATATAATGGTGGATTCATATGTATTGGGAGCCCTTTTAATATAAATCCATACATATTAAATTGGAACTTTGGCTCATATAAATGTAATTAGGTTCATATGTTAAGTGATGTGTTTTGAAGACCATAAACCATGAGTACCTTTGCCCTTTTATATGGCATATGTGTTATATGGGACGAACATGCGATAGGTATGTATGGTATGACATGAAAGTAGTATGTAATATGGTATGTGGGATCCACATTTTTTTTATGGCCATATGTCATATGGTGTATGAAAGTATATTGAGAGCTTACATTTTTAGTTGAAGATTTTTTTGAAGACAAAGTTGTATGCCAATCAATTTTTTTGACAGTGACATTATTATGAAATGGATCGAATTGGTGAAGTATTAAAGTTTCTGAAAATTTTGATAAAATCTACTACTGATGACACACTCCAAATCAGCAAAGGATCTCTCTCAGAAATTCGGACCTATCTACAACATGCACAAGAAAAAATTGATTTTTTGCAGCTTGAATCACAACTACAGCAAGATGAGTTACATAAGCATAGTCATCATTCTGAAATTTATTCTGTTCGGAACACTGAAATAAACTCCCATAAACAACAAGTCAATAATATTGAAGTTCATTCAGATTTAGTGCCCAATGAAGGAGAAGAATTGCATGCATAAGCAGAAATTCAATCTGCACTTCCCAAGTTGGTCATCAGAGCTTAGGAAGAGCTTGTCCACAACAAGCATAGAACTGATCTTGGATATGACAAGGACGTGTCCTTTCATATTCCAGATTACTCAAAGACCATCCAATTTTAGAGTACTGGATTTCTTCATGACAGTTCACCTTCAGCTGTTCGAGATTCTGCGCCTCTACCACAGCAACAACAATAGATTGTGAAATGCCAACACTGTGACAGAGTTGGCCATATGAAAGATCATTGTTTTGATCTTCATCCATGTAAGAATTGTCATAAAACCAGTCATTCTTTATACAGATGGTTGAAAAACAAACCTCCTGCAAGAATAAAGATTCATCTTGGATGGATCGCTTCTTGGCAATGGGCATCAACAGCCAAGAAGATATTTCAGTCATATGTCCAAACTTGTTCTAGAGTATTGAACAATCTTGCAACTAATTTTTCTCCATCATCTCACCTTGTATCTGACAAGGGGGGAAATGTTGGTCATCTACAAGCTTCAAATCCACATCAAGAAAGCCTGAGCCACAACCTGCTATACCAGATTTAGAGTTTTAGACAGAGACAAAGATGCCCCTGAGCATGCCTTTAGTCGGTGATACCTCATCAAAGAATTGAGGACACTTCCTCTAGTAGAAGACTTCAACTTTTTGCCAGTTTTGGAAGAGTTCCAGGAATTGCATTAAGCATTCCAAAGTTGTTGGTCATCCTTAAACCATCACAGGTTGAGACCTCCCTTTTTAGGTTGAGGTTCTCCCTTTTATGCGGGGTGAGACCTCCCTTTATTGGTTGAAGGTTTCCCTCTTCAAAACATCAGGAGCACTTCCTCTAGCAGAAGACCTGAGCTTCATGCCAGACTTGGAAGAGTTTTGGGAACTGCACTAAGCATTCCAGTGTTGGTGGTCATCCTTAAACCACCTCCCTTATACCAACATTTCAGAGAGCACATTCAGCCTAGTGCTGCCATGCATTTTTGCACATTTTGTATTACAGCTCTCTTCTTGGACTCATACATAACCCTTCAGATTAAGGGGGGGAATGTTGGACACCTAATCCTCTAAGGGTTGGTGTGGAAGCTAAATAGTCTAAGGAAGTCCAAGAGACCTTGGAATACGAAACCAAAGGTCATATGAATGTACTATAAATGTATATCATTTGTTAATAATAGATACACTCTTGTGTTCGAAATAATACTGAGAGGGGGGGGTGAATCAGTATTATCACATTAATAAAACTTTTTCATTTCCATAATCAGATTCATATTTGCTACTTCCACAACTTCTTATGATTAAGTTAATTGATCTTCAATGAGTGCATTAGAACATTATCAACCATATTATCAGTTAACAGTTGCAATAACATAGAATAGATCATCACACATAAGGCACACACATGAACACCATGATATAAGGTGGAAACCCAATGCGGGAGAAAACCACCTACTGCAAGTCATCTCAATCTTCTTCTTAATAAGAAAATCATTTTACAATATTTGTACTGGTGCAGTCTTATACCAGTACGAGAGCTACAACCCCCTTTGCTCTTGTACTAGTCGATCCATTTACTAGTACGCAGGCTACTACCTGTTACAATGCTCCAAAGATTCCTTTAGCTCTTGTACTAGCTTAGATACTAGTACGTAGGTGCTGACCTACAATCTTCTCTTCACTAGGTACCACGTTTCATCAATTTTCAGACTGGATACACTGAAGCACAACACATAATCTGAAAGGCCACATTTCATCCAATGGGCTCAACAACATTGAAGCTCATAATCAAATAACCTTCTAAAATATCCAAGCACTAGATCAATACATATACAAGTGAGTCATCAATCAGATCTAGTCCATCAGATCACATAAAATGAGTCAATAAGAACCTGATCCATTCACCCATCAATGTATAAACATTTAATCAATCACTGCTGTTATCAGAACATAATATCAGAAACCAGACATCACTTCAAAACCCAGAACACAACAATGATAAACATGGACAGCCAAGTAGATTTCATGAGAAGTACGCAGCTTCACCCATATAACACCTGCGTAGAAGTACGCACTGTTTCCAACTGCGTTCCTGCGTACCCACGCACTCTGCCTCACAGACTTCCTACGTACGTGCGCTCTGTGTCCAATGAACTTCCTGCGTACCTCTGCATCTGCAGCGCTTCTGGGCCTGCGTATCTGCGCACCTGCAGCACTTCTGCGCCTGCGTATCTGCGCACCTGCAGCACTTCTGCGCCTGCGTATCTCCGCACTATTCTTTCACTGTACTTGCGTACCTGCAGGTATAGATAATTTCAAGACTTCAAGAATAACCCAGACTGTCAGATCTACAGATCTGAACATGCGCCGAGGAGATATCAACCCATTAGTAGATCCGACTTGTAATTCTCATGTTTCTCCTTGATATTGATTCAACTCTCTCTCACAAACCCATCACTAGAATTTCAGATCTAGCTTCTCTTAAGATCTTCTTGTTTCACAAGTTTCTAGCCAAATGATCTCCTTTGCTTTATATAGGCAAGCTCTCCCTAAAATCATGGATCAATAGGGGCTCAATAATAATAATATAAATCAATACCACGGGCCAAAACCATAGAATCAAGAACGACGGGCTAAATACCACGGGCCAAACATAAGAAACCCCACGTGAACGCGCTTCTCTGCCTTGAAGTAAGTGAACTGGGGGTACGCACTTTCTGAACGGGATAACTGCGTGTATGTACACACTTTATGTAACACTGGCCTGCGTGTACGCACCTTCTGTACGGTGTACCTGCGTACCCCTTATTTTCTTCAATATTTGAGAGCTGATCATCAATCTCTGCTACTGACCTGAAGTACTGTGATCTATCACCTGTATGGGTTGCCATCAAGGACAATACTTTAGCCATAATGCCAACAATCTCCCCCTTTGGACTTGATGGCAAAGCTTACTAAGAACTTGCCATTTGATTCCTTTGAGCTGTCCTGCATTATTATGTCACATCTGATATCTCTTCTGTATATTCATCTGAATGTATATAAGTGAGATGATCTTCTATGAGAGGGTTGCCATCAAGTACAACACATGCATCATAATGTCAACATCTTGTTTATCATTTACACTTTGTGTTTGCCATGTATGTGTTTAACAGTTCGAATGCGTAAAGTTCTTTGTCGTAAGTGGGATAATTAGTCACATCACCATTAAAAAATTCAGAATGAAATGAAATGGGCTTACCATGCTGCATAATAACTGCTCCCATGGTGTAATCACTAGCATTTGTTTGAATCTTAAATGGATGTCTAAGATCCGAAAGAGCCAATACCAGTGTTGAACTGATCTTTTGTTTTAAAGCATCAAATGCTTTTTGACGTACATCTCCCCAATGGAAGGCTTTCTTGACACTAGTCAATACATGTAGTGGAGCTGCAATGGAAGAAAAATTAGCAATAAATTTTCTCCAATATTGTGTTGGCCCAACAAAGCTTCTTACCTCTGTAATTGTATTGGGATTGGTCTAATTCACAATGACCTCAACCTTAGAGGGGTATATCTTCAGCTCACCTCCTCCAACAATGTGTCCCAAATACACTAAAGAAGTCTTGCCAAATTCACACTTTCACATCTTTAAAAATAATTGTTATTTTCTCAAGACATCAAGTACTTTGTTCACATGCATGACATGTTCATCTATGGATTTGTTGAATATGAGAATATCATCTAAGTAAAAAATGACAAAATCATCTAGAAATGGTATCAATACATCATTCATAACTCTCATGAAATTATTTGGAGCATTTGTAAGGCCGAAATGCATAACAAGCCACTCAAACAATCCTTGTTTAGTTTTAAATGCGGTTTTCCAAATGTCCTCTTCAGCTATTATAAATTGATGATAACCACCTCGTAATTCTAACTTAGTGAAATACTTTGCATACCTCAATCGATCAAGAAAATCATTAGTTCTTGGGAGTGGATAACGATTCTTTACCATTATCTTATTCAGTGCACGAAAATCCACACACATGCGCCAATTCCCGTCCTTCTTTGGCACTAAGGCAATTGGTGAACCACATGGTGAAGTAGATGGGCATATGATACCTTTGTTTAACAATTCTTGAATTTGCTTCTTGATTTCCATGCTCTCCATGATCGACATGCGATACATGGAAATGTTTGGAAGTGGAACTTCCTGCTGCAGTTTTATCTCATGCTGAATTCTCCCTATTGGGAGGTAACCCCTTTGGTTCCTGAAACATCTCGCCATGCTTGCTTACCACATCAAACAAATCATATTTTAACTTAGCATCACAACCTTCAAAAGATTCATAGTCGATATCATTCTTTTTCTTGATCATGAGAAGCACGAAATTTTTACTTGCACTTACTAGTCTCTTCATCTGCCCTGCATTAACCAAAGAAATGTTTAACTTTTTGCGGTGGGATCTCACAATATACTCCACTCCATCCTTGAGCAATTGGTATTTGTTCTCATGGAGATAAAATATTGCTTTCCTATCATACAAATATGGGCTTCCCAAAATAATTCTTGAGATGTCAAGTGGAACTACATCTAACTCAATTTCATAAATGAATTTTTCAGTAATGGAAAACATGAATAAGCATTTCCTTGTAACCTGTAAATTTTCATTATTGAGTATCCAACCCAAATGATATGGATTATGATGAGGTACAGTTTCAAGGTTAAGATTTTTGACCAAGTCTTCTGAAATTAAGTTCAATTGTGACCCACTATCAAATAATGCATCAATCTTTGTATTATTTGAAATTACCCTTACATGGAACAACTCTATCCTTGATTCTTCATTTGGAGTGTTGTTGTGACTATGTGAGGAACTAGTGCTTGCTATAGTTTCTTTTCCTTTTTTGACCATGGCTGAAATCTTGGCCTCATCACTGGAATCGAATCCAAGAGCATGTTGTGTGGTAATGGTCGTATTTTGTTTCCCCTTATTGTTTGGTTTCTTAGGCCTTAGTTCAGGATGTAATTTCCAACAGTGGGCTTCATCATGCCCCTCTTTGGAACAATGTTTGCATGTAATTTTCTCCCCTTATTTCTTTACACTTGCATTCTTCTTTCCTTTCCATTTTCCACCCTTCTCTTTCTCCTTACCCTTGAATGGCTTCTTCTTACAACCCTCTTCCTGAATGTCTTTCCTCTTACTTCAAGGTGCGTGGCTTGCACACATACCTCATCTAAATTGCTTGGATTGACCTAAGGATAGTGTGATTTAAGTAGGAATTTAAACCCCCAATATATTTCAAGGGAGTATCTTGGGAATTCAAGTCTACTCCTAACAACAAAGCCCTTTTCCTAAATTCCTGGGTATAGTCTTGAATTTTTTGGCCCTTGAGTTGCCTAAAATTTTGCTAACTCATAATGGCTTTTTGCATGTAGGCTAAAGGATAAAACTGTCTTTTAATTGAAGAAACAAATTCAACCCAAGAAATGGATATATTACCATGAATTCACATTTCCTCTTGAGTCTTTGCTTCCCACCAAACTAGTGTTTCTCCTTCTAGCCTCAATGAAGCCAACTGGATCTTTATGTCATCTTCTTGAAGGTTCTAAATTCTACAATAAACCTCCAATTGTTGAATCCAATTGTCTAACTTCTCTGCATTTACCTCACCATTGTACATGGGAAGTTCAAACTTAATGTCCAATTTGAGTAAGGGAGTTTTTCCTTTTGGGGTTTGTGAATGAGTATGAACAGTTTTTGTGGTGGAAGTGGAAGATGATGTTGTTTGTGATGATGAGGATGATGAGGAAGATGATGAAGATGGTGGAGATGGAGGAGGCTTTCCTCCATTACCCTTTGAATCCTTCTTCTCATCCTTTTTATCTTCTGAGCTTCCCTCTCCATGTGGGGACTTATAACTGTCTCCAACCATTCTAGTATTCCTCTCTTCATAAAGGACTCTAACCATGTCAGTTAAGTCATAGAAATATTTCTTGTATGTTTCCTCTTCTGAAATCCTTCAGTCTCTCTTACTCCAGACATGATGGCTTTGGATTCAAGCTCAGCTTCTGTTATGCTCTTGACCTGCGAGAAAATTCCAAAATACCAAATATGCGAAGAAATACAACCCAAAACACAGAACAAATGATAAAAAGAGCAAGTATTTTATTATTCAGAGATGAAAGCAATGTTCACTTGTCTCTTCAAGGGGGCAACCTCCAGCAGAGCAGAGCTCAATTACATAATAAAACATGACATTCCTCAATGGGGAATCTCTATCATTTATATCATATTCATGCATACAATACCATGGGTCAGTACCTTGGTTCTCTCAATACCATCTATCTAATACCATGGCCCGTTGCAACTAATTGTGGTCCCCTTCTTAAATGCGGGTAAAGCACTTACAATTATTAATACGGGCTTTATTGACTCTTTAACTAACTATAACTATGACTCGACCCTATTACATAAATAGAGGGGTGAGGGTTGGACCCTAACATGCCCTCCCCCATAAAAGAAGCCTTGTCCTCAAGGCTGAAGTTGTGGAAACTGCTGAAGAATAGTGGTTGGTTCCCATGTCGCATCTTCTAGAGAGGTATATTTCCACTTGAAGAGGACTTCCTTGATCGTGCAGCTGCACAGATGTCGTTCTCACGTATCGAGGACTTGTTCAGGTTGGAGCCAGAGTGAACCTTATTCATCTAATTCAGGTAGACTGGTTTGAATTCTGCAATTGTTCCCTACCACTTTCTTGAGGCATGATACATGGAAGACTAGATGGATTTTTGAAGTTGGTGGCAAGGCTAGCTTGTAAGCTACTGCTCCAATGCACTGAAGTATTTGTTAAGGTCCGTAGAATTTTGGAGCTAATTTTTGACAACCCTTGTCTTTGGGTAATGTTTTCTTATATGGTTGCAGCCTTAGGAATACTTGGTCCCCTTCTTGAAATGTGCGCTCTAAACGATGTTGCTCTGCTTGTTGCTTCATGCGATTCTGAGCTTGATGGAGATTATCTTTGAGACGGGCTAGTATGGTCGCATGGTTCTATCGGAGTTGATCCACTGCTTGCACCTTAGAGCATCCAGGGAGATACGAAGTAGGTGAAGGTGCGAGTGGCCCATACACTGCTTCATATGGAGTCATCTTGGTGGCTGCATGATAGTTAGTATTATACCACCATTCAGCTAGAGGTAGCCACTGTACCCATTGATGTTGCTTTTCTGAAGTGAAGCACCTTAGGTATGTCTCCAAACATTTGTTGACTGCTTCAGTTTGACCATCAGTTTGGGGATGATAGGAAGTACTTAGTTGGAGTTGGGTGCCTTATAGCTTGAAAAGTTCTTGCCAAAAGTTACTGGTGAAAGTCGGGTCACGATCAGACACAATGGAAGTGGGCATGCCATGCAGTTTGAAGATCTGGTCCATGAAAGATTGAGCCACCAAAGTGGGGGTAAATGGGTGGGGTAGAGCGCAAAAATGAGTGTATTTTGAAAGTTTTTCCACAACCACCATGATGACTGACTTGTTACCTGACTTCGGAAGACCAGTAATGAAATCCATAGAAACATCCATCCAAATTGAGGTAGGGATGGGTAATGTTTGTAAGGTGCCTGGTGACTTGACTATTTCTCTTTTGTGGCGTTGACACACATCACATTTAGATACAAAAGTAAGAATGTCAGTTTTCATGCCTGTGCAAAAGAAAGAACGATGAGTGCGAGCATAAGTCTTCTGAAAGCCTGCATGGCCTGCAGTGAAATATGAGTGCAACTCTACCAAAATGTGTGTTTTGAGGGCAGATGTTAGCGATATAACTACTTTATCCTTGTAGCAAAGAATATCATCCTTCCAAGAGTAGCCAACTAAGGAATTAGGATATGTTCTCAAGTTATTAATGAGTTGGGAGAGAGAGGGATGTGAAAACCATTCCTTGTGGGCTTCTTCAATCCAATCTGGTATGGGAAGAGAGATTGATAGCAGGGTGCTTTCATCCTCAAATTGGCGTGATAAAGCATCCACTACTACATTGTCACGCCCTTTCTTGTAAATTATATCATAATCATATCCCAACATTTTGGCTAGCCATTTATTTTGCTAGGGCGAGGATAGACGTTGCTCCAAAAAATATTTGAGGCTTTGATGGTTTGTGCAGATTTGGAAACGCTGCCCGAATAAGTATGGTCGCCAGTTATCTACTACATGTAAGATGGCCATCATCTCCTTCTCATAGGTAGATTGTCCTAGATGTTTCCCACTCAGTTGTTAGCTGGTGAAAGCCAAGGGTCGACCTTCCTGCATTAAGATAGCACCAATACCAGTACCTGAAGAATCACATTCAATCACAAAAGATTTGGTGAAGTCAGGTAGTGCCAATATGAGAGTGGAACACATGGCCTGTTTGAGAGCCATACACGCCTGTTGTGCTGCATCAGTCCAGAGGAATGAATGTTTCTTGATATGGTTAGTGAGGGGTCTAGCAATGCAACCATAATTGTGTACAAATTTACGATAGTAGCGGGTGAGACCCAAGAATCCCCTCAAACTCTTCAAGGTTTTTGGTTGGGGCCAATCTTGCATTGCCTGTATCTTTTTGGGATCCGCCCGAACACCTTCACGACCCACAGTGTGACCCAAATACTCGACTTCTTCCATGCAAAATGAGCACTTGGACAATTTGACAAATAATTTATGATTCTGGAGCAGTTGCAAGAGCAGGTTTACATGCTGAAGATGTTTTTCCCAGGTGAGGCTATAGATGATATTGTCATCAAAGAAAACAAGGACAAATTTTCGGAGATATGGTTTCAGCAGGTGATTCATGAGGCTTTGAAAAGGGGATGGGGCATTACAGAGACCAAATGGCATGACCAGGAATTCATAATGGCCTTCATGAGTTCAGAAAGCAATCTTGGGAATGTCTACTTCTTTCATGTGTATTTGGTGATATCTCGAGCGAAGATCTAGCTTACTAAATAATTAAACACCATGTAGTTCATCTAGCAAATCATCAACAACCAGGATAGGGAATTTGTCTTTAACCGTGAGCTTGTTGAGGGCCCTGAAGTCTGGACACATGCGCCATTCCCCATCTTTCTTGAGCACCATGACCAATGGTGATGAATAAGGATTGATGCTAGGACGAATGACACTGGATTCAAGGAGTTCCTTGATGATTTTTTCAATTTCTTTGTTTTGGGCGAAAGGATATCGATATGGTTACACATTCAGTGGCTGTGCCCCTGGGACCAAAGTGATGCTATGATCATGTGCCCATCTAGATGGTGGAAGCTATTTAGGTTTGTCAAATACCTGTTGGTGTCAATTCGAACCTGTCGCATGTCAGGATGAATATGAAGAGTAGTGGGCTCGATGGCCTGGATGGCATTAAACTGGGTGGTAACTCCATGATGTCCCTTTTTCAACAACTTTTCCATGCGATGCGAGCTGATGATAAAAGGAGCACCTACCTGGAGTCCACAGAGGGTATGCATGTGGTCATTCTGCTTAAAGCTCATATATAACTCCTGGAAATCCATGGTGATTTGGCCTAGTGTGCGAAGCCATTCAACCCCCAAGACAATGTCACAACCACCCATGTTAATCGCAAACATGTGGGTCTTGAGGTGGTAGTCTCCCATCTGAAGTTTGATATTTTCGCAATGACCTTCACATTTCATTGTCCCCCCATCAACAATCTGGACTTGGAAATTAGAGACTGCCCTTACAAAACAATGAACAGCTTCGGCGACTCGCTAATGGATAAAGTTATGAGTGTTGCCACTATCAATCAATACTACTACAGGGTGATGTTTAATAAAGCCACTAATTTTGAGAGTTTGGGGCGCAGAAATGCCTGCCAAAGCACGTAGCAAGATAATTGGTTCCTCTGGCGTAGCTGGGAGTTCATTGTCGTGCTGGGTTTCCTCAACTTCATCCTCTGGTCTCTCAAGGGGTGGGGATTCCTAAGATGAGTTGTGATTAGTAACATCAATTTGAAATAATTTGGGTACCTTGCATTTATGCCCGGGGGAGTATTTGTCATCGCAGTAGTAGCACAATCCTTGTTTTATTCTTTTAGCCATTTCTACTGGAGACACCTTTTTAACCTTAAGTGTTTGGGTAGGGCCCTAAGCCTGGGTGGGGCATCCCTTGGATATGAAATTTGGACAAGGAGACTAGGCAGCTAAAGCATGTTCCAATTTGATACCCTTATTGCAAGCGTTTATCCATGTAGGTGGGTGGTGCATCTGGACATGTGCTTGGATGGCTTCTTTGAGACCATTTATAAAACATTCCAAGTAGAATTCATCTCTCAGACCTTTTGTGCAGATGGCCAACATCTCAAAGGATGCAATGTATTCTTTTATTGTGCCTGTCTATCGGAGCTTAGTAAGACAACCCAAAAAATTAGAGTCTCTATCAAAGCGGTCACAAAGAGATTTTGAGAACACTTGCCAAGTTATTTTCCCAGGATAGCATTTCTGATGCCACTGCCACCATTGCCATCTCTCTTGGTCCAAGTAAAGGGCTCCCACTTGTATTTTAGTTGGATCATCTCATATATCATTTAGAAGGAAATATTGTTCCATTTTTTCTACCCATACTGTCGGATTAGAGCCATCAAATTTATACATGTCCAACTTGGGTGGCCGAGAGTGGGAATGTTGGTGATTTCCATGGAGGTGAATATGATGGCTAGATTCTCCTTCTATTGGGTGTGGAGCTTGATTATCTTCTGTATTCAAAGGTATCGCCACATTGGACCCCAGTTTGGAATGGAGCGGCAACGCCGCCCGTAAAATATTCGATGTAGGGGGGGTCCGGGGGGGCGGCACCGAAGCTAAAAACAAATGTAAAATTGCCTTGTAAAAGTATAGTAATTTCTAGTCAATCTAGGCTGTTCATTAGGCGAATGATCTGATGGTAGAACTTATGTTTAGTTTAGGGTTTTTTTCCCTAGAAGGCAACCCCTCTCTTTGTATGAGGGCATTGTATTGAGTCTGTGTAATATATGTGTATTCTCCGAGTGAGAAGCAGAGAGGTGAGACTGTGAGAGAAAACAGAGGATATTACAGTGGATCTACTGTAGGTTGTGTCTCTTCATTTTGCTGGATAATATAAAGGAAGGACTGGCTGTTTGGGGTGGACGTAGCCCAAACTAGGTGAACCACGTATATCTGTGTCTCTCTTGTTTTATGTGTTTTCTGTGTTCATATTTCTACAATATTTTATGTGTTCCATTGCTCCGTAATATATAATTTTCTAACACCTTCAAGGTCTTCATTAAGACCATGTGCCTCCGGATGCCACCCCAACGCGCTCACTTGAAAAGTGTCCATGAATTTCTGCATCTGGTCCGCTATGTTCTTGAAAGAAGCCAATTGTTTTTCAAGGCTCTCAATCTTCTCGTTGGCCATGGCTTGAGCTCTAGTTTCTACCATACACAGATCTTGGTCACTTGTTGTCACTTTGAAAAAATTTGGGATCGCCCGAAAATTGAAGCTGACTAACAAGTGAATGGTACCACTACGATTAGTTCGTCGTCCTGATTCTTATGCGATAAGTCTCTTATAAGTGTCATGGGAAGGCTTGAGCTTTGATTTGATTTTTTTTAACTCTGAATGGAGTTTTACTCCCCGCTTATCAATACTGCAGTGGCCAATTTCCAAAAAACTTGATCCTACCCAATATCTTGCGAGAATCGCCCCAAGGTATAGGAGCCACAAGCCTCATTGCACAAATGGTCAGATCTGCTTGTGAAATCCCCAACTGTTGAATGTGAGTTGGACTGTGGTGGCGAAAGAACCCCAACTGCTAGATCTTAATGGTACTGTGGCGGTAGAACCTCAACTGGTGGATCTAATTGTTGCTGCGATGATAGAACCCCAACTGCTAGATCTGATCTAGCAAATAATATAATGTCGATCTTCCGAGATTCGAGGGAACTATGGTCTCAAAGGAGTGTCAGGTGCTACAAATCACAATATACATAAGGGTCTAACAATAGTACTCGCCCAATCTTTCAAGGCACTAACTAAGAAGGATCAACCATTCCTTAGTTGTACTAACCGACTACCCTATCGTACGCGCAAGTAATCTCCCCGAGCGTTGTTCTCGATGTACTCCAGCAGCAAGACGACTGACGGTTTATCTAAGGCGAGGTTTCAACTGAGGCTTTGGGCTTCCGATATACCCAGAGGGTACATGGAAGGCAGTTCATGCACGGTTCTGTCTAATGCGCTACTAGTCGAAGGAGTACCCACAGGGGTTACAAGGGAGTCCAACAAGCATGACCACCTCTTGTATTTCCTGCATGCATGCCTCCCCAAACCCGTAGGTTTATGCGCTCAACGACAGATCCCGTGGTTTAAAGACGTCGGAACACGTCTCTAGCCTTAAAAAAAAATCTGTCAAAAATGGAGATACCACTGGCCCTGGAAAGTGCTCCGATACCACTTGTTATGCTCTTAACCTGCGAGAAAATTCCAGAATACCAAATATGTGAAGAAATACAACCCAGAACACAGAACAAATGAGAAAAACAACAAATATTTTATTATTCAAAGATGAAAGCAATGTTCACTTGCCTCTTTGAGGGGGAAACCTCCAGCAGAGCAGAGCTTAATTACAGAATAAGACACGACATTCCTCAATGGGGAGTCTCTATCCTTTATATAATATTCATACATACAATACCATGGGTCAGTACCATGGTTCTCTTAATATCATCTATCTAATACCATGGCCCATTTACAACTAACTATGGTCCCTTTCTTAAATGTTGGTCAACCACTTATAATCATTAATACGGGATTTATTGACTATTTAACTAACTATAACTATGACTTGACCCTATTACATAAATAAAGGGGTGAGAGTTAGACCCTAACATGTAGTATACCTAGGGGGGATAATATGGGGTACAAAGGGAGGTACCCAAAGGAATAATGTAATAATTGGATGGGCCATAGTTAATAAATAAAGTAGCTAACCTGCATCATGTAAGGGACCACAAGTAATTAGAAATAATGTAATAAGCCCATTGTATTAGATATATGGTACTAAGAGAACCATGGTATTTTATGTATGAGGCCTATATAGAGGCTAGAAACTCCCCATGGAGAGATGTCAAGGAATATTGTATGGACAAGCATATGGCTTGTGGAGTGTTCTCCTTCCTTAAGGGTGATTGTATGGTGTTGCCTTACCTCAAGGGTTTGATATTAATAAAGATTAGAAGTTTATCTATTTCTATATTTTTATTTCTTGGGTATATTTGCATTATCATATATTTGCAGGTCAATCTATTACAAGTGGTATCATAGCACTTTCTTGGGCAAAGCGAAGAATTTTTTTATTTTATTTTTTTGCAGGAATTTTTTGGGGGCGGCGATTTTGCAGATCAGATTTGTAACTTTTGGTGCAAAATTTGAAGAAACAAATTGCAGATATGGATTCTTTGCAAAAAAATACCCAATTTCAAAAAAAAATTGGTCGAATCGGAGTCCAGATGAGGGAGATATTGCTGATTTAAAAATCCGTTGTGTTGCAGAAATTTTTTGACAAAAATTCGTGGACGGAAAATCTCCAGTTAATTTTTGTCATTTTTGTGGGGAATTTTAAAAAAAAAATTACAGATATGAGATACTCTTGAAAAATTACCCAATTTAAAAATAAAAATCGGTCGAATTGGAGTCCGGATGAGGGAGATATCGCTGATTTAAAATCAACTCTTTTTCAGATTTTTTGTGACAGCAGACAGTTGCAGCGCGAATCTGAAATTCCAGAGTGCCTAGATCGGGATTTCTGTTACGTGAGAAGATGCAGAATGGTTGTTCCATTTATGAAAATAGGTCATAATAGGGATTCTGAGCAATATTGATTGAACTGTGGCCATTTCAAATTTTCGCCAAGTAAGTGATTTTTTTTCAAAACCCTCTTCATGGCTTCTAGCAAGGAATTTTTTAGAAGGAACGATAAGGGTACTACTATTGAAGAATGTATAAAATATCACAAGTCTCGACATAAACAATTTTGGACAAGTTGCATACTATTTAATATAAAAGATGAGGCTGCTCAATGGTGGTACTCACTTGACGA
Source organism: Pinus tabuliformis (assembly GCA_031772625.1). NCBI lineage: Eukaryota > Viridiplantae > Streptophyta > Pinopsida > Pinales > Pinaceae > Pinus > Pinus tabuliformis. The sequence goes on along the minus strand of CM062820.1, from coordinate 129,084,885 downwards.
TTCAGTGCAGCGACTTCCTCATGAAAAGCTAGAAGAAATCCTTTTAGAAAAATGGTTTCATGCTAGAAAACAAGTGAATAAAACTCGTAAGGGCTATTTTCTGATGGTATCTCCTCATTATAGTTTCATGGATGTATTTAGAAAGAGAAGATAAGTGTGTCTATCAATCCTAGTTGCAAGGATAATTTTATTAATGTTCATTTGGCTAAAATATTGGAAGTCCCAGCCAAACAAATGGAGCACACACAGGTTAATAATGAGGAGGTGGAAGTGTATAAATATTTGAAGATTTCTATGGACAAGTATGTATTGCATTATGATTTTTATGCTTCAAATATTGCTAATGTGGATGTTGTTTTGGGATACCCTTGGTTGGAATCTATTGGTACTATCGATATTAATGTTCAGAAGAAATTCCTGAAGCTTTGGTATAAAAAGAAGAAAATTACATTACATGATATTTCTATCAATAAACAAGTAGATTCCAAGGAGGCTGAAGGAGAAGATGTTCCAGGGACTGACACATCAGTTGATGAATCCGTGGTTGAAGTAATATTGGAAGATAAGAAACAACAGCAGGAGCTTCAACATGTACCAGATACCAATCAGGCTCCATTAGGTGGTGAATTAAATAAAGATACACCGTTGGTTAAAACTTCAACACATCACCACCCACATCACCCTGCAAGAAAACAACCAACATGATGGTAACAAATTAGCCACAGGGACAACAACCCCCGCATGACAGATAGAGAGGGGCGACGATTCACCCACAACATGTCAACACAAAAGAGTTGCCAAGGTCAACTTCCATCTCAAGCGAGCGAGGCACCAACTAGATCGAGGGTTCACCTTTCTCTTGGATGGCTACATGCATGTGCATGGTACCAGTGGACTACTATTTTGAGTAGATCTTATTATTTGTGTTCTTCTTATGTTTCGAGGATGAAATATGTTTAAGGTGGGTGGAATGTAGTATACCTAGGGGGGGTAATATGGGGTACAGAGGGAGGTACCCATAGGAATAATTTAATAATGGGGTAGGCCATAGTTAATAAATAAAGTGGTTAACCCACATCATGTAAGGGACCACAAGTAATTAGCAATAATGTAATAAGCCCATTGTATTAGATATATGGTATTGAGAGAACCATGGTAATGACCCATGGTATTGTATGTATGAGGTCTATATAGAGGCTTGAGACTCCCCATGGAGAGATGTCAAGGAATATTGTATGGACAAGCGTATGGCTTGTGGAGTGTTCTCATTCCTTAAGGAGTGATTGTATGGTGTTGCCCTACCTCAAGGGCTTGATATTAATAAAGATCATAAATTTATCTATTTCTATCTTGTTATTTCTTGGGTATATTTGCATTATCATATATTTTCAGGTTAGATATATTACACAAGCCTTACTCCATGCTATGAGTATGAACAGTTTTTGTGGTGGAAGTGGAAGATGATGTTGTTAGTGATGATGAGGATGATGAGGAAGATGATGAAGATGGTGGAGATGGAGGAGGCTTTCATCCATTACCCTTTGAATCCTTCTTTTCATATTTTTTATCTTCTGAGCTTCCCTCTCCATGTGGGGACTTAGAACTCTCTCCAGCCACTTTAGTATTCCTCTCTTCATAGAGGACTCTAACCATGTCAGTTAAGTCATAGAAATCTTTCTTGTGTGCTTCCTCTTCTGAAATACCTTCAGTCTCTCTTACTTCAGACATGATGGCTTTGGATTCAAGCTCAGCTTCTGGTACTGCTTGTACCTCCTCAATCTCAATTGAAGGTAAAACTTGAGGTGCTTCAAGTGCAGTTGGGATTGAAACTTTGGGTGGAGATTATAGCCTTGTGGCTCTCCTTATTTGGGGCATTACGTCGGGATTTGCAACCAATAGTTTCCCTTCTCCTCTCTGCAACTTTAACCTTGTAAGCATCACAAATTTGCAAACATTAAAACCCTACTTGCACAAAACTCAAGCAATCAAGCAAATAATCTTGCTTTGATACCAACTTGATCTATTGTTGAATGTTAGTTTTGTTGTGCTAATTTCAACTTCATAATTAAAAACAATTTCTCATCATTTGCTTTATGTGCATAGGTTTCCTTTATGGTGTTTTTGAATGTAACAGGTAAATTTTTCAAGTTTTATGTCAAATTCATGAGAAAAATAACATGTAAATAAAGTGTTGAACAACAACAAACAAATATATAGCAAACCTTCAAAATGAACACTTAACACAATGTTTTGATGAAGGAGTTCACCTCTCCTGGGCTACATCTCCTTGGTCCAGTTTCTATGGCTTGGGCCTATGTATTAGCTCAAAATGGCAAAAAAATGTTGTTTACAATGCTCTACTACTCCTTAAACCTGCTTCAATGTGCTCTGAACATCAAAATCATCTAGGAATGACTTTTTCTGAGACCAAATTGGTCGAAATTTGCAAAAGTTATGGCCAATTTAGTTTCTCCTAAGAAATCTCCACTAAATCTGAAGAAACTCCAGTTACCTCCGCCAAATTTGGAGTAGTTCTGGATTTGCTGGCTCTGCCAACATTACTGCCAAGTTAACTATGCAATTAATTATGGATAAGAACAATTTAGTTTAAGGGTTAATCTGCAGTTAGCGCGTTTAATTGTGTGGTTATGGTTAACTGTTGGCCGACAGTTTCATGGTAATGGTTACATGGGAGGGGGTTGGCCCGTGGGGCTGGCCCTCTCCTCCCCCAACCGCCAACAGCTAACCTAAAAAATTCAAATCGCAACCGTTGTATTGTAAGAACCAACAACACAGTGTAGTGGTAAGACATGTGAATTGTGTGGGCGAGGTCGCAGGTTCGACTCCGCCAACCTGCCCATAAAATTTTACACATGCGTGTCGATGCCTATTAGCCATTGGGGAGGGACACGTGGCAACCTCTGTGCTTGCCACATGTCTCCTCTTCATTGGTCCTTCCCTATCTAATAATATCAAGCCAACTCATCAAACTATAAACCAACCAAAATGCACCACTTGGCAAGACCTCATTGGTCGTTAACCAACCCTTTGACCTGCATAGTCACCTGTCACGTCAACAATACAAACTACTGACTGTGCAGTGATTGTATTTTATTATTAATAGTATTATTATTATTATTTTTAAATCCCTTTGTTTGGAAAGGTGGACAGAACGCGATATCTTCCTCATACGAACTCTGTTTTGAGTGAAATGAGTTGCGTTGGGATTGTATCGATGAGACAGACACGGTCGTTTAGGTTTTGAGTGATTCTTAGCACTTTGATTTTTGAAATAAATATTTATCACTTTATCACTGATAGAGAAATGACTACAATTGTACTAAATGCATTACCAGAGAAGTGGGGTAACTTTACTTCAAGTATTTATGGGAAGAAAGAAACTACTCCATTCCAGGATCTATGATTACTTTTCAAGATTTAATAATCTAGACTAAATGCCAAATATGATGTGGGAGCAGGTAAGCAAAATCAAACATATGCTACAATAACAAAAAGAAAGAGAAAATTTGGAAAGTTTGGTCCTCAGAAAAATAATAAGAACATGGCTAAAATACAATGCTATGGGTGTCAAGAATATGGGCACTATAGTAGAGATTGTCCTAAGCTCAAGAAGGACAATAACAAAAGAGGAAGAGAAGAAGCCCGAGGAGGAGGAAGTAATATATATCCACTATTGAGATAATCTTCCTCACCTAGCTCTTTTCTAGTTTATGTTTCTAAGTTTTCATCTTGTAAAGTAGGAGCATGATAAGATGCATCATGGCATCATAGAAGCATTGGAAGCAAGATCCCGTAAAATCATCATAGAGAAGCATGAAAGATGGTTGAATTTGTAATCTATGGAAGTCAACTATGGAAGGATAGAGCTCTTGGGAACCTCATTGGAAACATAAGTGGCACTTATGGAAAGGAAAAATGTCATATAGGTAAAATCTCATCATACATCAGTCAAAAGGAAACATATGCTAGATGGGAATACTCTAGATCCTCAATATTCTCTGATGGAATATTCATTGAAAGGTTCACCGATAAAGTGTGGAAGCAAGTGTTTCATCAAGAATTCAAAACTTATGGAATTTATGGGATGATGATATGATGACATAAAAGAAGCAGAGCAAGGGATTGAAGCTTTTTCAATCAAGGCAGATGCTTTAGGAAGTATGGATGACCCAAAGGAAATATGAGGTATGTATACTTACATCGATATTATAGAGTCGTGTCATATGGTTGCAAGTAGTATGGATCAGTGCTCTATATTGAGAGCATAATAAAAAGGAAGGATCTCCTCCCTTGAAGGAATGCAGGAATGCATGGGTCACACATTCACTAGATGAAATCAACATAAAATGTCCTCATATGAAGTATGAGGTGGTTGACATCAATTGGAGGAAATTTGATTGAAAGTTCATGGAAAAGAAATGTGTGAAGAAAGGAAGGAAGAGATCATGGGATATGCAGCCATGGAAAATTGTAATCAACATCCATAAACCAAGAATATTTGACTAGGATATCTGCATGAAAGATATGAAGAATCTAATGGAATCTGGAAAAGAAAAAAAGAGACCCTTGACAAGATATATATATATATATATATATATATATATATATATATATATATATATATATATATATATCTTTGGGAGATGTGTCGATATGTATGCAAGATGCTAATGCAAACTAGAAGATGTCATGATGAAATACCATCACAAAGGTAATTTTGATTTATATGTCTGTTTCTAATTTTTTAACAAATATGTGGATGGGCTTATGCGGGGTTGTCTAGGGAAGATCTATGGATATAGTCCACCATTGATGCCCATGTAGTAGGATGAAAGATCCTTATGGAAACATGGTATGAAGAAGGCACCATGGTGTGAAGGAAGGCCAGATATGAAAAAATGGATCACTTTCTGATGATGACATCACTGGCTCATGGATGAAAGTGATGGATGGTTTGTGCCCTATGAAGAATTCTCAAACATGAAGACCCCTAGATAATGAAAATAATTTCATGACATCGTGAAGAGGAGTTCTTCAAGCAGCTGGTTGTCCCATGATCTCCACCTAAGGAGCTGTTGTAGGTCCCTAATTAAGAGGGATCCTGGAAATAAGTTTCTTACTTGGTAGAATCTTGGAAGAAAAATTCCTAAGCCAAGAGGGAGATTAGGTCCATTCCTTCCATAGGAATGAGTACATTCCTTTATTGGAATAGATATGTTCTCCCTCATTAAGAGGGAGAGATAGACACATCATTCTTGTCTTCACTTGGGAAGACATAATGGAGGATTGGGTAAACAATTGGAATCCAATGTTCTATGAGGATGTGTTAGGGCATCCAAGATAAGAGTAGTCGTAGAGGACCGATATTATTTGAGGACTGGGAATCCAAGATAACAATAGCACTGGTGGAACACACCTTGAGAACCCGGATGGGGTATGTTCTGAGAGAGAAAATGATGAGAGTGTCATACATTATTGGTCTCACCGGCATTGTGCTCAGATATCGTGGAGAGATAGAGCTGTAGTCAAGGCCTTGATATGTGACAAAGCTGGTTGATATGATGTTATACAGATGGGGTTACGAATCTGACTCTTCTTATAAGAAATTCTTCAAATTGAGAATGACCAAGTACGATTATGAATACCTCCCTAGTTAAGAGGGAGTGTTGAAAAGTGCAACTAGGTTCGGTCTTCATAATGACATGTGTAATTATGATTTTATGTCAGTCTAATTTATGGAGATGAATTAGATTATGTATTTTAATATCAATCTGGGTTGGTAAACTTAGAAATACACCCAAAGTATATGGATCTTAGATCTAACTAGTTTAGGAAGTAGTTGTTTAGATGAAAATAATAGAAATGCATATTACAAATATGAAACAATGATTGTAAAGAAAGCATATAAATTCTGATCTATAAGCATAAACAAGTTAATAGTGATTTTATTTGAATCATAGTCAACAAGGAAGAGGCTCTTGTCTTAGAGATCTCGGTTGTCCTTCATTTTGATTTCTTTTTCAACAAAACCAAATACACCATAAAGCATAACACCTTATTTAAGAAAACCATTGATTTGATCTTCATAAAATTTCTCTTGAGATCTAGTGTTTATTTTGATCATATCTTTTTTATTTGTGATCCAAAATGAAAATTTCAAAATGGATTTAAAATCTAGATTTCAAGAGATACCTTCTTTAAAAACATGCTTTAAAAATGATCCTATATGGTTACCAAAAATATGATTGTTCTTGTTGCATTTTGTCATGAAATCCTTCTAAATGAATATTGAACAATGATTTGAAGAATTGTTCATGAGAGTTTGAACCAAAATTATCATGCAAGTCTTATAGTGAATTCATTCGACCTATTTATTTATTTATTCTATTCTATCATACTCTATTGTAGAAAAATAAATCATTTTCTTAAGTATAAGAGAATTTCCAATGCATCCATTTGTGTAACAAGATCATAAGTAGTCTCATATCCAAGTTTCAAAAATATACCTTAATGAATGCTTGGAAATGAAAATTTAGTTGATCAAAAGGTTTGATACTAAGGAATGTTGAAAAATGGAGTGGTGTTGTGGCCTAATGACTAGTTGAAACCAAGTTTGATTATGATCTTTAAGTCTTTGATTCTACTTAACTGTCATAACATAAAGTTCTTCTTGTGGAACTTGTTCAAAATCATGAATGCACAAGGGATCTTGTGATACATATTCTATATTTCTTCAATTTCTAGCTCTATTGTTTTAATTTCATTTCATGTGATCTGTAACTCATTGATCTCCTTACAAAGATAACTACAAGAGGCTTTCTGATTCTCTTCTTGTGGATCCTCTTCATGGATGCTTTGTTCCTCTTCTATCTTATAAAATGAAGATTCATCCCTAGTGACCATTCTAAATTGTAGACATAGATTTGAGAAGATCCTTGTGGTGGCATACCCTCCTTCTCTAAATGACTTCTTTAATATCATGTTTTGTAGATCTTTGTTTTGCAAATGGGTTTTGTAGTTAATGAGTTTTTGTTAGTGGTTGGGGATTTTGTTTTGGGGATCTCCCTTTCTAATTTTTATCTCTAAGCATGAATAACCATAATGAAAAGTGTTTTTTTTTAAACAATCTTCCTAACTAGCTCTTATCTAAGGGTGCTTCCCTGGCAACGATGCCAAAATGTCAATCTAATTTATGGAGATGAATTAGACTATGTATTTTAATATAAATCCGAGTTGGTAAACTTAGAAACACACCCAAAATATATGGATCTTAGATCTAAATAGTTTAGGAAGTAGTTGTTTAGATGAAAATAATGGAAATGCATATTACAAATATAAAATACTGATTGTAAGGAAAGCATAGAAGTTCTTATCTATAAGCATAAACAAGTGAATAGTGATTTTATTTGAATCATAGTCAACAAGGAAGAAGCTCTCATCTTAAAGATCCCGATTGTCCTTCCTTTTGATTTATTTTTCAACCAAACCAAATACACCATAAAGCATAACACCCAATTTAAGAAAGCAACTGATTTAAGAAAAAAAAAAGGATGAATGCATAGATAGAGATTCCAATCCAATTCTTAGTTCACAAGGAATAGGCTCCAATTGGGAGACCTGAGTTGTCCTTCCTTATTCAAGCTAGTCATTGAAAGGAGATCAATTTCAAAATCTGAATGGTCACGACCTGCTAATAAGTTTATACAGTAAATATTCACAAGCAATTATACAAAAAATTAAAATGCTAACTTATTCACAATTATGCACATTAATTCACAAAATAGTGTACTTAGCTTAAAATGGGGCCCTCCACCTTTGCTTGGTACACCTTAAGACAATCAATGACAACAATTCACCATTCAAATCCCATTGCAATGATGCATAAGAAATATAGAGTAAGTCTTCAAATGTATTCAGAAAGAGAGTAATCACAATGATAATAATAATAATATCCATAGTTGCTTAGTTGTTGTGCTTAAATAGGCTAACAATGTAACTAAATCAGCTAAAATGAATGTAACAACGAACAAAGGTCATATTCCACCTAATAGGTTCGAACTCATCCCTTTTTGTTGCACAAAATATGGGAAGATTCCACAAAATCACAAAATTCCCCTAAATCAAGGGATTTTTTTAAGTGACTGATCAAATTTGACCAACTTTGACCGAGTCTGTTCTGACTCATTTGGAGTGTACCAATAGGAATCTGTCTATCCTTAGTTCATGTACTTCTCGAATCTACCTTCAATTTGTGCCCAGGTGTCCTGCACATACGACTTCAATGGAGCCATTACGAGAAATTATGTTTCTGCCAAAAAACATTTTTAATGCTCAAATTTTACTAAAAAATCTAAAAATTTAAAAGACATCATTATTTTACCTTAATGTGTAAAAGAGGAAAAAATATGACAAATATGATCATGATATGGTGGTAAAGGATAGTAAAAAGGTGGAATATGTATGGTAAAAAATGGTCAAAACTGAGGGCTAACATCATCCATATTGTATGTTAAGCTGCACGATCATGCATGTTAAAATCCAAACTTATTATCTATATATCTATCCATCTACAACTAGATCATGACTTCAACTTATCTTATTTTCATAATATTTCCATACTTCCCTACTCCATTATACCTCACCTCCATTTCAAAAAAAAAAAAAAAAAAATTGGCTATGGAAATCCACAGTACAAACCTGAATTCATATTGGAAAACCAAGTTATTAGATAGTATGAATTCTAAAAAATAAAATGTTTCTAATTCATTTCATTGTTTATGATTTTGGTATTTTATTCTCTGCAAAATAAATTTTCCAGTTTAAAGACTTGAGGACAAGTCTCAAAATAAGCAACGGGGAAGAAAGAGGAAAAAAAGTGCATTTGTTTTGCCTTGTTAAACTCAATAAGCTTAGTGAACTCAACATACTTTTCAAGTCAACATGGAAGCAACTGAAAATGTAAGATACTTTCACTTCAATCAATAGTTACAGAAGGGACTTGGACATAAGGAGAGTTTACATTACAAAGGGACTTGAATATGAGACAAGCCTACTTCACAAAGGGACCTGAAGCTCAACAGGAAAATCTATCAGAAGGGACCTGAAGCTCAACATGAAAATCTATCAGAAGGGACCTGTATACAAATACCAATCAACCAAGTCTGGTCCAGTCCCTTTTGATAGATTTTCATGTTGAGCTTCAGGTCCCTTCTGGTAGATTTTCATGTTGAGCTTCAGGTCCTTTCTGATAAATTTTGAGCTTCAAGTCCCTTTATGAAGAAGGTTTGTCTCATATTCAAGTCTCTTTGTAATGTAAACTCTCCTCATGTCCAAATCCCTTCTATAACTGTTGATTGAAGTGAAAGTATATTACATTTTGAGTTGCTTCCAAGTTGAGTTGAAAAGTATGGTGAGTTGCTAAGTTTATTGAGTTTAACAAGGCAAAACAAATGCACTTATTTTCCTCTTTCTCTCCTGTTGCTTATTCTGAGACTTGTCCTCAAGTCTTTAAACTGGAGAATTTATTTTGCAGAGAATAAAATACCAAAAGCATAAACAATGAAATGAATTAAAAACATTTTATTTTTTAGAATTCATACTAGCTAATAACTTGGTTTTCCAATATGAATTCAGGTTTTTACTGTGCCAGGAATATGGTTTTTCACAGCGAAACCTCTTTATTATTTTTTACCTTTTTTTCTTTTATTTTATGAATGGAGGTGAGGTATAATGTAGGGAAGTATGGAAATCTTGTGAAAGTAATATAGGTTTGGAGTCATGATCTAGTAGTTGATGGGTAGATAGATAGATAATAGGTCTGGACTTCAACATGCATAATTGGAGCTTAACATACAATATGGATGATGTTAGCCCTTAGTTTTGATCCTTTTTTACCATACATATTCCACCTTTTTACCTTCCCTTATCACCATATCATGATCATATTTGTCATATTTTTTCCTCTTTTTGCAGATTAAGGTGAAATAATTGTCTTTTAAATTCTTAGATTTTTTAGTAAAAATTGAGCATTAAAATTTATTTTTGGCAAAAACATAATTTCTCATAATGGCTCCATTGAAGTCATATGTATAGGACACCTGGGCAGAAATGGAAGGTAGATTCGAGAAGTACAAGAGCCAAGGATGGAAATACTCTTATTAGCACACTCCAAATGAGTCAGAACATGCCCAACCAAAGCTAGTCAAACTTGACCAATCACTCAGAAAATCCCCTACTTTAGAGGCAATTTTGTGATTTTTTAGAATCTTCCCATATTTTGTACAACAAAAATGGATGAATTCAACCCTATTAGGTGGAATATGACTCTTGTTGGTTGTTACATTCATTTTAGCTGATTTAGTTACATTCTTAGCCTATTTAAGCACAACAACTAAGCAAATATGGATATTATTATTATCATTGTGATTACTCTCTTTCTGAATACATTTGAAGACTTACTATATATTTCTTATGCACCATTGTTGTGGGATTTGAATGGTGAATTGTTGTCGCTGATTGGCTTAAGGTGTACCAAGCAAATGTGGAGGGCCCCCATTCTAAGCTAAGTACACTATTTTGTGAATTAATGTGCATAATTGTGAATAAGTTAGCATTTTAGTTTTCTATATAATCTCTTGTGAATATTTTTTGTATAAACTTATTAGCATGTCATGACCATTCAGATTTTGGAATTGATCTCCTTTCAATGACTAGTTTGAATAAGGAAGGACAAACCAGGTCTCCAAGTTGGAGCCTCTTCCTTGTGAACTAAGAATTGGATTGGAATCTCTATCTATGCATTCATCCTTTCTTGCTTTCTTAAATGAGGTGTTATGCTTTATGGTGTATGTGGTTTTATTGAAAAAAATCAAAAGGAAGGACAACCAGGATCTCTAAGACAAGAGCCTCTTCCTTGTTAACTATGATTCAAATAAAATCACTATTTACTTATTTATGCTTATAGATCAGAATTTCTATGCTTTCTTTACAATCAATATTTTATACTTGTGATATGCATTTCCATTATTTTCATATAAACAACTACTTCCTAAACTAGTTAGATCTAAGATCCATATACTTTGGGTGTGTTTCTAAGTTTACCAACCCAGATTGATATTAAAATACATAGTCTAATTCATCTCCATAAACTAGACTAACACCATCATCTCCACCTGAGGAGTTGTTGTAGGTCCCTAATTAAGAGGGATCCTGGAAACAAGTTTCTTACTTGGTAGAAACTTGGAAGCAAAATTCCTAAGCCAAGAGGGAGCTTAGCTCCATTCCTTCCATAGAAATGAGTACATTCCTTTATTGGAATAGATATGTCATCCCTAATTAAGAGGGAGAGCTAAACACATCATTCTTGTCTTCACTTGGGAACATAGAATGGAGGATTGGGTAAACAACTGGCATTTGATGCTCTTTGAGGATGTGTTAGGGCATCCAAGATAAGAGTAGTTGTAGAGGATCGATATTATTTGAGAACTGTGAATCCAAGATAACAATAGTACTGGTGGAACACACCCTGAGAGCCCGGGTGGGGTATGTTCTGAGAGAGATAATGATGAGTATCTATACATTATTGGTCTCACCGGCATTGTGCTCAAATATCAGGGAGAGATAGAGTCGTCAGTCAAGGCCTTGTTATGTGACAAGGCTGGTTGATATGATGCTATACAAATGGGGTTACCAATCTGATTCTTCCTATAAGAAATTCTTTTGATTGAGAATGACCGAGTACCATTATGAATACCTCCCTAGTTAAGAGGGAGTGTTGAAAAGTGTAACTAGGTTCGGTCTTCATAATGACATGTGTAATTGTGATTTTATGTAATTGATGAAAACAAGAAAAATAAAATTATTATTGTAATGTTTGTCTCATGGGTTTCATGAGCAAGGAATTTTATTTTTAATGATGGCTCCCATTGTGAGCCTTTAGGGTTTGTCATCTAGCCATAAAATTCAATTTGAGTTTATGTCATGTATGAAGGACCCTTCTTGGGCATGTTACATTTTGTATAAGTCATTAGATAAGTATAAATATCCCTCCAAGACAAGCACAAGCATATCCCTTCAAGTCGGCTTCAAGAAGAATAACAATACCTCTCCAAATGACACATCGACCCAACTTGTTGTCAAGTCAACTTATTTTGATGAGGAAACAACTATTTATAAGACAACTCGACATAATTTCAGACAAAGAATTTCGGTGGTCATCAAGTTTGAAGCAAGAGGTGAAGTGCATTGAGGAAGCTTATTATCAAGCGAAGGAAGGAGAGTATAATTCAAGCTATTTTCTATTCTGTTTTTGGGTTGATATCCTCCGCACGTGTGAGGTAGCAAGAGACCAGTTGCAGCAGCAGGAATCAAGAAGAATAACAATCCTCATTGGGTAGTCGAGTTGGAAGAAGGTAGTCATGTCAAGCTATAAGAATACCCTATCCAAAGCAAAGAAAGTGAAGGAATACGATAAAGTCTTATGCATAAGCTAGGGTTTCTGAATTAGGATTGCAAACCTAATTCAAGGAGGTCGAAGGTTTGAAGCAGAAGGAGGTCAAAGTGGAAGAGGAGCCGAGAAAAGGGAAGGAGCAGAAAGTTGACTATCGTTGTCTAAGGATATCATCAAGGGAACTTGTATCTTGGTCTTGGAGTGGAAATTAGGTCAAGGGTCTTGGTCATGGTATTCGTCAATTGAAATCTCTATAAGAAGAAGAATTTTTTTAGGTTTTCCTCTCAAGTGGGAGAGGTTTTGGCCTTTGCTTATAGCCTATATTTTGTGTATTTTATCTCTTTATGGTTTATGCATTGGTAGTTGTTTGATGAAGAAGAACACTAATAACCTAAGTAAATGAATATCCTAATCTAAAGAAGTAAAAAACACTTACAAGAAGTTACTAATAGAAGAGAAAATAGTTAATTTCTATGCCCTAGATTTCTCAACAATGCCTTATTATAAATATCTCAAAATCAATATCTATCACAAACTTGATTGGCATTATAGCATTGCGAAATGATTAAACAAGGGTGGAAACCTTATCTTGGACTTGAACACAATTGTAAATCAACATGTCTTTGAATATGAGATTTAAAAGAAATCCTCGTCAAGCCTTTCTTTATTGTTGTTATTTTATATAGATATGAGCTTTGGTAATGCAATATCTCCAAAGTGTTGTGGATAAAGATAGAAAAATCTGAAAGCAATTTATAACCCATGATATCAAAATTAAAGGAAATACACGTTATGTTATTCACATTAAAGCAATTCTTTCCCCCATTGAGAGTATGGCCATGACAAAGAGGTACATAAGGTATAAGATTCACGAGGTTCCAACTATTTAGGTAGTGGTATTTTCCTAAGGAATCTTAAATAACTTATTACAAATGACATGATGATATCAAGTTTTACCTTCTCATAAATGGTGGTGCAAAAACAGTGATTGAGTGAGGGAAGACTAGCGGACCTAAGGCATCGATGGGTTTTTGTATCTAGATGGCAATCTTCTGAATTGATCCATAATGATAGTTTATATATGTATAAGTGTAATGGTCATGCATGGTTTAATTGCGCTACGAGGAATAAGGGGAGTTTATAGGTATCATATGTTTGGTTTTCTTTCCTTATGAGACAAATGGGTGGGATGTTGGTATGGAGGTCTATTTTTATATGAATGATTCGTGTATTCGAGGGAATCTAGGGCTAGAATTATGGTTTCGGAATTTTTTGGGGTGTTTTCTTTTGATTTTGATCCATGGCGGGTTATTTTATACTATTCAGATGGTTTCTGTATTGTGGAGGTTTTTTAAACCTATTTTTCCAGAAGTTATGGGGGAATTTTTTTTTTTTTTTTTTTCTAGATCTGTTCTTTCATCTGTGATGGACTCATATTACATGGTATTTTCTCCCATTTTGTGCCAGCTTGTTTGATCACATGCTCATTTTCTTCGGGCATCAAGGGGGTTTGATTTACTCAGAATGATTGTTTCTTGGGCACTCCCTCTGGTGCCTTTTCAGGCACTCTATTAGAGTTTCACTATAAATGTTTCAAAGGGGTATTGCGGGGTTTTCATATGGTATTTTGACCTGTGGTGTTTTTCAGGAATTCAAGTCTTTCATGATAATTTTTCCAAATTTTGTGGGTTTAGTGTACATCAATTATCACTTTGTCACTTGTATGGTTGATGCACAAATCTAGTTTTGACACGTTTTATCGGGGTGGCATTGTATTATATCTAAAGGTGATGGGGCTGGTATATGTCACTTCGTCATAAAATATCATATGGCAAAAAGTGAATATTAACATCTCGATGTAGTAATATATTATTGTATATTTTATGGGCATTTATTCTTCTTGTTTTTCTCTTGCCATCAATTATTTAAAATATATATGGCTTAGGGTTGTTTAGTGGTACCCTGGGGATGGTATTTCACATCTATTTACTTGTTATCCAGTTGGTGCTCTTTATGTGTGAGTCATCTGGCATATTGTCCCCCTCATATCCTTATTTTGATTATTGGTTGAGATTTTATCACAATATATCTATTTTCTCGATCTTATGTGGACTTAGTGATTGGATCCATCGTAGGGGTTGTTTGGCGGCACATCTAGCAACTGATTTATTTCCACCTTTTCCCATAATTTTTTTCCCATTTTATTGTTGTGATGGGTGGATGTTTTTATGTGGGTGTGCCATCAATGGGGATGTCAGGTAGTAGTCATTGTGTGACAATAGGTTTAGTCATGCACTATTTAGATCCCTAGGACTCAAATGAGCTCATTCGGGCTACTGTGGAGGCGAAGGAAAATTTTGCACAAAAACATTATGGATGTTGGTCCTCGATTACTCTCTCTGGTTGTTCTCCATGCTCACCTTTTGTTTTAGGGGGCGAGGATTCTATTGTTTTCTCATTTCCATAAGGGGACTCACATTATTATCCTTCTGCTCGGGGTCATCGGGCTAAAGTTGTGTGGCATGTGGAGGGTGTCCATACTCTCACATTTGGCAAGGACATTTTTTAGGATCGGGTTCTGGGTTTACAACATTGTGCAAATGGTGGGAATTTGGCACTTTGAAGGGTATGCAAATGAAGGCGTGGGTTGATTCCCACAAAGCACCCATTATTTCTTACAATCCAAAAATTAGCATGTTGTTTACTGGATGGTTCATTTATCATTTTCTCCATTTGGAGTGTGTGCATAAAATCCTGGCACTTACATGGGCGCGTGGTCACAGATTTTTGACATTACATCAATGGTTTGTGGGCTTCAACCCACTCAAGGAAGTCCCACAACAAAAATTGTGTTGGGTTAAATTACCAAGGCTCCCATTTGAGTTATGGATGCGACCGACCTTGTTGGTTATTAGGAATATGATAAGTAAATTTATTTTCTTGGAGGACCGTAGTCTATGTGGTATAGACAAACGTATAGTGTGGGTATTGGTGGATGTTGATTTCTCTGGGGGTCTTGATCCGAATGGAAAATGGCATCAACCTATGGTATTCATCCACCATATTATTTATCCACCCATGGAATTTACCCATGGTATTGTAAGTGACATCCACCCATGGTATTCGTTAGCCCCTGGTATTGTGACATCCACCCATGGTATTCATTCACCCATGAAATTGACCCGTGGTATTGTGACATCCACCCATGGTATTCATTCACCTATGGAATTGACCCGTGGTATTGTAACTGAAAAATACTATAAGTAACAAGTCACATTTTGTAAAAGGACAGTTTATCCGCCATGATGTAGCTCTTACAGTTATTATTCATTTTAATTAAAAAAAAAAATTGTGGTTTTGTTTATTGGGTATTCTCCTCTTTTTCTTCTGGCATTTCAATTTTTCAGATCTTGGGGACCTCTCTCCCAAAATCCATTTCAATCTTTCAGATCTTGAGGACCTCCCCCCAAGATCCGGATCAGTGGTATCAGAGCAGGTTATGATTTAATGGGAATGAGGGTTTGATGCATATTTCAGTTTCAAATTTTGCAGTGATATTCAAAAAACTTCAGGTATATGCTACGTCCTCCACAGAGCATTTTCTTGTGCCAAGCCGGAAGAATTTTTCTTTTTTCATTTTTTTTGCAGGAATGTTTTTGGGCGGCGAGTTTGCAGATCAAATCTGAAAATTTTGGTGCAAAATTTACAAAAACAAATACCAGATCTAGATTCCTTGTGAAAAAATATCAAAGTTTAAAAAAAAAATTGGCCGAATCAGAGTCCAGATGAGGGAGATATCGCTGATTTAAAATCAGCTATGTTGTAGATTTTTTTCTGGCGACCACTGTTGGATGACGGCTCTCCTATATTTTTTGAAATTTTTATGCATAATTTCAAAACAATGATTACAGATCTGAGTTCCTCTCGAAAAATCACCCAATTTCAAAAAAAAAATGGGTCGAATCGGAGTTCGGATGTGGGAGATATCGCTAATTTAAAATCAGCTATTTTTTTAGAACTTTTGTGACGGCGGAACTGTTGCAGCGCGAATATGAGATTTCAGAATGTCCAGATAAGGATTTCCAACTCATGGGAAGATGAAAAATGATCCTTCTGTTTCCAAAAATAGGTTATAATAAATATTCTGAGTTATATTGACCGAGTTATGTCCATTTTAATTCTGAAGCAACATTCGGAACAGGTTCCCTTTGGAGACATGCCCTCCCACCCTGCTTTAGTAGTCACCTGGTTCACATTCATCAATTTCATCATAGCAGCATTCGGCTTGGGTTCTTTGGAGACGTGCCCTCCCACCTCAGGCTATGTAGGCACCTGCTACTTCATCAACAACCAACATCACGGTTATGGGTCAACCGCACAAAATCTTTGTCTTCGAAGTTCATTTGCTTGGCTACACACTGTTAGTATTTACAGTTGGTCACAAGCATTACAGGGTATCTTGGATCTTCATTTGTCATGGTTATGGGTCATCCACAAACCCACACTTCATCGAAGTCCATTTTCTAGGCCGCACACTGCCAGTATCACAGTTGGTCACAAGCATTACAGGTATCTCTATCCTTGGATCTTTGTTCATCATGGTTATGGGTCATCCACCAAACCCACACTTCATTGAAGTCCATTTGCTAGGCCACACACTGTAAGAATCACAATTGGTCACAAGCATTACAGGGTATCTCTATCCTCGGATCTCCGTTCATCATGGTTATGGGTTAATCACATAAAACCCTTATCTTCAGTGGCTCTTCATATTCAACAAAGGCTTCGCAGGAGGGAACTTTACGCAATGGGGACCATTGCTTCTTAAGGAGGGAGGAATGATCCAAATGGAAAATGGCATCAACCCATGGTATTCATCCACCCATATTATTTATCCACCCATGGAATTTACCCATGGTATTGTAAGTCACATCCACCCATGGTATTCGTTAACCCATGATATTTGCCTATGGTATTGTGACATCCACCCATGGTATTCATTCACACATGAAATTGACTTGTGGTATTGTGACATCCACCCATGGTACTCATTCACCTATGGAATTGACACGTGGTATTGTAACTAAAAAATAGTATAAGTAACAAGTCACATTTGTAAAAGGACAGTTTGTCCGCCATGATGTAGCTCTTACAGTTATTCTCCATTTTAATAAAAAAAAATCTTTGTGGTTTTGTTTATTGGGCATTCTCCTCTTTTTCTTTTGGCATTTCAATTTTTCAGATCTTGGGGACCCCTCTCCCAAAATCCATTTCAATCTTTCAGATCTTGAGGTCCTCCCCTCAAGATCCGGATCAGGTCTTCTTGTGGAGTTGGACTTATGGGGGGACATATCATTCCGACGACGGATAGATTATTGGTGCATCCCATTTTTCTATTCGGGTTATCATGATAATGGTCATCTACTTAAAAAAATCCAACATAGGTTTAGGGTGGCTTGACATGTTCAACATTCTCTAGGCAGTCGGTTGCACAGGATACAAAAGCACTCTATGCAGCCCAAAGAGGTATCAAGAGAGGAACATGTTTGTATTCAACAAAATGTTTCAGGTATTGATATGATCCAAGTGGGTATTAGTGGCCACCCACCTATTCCACTTGGACCAATACGATTGTTTCCTTTTAGTTTCCATAATCCTAGCACAACTTTCTATGTTAGCAATTTTTTTGGGACCTGAAATTTCGCCCTAAACGACGTTTTTTGGAAAAAAATGCCAACCACATAGCCCATGGGCAAGGGCTTGTCAGGAATTTTTTTTTCCTCAGATAGATTATTCTAACAAGGTATTATGCACGTCAAACAAAGATCATATGGCCGAATTATGACCCCGAGAAGTTGGCCTTCCAACTAATCTCAACATGGCTCACAAACTTTTGGTGCTTCATCTCCTAGGGTTATATTTGTGGATGTTCAGGGTTTTCCCTTGTTTCTTAATAATAAAAGGCCTCCAAGCCTCATTGTAACACAATTCAAAGGGCATGTAGCCATCACGTATCTTATTAGAGATAAACTACCATCGCCCGAGCTAGTTTGTTTCCATTATGCATGTAAACAATTTTCAGTGTTTGTTAGTAATGAATTGAAGTTCAGTTTTCACTGTAGCTCTATGCTTCTATTTAAATTTGTGTTTCACTTTGTTCCTGCATAAATCTAGATCAACAATATCAAAGTGGTTTGCTCTTTCTCTGTTCTTTTGTGCATGTTCGCAACAAGGTCAGGGTCTAACGAGTTAGGAATTGAATTGGTTGAACCCTTGCAAGATCGGTCTCATCGACCCTGATAAGCTCTTATGTATGAAGAAAAGAAAGATGAGAGAGAAAAATATCATTTCAAAATGTTGCTTAAAGAAGCCCTCGAGTGACATGGGAACAAAATGATGAATAACTTTTCCCAGATCCTTCGGTGGGTATTAGCGGGTGAAGCATCTTCATCCGACATCCACCTCAGAGGCACCACCCCTTTCAAGGTACAAGTTAACTTTAATATTCCTATATTTGAAGGATAAATAGATGTAGATGCCATGGATAAATGGTTAAATATGCTGGAAGGATATTTTTCGGTCCATAATTTTTCCAATAGGGAAAATATTACTTTTTCACTCCTAAAGGTCGCCCCCCACATCAAAGACTAGTGGGTAACCTACTGTGAGCAGAGGGATGAGAAGGAACCCTGACTATTTTCAGACGCACCCACTTGGTGTAACAACCCTGGTTAAAAATCCATTTAAAAATATATAAGAGCACGGTCATGGGAGACGTATTCCAAGCTGAATGGTGAGAAAAAAAATTATAAGGTCCCACCTTACCAACCATCAATAGTATAGAGAAGTAAAGGTCACATTGAATACTATTACTCAATTTTTTATTTTTTATTTTTTATTTTGGTTTTACTCATAATATGACTAACTTAGTTATCATGTAATCATGTTCCTTCAACTATTTCAATGTAAGAATATAACATAAGAAGTCGGGGATAACTTTCTCTTAATATCACAAAATATATTGACCCAACAAAATTTCCAAATTCATCAATTAAAATTCCCAATCCCAATTATTAAGCTAATGCTTCAATTGTGAGAATTGTATAATGAATGTTGCAGCAAGAGAAACTAATGTTACCAATTCAAAAGCATATTATTCTTCAAAATGTGTCAAGTAAAACAATGGACCTGAATAAATTGGGCACAAGTAGTTGTTTTCTACAGTCACTAAAGCACAAGAATGCACCCATGAACACATGCAACTCATACAAAATTTATTATGCTTATTTGCACAAATTCCTACAGAATTAGTCATTGTAAAATTGTTTCCAACAACAACCATTTTTTTAAATGAAAGCCATAGATAATAAAAGTAACAATTGTCTTAGTCTCTATTCACACTTCAACAAATTATTAAATTCATTTTCACATTCATACAAAAACTTGTAAACATTGGAAGCTACATCCATTAAATAATCTATTCATAAATTTTCTAGTGCATAAAAGCTACAGTAAGTAGGACATTTACTCTAACAATTTGTATGCACAAAAACTACATCCATTGAAGTTTTGACAGACACTTTGCAAGCATGCAATCTAAAAACTACAACCATTGAGGACTTTTAACAAACACTTTGCAAGCATGCAATCTACAGCCATTGAGGCCTTTTAACAAACACTTTGCAAACATGCAATCTACAGCCATTAAGGCATTTTGTCAAACACTTGGAAGCCACAATCTCTTAAGGAAATTTGACATGAATATAAGATTCTCCCTCAACCTATTTAGATCATAAAATTTATATATTAATTCTTCAAATGACAAAATATTAAAACAGTGACTAAATCATCTTATTCTTTCACCCAAAACTTGACAACAGACGCACACAGTTGGCAGCAACAATCTGCAAAATCGCCCAGATTTATGATCTGGGTTTTGAAAAGTGTTTTTTTGGAATCAAATTGGGGGTTACAGGTTCTTATGGCATGGATACCCCCTGATGTTGTCCTGAATTAGTACAAAACCATGCATAGATTCATTTTTAAAAACTAGCAAATATGTTGACTCCCAGAATTTCATTTACAATTTTTGTCAAACAGATGGCATGCAAGATTGAATCTACAGCTATGCAAAACAAATAACAACCTATAATTAAATTATAATTACTTATGTATTTTCTAAATGCCTTTCAAAATCATTTCATCCACTGTAAGTGAATTGAAGGGCTTTGAGATTCATCAAACATTATTTTCATTCAATCATTCCTACAAACCCATGGCAAGCATCTTGAACTATTGCAATACATAATGATTGAAACTTACCTCAATGATTCTCTTTAAAACTCTTGTCTTCCATCTTGTTTTTTTTTAACATTTTTATTTCAACGACTGATCTAGTGAATCCTCCTGGTATATTTTAGATATGCATCCATTTCCTACTCTAGTAGGCTGCAAGTTAACACTTATTCATGCATAATGATAAAAATAACAATAACATTTCTCATTCACAGATTTTGACAAACACTTTGCAAAATATCCTGAAACCCTTTCTAAAACATGTCTCTAATTACATGAAATAGAACCATAACTCATGAACTCTTACCCAAGTCCTTTGGAATTTCTTTATTGCCATTACCTTCAGCAATATTTGTCTTTCCTTTCTCAAATGCTACAATACCAATGTCAGTGCAATAGAATACGCCAATAGTAATTCCATAACATCTTGAGATCTAAACATCCATTCATATAGACCACTCTTAGTCTTCATTTTCAAGTATCCAATAAGATTCCAAATAACATAAGCTTAAACCAAAATTAGATTCTTACAACAATTTAAATTTCTACATTTTATTTTATGCTAAAGCTATACTATAATTTTAAGACAATAAAAATTATACTTGAATAGATATTCAACTCCAATCACTGAGAATATGATCCATCTTTGATCCCTTAACCAACTCATTTGAACCATCCGGTTTTCCACCCAACCATATCTAGGGAGAACTTCTCCCCCGGGAATCCCTGAGCTGTAAGAGCTTACTAACAATACCAAAATATAGCAGTAGAGAGATATCCAAGGCAAGTTGAGGAAGATAAGTTGCACTTCCTCCCAACACCACTCAAGGTCAACTCCACCAGGTAGATCTACTTAGCAATTTAGTTTAGGAATTTCAAAATCATTTCGAAAGCAATTGGCTACTCTCCAAGTCTCTCACTCTCATAATATTTTTCAAATCTCTCCAACTCTTGGTATCACAATGCACCTCCCTCTCCCTCCAAGTGAGAATACATGAGACACATATATAGGAGGAGCAACAAAGCAACAAATTCAAGTCAAAAAGGAGGAGTAATATGCATGCCTTGTATTCTATTTAAAGGAGTGTAACTCATGCCATTAAGGAGAGGTGTGCATGCCTTAGTTAAGGAGAGTGTAACTTACGCATTAAAGAGAGCGTAAGAGGAATCTTTTATGACATGTCTTTAATGAGTGTAAGAGGAATATGTAATTCTTTGATGAGTGCATAAAATAGAGTGTAATGTATTATTAGAAGAG
The DNA here is from genome assembly GCA_031772625.1 of Pinus tabuliformis. Taxonomy (NCBI): domain Eukaryota; kingdom Viridiplantae; phylum Streptophyta; class Pinopsida; order Pinales; family Pinaceae; genus Pinus; species Pinus tabuliformis. The sequence goes on along the minus strand of CM062820.1, from coordinate 129,062,863 downwards.
AGAGATTTACATAGAGACATGAGAGTCATTGAGGAGAGAGGTGTGAAGTGATTGAGGAGATGAAGGTGACTTGTAATTCCCTTTGAATAATAATATCATAGTCTCATAAAAGATAATAATAATATTAATAATATTGAGGATTAAGTCAAGATTGAACTATTAGTATTGATTAATGATAAGTTAAGTGATTTTCCTTCAACTATACTTGATTGCCAATTATGCAAGGTGATTTACTATTTTTAGAAATTCATGCTTGAGATGTTAGACATGACTTTCTATTTTTAGAAAGTCACCCTAAGACTGTTAGAAAAGAGGTTTTATTAAGGAAATTCATCCTTGAGCTGCCCATGAGTGGTATTTTTCTTCAGAAGAATAGGGATTCCGCACCCTTATTGCATGCATCTTCGTGCCTTAGTAGATTGAGGACTTCGTGCCCTAATCTACTCTAAAGATCCAAGATTCCACACCTTGATCTTTTCAAATATTCAAAACTCTGCGCCTTAAACATTTTATTATAGATACAAGACTCCATGTCTTTATCTTTCATGGATTTAGGACTCCGTGCCCTAATTTCCATGGCTTCTCATCTACTCTGCTTTGAAACTCCATGCTTCACCTTAAGGTATTGATTGTGAGCTCATACCCATCTGATGGTTCGTTGGTAAGGCCTTGTTCCAAGACCTGCACACATCAAAATCTCATAGATCAAAGGAATCAATGAATTTCATAATTAACTTATTCACATTTTACCAAAGATTGTGCATGACTTCCACAACCATTTTGGTTCTAGAGAAATGACTTCCGCAACCATTTAAAATTTGAACATCCTTGTTTGAAAATAACCATGTTCCATATCACATCTTTCTTAATACAAGATTAAGCATATAAAATCATAAAAATCATGTATCATGCCTTCCTTAATCATTTATAATTTGAGCATCCTTGTTTGCAAATAATCAGGTCCCCTGTCACATCCTGCTTAATACAAGAATAAGCATATATAATTTAAAAAATCGTGTATCATGACTTCCACAGTCATTATAATTTGAGAAATCCTTGTTTACAAATAACTAGGTCCCCTGACACATCCTGCTCAATACAAGATTAAGCATATATAATCATAAAAATCATGTATCATCCATAAATCATAATTAACCATATGTTTCACATAACCATGATCATCCATGGATCTATGTGTCTCAATCCTGAATCACCATCCATGTCATACATCCATGCCCAAGCTAGGATACGAAAAGAGAAAACATCGATAATATGCTCTTAACCAAAATCAATTCTTATACACACAACCATAGATATTATCCTAAGCACACAACAACTAGGTGACCCAAACCAGGTCTATAGCATATAAGCGTGTACATAAGTTTGTCATGCATAATATTATATAATTATATCAAAATCACCCTCTCTAAGTGTCATCGAAGCTATCTCACCGAGAAGGGACACTACAAACATCCTAGTGGGGTCTCACTTCAGTTTACTATGGCTAAGGAAATTAGCAAAGGAAAAAAGAAAAGGCTCTGGAAAGGAAAAATGGCATTTTATCTATGAAAATAAAGGAAATTAGGAGAAAAGGAAGGTGAAAGGTCACATGTTGCATGTGAGGAGGAAATTGAAGGAAAATAATGGAAATTGAAGAAAATAGAGGCCTCATTGGTAAAAAGGCTTATGAGGATCAGTTGACAAGATTTTCTTGACAGGTTTTGGTGGAGCTCTCTTCTACTCTCTCTCTCTCATACTCTTGAACATTTATAGTTTTCTTAGAGCACTCTTAAAGGAGTGGCATACTTGGAATTTGGAGCAAGAAGGCAAAGGAAAAGCAGGAAAACGCAAGAGGACATTAGGATCAACAATTACAATGGGTTTTTCTTGCAGGTATCGAGTTGCATGTATGATTTTCTTGCTAGTTTTGGCATTCATGGCATATGCATGCGGCTTCTTGGTTATGATTTGTCATTGGAATGGAGGATTTCCTGGATTGATAGTGGTTTTTCTTAGCCTTTCCATTTCCTGGATAGTCATGGTGTTGTGGGTTTTACTTTTGTTTTATGGTTGGTTCTCATATTCCTCTGGCTGTGGGTTGAGTTATTAGTTCCTTGAGCCTTGGTTGGAAAAACACATTGGAAGCCTTGTAATGGCTTGGGTTGAGTTACTAGTCCTAGAGTCTTCGTTGGACAAACACTCTGGAGCCCTAAAACAACTTGGGTTGAGTTATTAGTCCTTGAGCCTTGGCTGGACAAACGCCCTGGAGCCTTGGTTGGACAAATGATCTAGAGCGTGGCAAAAATTGTGGGTTGAGTTACTAGTCCTGGAGCCTTGGTTAGACAAACATTTTGGAGCCCGACAACAGTTGTGGGTTGACTTACTAGTCCTGAAGCCTTGGTTGGACAAATGCTCTAGAGCCTGGCAACAATTGTGGGTTGAGTTACTAGTCCTGGAGCCTTGGTTAGACAAACATTTTGGAGCCCGAAAACAGTTGTGGGTTGAGTTACTAGTCCTAGAGCCATGGTTGGAACAAACACTCTAGAGCCCTAGACAACTTTTGTAGAGACCAATATAGTGATGGTTAGTGATGTCCGACCGTGAGGTGGAATCACTGGTTGAGGGTTAAGGTGGTTTGGCCTCTGGAAGCCCTAGATGGTTTTAATTTATTTGTTTTATGAGATCCCACATTCATGCTTGGAATATTACATGGGGGTGACTACATGAAGAGAGATTTGGCTTAGCCATGTCTATGGTAGGGTGGTACGTGGAAGTCCTAGACCTGGTTTCATTTCGCATATGTTAATAAGAGCTCTTTTCCTCTTGTAATTTATGGGTAAGTGTACTTGTTAATATGTGATATTGATGGTTGTTTTATCATTGTTATGTTGTTGGTTATATGTTGGTTATGAGCATGTTTTATGGCACTAATGATGTATGGCTCTCATCATGTTTTGAATTGTAAATTAATGAACAATGTATCTATGGCCTAATAGATGAAAATGAAGCAAATTTGTTGAGGAAACAATGCTTCCTATCGATTATCATATAAGTATGAGACCCCTATGCTCAGTTCTATCGTTAAGACTTGTAGATTTCATATTTGTGATATGTTTGACGAAATGCATGCCATGGCTAGTAGGGGTCCAGTCTAAACTTTGTTCATGTTTTTGCAAATGTATCTTTGTTCCGTTGTGAAATTCCATTCATGAAGGTGTCATTGAGTTCTGGGCAGTGACCCGGGCTCTGGGCCTGAAAAAGTGGCATAAATCCCAGAGATGCTAGCACAACATTGCGGAAAAAATTCCCCGGAAGCTCCCTTTCCCTTACTGTGGGAGTGTCCAAAGCCTCCCAGACACCCCCTTGTCCATATCAAGGGAGCATCCACGGGTTTGATGCACTAAAAATTCAGTTGGTCTCAGGGGTTGGTCACCTAAGTGGTTGGGATGGCTCCTCAAAGTTTTGGTGTTTATGGTCTGTGTGACATGTTCTTTCGATTCCACTTCCTTAACTGACACATAGGGAGTCCAATCATATCATAGTAACTTCTCGTCACATGTTTACCCCAGTTGGTTGGTTGGTTGGGTAGATGTTGGAGGAGGGTGTTACAGAGTGGTGTTAGAGCATGGTTCACCCCTCAGACTGGATGGGTAGTGTGTTGGTCATGCATTCATATCGGTTGCATATGTGTTCCTTATGGTTGTAGTCCATGTGCTTGTTGCATTTTCATGGTGTTGATCATGGTTGGAATATGGCACGAGGGTGATTGGTTGAAGAGAGATTTGGCTTAGCCATGTCTATGGTCGGGGGGTATGTGGAAGTCCCAGACCTGGTTGCATTTTTCATATGTTAATAAGAGTTCTTTTCCTCTTGTAATTGATGGGTAAGTGAACTTGTTATTATGTGATCTTGATTGTTGTTTTATCATTGTTATGTTGTTAGTTATATGTTGGTTATGAGCATGTTTTACGACAGTGATGATGTATGGCTCCCATCGTGTTTTGAATTGTAAATGAATGAACAATGTATCTATGGCCTAATAGATGAAATTGAAGCTAATGTGTTGAGGCATCAATGCTTCTTAGCGATTCTCAGATAAGTATGAGACCCCTAAGCTCAATTCTGTTGTTAAGACTTGTAGATTTCATATTTTTGATATGTTTGATGAAATGCATGCCATGGCTAGTAGGGGTCCAGTCTATTCCTTGTTGATGTTTTTGCAAATGTATCTTTGTTCCACTGTGAAATTTCATTCATGAAGGTGTCATTGAGTTCTGGGTAATGACTTGGGATCTTGGCCTGATAGTGGCATAGATCCTTGAGACGCAGGCAAAACACTGGGGAAAATATTCCTCGAAAGCTCCCTTGCCCTTGCTATGGGAGTGTCCAGAGCCTCCCAGACGCACCCTTGTCCATATCAAGGGAGTGTCTAGGGGTTTGATGCATTAAAACTTCAGTTGGTCTCAGGGGTTGGTTACCTGAGTGGTTGGGATGGTTCCTAGGAGTTCTATTGCTGATGTGGAAGGTCTATGTGACGTGTTCCATCGGTTCCACTTCCTTAACTGACGCATAGGGAGTCAAATAATATCAAAGTAACTTCTCCTCACATGTTTACCACGGTTGGCCAGTTACTTGGGTAGATGTGGGAGGAAGGTGTTACAGAGTGGTGTCAAAGTATGGTTCACCCCTTGGACTGGATGGGCGGTGTGTTGGTCATGCATTCATATCGGTTGCATATGTGTTCCTTATGCTTGTAGTCCATGTGCTTGTTGCATTGGATGGTGTTGATCATGGTTGTAGTGATGTTGCCATGTGAAGGTTGATGATTTTATTGTTGGGAAGCTTTAGTCATGAATGCATGTCAATTGTATATGCATATGGTATGCATGTCAATGTCCATATGTTATTATGCATGCATTGTCACAGTTATAATTATGCATGTATAGTAGGTAAAACATGCATTGTGAGGTCATTGTATGAATTTTAGGTCATCATGATGATGTTGGATGTTATGATGTTGATCTATTGGCTAAGATAGAGCAGGAGATGTAGATTATCAGAGCGAGATTGTAGCACTAGACTTCGGGGTAAGAGCATATCGTCATGTAGATTTGTATGGTGGGCATGCATGTATGTGGTTAATGGTTGTTATAAGAATTAGGGTTACCTATATACTTGTCATTCTATTGTTGTTATGGTTACATGCATGGTAGATGCTAGTTAAGTGCGGTCATATGCACATGGGTTAGATAGTCATGTAGGATAGTAAATCGTTGTTATATGCATTGTTGTTGATGCTTATATGTTAGTTAACTTTATGATTAGGTTATATGTTGCTAATGAGTACGTTATATGTTAGTTAACTGGATAATTAGGGTTATTTCTTTTAAGATCTTGATGTTATATATATCGTGCTCACCTATATTGACCTATGCATATGATTATGGTTATGACATTCAGGTATGAGTTAATATATTGTGATATTATGTCACTAATTTAGATTGACTGTACATATGTGATTGTTATGCATGGATGACAATTGTTTATGAACTTATGAGGTGAACATGTTAGCTAGTTACTGTTATGGATATCATGATCTTATTAATTTTCGAGTTGATATGTTGTGAAGTTATATCATGCTAATCTAGATTGATTGTGCAGATAAGATAGCCTGCCCTTAGATACATTAAGGTATGAGTTTTCTTATGTCATTTATTTGGTGTTTGAATGTTTGACTATGTCGTTTATTTGGTGTTTGAGTGTTTGATGTCTATTATGTCGTATATTTGTTGTCTAAATGATTGATTACTTGAATGATATGAGTATGTGTCTATAATATTTCTTGCCAAAATGATATTGTTTTAAGATGGTTCTACTAATACATATGTGTTGAGACAGTTGATATGTACTTGAGTGTAAGTAGGTGATAGTTGTAGCATTATGTATTATGACTGATGAGTGTGAGTTGTTTGTTGAGTATGACAGGTTGTTAAAAATGGTAAAGCTTGAATTCAAATTAATATACATGATGGCTTGATCTTTGGAATGTGAGACTGACATGTGTGAGCAATTGCAAGGAAACATGCTTGTTATTAGCTTGACAAGGTAATAGTTGATATGTTTATATAACTAACAGTTGAGTGATGTGACAGTGCATAGTAAGACTCAATTGCAACAAGGAAAAGGTAAAAGAAAGGAATTGGGTGAAAATTCCTTTGGCTATGTTTGGAAACCACAATTCCAAATGAATGAGTGCTTTGCATACAGGAAGTCTTCTTAACCTTGAATTTGTCTGAAATTATGAGGATATGTGTTATATTCATAAATATGTATTTGACAGGTATAATAGTTGGTTCTAGTTATGGCTAGATTCGTCAAAGGATTGGAGTCCCTTGAGAGATGGTGTGGATGTGTTCAGTTGCAAGCAATGTGCTTGGCACATCAAGGTAAGGTAACTGGTGTATTGTTATGTTTATTTATGCACTGAAATTTATGCTTCTGTGGCAATATGATGCAGTGGATTGCACGGAAAAGAGACTGCCATGAAATTCTAAAGAAGGCTCATGTTGAACTTTCCTTCAGAAGCACTGGGAACCATGGGGATTGAGTGACGGTGTCTGTTGAGAGTCTTCTTATTTCGATTCTTTGTGCTTTGCTTGCACTTGATTTGCAGCTTTGTTTATGTCTAGTGTATGGCCATACCACTTTGTTCGCGATGTCATATTGTTATTAGTTTTCATGGTTTTCTTGTTTTTTGCGTTTTTTCTTGCCTTTTATGTCTTGAGGGTCTTGGGAATTTTTTGGGAAAGAGGAGAGTTAATGGAGCTTAGGAAGAGCTGAATGAAACCTAGCAGATAATGTAAGAATCGAATGAATCTTAGTGCATGGGTAAGGGAAGCTGAAGGTAATAATATGACAATCGGTTGGATTGGTTCAGTCCATTGGTGTAAATGGACAGTGGCAGTACAGTGATGAGAAAGGTAATAGGAAAGGTGAAGTAAATGGATCTGAGATGTCAAATGCCTTGGCTATGTTGGGAATGATTGTTCTGATTTTGTGCATGGTGTGCACAGATAAAGGAAGTTCTCTTAACCTTAAACTTATGTTATCTAGTAGTTACGTTATGATCGTGATGATGTTGATGTTTATATATGTATACATGTATGTATGTATGTACGTATGTATTTCGTGTCTAATAGGGTCATCATGGATCACAGTTGTTTAGTTCTAATGTTTAAATGTACATATGTCACTGTTCGAGAGGGTTGTTAGGGATCATTCTTGTGGAGGAATGATTGCTTACGCAAGTGAATGGCATGACAAGGCTCCTGGTATTATGGGGAATCAAGTGGGGAGAGTATTCATGACAAATATACGAGGTCAATATCAAGTGGATATGAATTGATATTGTATGCCTATGTTAAATCTATGTTTATGTTATGACAGGTAAATTTGAGGGATACATCAGCTGAATCAAAGCAGTGAGACCCGAGACATGCTAGGATAAGGATGGATGGAGGAGAGACATTAGAAACAAGGTTTCATGATATAGACAATGTGCTTTTGGATGTGCAGTACTATTGTTGTGTATATGTTATGCATGTTTTATATTCAATGATTGTACCTATCGTGATGTGTACATGTAATATATGTAGTATTTTGTACATATGATGTTGTGTGCCTATTGTATGTATGGTGTTGTGTGTACATTGCATATGCAGTGCTGGATATAGATTGTGCTATGTACATGTCAGATATGCGGCATTGTGTACATATTGTATTGAACACGGGATGGATATGCGGTCTTGTGTGCATCTAGTGTTGTGCACATGTTGGATATGCAATGCTATGTACATAGGGTGTTATGTGTTATCACTCCGTAATTTTTTATGTTGTGGAAAAAATCACAGAGGTAACCACAAAACCACTTTGGAAATTGGGAATCTAGCCCTTCCAGTTTCAGAGAGGGATCTCTCTTTATGATTTAGCTTTGTTTGACTAAAGGTATTAGGCTAGATATTAAGTTCAGGTTTGGGTTTTTTGTGTTGTTGGGTTGAAACTAGGAAGAAAGGCCATTGGGAAAATGGAGTCACGGGTTTGGGGTGATCAAATACAAAGTTTACAGGCTATCTTATAGGGAAGGTTAGGAAAATTCACTGGATCCTTTAAGATCTATGGTGTGAAGGAGAGGAAAAGGTTTAGAGATCCAACTGAAAACATAGGATTTAAGAATTCTAATTTTAATCTTCAGTGGAAAACATAAAAATGATTCTTAAGCCAGAGACAGAGGGTACATTCAAACAAATTTTGTTCTTTATATTCTTAGAATAATTCAGATTTTAAAATCACATATGAGAATGAAAATAAAACAAATTGACAAAAAGAGATGCACTTCACCAATAAAAATGACACAAGAATCCTGTAATGATTGCATTGTATTACTGGAAATCTGATTAATGGTGGCTCTATGAGCTGCTTTACAATACAATTCTTTTTCTTAAAACAAGTCCCAACCCTTCATAATTCAAATTATGAAGTACTTATAGAAAATATTACAAATATCTTGATTCTGAAACAAATATATTGATTCTAAAGATCAAGATGGGATCCAAAAAATATCTAACCACTGATTACAAAAGTAGTACAAAAATTTAGCAATTTTTGAACTACTAGCCCTATTATTGAGGATGATTGTTGATGATTAAGCCTCCAAATTTGTTGCATTATTTTCCTTTCTCTCGAAGAACAAAATTACTCAATTAATTCACACAACTTGTCCCATTTGCCTTCAGTAGAGATAGAAAATTTAAATAATTTTCTATAGGCCTCATTGACATCTGTGTACTTTTGAAAAGTTGGTCTGATGATGAACAAATGTCTGAGCTCATGACTTATGAACAAGTCGAAATCTAAGGCCTCCAAGAATTCTTTCCCTGTTATGTGCCCCTTTATACCTGCAAATCTTGACTTATCTTAGGCAATAATGGATATTTTCTCCTAGTACTCTGTCAAGTTCATAAGTTTATCTTCCCTACCAATCAATTTTGGTATACCATTGCTATTCAACACCTGCGTCTTCTTGTGAAATCTTTGTATGTTGGTTTCTAGACTTTGACACTTATTGTCAAGTTGTAGCATAAGGTTCCTCTTGGTGTGCATCCTCTCACTTCTAGAATAATCCTTGTCTTGTCTTGAATTCCCAGCTACTCTAATTCTTCTTTGTTTTTGGAATTCAAGAATTTAATAAGTGTTGTTGCTGCCCAGGTTTTTGTCTTAAGTCTATTTTGATTTTCCTTACTACCTCTTTGGATTTATGTATCAATTCTTGTTGCTAAAAAATAATCTATATGGAAGGCCATATTTCTGTGATGGCTTCACTAATTTCTGTCCATATGTTTTCTCTGGCTTGGGCCAGAGTTTGACCCATAATTGATCCACTCTACAAATGCTCAATTTTAAGATTAAGCTGATGGGTTTTCTTCAACTTTGCCACATAAAAATTATCAATTTTTAATTTCTATTCTGATAGTCTTTTGAGCTGAGCTTTTAATTTAAAAAATTCTTGTTCCTGAATGGACAGATATCCATGGCTTTACAAGTTCACTTTCCAGATCTGAGGTTTGTGTTGGTGTTGAAGTTGATGTAGATGCTCCTAGGGAAGTGGTCACTAGAATTGGGATTGTTGTAAGTGGAACTATGGCCAACTGTGTTACCTGCGCTTTCTCTTTGAGCAGTTTCTCCAGTTCTACTTCAATGTCCTTGATCTGACTATTTTCTTCAATAACTATTAAGAATATATCCTATTTCTGCTTTTCCATCTCTCTGACTTCTTTAGCCTGTGGATCTTCTGTGGTAGGCAATTTTAGTTGCTTTCTCAATGTTTCTATATTGACATCCTTTCTTTTCACCAACTCTTTTGCTGCCTTTACATCTTTGGGATTATATCCCAGTTTGATCACCAAGTCTTCAAGTGACTTGATCCTGGTATCCTTGGCTAAGGATGAAATCCTTTGCAACTTTAGTTGTGACTATGTGTTGTTTAATTATACTTGCAATCTAGAAGCGATCAAGTAGCATTCCATACTTTGGGGGTATGTCTACCACTGCAATATCCATAACTATGCTTCTAGCAGGCATTTGAGCTAGGGTGACACAAAGGTCATTAATGAGACCAAGGCATCTTACCTTGCTGGAATCAAATGAATACAAATATTTATATGGCCTAGTGATCTTAAGATTCAATTTCTCCATTATGGCTCGGGGCATTAAATTGTGTGATGCACCAGAGTCGAGCATGGCATTGTGAAGAATTTTATCAAGGATATTAAGACTAACATAGAAAGGGGGAACATTTCCATCTTGGGGTTTACCTTCTACTTCTAGACAAAACCGCAGTTGAGGCTTTTCATCGGCAAGGTTTACGATATCTGTTCTTCCTCCTACTTTTAAGGCTTTCATTACTTGTGTCATGTATGCATTCTTATTCATCAGTTCAGTGAGGGGGATTGAAATTTTAACTTTAGCCAATTCATTTTCTATGTTGAAAGAGGTTTGTGGCTTCTCTGTTTCCTTGATGTTTTGATCCTGTTTTTAAAGGATTTCTTTTTTAGCATCTTCTTTGGATTGACTGGAGGAAGGAACATCTTTAGTTTGATTAGAAGAAGGTATATCAGTGTAAGTTTTCTTGGGTTGATTATCAACAATATTTTTGGAAGGAATGCCATGGATTTTCTTCAGAGGAGTATCAACAGTTTTTCTACTCCTGAGGTTATATTGCCTATGAACTTCCATTATGGCATTCTGATAGCCTTGTTTGTACTCTTTAGACGGTAATGGAATTGTTTATGGTTGTGAAATTAGAAATTGATCTTGCTCTTCTTTGGTCAAAAAGATATGATCAATTTTTGTCTCCCAAAACAAATTAATTTGGTTTTCCTCTAAATATTATTTTGGTTCCACTTCTTCTTCGGCATAGTTTTCCTGGAAAGGAGGCCTAAGTTGCTAATCATTAGGGCCCCTCTATTCCCTTTATTTTATCAGAGGTGGATTTCTCCTGAGATTTTGATTTCTATTTTGAGAATTTCCTTGGTTATCCCTAGGAGGGGTTCTATCAACCACTGTCATTCTCTCCATCATTCTTTCCATGGTTTTGGCTATGTTATATAGTTTTAAGTCTAATGAAGAGGAGTAAGGTTCCTCCTTGATGGTAACCCTTCTTTCCATTTTAATCTTGGCTTTTTTAGCTATTAAATTAGCATCTACTTTGACAACGTTACTTTGCATTTCTTCAACTGTGGTAGGGTCTCTTTCTCTTAATTGGTAGGCCATGTCAACATCAAATCCTTCAGGGAAATGAATGAGGGATAACCCTGGTGGGGGCTTTATAGTAGTTGGAATGGCATTATAGACTCGATTAAACCTATCACAATATTCTTCAATAGTTTCATTGGGCCCTCTTTTTATATTTTTATATTCATTTAAAACCTAGAGGGGATTCTTTTTAGTTTCAAATCTATTGAGAAAATATTGATGAAACGCAGCAAGGTCATTTATGGTAGTTGCTAGTAAAGATTTAAACCATTTTCTTACCTCTCCATTAAGGCTTTGGGCAAAAAGCCTCATCTTCACATCATCTTCATCAACCTCCTGAAGGTCAAAGTAGTCATTCATTTTATCTACATGTTGTTGTGCAGTGATGGCCCCAGTGCCATCAAACTAAGGAATCCTACTTTGATAGTCTTGAGGCATGTTATGTAATTGGGTAGGTAAAACCAGGGGAGCATATCGAGCTGCCATGACTGGTATATGGGGATGAACAACAAATGAACCTGTAAGAGGTGTAGATGTGGAAGGGATTATAACAGTTTGAATTATGGTTTGTGATGTTGATGGGGAGGTAGTGGAAATTGTTGAGGAGATGGAACTAGTGGAAATAGGATGTAAAGATTGTGTAATTGGGGGGGAAACAGAGAATGATAGGGATGAAATCTCAACTGATTGTTGATGTAGGCTTTATGGATAGCTTGGTATAGTCCTGTTACTAGGTCTTCTAATTTTTCAAACTGCTGAAGAGCTTGTTTATCATAATCTTGGTGTGCAGACTGATGTTCAGATTTATATGGTCTTAACACCGACTCACCAATGATGGTTTCACCTACAAAGCTTTCAGATTTGGTTCTCAAAAAACTGAGTTCAGAGGGTAGATCAAATTGAACATTTTCTATGGTAACAAAGCTCTCTAGGAAAGAATTTGCTCTTGGCAGAGGACTATTACTCCCTTGACTTTCGGTCAAGTTTTTCTTCCTCATCAATTTCTCGGGATTATGTAGGATATTGGGAGGATTCAGATCTGGATGTTCTCTGGTATGAATTCTTTTAGGAGCCAGATCTGTATAGTATTAAACACACAATTTCAACTATATACAAATTTTAAAACCTCAAAACATTTATTTCTTAAATATAAATCTTAAATGTTCTTGAAATAAAGTTTTTAAACCAGAGAATAAAATTTCAAACAAAGATATGTTCTTCCCCAATATGGTCGCCAGGATGTTATCACTCCGTAATTTTTTAGGTTGTGGAAAAAAATCACAGATGTAACCACATAACCACTTTGGAAACTAGGAATTTAGCCCTTCTAGTTTCAAAGAGGGATCTCTCTTTATGATTTAGCTTTGTTTGACTGAAGGTATTAAGCTAGCTATTAAGTTCAGGTTTGGGCTTTTTATGTTGTTGGATTGAAACTGGGAAGAAAGGCCATTGGGAAAATGGAGGAACAGGTTTGGGGTGATCAAATACAAAGTTTATAGGCTAACTTACAAGGCAGGGTAGGCAAATTCACTGGATCCTTTAAGATCTATGGTGTGAAGGAGAGGAAAAGATTTAGAGATCCAATTAAAAACAAAGTAGTTAAGAATTCTTATTTTAATCTTCAGTGGAAAACCTAAAAATGATTCTTAAGCCAGAGACAAAGTGTACATTCAAACAAATTTTGTTGTTTATCTTCTTAGAATAATTCAGATTTTAGAATCACATATGAGAATGAAAAGAAAATAAATTGACAAAGACAGATGCACTTCACCAAATAAAAATGACACAAGAATCCTATAATGATTGCATTGTATTACTGAAAATTTGATTAATGGTGGCTCTGTGAGCTGCTTTACAATACAAGTCCTTTTATTCAAACAAGTCCGAACCCTTCATAATTCAAATTATGAAGTACTTATAAAAATATTAAAAAATATATTGATTTTGAAGATCAAGATGGGATCCAAAAAATATCTAACAACTAATTACAAAAGTAGTACAAAAATTTAGCAATTTTGGAACTGCTAGAACAGTTGGCCCTACTATTGAGGATGATTGTTGATGATTGAACCTCCAAACTTGTTGCGCTATTTTCCTGCTATCGAAGAATAAAATTACTCAAGTAATTCACACAGCTTGTCCCATCTGTCTTCAATAGGGATAGAAAATTTAACTAATTTTCTATAGGCCTCATCAACATCTATGTACTTCTGGAAAGTTGGTTTGATAATGAACAAATGTCTGAGCTCATGACTGATGAACAAGTCGAAATCTAAGGCCTCCAGGAATGCTTTCCCTATTATATGCCCCTTTATACCTGCAAATCTTGACTTATCTTGGGCAATAGTGGATATTTTCTCTTGGTACTCTGTCAAGCTCATAAGTTTATCTTCCCTACCAATCAGTTTTGGTAGACCTTTCCTGTTCAGCACTTGCATCTTCTTGTGAAATCTTTGTATGTTGGTTTCTAGACTTTGACACTTATTGTCAAGTTGTAGTATAATGTTCCTCTTGGTGTGCATCCTCTCACTTCTAGAATAGTCTTTGACCTGTATTTAATTCCTAGATGCTCTAATTCTTCTTTATTTTTAGAATTCAAGAATTTAATAAGTTTTGTTGCTTCCCAGGTTTTTGTCCCAAGTCTATTTTGATTTACCTTGCTACCTCTTTGGATCTCTATATCAATTCTTGTTGATAAAAAATAATTTGTATGGAAGGCCATAATTCTATGATGGCTTCATTGTTTCTGTCCATATGTTTTCTCTGGCTTGGGCTAGAGTTTGACCCATAACTGATCCACTCTGCAACTGCTCAATTTTAAGATTAAGTTGATGGGTTTTCTGCAACTCTACCACATCAAAATGATCAATTTTTAGTTTATATTCTGATAGTGTTTTGAGCTAAGATTTTAACTTAACAATTTCTTGTTCCTAAATGGACAGATCGTCCATGGCTATAACAAGTTGACTTTCCGAATCTGATGTCTTTGTTGGTGTTGAAGTTGATGTAGATGCTCCTGGGGTAGTGGTCGCTGAAATTGGCACTGTTGTAAGTGGAACTATGGCCAACTGTGTTGCCTATTCTTTCTCTTTGAGCGGTTTCTCTAGTTCTACTTCCATGTCCCTGATCTAACTGTTTTGTTCAATAACTATTCGGAATATATCCTCTTTCTGCTTTTCCATATCTCTGACTTCTTTACCCCGTGGATCTTTTGTGGTGGGTAATTTTAGTTGCTTCCTCAATGTTGTTATATCAACATCCTTTCTTTTCACCAACTCTTTTGCTTCCTTTACATATTTGGGATTATATCCCAGTTTGATCACCAAGTCTTCAGTGACTTGATCCTAGTATCCTTGGCTAAGGATGAAATTCTTTGCAACTTTAGCTGTGACTGTGTGTTGTTTAATGATACGTGAAATCTAGAGGTAGACATGGCAACATTTTTTAGTGTAGAATACATCATTTCACTAGTTTGTTTGTGCATGTCCATTTGATCTATTCGATGAATTTGTTGTGTATCAAAACTAAACACATATTCTCTGTAATCCACTAGCGTCTTTGGGGCTAGCACTTTAGCTTCAAGGAATGCAATTTGCATTTGATGTAGTTGTCTGCTTCCAAAATTGTGTGTATGTTGTGGCTTTCAGCATCTCATTCCTCTTTTTTATTGCCCTATATTTGGAAAAAATATTAAGCTCAGCAGTATCTTGAGCCAAGTCACCTGTTTGTGGTGTTTCTAGAGGATATTGTGAAACAAAGGAAGATGGAGAGCCTAGAAAAATGTCCTCCTGCCTTCTACCTACAAAGATGTATTCTCATGTTGTCGAAGCATGTTTACCTGGACATGACTATAGTAGTGTGACCTTCATTCTCATGTTTAAAAACTGGTGGTGGATTCTTTTTAGGCTTCTTAGTATAGATTTAAAACTACTTGGCCTTAATTCATGTTACTGGAGAAGAGTCTTCTTCCTTTAGCCTTTTATCATTCCTTTCTTGAGGTGTAGGTGTATGAGAGGTTCATGTTGATATGACTTGTTCTTCGGCCTCTTGCATTGTGTTCTCCTCCCACTGGTCTCGGTTCATGTATTGCTCGATCTCTGGCCGAGGAGTATGTGTGTAGGGAGTAGTATTTTTCTCCACCCTTATCTTTGAAATCATACCAAAAGGGTCATAATACCAAGTGAAGCTCAGTTTGAAATTTAGTTGCTTCAACAACAAATCTGCTTCTTTACCAGTGGTTTTGGTATTGCATACAAAAGGTCCTACCTGTGCTTTGATTTTAAATTGTGCCTTCTTCTTAGCTACCACAAAATGTAAGTCATCCATATGTATCATTTGTCTTGTGTATTCTAATTAGAGTAGGCTCATGGGAACAAATTTTGGCAGCCTATAGGGTGGAAATTCACACCCATAGACTTTGATCTCGGTGTAGTTCTGGTATAAATACTAGTCACCTGTCTTCACCTGGTCACTAAGATGCAAAACCTTCTTAATATCTGCTCCTATCCTAGGCTCCAAATCACTATGTAGCAAACAAATAACTGTATACAAAAATTGATCAACATAGTTTGTGAAAGTGAATTCTATGGAGTTTTTCCTAACCAGAGAGGTCCAATGTATGACTGATTGAGCACTACCCTACTCATCCATATTTTGCAAAGTAAAGGGAAACTTGACTTCTTGATGATAAATAATCATGTAAACTAACACATCAGAATATTTGAAAGCTTCCTCTATAGGAAACTTCATGAATAGTTCATGCATTGCCTCTACAATAAATTCATTGTAATTAAAAACAACAAGTTTCTCACTAGTGGTAAAAATTGACAGGACCCAACAATGGCCTCATCAACCCACTGATTGGACTGATAACCAAGTTGGTATGATATGATGCTAATGATCTGTTTGGTTACCTCAGGGAACATAGAAGATGAGTATGGAGGGTTTGTTTTAGGTAATTGGGCATCTTTAGGAAGAAAGATTTCAAATATTTTCACTCTCTAAGGGAAGGTTTAATTCTTGTAAATCTCTGTGAGAGAGTCTACTGACAGCGGCTTGGAAGACTCCAGAATTATCACTTGGAGCATTTAAGATATGGCTTTGGTTGTTATGGTGATCATAATTTCACCATTTCGACTCATAATCGCTCTTTGGGAGAGTACATAGCTAAATTGACACCAAGAGACTAACTCAGGGAAGTGATGGGTTTGAGGGAACATGAATTGAGGGATGGTAGACTCCCATGGATTTAATTCATCACTTTGATCTAAGAATTTCTTCTTCAACCAACTGTGAAGTTTGAACAAGTTGAATTCACAGTTTGTTTCGGCGATTTTGTACTGTAGATCAACTAAGGGTAGATGATCTAGATCAATAGGAGGGGGTAGCATGGGATTTTCCTCTGGTTTCTTTGTCTTATCCTTAGGGGTTCTACTCTTAGGAGGCATTGTCGATCTTTAAAAGTAAAAACAAAGGGATGAAGACACTTGAATTACCTAGAAAAGGAAACTGACTGCAGAAGGTTTGAGTGGGGTCTCTGATAGCGATTAGATCACTACCGCTGAGCAAATTTCTGGTTACTGCGACAACGTGGAAGATTGAAAGCTTGTACAGGTCGTGAAAAACAGGCGAAAGAAAGGAATTTGTGGTTTAACAATGCTTAATAAGGTAATTTTTAAATTACCATTTATTTTTACCATTACCGAGAGTGGATCTGTTGCAAAGGGAGCCGGATAAATTGATTTGCGTAATGACTTGCTGATGTGGGAAGGGGAGTGCCAGATGGCAGCCTTTGATTGGGAGTGAGACAAATTCTAAGGATAGGTTAGACGGAAGGGAAGGTTGTGGGAGTGGGGTTTGCGAGGCCGAGTTAGCGAATAGTGAGTGGAGTCGGGAAATGACGTTGTGGCGGATAAGGAGTGGTGGAGGGGCGAGCATTCAACGCTGAAGAACTTTTTGAGGGGGGGAAGGTGATGAGTGAAAAGGAAAGGGGGGGTGGGGGAGGCAAATTGCTATGGGACTGACACGTAGCGGGGCTTTGATACTCCCTCCCCGTGGATAAAGTGGGATTGAGATCAGGGGGGGTTCCAAAAACACTTCCCCACCGTTGATCCAAGCGGGGAAGATCTCGACCGTTGAATTGTGGAGTTAATAATCCTGTCAATGAAACTTATTTGTCGGCATTCATACCTTATTACAACCTAAAATATTAAGGAATAATATACACTATTACAAAAAATTAATCATGTTTAAACACATGATCAATTTATTCACAATCAAATTAACTAATTTAAACCAAATTAATCAAATCTAGGGCGCATTTGATTTTGCAAGCCCATTTATTCATTTTTCTAAGGTTTTTTTATTATTTTTTCTATGTCAGTTAACCACGATTAAATGGTGTGATTAACTCCACTAATATAGCTCAATCACGATTAAACTGTGTGATGATTTATTCACTTACCTATCTAAATTTATTTTCGGCCTAATCACGTTTCAACAGTGTGATTAGACTATCTATTTCTAATTCTCCTATTTACAGTGTGGCATTTAAACAAGTTGCACACTTATTTAAAAAAATTCTTGAAGTATGTAATTCTGATTTTTCTTGGTGGCATTTAGACTTGCTCACCTATGGGGACATTTTCATATTATTTTATCTTTTTGTTTTTCTTTTCTTTTCTTTCATTTCTTTCTTTATTCTATTTTTTATGTCCCCTACAATTTATTTTTCTTTTTTCTTTTTCTATATATATATTTTTTGGAAATAAATTTCAAACATGAAACATTATTTACATTTTTCAAATATAAATCATGAGGTGAAAACAACTCATCCTATGAAATATAGGAACCTAACATTATGAACATGTTGTATATGCAATGTTATGTACATATGGTGTCATGTGCATGATTGTACAAGTGGTGTTGTGAGTATGTGGTGTCGTGCACATGTTGTACATGTGGTGTTGTGTGCAGGTGGTGATGTGTACATGCCATGCATATGGCATTATGTACATGTGGTGTCGTGTACATGTGCATGTGATGATGTGTACGTTTGGCATTGTACAAGTGGTACAATGTACATGTGGCATTATGTACACGTTGTGCACGTGGTGTCATGTACATGCGATGTTATGCACACATTGTGTAGGTGATGCTTTTTAAAGGTGGTAATATGTACATGTTGTACATATGGTACTGGTGTACATGTGGTAGTGTATGAATGTCGTACATGTTGTGTTGCAGGCATGTAGTACTATGTATGTTCATTGTGTAGTTGTGGTATCGTGACATGTGTACTCATGTTGTACTCTGTGTAGTACATGGTCTTGCGTTGTGTTGTACGCAAGGTGTAGGTACATGTATTGTGTGGTGTCACACGTTGTGTGTAGATGTATGTGTTGTGTTGTACATTATGTATGTGTACGTGATTGAAGAAAAGAAAAAGACATTGGGTGTTTGCTAGGTGTGATAACCGATCCAGTGTGTGTATAGAAAGAACAAAGGCAAAGTAAGGATCGATGAAAGATAAGTATTGGTATTTTATTTCAGTTTTATTATGCATGTGATCTATGATTCTGACTTGTGATGGTTACATGTGATTTATGATTATGGTTTACGATGATTTCATGTGATTCAAGATTTTTAATTTATGATGGTTGAGTTTGAGCTAACCATATGTGATATTTTTAGATAGAGGAGGAATGACCTGTTGTACAGTTTTATGAACCCAACGTTTCGGACTACCAAGTGAGTCCATCATCAGGGGAGAATGCGTCAATAGATATTCTTAAAATCATAATGATGTATCCAAGAGCTATAATTAGGTTATATATATATATATATAAGTTATTAAATAAAAGAAATAAGAAAATAGGTCGAGAAACAAGATTGCAAGTGTACCTTATTGACGAGCTACCAATGAGGTATGATGTGAATTTATTTCAATTTATTTTAAATATAATGGAAGTTATGTGCTTGGTTCAGGAAACACGGAAATGCCCGGTTGGGTGGTTGAAACTGACTACGAGAATTAGTAGCATAAGTGAAAGGAATTGGAACATGCAACAATATGTTGGTAAAGTACTTCAGGAGTAGGGCCATTGTAGGACATTGGTACCCATTAGTCTCCATTGATCACCATGAGCATGTTGTGAGTGGTATGATGGTTTTAAGGCAAGGATGTGCCTTTGTTTTTGGACCTTCTAATGTGAGGAAACCTTGCCGAGGGATGGACTGCCCAAGATGGGGGTGCCAATGGAACTTGGAAGGTGTGTGACTGCATGTAAGAGGGTGACCGGATTGCCTGAGGGACTGTGTAGCAAAGAAGGTAAGGTCGAGGATATATTTGTTTTGGCCATTATCATTTCCAGATGGAAGCAAATGCATAATGAGAGTGTTCCTTGGAACAATAAGCCGATAATTTTTCACTGAGAGGACAAGTGGCCCAGGATTATAACGTTGGATATTGGAAGCATATTTGACCTTATAGTGGATTCTGGACTTCCTGGGAAGGAGGTGAATCCTGGTATTACTTTGGGGGTGGAGGTGTGAGCCTGTGGATTCCCTTGTTGCGGATGCAGGCATCGTATCATTTTATTTTCTAGTTGAGCAAATGTGCATATGTGTATATGTGTGTATTATTGTAAATATTGTATCGAGCTAGATTTATAAAGCTCCATAGACAGTATGGTTATTTGTAGGTCGAAGCAAATGTATATGTGTGTATATGTGGTTATTATTGTAAATATTCTAATGATTTATGTTATAAAGCTCCAGTAAACGGTATGTTTGTCATGTTTCAACGATGGTCATTATAAATACTGCAACGAGCTATGTTATAAAGCTCCATGGGTAGTGTTTTTTGTTTTCAGTGGTTTTCTAGTTTGTAGGTGTCATTGAACATTGAGGACGGTGTTCCCCAGGGGTGGGGATTCTATAACAACCCTGGTTATTAATTACATGTAAAAATATATAAGACCATTGTCATGGGACACATATTCCAAGCTGAATGGTGAGAAAAACTTCCTAGTGGGGTGTCACTTCGATTTATTATGGCTAAGGAAATTGGCAAAGGAAAAATGGCATTTTATTTATGAAAATAAAGGAAATTAGGAGAAATGGAAGGTGAAAGGTCATAGGTTTCATGTGAGGAGGAAATTGAAAAAAATAAAGGCCTCATTTATAAAAAGGCTTTTCATGATCAATTGGCAAGCTTTTCTTGACAGGTTTTGGTGGAGTTCTCTTCTATTCTCTCTCTCTCTCTCATACTCTTGGACACATAGAATTTTCTTGGAGCACTCTTGGAGGAGTGTGGCATAAATTTGGAGCAAGAAGGCAAAGGAAAAGTAGGAAAGCGCAAGAGGACATCGGGATCAACAGTTACAGTGGGTTTTTCTTGTAGGTATCGAGTTGTATGTATGATTTCCTTGGTAGTTTTGGCATGCATGGCACATGCATGTGGTTTCTGGGTTACGATCTATCATTGGCATGGAAGATTTCCTAGATTGGCAGTGGTTTTTCCTAGCCTTCCCATTTCCTAGATAGCCATGGAGTTGTGTGTTTTACTTTTGTTTTCAGGTTGGTTCTCATATTCCTCTGGCTATGGGTTGAGTTATTAGTTCCTGGAGCCTTGGTTGGACAAACGCTATAGAAGCCCTATAACAGCTTTGATTGAGTTACTAATCCCGGAGCCTTGGTTGGACAAACACTCTAGAGCCTTGTAACAACTTGGGTTGAGTTATTAGTCCTAAAGCCTTGGTTGGAAAAACACTCTACAACCTCATAGCAGTTGTGGGTTGAGTTACTAGTCCTGGAGCCTTGGTTGTAAAAAATGCTCTGGAGCCCTGAACAACTTGGGTAGAGACCAATTTGGTGATGGTTAGTGAAATCAGACTGTGAGGTGGAATCACTGGTTGAGGGTTGAGGTGGTTTGGCCTCTAGAAGACCTGTATGGTTTTGATTAATTTGTTTTATGAGATCCCACATTCATGCTTGGAATATGGCATGGGGGTGAGTGGATGAAGAGAGATTTGGCTCAACTATGTCTATGGTGGGGTGGTACGTAGAAGTCCCAGACTTGGTTCCATTTTTCATATGTTAATAAGAGATCTTTTCCTCTTGTAATTGATGGGTAAATGTACTTGTTATTATGTGATCTTGATGGTTGTTTTATCATTGTTATGTTGTTCGTTATATGCTGGTTATGAGAATGTTTTTATGGCAGTGATGATGTATGGCTCTCATCATGTTTTGAATTGTAAATGAATGAACAATGTATCTATGGCCTAATAGATGAAATTGCAACTAATTTTTTGAGGCATCAATGTTTCTTAGCGATTCTCAGATAAGTATGAGATACCTATGCTCAGTTTTGCAGTTAAGACCTGTAGATTTCATATTTGTGATATGTTTAACTAAATACATGTCATGGCTATAGGTGTCCAGTCTAGTCCTTGTTGATGTTTTTGCAAATGTATCTTTGTTCCACTGGAAATTGCATTCCTGAAGGTGTCATTGAGTTTTGGGCAGTGACCTGGGCCTAAAAAAAGTGGCACAAATCCTAGAGACTCAGGCACAACACTGGGGGAAAAATTCCCCAGAAGCTCCCTTTCCCTTTCTCTTGGAGCATCTAGATACTCTCAGACACACCCTTGTCCATATCAAGGGAGAGTCCAAGGGTTTGATGCACTAAAACTTCAATTGGTCTTAAGGGTTGGTTACCTGAGTGGTTGGGATGGCTCTTGGGAGTTCTGTTGTTGATCTGGAAGGTGTGTGTGATGTGTTATGTCGGTTCCACTTCCTTAACTAACACATAGGGAGTCGAATCATATCATAGTAACTTCTTGTCACATGTTTACCTCAGTTGGATGGTTACTTGGTTAGATGTGGGAGGAGGATGTTACACTTGGAATTCTCTGCAAGACGATGTCAAGGAACAATATAACCTTGTTGGGAGCTATGAATATAAGTACATGAAATGGACACACTGTGATGGGGAAGGGACCAAGAAGTGTGAGAGTTCACAAATTTTGTTCATACACTTCACACAAAGTTGGGTTTTAAGGATTCCAAGTAGAATCTAGTACTCAAGTACCGTGATTGTCTACACAAATAAATTTAGGACAAGATGGAGTTGCTAGACATCTCCTCGCTTGGCACCGTATATCAATATTTTATTAAGATCGAAAATTCAAACAGAAGAAGCAAGACTTTGGATCTGTGAATTTAGAACAAGGAAAAGGCACCCCCAAACTGCTAAACAAAGGACAAAACTAAGGTGATGTGACCCAGGAAAACCCATTGTAATCACAAGCAAATAACAACACCACAAAGACAAAGAAGGACACAGGAAAATGGTGCGAGTTCCACAAGAGTCCCACTCACAACATAAATGAGTGTCGCACCAAGGAGTCACTAGTGGCCGAGCTAAAGGCTTTAAAGTCATATGCATGTTTTGACTTTGAGTCAGAACTTGACAAGGGAAATGACAAAGGGAAGAAGATTATCGATGCAAATCCTAGCACCATTGTTGCCACCGCCAAGGTCCATAAGATTAATCCTGAAGATATAGAGGAAGGGGAGCATCTCTTCCACTCACAGATGTGGGTGAAGGGATCTCCGTTGTAGTTCATTATCGACAGTGAGAGCCAAAAGAACCTCACCTCAACCGAGGTAATTAAGTGGTTGGTCCTACCAACCACACCACAACTACAACCATACACAATAGGGTGACTCCACCAATGATGAGATCTACGTGTCAGCCAAAAATGTCACCTTCCCTAGAGCATCAAACACTTCGTAGCTGAGGCACTGTGTGATGTTTCTCCTCTTCAAGTCTGTGATGTGTTATTAGGCCAACCATAGTTGTAGAGGCGGCATGATGTGTATGAGTCCAGGCCTTACACCACTATTATTACTTTAGGTAGTAAGTTATACAGGATACCAAAGTTAGCCTCGCCTACTACCACATCTTTGATCTTTGTTAAGCAATGCAATAAGATAATCTCCCAGACTGGGAAATTTTTTTTCTTTCTGATTCACTCTTGAAGTAAGGGGAATATCACGGTGGCATCCATAGCCCCCAAGAATGGTTCCACCACGCAGCAAAAGCAAGTGGATAAGGTCATGGAAGAATACAAGGACATCTTCTCCTCACCCACAAGGGTACCTTTGCACTATCAGGTCAAGCATTCGATCAACCTGACTCTCAAAGCACCACTACCCAATGGGCTTATATATCGCTACTCTATTCTAGAAAATGAAGAAATACAAATTCGCACATGTACAGTGTGAGGTTGATAAAGCAACTGAGTTTAATGAATGCATCCAACACATCCACCAACAAGTTTACGACATCTTAGATAAATCCAATGCCAAGTACAAACAATGGTATGATCAACATCGAGTGCCACACAAGTTTCAGGGGGCGACAAAGTTTAGTTGCATTTGTAGAAATAATGCCTTGTCGGAGCACATTGAAAGCTCCGACCACTCTGATACGAACCTTACACCATCACCAAGTGATCCAGGTGGATATTGGTGGCCACCCACCTATTCCACCTAAACCTCTAGTTAGATTCATCTGTTTCCTTGTTTATTTCAGCATTTACTATTTTTAGTATTTTTTGGGTCCTGAACTTCCAAAGCAATTTGACCCCTAAACAACGTTTTTTTGAGGTTTGCAATAAGCCCATAACCTTAGGTAGGGGCCTACCTACCGTAAATCCTATAGTTCTCGGAGAGACCTTTCCAACAAGGTATTGTACACACCAAACGGAGATAATATGACCAAGTTACCATCCCAGGAAGTTGGTTGCTCAACTAACCCCAACAGGGCCCACAAACTCTTATTGTTCTGTCCCCTGAGGTCAGGGTTTTGGTTGTTTACGGTTTTACCTTTCTGTTTAATAATAAATAGGCCCTTGATCCTCATTGTAACATAGTTCAGAGGCATGTAGCCGCCACATCTCTTCTCAAAGATAAGCTACCATCGCCCGAGCTAGTTTATTTCCATTTTGTTTGTAAGCATATTTCAATGTTATGATATTAATGAAATGAAGTGTCATTTCTGCTACATCTCTATATTTATGGTTATATCTGTAATTTGTTGCATTCTTGTTTAAGTTCGAATCACCAAGTTTGTGGGAGACAATGCTTTCGAGCTCATAATTCCCACATTCCTTGGCCTACACCCAGTATTCAATGTGGACCACCTTTAGCCATACTTTCCACCATTACTGGACACATTAGACATTGTCAAACAATTAACACCAATAGAGCTCAGCTGATACTGCATGGAACAAGCCATAACTAATCGGATCATAGACACACAGATCAAGAACACTCGCCAACAAAGGATTCAACTATATCGAGTTGTCAACGCTGACCAACTCTTGCACCAAGGCAAGTAGTTCACCAAGGACCGAGTTCAACAGAAGTTTCCCCATCTCGTGGAGGCGCTAAACGTAATGGAGATTGTTACTTCTTAAGGTGGGAGAACTAATCCAGGTGGATATTGGTGGCCACCCACCTATTCCACTTGGACCCCAAACACTATTTCCTTTCATTTTCCTTAATTCTAGCACAACTTTCTATTTCTGGCAGTTTTTCGGGTCTTGAACTTTCAGAGGCATTTTGAGGCCCTAAATGATGTTATTTTGCAAAATTCACCAATCACGGACGCCACTCGTAGGGAATTTTCAATAAAATTTGTTGTCCTCAGATAGATCTTTCTAACGAGGTATCGTGCATGCCAAATATAGATCATATGGTCGAATTACAACCCCGGGAAGTTGTCGTTCCAACTAATCCCAACGAGGCTCAGAAACTTTTGGTGCTTCATCTCCTAAGGTTAGGTTTTTGGATGCTTATGGTTTTCCCTTATTCTCAATAATAAAAAGGCATCTAAGCCTCATTGTAACACAATTCAGAAGACATTTAGCCATCACATCTCTTCTCAGAGATAAGCTACCATCACCCAAGCTAGTTTGTTTCCATTCTACATGTAAATAATTTTAAGTGTTTCTTATTAATGAATTGATGTTCAATTTTTGTTGTAGCTATGTGATTTTGTTTAAATTTGTAATTCATTTCATTCTTGCATTAATCTATATCACGATCATTTTGTGCCTTTTTTTTCCACTAATGTATCTCTTGTAGTTGTTTCTAATGAGCATGATGCAATTCCAAGGAAATTTTATGTGCATGAATCATTGTATTCGAGTGAGTTCTATTGATATTTCTTCTTTATTTTCCACACAATCTCTATTAGGGTCTTATTCGTTGGCTTCATTAACTCCTTGTATTGAGTTTTCCCCAATGGTAATCGACTGTGGTGCACAGGCTATGGAAAACGGTCCTCCTTTGGGGAAACATTCACTGAATATTCAATTTGGATATTTCAAGGGGGATCTCTCTCCCACTAACTCCATTGACAATGACCAAGATATTTTAAAACATAACCTCATTTTAGAATTAAAACCAGTCTCTACCCATTCATCCCTCTCTCCATTAGGTGATTTGTCCATTAACCCTTTGCCCCAACATAATATTACCATTAGAAAGAAGCATGGTGGTAAATCTAATAGGGTTTCATTTGCAAAACTCTCTTCTTCTACCATTGTTGTTAATTTTTTAGTGGGTCAGGATTCACATATTGACTCGTCCCCTGTGGGTGATGATTCTCAAGAACTTAGAGAATTTTTACCCACTCAAAAGGTTCCTCCACAAAGATCATGTCTATAAACAATTGGGCATTGGGGGGTGTCCAAAAGAAACTATCCCTTTTCATTTGATTCGATTTTATCATCCATCGTTCATCCTTTTAGTAGAGACTATAGCCGATAGGGAAAAGGCATGGTCATATTTGTTGAAAATTTGTTCAGTTTGGTGGGTTTATGCAACAAATGCTTCCAGACTATCTAGTGGTTTAATTTTTATGTGGAATCCAAAGGTGTATAATTTATTGGCTTATAATACATTTGCATGCATTTTTCTATCGAGTTTTTCTAGGGTTTCATCATTACGTCTTCATTTATTAAATATCTATGCACCATATGTTTCCATATAGGTGTTTTGGAATGAGTTGGATTATTATGATCTACTAAAAAGCTAATTGATAATCTTGGCTGGTGATTTCAATTTGACTATGGCCACAATAGAAAAGTGGGGCTCCAGATGCAAGATGGACCCATTGGGGGGTTACTTTAGAGGCCTTTTTGGGAAAAATCATTTGGTGGATATCTTATCAGATCGTCTGGTGCCTACATGGAAGAATAGACACTCTAGATTGGATGGTATTGTGAAGAGTTTGGGCCATTTCTTGGAACGTGGTAACCTAGTATCATGAAGCAATTTTTCTCCAATGGTGTGGTGAAAGTGATTGGAGGGGTCTTCCTTTTAAATTCAACCATTCCTGACTAATTTTAGTGAGGGAATCTGAAAAAATTAGTTCGGGATACTTAAACAAGATCTAGGGAAAATATAGATATCTTTCTTATGGATGTGGTGGGTCGAAAAATCTATGAACTTAAAAAGGTGGTAAAAAATTAGGAAAAGGCAAAAAAGAGGAATCATATAAAGGAATTTATAGACAACAATAAAAAAATTGTTGGAAATTTTAGACCCATCCACGGTAGATTACTTTTGTGAATCAAATAAGATGTTGGCCTTGGTACTTGAAGGTTGTAGACATAAGAATTTAATGCTACAGGAGGAAGAATGGCGGCTAAAAAGCTATGCCATCTAGATTGTTGGGGGGACAAGAATTCAAAATTCTTTCATCATTTTGCCTCAAATAGGCATAGGAAAAATTCCATATGGTGTCTGATGGATATAAAGGGTAGGAATATACCCTCTCTCAATGATCTTCATCATGAGGTTGTTTGTTACTTTATTAATATGTATCGTCACATGGAAGGGGTGGACTTTGCAAATCAGTTGGAATACATGTAGGTTTATCTAAAGATGTTCATTGATGATGACAACATAAATGTTGGGTGGGAAATCACTTTGGAGGAATTGGTAGTGGTTTTAAAAACTTCAGCCAAGGATAAAAGCCCATGGCTGAACGGGTGGTCGGTGGAACTATTCATACATTTCATTGATCTCACGGGTCGAGACTTGTTACAAATGGTAGAAGAATCAAGGACTATATGTAAAATCTCCGGTGTTTTAAATTCTACTTTCATTGCATTGACACCCAAAGTTACAAATGTTGCAACTTTTACGGATTTTAGGCCCATTTCACCATGCAACACCGTCTACAAGATGATTTCTAAGATTATTGCAACCGTGATTAAAGCCACACTATCAAAATTTATACCACCTGATTAATTCGGGTTCCTAGAGCATCAACGGATCGAGGGTGCAATGGCTATTGCACAAGAATGCTTATATTCCATCAAGGTTAAAAAAAAAGTGTGTTTTTATTGAAATTAGACTTAATTAAGGTATACAACTATGTTATCTAGGTTTATTTGAGAATGTTTCCACATAAGATTGGCCTATTTATTATGGTTGTTGATTAGATAATGGCGTGCATCACTTCATAAAAATTTGCAGTTTCAATAAGGTATACAAATGTGTCATGTAGGTTTATTTGATAATGGTTTTACATAAGATTGGCCTATCTATTATGATCATTGATTAGATAATGGCATGCATCACTTCAGTAAATTTTGTGGTTTTAATAAATGGTGTTCCATCCCATTTCTTCAAAGCATCATGTGTACTTATGCAGGGATGTTCGTTGTCCCCACTCTTATTTCTGCTGGTCATTGATGGTTTGGGTTGGAAGATCTTAGAGGTACACTCTAGTGGTCTATTTTCAGGGTATTGGATCTCCAGGAATATTTCCATTACCCATGTTATTTTTGTGGATGGTGTTCAAATCATGGGAGAGGTCTCTATTGTTGAATGGAATACTTTGCATCAGATTATATATAATTTCGGTGATGCTTTGGGTCTCTACTTAAGTAAGACAAAATCTTTATTGGTTGTTGCGTCCTACATTGGTGATTGCAAAATTACTTGAGGTTGAGGTTGTTTCGATGGATAACAGGTTCAAGTATCTAGGTTTATTTCTTAAACCTGATAAATATGGTATAATAGATTGGAGTTGGTTGATGGATAAATTTGAAAAAAATATGTCTGAATGGTCACATAAGTGGCTCACTTTAGGTGGTAGGTTGGTCCTCATTCCGGCAGTCATGCAGAGCATCGTGGTCTACTGGATGCATCTCTATTTGTTACCAAAAAATATCCTTAAGCGAATATATGCACATATCTCCAATTTTTTATGGGTTGGATTCAGGGATGCAAAAAAAATACATCTCGTTCATTTGGAGGTCATCTCCATGGGGCAAGAAGATGGGGATTGAGGTTTAAAAAATATAGACCATTTTCGATGGGCTCTGATGGTAAAGGGTTTATTGCGCGCCTTACATGGCAATGACATTTGGCAGAGGATTATTAAAGAAAAATACTTGAAATCGTTGTCTTTGAGGTCATGGTTAAAGGATGGCGCCATGGTTCCTTCCTTAAAACCATACATCTAGAACAATTTGATGAAAGTAAAACAATGGTTGTTTGGGAATATGAGGTGGGAGATCGACTCAGGCACTTTAGTGTATATTGGACTAGATCCCATTAGGGCTTTTATTGGGGATCATTCTTTGTCGGAACATCTCATCCAATATTTACACAATTTGGGTATTTACTTTTTAAATCAAATTCGGTTAAATGTTGTTCCTTTCATAGTATGTCATTCTTGGTCTCAATCTTGGGATCTTGGCTTATTTAAGGATTCGGTGTTTACATGGGATCAATATGTACATAATTTGCATATGGATGGTATATATCTTTATAAGGAAGTCAACAAATTCACACGGGATGGAAAGAATAAAAAAGGACATATCATGGTACAGGAGGCAAATAGAGATATCGCTCTTGCTCATAATTTTATCGTGGTTCCTAGGTGGTTTCAAAAAATATGGAATTGGAACCTTCCTCTTAAACTTAAATGCTTTGGTTGGTTGGCATGGAAAAAAAACATCTTAATGTGGGACAACTTATGTAGGAGGGGTTTCAAGGGGACGAGGAGATGTTTAATTTCTGATTCAACATGTGAGGATGTATCCCACCTTTTTATACATTGTCCTGCTATGATCTCCGTTTGGTTAGGTGTGTTGTATATCCTAGAGATATCTACGTACTAGAATAATACTTCTTTGATGCATGTATTCAAGATTGGTATTTAGGATTTAAGGCTCTATGCACTCATCCTTTTTACATTATCTGGGGCATTTGGAGGTGTATAAATGAAATAATTTTTTAAGAGTCTCCATTGAACATCAAGAGGACGTGCATAAAGATTGCTACTTTCTTCAACAAAATCGGGTCAGTGAAGGAAAAAGAATCTGCGAGATGTTTTCAACATTTAAATATTTAGAGTAGGTTCCTTGTGGGGTTCTTTAATGGGGCGACCTGCAATGATAACTGTGGAAGTGGGGCTTATATAGTTTTAATGCCAAGCACTTATTTTCATTTTTCCTAAAACAGTGGACTGGATTCAAATACTCATGCAAAGATTATTGCCCTTTGATGGGTTCTATATTGTGCATAGTGGTTGTCCATCGAAAAAAATGGACATATTTGGTGACTCAAAAGTGGTATTGGATCTGATGTAGACATCTTTCGAATCTCCAACACTCATTAATTGGATGAAGAGAATTAAACTAATGATGGTTATTTTTTGGACTAACATTTACACATATATAGAGGGAGCATAATGTCATGGTTGATACATTGTCAAAGGATGGACACACTAAACAACATGGGAAATTATTTTCAATGCTTATCGCAACGATAAATTCCATAGATTAGGGAAAATCCTTATTGCTTAGTCACTCTGCTACTAATATGGTTTCTTTGGTTTTCTTCCTTGCTTGTTTTTTTTGAAAAGTTATGTGATGATTGGAACATATTTGTAATATTTGGATAATCTACATTCAGATATAAATACAAGATGGTATGTGTTTAACATTTTTTTGTGAATATTGGCCTACGGTAGATATGGTACATTTCATGGCACTTGATCTAGATGTGAAAACTTTTTTATGTGGTCATGACAACTAGTTTAATATGAAGAATATCTACACAATATGTTAAATGTAAACAACTTTTTATTAATAGAATGTTGGTTTTTTCTTTTATGAAAAAAAAAAGGTTGTACAACATGGAAGACAAGAAGCTTCATAAAATTGCATCAAACTCTAGCTAAAACCTCCTTCGACTCAAGTAGGGATGGCATAAGGATGCTCGATCTTGCCTAGACCACCAAGGGATAAAGGAAGAGATATTTTGTAGAAAAACGATAATAGTAAAAGTATTGTTACCTTAAAGTTTAAGGATAAATTCTAGTGTGATAAAGAATTGGCGGGAAAAAGCAAATTAAGATATTCAAGGAGGTGATCAACACAAATCTTGAAAATCAAAAGCATATCTATGTCTTGACCAATATAAAGAAGAAAATAAACATCACTAAAATGAAACCCAATTCTCATCATCTGCACAATGAAATTGGATGTCAGCTAATTCTTAAATCCCTCGGGATGAAAGAGTTTGTCACCTTTGTGCCACTGAAATGGTCGAAGATGAAAAAGACTTTCTCTTAAATTGTCCATCTCATACTCAGATTAGATCTAAATTTCTAAATATACGTCTCACTACGAACCTTCTTAACCTTTTAAATTAGTAAAATTGTGATAATATTGAAACATTCTTCTCAATGCTTTTCAAACACAAAAATAAAATTTTACAGAATTTCAAGTGATATTTTACATTTCAAGTGATATTTTACATTGCCAAAATTTGATAAACCATTTTTTTTAACCATAATGAAAATTTTGTATTTATATGCTTATTTGTGCATGGATTGCAACAAATATATCATGTACTACATAGCTATATCTTCAAAATTTCTTTTTGAGCCCTCTTATCCACCAAAACTACATTTTTTTCTAGAGAGACTCCAAGCTAGACAACCAAAAATGTGGTTTTGTAGGTATGTACCTTACAAAATTGATCCACCAAAAAACAAAATTTACATGTCATACTATTACCAAGTGGTAATGCGATTCTTCATAATTGTGCAATGCCAATCCATTTAGTTTTAAGGAATAGGAGAGGGATTGATTGGACCATTGAAATTTAAATCTCCTAATCTTAATTTACACCTTCATTAGCACATAGTCCACATCTTTATTGAGATCACTAAGAACATAGAAATATGTTATTGAAGTTCCCTTCAGTTGTTTTGTAATTCTTTTCATAAGACTTTATGATGTTTTGTCCCTCAGAGAGGATCCCTTCACCAAATGCTAAATGAGAAGGAGGGAGTCTCCCAAAACAATGAGAGAAGCCACTAGTTTTCTTTGGCTAACTAAATGCCCTAGTAAAGGGTATAAGCTCCAACTTAGTTGTTTGTAATGCATCCTAAGCTCCATTAATACTCTAAAACTTTAACTTTCTCAGGGTCATAGAGCAACCTTGGATTAAAAGAATAAATAAAAAGAAGAAGAAAAGAGCAAACCACCTACTTTATAATTGCACAAGAGGCAATCCAATATGGGGGAGATGTTGTAGTGTCCATAAATGAATGTAAACATTTAAACGTTGGCTTAATATGGGAAAGATATTGTATTCCCAAAATGAAACATTAGATTAAATAATAATAATAATAACAAAACATAATGTGCTTCACGGACCTTGACTACTCTGTGCATAGAATATTTGTACCAGGCAAATCTACCAGAAGGGATCAACTTCCTACCGACTCAAAATTGAGCCTGACCCCGAGAGTGTCAAGAGAATTGAACCCGTGACCTCTCAATAGCAAAGATGCTTTAATGATGGGAACTCAACCAATTGAGGCAACCCTCAAGGCTATAGAAATGTTGATTTATATAAATATAAATAATATTATTAACAAGAGGCACATGGTGGCAATGTCACTGCTCTTGTACATTACTACCACGTGGCTTTTGTTTGGTAAAACATGGAAACTTTGCCAAATTTTGTAACCTTGAAATAAAGAAAATGTTATCTTCAATTGAAACTAAATTCAAAGCACTAAAAAGATCTCTATTACAATCAAATTATGAAATTGTATATTTAATAGTTACAATTTCATTAATTCAACATATTTTTTAATTAAATTTCAAATAAAAATATTAATTTTCCTATATTATTTTGAATGAAACAAAGAAATTCAATTTATTACATATTTAATTTGCAAACCATGAAAACTTACTTACTCAAATCTATAATTATATCTGGAATACATAATTATTATGCTCACAAATCAGATAGGCAAAGCCAAATTTCTCATAACAATCCATAATTACCTATAATTATACATGGAATACATAATCATTATGTTCACAAATTAAATAGGCAAATCCAAATTCCCATAACAATCCATAATTACGCGATGTTTTTATGTGACTTGGCCAATTCCATTCTCACAAAAAGCCAGATAAAAAAACAAATATTTAGTGTTTTGTTTTTGGTTTTGTGAAAATTCTGTGATTGACTCTTTGTTTGCATTTTCGGAAACAATGGTAGTAGATTCTATTTTTGAGAGAAAGTAGCAGATTATATATTTGGAAAACAAATTCTCGAGTGCAAAATAACATAGGTTAAATATTGCATGTCATAATAACATATCCGTAGGTGATTTTGAAATTTTCAAATTGACAGGTTATATATATATTGTTATTTTGAAATATTTAAAAATAGTTTTGTTTGTCGTTAAAAGGTTGCATTGGAAAAATTTGAATGGATAGAATATGTATAGATATCTCTAAAATTAAATTATTATTATAATAAATTTTCATAAATATAAAAATATTTATTGGAAGAGAGAGGATATGCATAAGTAATAATTACCAATTCTAGTTTAATTCTCTCATATTCAAGAGCTTCCTTTTTTTACGCAAAACAAAACAAAGAAATGCATATGTAGTGGACTAGGATTTCTTTCACATTCAGGGGAAAATTATAGTAAACCAACACTCACGCAATGCCTACACACCACCTGAAGCAAGAATCACACAGAAAAGCTTCCACGAGTTACTAGGATAGTTAAAAGTGCAAAATAGACTCTTAATAATTAATATAAAAAGAGAGCAAAGAGAGGCCACTTGAAGCTATAATATAGTATGTGAGTACTTAGAATTGCATTGAAAGGGAGAGAAGAGAATAAAAATATTTTCTAGATTTAAAGAAACCATAAATTCTAAAACAATCATCATCTATTATGAAGTGTGTGATATGAAGCACAAAAATTTTAAAAGGGAATAGCTGTACGAGAACAAGATTCCTTTGGTACAAATTACCAATAAATGATTCCTTTATCTTGGGATGAACAAAGAAAAATTATCAAAAATCAGACATCATGAGGCATATTTTCTCGATCACAAGATTAATAGCTAGATTGTATATATTTTTTTCTCCATGGCAACAATTCTAGCGATATCATATTACATTTGTCTATAAGAAAAAAGAAAGAAAGTAATAGTGTAGCTATAAGATTGGTTACTTTAATATATAGGAAAAAAACATTGTTTCTTCTTGCTCGTGGCAAAAAAATAATTTGAAGGTTTTTTGGTAAACAAAAACATATCTGGTACAAATTTGTACAAGAACAACACTGTGCAAGGAATATGCACGTTATTATCGCTAGTACTGGCAGAGTTCTTCTGCAATTGATAGAGTTTTTCCAAGTGGCAGCGCAACAAAATTTGAGTTTGTCCAAGTGGTAGCGAAATCTATGACAATGAGTAACAGGTAAATATTAGTGCAATAAAACAAATGCTAATATAAGATTTATGTTATTCAAATTATTCAATAAATAAATGAACTTATCAATGATGTGTTGTTCTAGGTAGACACATCCATTAAGAACAGTGAATCCAGAGGAATCGGTGTTGAATGAAAGCTTTTTTATAGTGGCTTTATGTCAACAATTATGTTATTGATTGTCAAAGTGAAAATGCCATGAACAAAGAGCTTTCACAAATTGAACATTGTGGATGATATGTTTTCCATATATTCTTGGAAACTTGTCTCAGCAATTATTGGACAGAGTTGTTGGAGTTGTGGCATTTGCAATTTGCAATCTATTTTGCTGTCACATGTCTCTAATATGCAATCGACAGTGGAATGATATGTAGTTGTTGTACTTTCTTTGCACAACATGCAATTTGCTGAATTTGGAAGCATGGGATCTTAACATTGAGCACAAATTTTCTCATAGGGTGGTGAGAAAACATTCTTTGGTTTGAGTGTCCCTTGTACCTGTTTCAAAAGTGAGTATAATTATTAAGGTTTGATAGAAAAAATATAAACATTTTGAACAGAAGGTTGGATGTCCATAGAATGTAAAAGGAAAAAGCAAGTAAATACATGTGTTGTTGATTTAATAAACGACAATAGGCGTCCTTTTGCACAACTATCATTAAGAACATCAATGAAAGTTGTTGTTGTTGCAGATCATAACATTTGGCATCCTTTTGGACCATTTCTAACAATATTATTGAATAGATAAAGTGCTTTGTTTTTGGATGCAAGCTCATGCTTTATGGCAAGGAAGTCTTCTTTGTAAGTTTCATTCAATTGCAACTGGAATTAGATGCAAAGTTTTGAGTATTAGAGTTATGGAATATTGCAATTATGGAAACATAATGTTTTATTTTTATGTCGTTTGACAAGGAAAGAAAAATCATAGCAATAATTATTGAACAATGTGCAATAGAATTTGGAGAATGTTTTCATGTAAGAATTGACTTACAACAGTTGTATCATAGGTAGTCTCACCGTCTTTGATACTGAGCTCAAACTGCATGTTGTTTTTGTGCCATGCTATAACAACAACTACAACAGAATCGACCAGATATGTCTCATTTGACATAAGAAGGTTTTTTATTGTTGTATCTGGAGCTAGTCTATGATTGTTACAAACTTGGGGCACTATTTGCATTGAACTTTTTTCAGTTAAGACTATACAACTTTTTGTATCTCCTCTCTCATAGACCCCTTTGCTTCTCACTACAAATTTTGTAATATAGATACTTTTTCCAGGACAAAACTTGTCACGGAATTGGTCTATAAGACTATTGCTTATATTGACTGTAATTGTCAGTTGACCGCTTTTGTCTACAAGATCTGCATGCACTAGTTGTGTTTTCACTGGTGAATTTGGATTTCTGGTTTGCCCTGGCCCATACACTACAAGGACATCACCTGCAAAAGCATTTGTGTGTGCACCTATGCATAATTGTATAATTGAGCAAGGAATGGTTTGCACAGTTTTTAATCTGTGCAATTTTAACAAAAAACAGTTAGTGTTCATAAATTCACATTTGACATAAAGCAGTAGTAGTTGGGAAAGTTGCATATTACTAAATTGAGTAGGAAATCTCACCTCTTTGTATCTTTCTCTTTTGTCACTTCTGCATCTGGCAGTTGGGAACCAGGGTTATTGTTTTCCATGGTACTGTGAAATATGTCAATGACTTACTGACATTAGTTGCAAAGGAATAACTTAAAATTTGACATAATTGTATAAGAATAAACGGAGGAAAAAAAAAAAAGGTCTCTGAGATCAAATGATTTGTTTTGCCAATTTTTTTGTTTCCAAAGTTGTAAATAACATAGAGTGTTAATGTTGATTTGTTGTTGATTTCATTTGTGCAATGCCATTTAGCAAAAGTTGAAATAGAATCAAGATATATTTTAAATGGATTAACGTAACAGTGAATTGAACATTTTTTTATGCTTTTTTTGTTGATTGCTAAGATTGAAACAATAATAAAGGCATAGCACAGTTGTACATTGGAAATAGATACTTGTAATGTATGTAAGGTGAATATCTATCTATTTCAAAATGACCAAATTTGTTAGAGATCATGAATTTTGGAGTCAGACAAATATGGAGAAGAAGGAACCAAAAGCCAAAAGATCAAAAATAAAAACAATGCAATGAGAAGAAATTGGTTTGTCCATATTAAGCAAAGTTTGAAGTGCGTTGTAAGATGTAATAGAATATTTATTGTTGGAGAAAATGAATCAAGAATAGCTCTTGAAACAATTATTGTAGTAAAATCATTTTGATAAGAAGAAACTACAACAACAATTCCATAAATAATATGCATAAGATTATATCAAATGCCCGTAGTGGCAGTAAATTGATGTACAAAATTACTCTTAGCCCTAGTTGTTGGTATATTGCTATTGATTTAGAGAATTTGTTGTTCATCTCTTGTTACAATTTGTTTTTGGTTTGAATTTATGCATAATGCATAACTATAGTACATAAGGAAGAGAAAAACGAACTAGGTGATGTTGTTTGTGGGGAGAGAAGTGGAAATAGACAATCTTTTGAAAATGGAGCATTTGTATCAATGTTCAATGATTTGTAGAAGAAAAAAATGATTGGAAGTTTTATCTAACACATGATTTGGAAATTAAAGGAGGTATTTGAAGGCTAGTGCATAGTGTGTTTCACACGCAATAGGGACATGAAGAGGAAGAAATCATTGGAAGAACAATTATTTACCTTGTTGTTCAATAGATTAAAAAATTAAACGAGCAAATGTATACAATAGACAACTCAAAAATCAATGTACATTTTAGAGAGCGGTGTAGATATTGATATAGATGTAGTAACTATAGCTAAAGACTAAACAAGAAGACACATAAACAATCTTTTGAAAAGGGAGCATTTATATCAATGTTCAATGATTTGTGGAACAAAAAAAATTGACTGGAAGTTTTATCTAACACGTGATTTAGAAATCAAAGGAGGTGTTTGAAGGCTAGTGCATAGTGTGTTTCAGACATAATAGGCATAGGACGAGGAAGGAATTTTTATAAGAACAATTATTTACACTGTTGTTCAATAGATATAAAAAAAAAATTAAATGAGCAGATGTATACAACACACAACCCAAAAATCAATCTACATTTTAAAGAGCGGTGATATTGATATAGATGTAGTACCTATAGCTAAAGACTGAACAAGAAGACATCCATATGTTAGCCATGGTATACATCTTAACAATGAATATTAAATATTTACATTTATGGCAATCCAAGTAGGTTGTGTGCGTGAGGGACCTAATGTGCAGAAAATTGAGTGTCAAAATCCAAGTGCGGTGAATTTTGAAAGTGTGGTTTGTCCATGTATGCAAGGATAATGGAGAGCATACAAACAAAGTAAAATGATTTACAATGTAAAAAGGCTTTTACAATAATACAACATGGCATAGTTTCTTGTACTTGTCCTATTGTTCCATGGTTGATAGGTGCAAAGCGCTCTTTATGTGACTGTGAGACAATGTGTATTGCATGCTATTGTTTCAGACAGTAGGAAAGTTAAGTTGAAATGAATTGTCATTAAATTCAAAAGTTATGCCTATTGGATAAGCCAAGAGAAAAGTTATTAGTATTGTAGATTTGCCAATATGGAGAGCTTAAAGACGAAGTTCAAAGTTAATTATTGTACCACTTATTTGTAGTGTTTTTATAGCTTTTAAATAGTGGTCTATAGATGAGATTGTACAAGTTGCATTTGCAAATAAAATTGAAATATGGGTTAAGTAGATGATTTATTCTCTAGGTATGATGCATATATTGTTATCCTTGTTTTTCAGTGTCAAAGGTTTGAGAACAAATATGATCACTTGACATTTTCCTTCAGCCAAATTAACATTGCAATAGTGGTTCAAGTGTACAACGAAGGTACGATGAGGCAAATAGTGCGATGGTCTGTCCAGTAGGCATTAAAGACATGGAAGGAGATAGAGCTATTTGCAAGATTTGTCCAAAAATGGTCAATCATCGAGCTATAATCAATTGTTGTGTGTAATTTGAAATTATTATGTTGCATAAATGACAATAGGTTTTTCTGCCCACAACTATTATGTAGCATGTTCATATTGAAGTCACCAACAATAGCAATTTGATAGTTTGTTGGCATGTGTTTTAAAATGTATTGATCAAATCAATGGTTTCCTCAGTTGTTGCATTTGGTGTACAATAGACATTTGCAATTGCAATAACACGTTCTGGAAAATGGAATAAAGCAATTATTGATTCAATATGATTTGTTTTGTACATGAAGACATTGTGAATTGTGAGGTTTCTTGTGTAACATGTTAGAATTCCATGCAAATGCAATAGTTGTATGTGATTATATTTTTCTCCGAACATTGGGTTTGGTGGACGCGCACTTGTTTTTGTTTCTTGGAAACAAAGGATATCAACATTCATTAGATCATAGTCAACAATAATATCTTCAAAATGCAATGGGAGGCTACGTGTGTTCAATGAACATATTTTGAAGTAGTCATTTGTTTTTGTTGAATGTAAACTATACTCAAGTTGGAGGGGAGCAATTTCTTTAAGTCTTTGTAGCTCAATAATAACTTTGTTAGAGAGAGTGAAGTTTATTTGTTCTAGTTTGTTTATTAGATACAAGGATTCAATATTTTTGTCGCGTTAAAGTGTTGTGTAGACAATTCCATGTTGTCTAACTCCTTTTGGGTCAAATGCCAATCTATCCATTGTCAAGCCTTGTGATATATGTATGGTTCGTGCACATGCTAGTTGAACAGGGAATTGTTCTCTTGTGTAACTATGGTTGTTTTTTTATTGAACATGTCTACAGACTCTGGTAATAGGTGTCCAATTAGACATTATGTCATTTGTGAACAAATGTTGCAATTTTGTTCATTGGACATTGCTAACTGTTGGATCAAGAAATTCAATCCAAATTGCACCATTCTCAGTTGTTGTGGATGCTTTGAAAATGCCTTCAGCTCCGTTGACCAAGCCATCTTTAATATCATAATTTCCACCAATCAATTCAATGAACATATTCTCTTTTAGCAAAATGACAGCTGGAAATTGCATTTTGGTGTTGGTGTAGCTATCTATGTTTAATGATCCAATTCTTTTGTCATTTGCACTCAATGTTATAGTTTTTGCATCAACAAGAGATAACATTTTTTCATTGTGTTTTTGCACATCTTTGTTCAAGTAGAACAAGTATGGGAATGTTGGATCATTTGGTCGGCATCTATAACAATGCTTGTTCAAATATTCAATATCGTTGATAATATGTGAACAAGTTTTAAGTCTATTTAATACAGTCACAAATTCTTTGTTTTCTTGTCGCTTCACTTGTTTTATCTCAAAAGTGGCGACATTATATTTCCAAAGGTTGTAAGGAGTACTAGTTGCTTTAAGACCTGAATGCTCAAATATCCAACGATCATGGACAGGTTGTGCTTGGCATAGATCACCACAAAATATTATGTCAAGGTTTCGAAATGGTGTGGTTGGTGTGTGCATTACTTCACGAAGACGTTTGTCAATGTTATATAGCAATTGAGAGCCAATCAATGATGCTCCATCTATGAGCAAAAGTCTAAGGCCTTCATATTCTTTGCTTAACATATCAAGTGTGTTAGAACTCAATGGAATCATGTTAGACAATGAGAGTGGTAGGTGCAAATCCGAATGCACTGTGACACCATTTAAAATACATGCAGCCTTGCCAGTGAATGCAACTATGAAGCCTTTTATTTTAAGGGGTGTTAACGGGAAAAGTGTCCATTCAGAACGACCCTATCCCACTAAGGTGTGACAGTGACCTTAGAAACAAACAGAGAAAACTACTTTTGTATTCTTCTTTATGAATTTTAAACGAAGAGGAATAGGATGAACCAACCTGTGTCTTGCGCTAGTCCTTTGATCCAATCTCTCTCCTCTTTGACAGCTTCCAGCTACCTGCTCCCTTACTTTCCCAGCTTCACCAAGTTCCTGTAAGATCACAGAAGAAGAAAACTACACAAAGACATGGATTTATATTCATAAATAGCTTAGGATCAGATTTAAGCTAAACATATAAATGTAACAAACATCAATGATACACAAGCATGTAGGAGAAACTCAAATAGTTTTATTGAGATAACAAGAAGATCCAGGAGGAG
This sequence comes from Pinus tabuliformis, assembly GCA_031772625.1. Lineage (NCBI taxonomy): Eukaryota > Viridiplantae > Streptophyta > Pinopsida > Pinales > Pinaceae > Pinus > Pinus tabuliformis. The sequence continues at coordinate 129,022,493 of CM062820.1, read as the reverse complement.
TTACAACTGATGATTCCTGATCCAGCATCAACCTCCCAGCAAAGAAGCCCCTCTTCACCTCCAACAAAGCATAAATCACCCAATACTCTGATATCTATCTCAAAACCAACAGCAATTCTCTGCAATGTACAAAATTCCAGCCTCCGGATCTCTGGGATGAGGGATCCATATATAGATGTATGCAAAGAGGATGAGTCAGCTTATGATTTGACTAGTGTCTTCTCTCTGTCAGTTCTTGCTTCCACTTGGAGACTGAGAGCCTATTACTCATCCTTGGTCGAACTCAGTGAGGCAAGTGTCATTGGAGAAGATTATGGAAGCTTCCATTGTCTTTCCACCTCGCGGAATGGCACTGCCATTTGTCATTTCCCGCTCAACGCACCCTGGTAGTGCATTTAGGTGCATTGCGACGCACCTAGCTAGTGTATTTGGGTGCTATGCAACGCAGCTAGCCAGTGGAGCAGCTGAAATGATCTTGAATTGACTGATTCTGAGCAGTTTCTGGTGGAGAACTTCTGGGAGAAGCTGTAATTTGTTGACCTTGTTCCTTTAAGAGTCGGAACAACACTTTTAGGGACTTAGGATCCCTTGGTTTATGGACATTTCATGCTTAGAGCTGTAAGGCACAAAAATGTCTATAACAAGGGGGTCACTTTGAAGGTCTTTGTTATAGTAGCACATTAGTGCATGATAAAGTGCTTGTGCTGTGAATGTTTTTCATGTCCCTGCACCTCCAGTGATAAAGAAGTAAAGTCACCTGCCTGGATTGTTTTTTTTCCATAGTACTATTTGTTTCAATATAAATTGTTATTCTTTGTTTAGTTTTATTCTAAGTTCATGATATGATGTTGTGCTCAAAACAAAATGATGCTTGATATATTCATTGATTTTTTCACTTGCAATATGCATGTCTCTAGATTGCATTTTTTTGCATTTGATCATGTTGAATATCATATTTCTCATAGAAACAAGTGCTTGTGTCATTTCCTGATGGCAAGTTGAGTACAAGTGCCTCTTCATATAAGGATGTAATTGCAGTAGAATCAAGGACAATGTCACCCCATGGAGATATTAAATGGCATAACTGTTTTTCGATGGCAGAAACAATGTACTTTTCAGACAAGTATGCTTCGATCCAAGTTGCGTTGCCCATTTTTAGAGTGAATTCATATTCTCTATGTGGAAGATAAAGCATCATTTCCATTCTATAAGGGTTTTCAAGGTCCTTTTGTTCAGTGTATTGAACAAATCGTATGACACATGCATTTTTTTGTGCAGTTTTCCTGACTAAATAGGAAGAAGCATATTATGTTAGGAAATTGTTTCAAGTTCAATGGATCAGGCCACATATTTATCAATGATTGACTTGCACAAGCTATATTTAGAGTTTTCATGTTCATATTCCAGGAGACCAGGCCTTTTAAGGACATATGATCATTTTTCAGTTGGAGCGGTGTTAATAAAAATTGTTTTTCTAGACGATGAGTACAAAGGCAATGAGAGTATAATATGAACATCTTAACGACTTGACATTTGTTGCAAATTCAACAACGCATTTGCAAGTTTACGAATAGTTTCAATTTTTTCACTATTGTTAGACAAGCAATCTTCTCGGATTCGTCTGAAAGCATATGTCATTGTGCAGTCCATTTTTGTCATATAAGAACTACAATATGTTGTAGTAGCATAGGCATCTAATATAAATTGTGCATCTATGTTTGCCTGCCACAATGGAGGGATTTTTTTTGCAAATGCATTTATCCAAATATCACAAGGATTTCTTTTCAATAGTACAATGGGCTGAACAATGCAGGAGCGAAGGAGCAATATATATTCTTTGTTCGTAATACCAAGATTGGCCAAAAAGTATCAAATGTCATGTCTTTTGGGTACATCTTGTTATGTAAAAGAGAAGAAAGTTTTTTGTTTTCATTTCTTGATTGTCATTATCATTATTGCATAAAGGTTGCAAGATACAAGTTTCACACATTGGTGGAAAAGGAAAACCAAATCTACAATTAGAATGTTTATGTTTTCTGCAAGTTTTTGTGTGATGATGAGTTTGTATTTGAATCATTGATATCATAACATTGTTGAATCACAAGTCAAATAGCTATCAATGAAAGAAATAACATCAATTTCAGGAGAATGTTGATATATTGGTGCATCTTTAATCCAAAGCAATCCATGGTCATGTTCAGTTCCTCTGCTTTGGAACTTTGTGATAAAAGTGCGCATGGCTAAGATTATGTGTCTATAATAGCGACAACAAATAATTGGGAGATTTCTAATCAACTTGTTAATGCATTCATTCGAAGTATCATTAAGTTGGTTTGTTGAACTAGTAGAACTTTGTGTCTTCAATGCATCTATCAATGGTTCCCAAATGTGCTCAGCACTAGTGAATGTAACAAAAAATGTTGGTGGAACGAGTTGAGGTATCATTACAAATATGTCTTTTCGTATGTTTTCAAAGTAATAAGGAGATGTGCGAATGATTTTTAGACATTGATATGCAATTGGTGATTGCAATTTTTTTTTAAGGTTGTTTTGATACTTGACATCTCTAGCAACTAGTTTTTTCCCTCTTAGCTCTCCTTTGCGAATGGAAATCCAGGCTGAACTGGAAACCTGGTCTATCAATATACGAATTTCCTTAAAAAATATATCTGTAACATGTGTTGAGAAGTCTTCATATCTATGCAATACATCCCATTGTGCAATTTTTTGATATGAGAAGTGATTGACCACATCAATAGGTCGATTAGAGCCATAAAACAATCTTGGGAAATTAAGTTCTTTAGATAACTTGTCCTGGAAGATACCTAATGGCTTGTGCCCTTCGAAAGGTGCAATTTGTAATATTTGTGTATCAATATCATGGATTAAGTGGGCTTCTGAGTAACCATACACAAGTGTTTATGATTCTGGTTCTAAATCACTGTCAACACATGGTGAATCTGCTTCATGAACATTTGGGCTAATGCTTCATGACCAATAGGAATCATATATAAAATTATAGGGAATTAATTAAACAAGTTAGTTAATTAATTAAACAAATTAATTAATTTAAGTAAACAAATTAATTAAAATAAATAAATAAATCTGAATATTAACAAACTAAGTGGAGATTGGCCGACCTAATTTCTTAGATTAACTCCTTCATAACCTATATATATATAAAACTTAAAATATAGCTCATGGATACATCATGAATATCTCTAAAATATCTATTGTCGCATCCCCTCATGATGGACTCACTTGGTAGTCCGAAACGTTGGGTTCATAAAACTCTATAACAAGTCATTCCTCCTCTATTTAAAACTATCCTCACCTGTATGGATTCATTATTTAACAATATTTGTTTAATGGAAACGATGTCATATTGTACATGAGAGGAATAACGTGCAGGAATGCACAGAGCAATTGATATATAATTTGGTGATACAATGTTCATTGTGCAATATTGAAGGAGTGGTTCAAAGTGGCCACATGCAAGAATTTGGTTATGCAATAAAATATTAAACTAATAGCCATATATATTCTGGTTGAAGCAGAGATATGGTTTTCCACTTGTAAATAACCAAACATTGACTGGTATTGATAACCAATTAGAAAACCATTTGATGCAAAAAGCATCTCCCCACAAGCTAATTGTCAAAGCAGTAGAATCAGAAGCAGGTGTAGACAATCCTTGCAAATATGTCTCAACATCGGTAACTCGGTGGAGATCTTGAAGGTATTCAGAAGTTAAGTCAATATGCAGTGATTGTATAACAACATCATGTTTGTAATGTAAGAAATGATGGAAGTGATTTACAATTCCTTATCATATTTCAACTATTGTATAATGGAAGTGAAGTAGAACAACAAATGAGTGAAAGACTCAATCTCCTGGGCAGTAGCAGAAATGTTGCAATCTATATAAATGGAAGCTAGACAATCTGTAATCAATTTCTTCAAAACATGACTCATGTCATGCAAAAACATTTTTTTGGCATAAACGAAAATGAGAAAATATGCAAATTGTCCGATACAATTCCTGATTACAATGGAAGAAGCACAATATACTTCAAGTATTAAATCAACAAGTATCATTGGAGTGGACCGTTGTCGCTCCCAAAGACAGCGTCAGATTGCTAACAAGACCAGTGCCTGGGCACATCTAGATTCTATGTGTCTCGTAAGATTCTCAAGAGACTGGAGACATCACGTATATGTTATAAATGTATATATTTAAGTGGAATGGATTGGTTCATTCATCTAAAAGGTTAAGCCACAAATTTTTGGTACTTCTTCACATGTACAAATCGCAGAAATATAGCATAAACAATGGAGGTCGAGTAGTTGAAGGACTTACAGTTTAATAAGATTTTGCATAGTAATGAGAGAGGATAATGGGAAGGAGTAACTCATCATATAGAGCTTAAAGCATCAAGAATTATACCTTTAACACTTAGAGCTTGAAACATTAAGGATTTCTACACATTTTTGAGTTACAGGTAGAAATAATGGACAAAAGAGGAACTGAATGTTATGATTCATGTAGCACAAATTTAAAGATATAATTTCAAAAATCCGTACAGGCACATACATTAATAAGTCAGTACAAATGAGTCTGTGAGGAAGTATGAAATATTTCTAGTAGCTATGATTTCATGAATTCAAATAAGAAACATGAACATAATGGGTTTTAAACAGAGGGATAACATACAGTAATACTCAAAGGGGGAATCACGACCATTTGCTTGATATTCTGAAAGATCTGTATTATAAAGCTATACAGTCTGAAAATAACATATAGCGTTTTATTTAGGATTTTTAAACCTTTGTGAAGTGTTGCTTCCCCCTATTTATCTGGAAAGGGGGAGCGTTGAACATTCATTACATCAAAATATCTTCAGTCAAGTCTCAGCTGTTAGGTTGACTAACTGTCTCAGCCGCGATGGCTCTGTGGCCCAAAAACATTGTAAAATATTAATTGCCTCATTTAATGGTGACACATTACAGGGTAATAAAAACAAATCAACCAGCAGGTTAGAATGTAAATAGAAATATCTTCATGCCCATCCCTACGATCGGTTTTGCTTCAGTTTGTAGTTTTCTCACGGTATGGCCTCAAGTGTTGTTCAGTTGAATCTCGTCGCTTCTGCCTTTACTAGTTTAACCATTCCTCCTTTAACGTTGGGAGTGGGCACTATCAGTTTCATGTCGTAGTGCTAGAGCAGAGGACCCCTGGGTGGTACTTTGCATTCCCTCTGTATGGGACACCATGCTGAGTAATCAACTCTTCCCGAGCTACTAAGTCCTTGTTTTCCTCTGTTGGCGTCGACCCTGGTTCCGTGTCACAAAGGGCCTTTCTGGATCATCCCATGTCGAGCTTGAATGCTCCCTCTCCCTTCTTAAATGCCATATTTGCTAACCCACCACGCCTTTAAAGTTCTGCAAAGCACTATCGATGCCCTGATATGCCTGGTGATGCACTTATGGTGTATTACGAAGGACTTTGTGGTGCTGGCCCTCATCACTAAAACATTACGAAATAGGCGAGTTTTGATCCCCTTTAAGTCCCTTTTGCTTCGACCCCTTTCTGTGATTTTCCTCATATGACCGAGGTCTTGAACCAGGTGCTTAGCCCTAAGGCGCTAGGGACTTTAGACTCTTCTCTGGGGGCATTTTTCCTTTTATACATAGAATCTCGCATATCGGCTATTTATAACACTTTACCTTTGGCCTTTCCCTTTGACACTTGTTATCGTCGATTTGCCGGATCGGGACCCACCCAAGATATCGCAATATCACTACGAGAGAGAGTGTTGAGGACAAGTGGTTTTCGAAGGGGGGCATGAGTAATAAGTGGTAAGTGAGGGGGGTGCGAAATGGTATAAGAAGGACACCTAGCCAAGGGGCCTGGCGGGGAAACCCGCTTTTTGAACCCCCCACCCCCGCTGATAAAGGGAAACATGGCGCGGGGGGTGCGAAAATGCCTGGGATTCGTTGATCTTGTGGAGTCAATATGGGTCGTGCGGAGATGGGGGTCATTTATTTGATGGCGGAGGAGGGACCCCAGTATTGATGACATCATCGGTGCCACGTGGCACTTCATGAGTGGTGACATGTGTCACCCAAATACGCCCCCATAGGACCCCTGAAAATGTCGAATCTGCGTGCCAGGTGTCCTCCGTACTATTAGGTCATGCTGACGTCAGCTTCCATGTGTATTCATTTGGACCAATGGTATTATGCCACGTGGCCACCTGGAGGAGAGAGAAAAGGCACGCCTGCTTCTGGTTTTGCAACTATTTTCCTTTGTAAATCGGCATTGTCCCTCCCTTGATGCTTTAACACTATCGGCGTATTTCCCTCCAACTCCTTAAGAATGTTTCGTTGGACCCGTCGATCGTCGATTCGCTGATATCAGAGGTCTGCCCCTTTGTACACACTTTGAAATCTTGCCGATTGTTGATATGCTGATATGTCGCGCCTTGGATCTTTGACTTTTGCGATCGCCGATATCGGGGATCGCTCTATCAGGGGTTTGTTGTGTCCTCCCCAGCTGCTACTGCTTAGGAAACTACCATTACGATTTGCGATGAGCTTAACCCTTAGCCATTTTTCCTTTCTTTTCTGGATTTGATTGGGTATCTTCAATCTGCGCTAACTTCTGATCCAAGAGTCCATTTTTGGACTTCCACATGCAGTTGGAAAGCTAATTCCGAACATTATCCAGTGGAGAGAGTCTAATTTAGCTTTGAGGTCTTCTATCACCTAGAAGATGGTTGCGAACTTTTACGCTCTTTAGTACTCTGTGTACAACTGAAACTCTGTTTCAGAAGGTGACAACATTGGCTCCATCTAGGGACAATGCCCTGCTAGTAAGGTGCTAAGAACCTGCAAACTGTGAACTTCTCCTTTGGGCATGGAGTCTTTTCTAAACAAATGATAATTTTGTGAAAGTGGATTTTCAACATAAACTGGAAATTTCATATAACAATTACAATGCACACATCAGTATTTACAATGAGTGCAAGACAGGTACCTCTAGTTTTGGAAATAAAGTTTGAGGAACTGACCATTTGCCAACTGTTCCAGCGATTCACCGTCTAGATTTTCAAGCATGTATGTGTTATTTCCTTTCTCTTCTACAATCTTGAAAGGTTTGAACCAGAGCGGATCAAACTTTCTGTGTTTGCCTTTGTCTTCTTCTCGAATGTCCCATCGGAGAACTAGATCTCGTGGTTGAAGAGGTTGATCCTTTGCCTTCTTGTCAAACAAGGATTTCATATTTTGCTGGTAATTTGAAAATTTGGCCCCCACCTGTTCTATGTTTTCATGAAGCTCAACTAGTTGATTTATCCTTCGTGCCAAGGAACTGGAATCTTCCTCAACTTCCTATAGTAACTTTGTCACTGGCATCGCTAATTGGATCGGGAAAACTGCAGCTTTACCATACACCAGCTCAAAAGGTGATTTCCAGTGGATCGTTTAGGAGTTACTTTGTTGGCCCGTAGGGCAAACTTCAGTTGGGAGTCCCAATTCTTTTGATTCTCGGCAATGGTCTTCTTCAGCACCCTCACCATAGTTTTGTTTGAGGACTCAGCCAAGCCATTACCCTGAGGGTAGTAAGCAGTAGAGTGCCCAATGATGATATTGAATTTCTCGCAAAAGCTGATGAACTTGGCAGATTTGAAGACCTGATCATTATCAGTGATAATTTTGAAGGGACAACCAAAGCGAGATAGTATGTTATCCTCCATAAATTTGATTACCACTGAGTCTGTAGCATTTCTAGCTGGGATGGCCTCTACCCACTTGGTGAAATAATCTGTGGTTGTCAATATCCACTTGTGCTGGCTATTATACGGTGGGTTTATTTGTCCTATGAAATCCAATCCTCGCTGTCTAAAATGTTCTTCCACATGTCTTGGAATCAAGGGGAGAGGAGAATTCTTTTGCCTCTTAGCAAACACTTGGCACTTCTAGCACGACCTAACCTGGGAATGAACATTCCCAAACAGTGTAGGCCAGTAGAATCCTTCCTTTAGGATTTTATGTGTTGTGGTCTTCCAGCTGTAGTGTCCTCCACAAACTCCTCCATGAAAATACTCAATCACTTTATGGGTTTCTCCCTCCACCAAACATACCAGCAATACCCCCACCACGTCCTTCCAGTGGAGTAGGCCATTGGATATGCTATATTTTTTCGCTTGCAATCTCACAGCTCGATATTTGGATTTATCCAGCTGCAGTGGGCACGTCAGGAATAAGAGATAATGAAAGATGTTCTTATACCAGGGTGATCCCTCATATTTAACATAAATCTTCTGCTCATATGTTTTAATCCCGCACTGATGGTCCTCTGGTTTTCCTTCCTCTGTTATAAGGTTTATCCCTAAAGCTTGGCAATTTTATTCGGATAAAACCTTGGCCAACCCCTGGCCTTTTATGAGCTTAGTAGGCTTTATGTCTAGCTCATATTCTTGTATCTTTTCTATCCACCTACCCCTCTTTCCTTCGTTGTCTCCTTGCACCAGGATGTCCTTGACTGTTGTTGTTGGGGAAAATGTCGTGATTTCCAATTATAGCACATACATACGAAATGCCTTCAAAGCCTTGACTAGTGCATATGCTTGTTTCTCCAAGATGTTATATTTCAGTTCAGCATCCCTCAGGACTTGGCTGAAGAAGGCGATGGGTTGTTCATAACCATATTTATTTTTCTGTAGCAGCACTGCAGCAATAGTATGTGGAGAAGTGAAAGAAAAGAGATAGAAAGGCACTGAACAGTTGGGGCTAACTAGTACCAGGGCTTCAACCAAAGATTCTTTCATCCTAATGAAAGAATCTCCGGGGGCAGGGCTCCACTTGACTTCATTTTCCTTCTTAAGCATGTCCATGATACCCTTGACTATTTCTACATAATTGGGTATGAACCTCCTCAAGAAATTTATTCTCCCCAAAAAGTCTTGGAACTCTTTCTTATTCCTGGGCAGAGGAATATGATTGATGGCTTCGACTTGTTTATGATCAATCTTCACACCTTCCTGTGCTACTATGTGTCCTAGTAGCTTCCCCTCACTTAGGGTGAATTGAGATTTCTTAATATTCAAAGAAATACCATACCTCCTGCAATTTTAAAAGGTGAGATTCAAGTGGAGGATGTGATCTTCATCAGTCTTAGAAAAGATTGTGATGTCATCTAAATAAATTGCCACGAATTTGTCTTGCTCCCCTACGAAATCTATGTACATGGCTCTCTGAAATGTAGCCCCTGCATTAATAAAACCGAAAGGCATGCGAGTGTACATGAATGTTCCCTACGGGGTGGTGAAAGCAATCTTCTTCTGATCATCAGGGTGGACTGCTACTTGGTTGTAACCATAGAACCCATCCATCATGGACATTCTAACTACGTAGACCACCTTCAACAATATATGATCCATCTTAGGCAGCGAGTAGTTGTATTTCAGTGACGCCCTGTTTAGATTTTGAAATATACACATAGCCTTATTTCTCTGTTCTTTTGTCGAACAGGGACTAAGTTGGCCACCCACTCAGATTACCTTAAAGGAACTATGATCTTTGCATGTAGCATCTTTCTCACTTCTTTTTCAATGGAGGGAAGTAAGAGTGTATTTATTTGCCTGAGTTTCTGCTTGCGTGGATTTATTCCACTCTTCAAAGGAATCTTATGTTGAATGATGTTAGCATAAAATGCTTTCAAATCCTAATAAGACCAAGCAAAAACATCCTTGTAGATTTTGAATAGATTTAAATACCTTGTATGTATTGCAAGCGGATTCCTTTTGATAGCCTGATCATCTTGGCTTCCTCCTCCGAGCTGATATTGTAGTCTTCTACTTGATCATCTATCTTCGGATCCATTGGTTTGGAGGCTATGTCATCCTTATTAAAAAGCCTTTCCAATGGGACTAGTCTGCGAGGGATGGTATTCCCTTTCAGTTGCAAAATTTTGCGCCCAACCATTGTGTCTTTCCACGAAGTGGCTTCTTGATCTGCTTCTTCTTCTTCTTGATCAATGGTGGAGTGGGTGAACTCCCCAATGACTTCTATGAATTGTTTCACCTGCTTGTCATCCTCGAATACCTGCTAGTGCTTGATATTATCAAGTATCGAGGGTCTGTATCTGACTTCTAACTCATACCTGAGGAGTGGATTTTGAGGGGGACTGAAACTGCTTGTAGCTATAGCAAGGGAGTCAGACATTCTGTTTTCTTCTCTCAGCAAAAATTTGATATTAAAGGCCAGGAAGAGGTTATCAATTAGATCCCACACTTCGTTCCGGTAAGTCCTCAGTCTGGGGTGTTTAGCCTGGCATTGATTTCTGATCTGCCTTACGACCAACTTAGAGTCTCCATAGACCGTTAGGCATTCAATATTCATATTCTTTGTTGTTTGTAACCCAAGGAGAAATGCTTCATACTCCGCCACATTGTTGGTTGCCTCAAACTCCAGCTTGAATGAGAGGGGTATCAAGCTGCCCTCCAGAGATACCAACAATACTCTAGCTCCATTTCCTTCTTTTGAGTTTGCTCCATCAAAGTATAATTTCCATACTTTGTTTTCATTTGTGTGTTGGTGTTCTAACTGCCTTGTTAGGTGTATTGATGTTTCCTCTAAGATGGTCTCATCTTCTTCTAGGAACATGCAGGAGAGGTCGCTTTCTTTCCCGTGCACTAGGGAGTTTTCTGAGCCTTTAGCTGGGGTCACAGTTTTTACAAACCTGGACTCTCTATACAACCTCCTTTGCTCACCTCCAAAAGTGGGAATAGTGGCATAAGTCAGATCTAACTTGATAGAGCCCCCCACCTTGGAACCCCAAGATCTAGATAAGAGCATGCCGAACTGAGGGGGAATGTCTACCACTACTATGTCCATTACCACACTCTTCACAGGGATCTGAGCTAGGTTTACCACCAGATCCTTTATCATTCCCAAGCATTTGACCCTCTTAGAGTCAAAGGAGTATAGGTCCTTGTAGGGCCTGGTGATCTGCAAGCCCAACTGTTCCATCACTGCTAATGGCATGAGGTTGTGTGAGGCTCCAGAATCCAACATGCAATTATGTAGTAAGAGGTCATGGATTACCAGGGTCACGTAGAAGGGTGCAGTAGAAGGATCAAGTTCTTCCACATGTGGCCCAAAAACAACCATTGGCCTCTCCTCTTGGAGGTTTAAACTGTCATGGGTTGGTGCTGAGGTGGATGGATGCATGAATTGAGAGACTTGAGCTTTATAAGTAGGTTGCTTTAGAAGCTCAATCAGAGGAACATGAATTTTTACCTTTTCAAGCTCCTTCTGAAGATTGAATGCGGGTTGGACTTTTTCTATACCTCCTGGCTCTACTCCTTCTTCCTTACCACTGGCAGTTTTCAGCAGAACATGTGCCTCCTTTTCTGTGTGTCCCTCGAAACTATTGCTTTCCTTATTAGAGGAGACCTTTATCTTGGAAGGGTTAGGATTTAGCTTACCTTTCCCTTTATCTAGTACTGGGGGAATAACTTGGGGAGCAATTCCCTCTTGTTGTTCTGGTTCTCTTGACCTCTTCTTTGAAGATCTTAGATCATACTTACGATGTGGTTGTGCTTGCATGAAATCTGCAAACTATTTACAATAATAATCCATATCTTCCTCATTTGTTACTGCTTCTCTATCATGACTGGTCTCCAGGTGAGCCATGTTTTCATGTTCTTCTTCAGGGAATGCGGAATACAAATTTCCCTGTATCTCATGTGTATCCTACGATTCTTCATCGGCATCATCTTCTAAATATAGGGGATGAGGGATCTGATCGAGTTATTCCTTTCTTTCCCTTGGAAGTATCTGTAATGGAGGCCTTCTATACTGCGAGTGATAACCCCAGTTACTATTTTTAATATTTTGTTTGGAGAGACTCTTGTTATCAAGTTCAAGCTTTCCAACCTTGTGTGATAAACTCCTGATGAGTTTATCCAGCTCATCCCACTTCAGGTCTGGTGATTCTCTAGCTTGACTAGAGGAGGATGCCTCTTCTTTCCCTCTTTTATTCTCAGTAGGTTCTTGATTTCCTCTTAACTTCCCGACTAAGGTGAGATTTGCTTCCACCTCAAGAGCATCGATTTGGAGTTCATCTAAAGTGAAGGACTTCCTTTCCCTTAGAGTAAAACTAAAGTCGGGTTCAAAGGCTCCCAAAAAAGCTACTCAAGCAGCAGCTAGAGAAGGATTTATCTCACCTAGCAGATTATTGTACTACTTATTGAATCTTTTGATAAATTCTAAGATATCCTCTTTGGGATTCTTCCTTATAGCGTTAAACTTTGTGAGGAGGTACTCATGATTTCTCTTTTCACCCCATTTTTGTGTGAAAGAGTTTTCAAGTTCCTCCCAAGTAGTGATGGAGGCATTGGGTAGGGCTTTAAACCATTTTCTGGCTTCTCCATCTAGGGATTGTACAAAAAGTCTCATGACCACATCTAGTTGTTCCACATTAAGATTCTCAGCAAAAGCACAAAAGGTTTCGATGTGTCTTTGTGCAGTGTTATCATCCTCCCCATTGAACCTAGGCAGAAGCTTTAGGTAGTCCTGGGGCATAGCACTTAGGGGTTGAGGTAAATTAAGAGGGGCATATTTATTTAGCAAAAAAACCCAAAAGATCCATCTAGATTAATGGAGGGGGATTGAGACTTGCCTGAGGAACTTGGGCCAAAAACACAGTGGTAGGAGTGGCTAGACTGAAAGTAGGGTATGTAAGGGTTTTAGGAGTAATTCCTGAGTAGTGAGTAACAACGGGTTGAGAGATGGATGAGGAGGCTTCAAAGACTGATGAGACGGTAGCGCAGGTAGTAGGAGTTTTCTCCTTCCAGACTTTCCTGAAAATTAATTTCTCGGGGTCAGATACAAATGGGGCTTTTTGCTGAGAAGTATCTGAGCGAGTGTGGGGCTTCTTAAAAGCCAGGATGATAAATGATAATGGGGGTAGTGGAGTCACCAAGGTGATATGGATGCAATCAGAACACCTTTGCTCACCTATACAAAGAGTGCTCAACTTGTCGTATCCCAGGGGAAAAATCCTTCAATAAGTTCCCCGACAATAACACCAGAAGATGTTGTCACTCCCAGAGACAACCTCAGATTTCTAACAAGACCAGTGCTTGGGCACATCTAGATTCTGTGTGTCTCGTAAGATTCTCAAGAGATTGGAGACATCACGCATATTTTATAAATTTATATATTTAAGTGGAATGGATTGGTTCATTCATCTAAAAGGGTAAGCCATGAATTTTTGGTACTTCTTCACATGTACAAATCACAGAAACATAGCATAAACAATGGAGGCTGAGTAGTTCAAGGACTTACAGTTTAATAAACTTTTGCAGAGTAACAAGAGAGGATAAGGGGAAGGAGTAACTCATCATATAGAGCTTAAAGCATCAAGAATTCTACCTTTAACAATTAGAGTTTGAAACATTAAGGATTTCTACACTTATTTGAGTTACAGGTAGAAATAATGGACAAAAGAGGAACTGAATGTTATGATTCATGTAGCACAAATTTAAAGATATAATTTCAATAATCCATACAAGCACATGCATTAATAAGTCAATATAAATGAATCTGTGAGGAAGTATGAAATATTTCTAGTAGCTATGATTGCATGAATTCAGAGAAGAAACATGAACATAATGGGTTTTAAATAGAGGGATAACATACTGTAATACTCAAAGGGGGAATCACCACCATTTCCTTGATATTCTAAAAGATATGTATTATAAAGACATACAGTCTGAAAATAACATATAGCGTTTTCTTTAGGATTTATGAACCTTTGTGAAGTGTTGCTTCCCCCTATTTATCTGGAGAGGGGGAGCGCTAAACATTCATTACATCAAAATATCTTCAGCCGAGTCTCAACTGTCAGGTTGACTAGCTGTCTCGGCCAGGGATGGCTCTGTGGCCCAAAAACATTGTAAAATATTAATTGCCTCATTTAATGGCGGCACATTACAGGGTAATAAAACAAGTCAACAATCAGGTCAGAATGTAAACAAAAATATCTTCATGCCCATCCCTGTGATCGCTTCTGCTTCAGGTTGTAGTTTGCTCACGATATGGCCTCTTGTGCTACTCGGCCGACTCCCATCGCTTCTACCTTTACTACTTGAACCATTCCTCCTTTAAAGCTGGGAGTGGGCACTATCAGTTTCATGTCGTAGTACTGGAGCAGAGGACCCTTGGGCGGTACTTCACATTCCCTCTGTATGGGACACCATGCTGAGTAATCAACTCTTCCCGAGCTACTAAGTCCTTGTTTTCCTCTATCGGCGTCGACCCTGGTTCCGTGTCACAAAGGGCCTTTTTGGATCAGCCCATGTTGGGCTTGAATGCTCCATCTCCCTTATTAAATGCCATAGTTGTCGACCCACTGCGCCTTTAAAGTTCTGCAAAGCACTATCGGCACCCTGATATGCCTGGTGATGCACTTATGGTGTAATATGGAGGACTTTCTGGTGTTGGCCCTCATCACTAAAACATTACGAAATAGACGAGTTTCCCCTTTAAGCTCCTTTTGCTTCAACCCCTTTCTGTGATTTTCCTCATATGACCGGGGTCTTGAACTAGGTGCTTAGCCCTAAGGCGCTAGGGCCTTTAGACTCCTTTCCGGGGGCCTTTTTCCTTTTATACATAAAATCTCACATACCAACTATTTATAACACTTTACCTTTGGCCTTTCCCTTTGACACTTGAGATCGTCGATCTGCAAGATCAGGACCCACCTAGGATATCACAATCGCACTACGGGAGAGAGTGTTGAGGATGAGTGGTTTTAGGAGGGGGGCATGACCGGTAAGTGAAGAGGGTGAGAAATTGTATGAGAGGGACACGTAGCGGAGGGGCCTGAAGGGGAAAACCATTTTTCAGACCCCCCTCCCCCTACCGCCCTGTTGATAAAGGGAAACATGGCGCGGGGGGGTGCGAAAAGGCCTCGGAGCCGTTGATCTGGCGAAGTCAATCTGGATCGTCCGGAGATGGGGGTCGTTTATTTGATGGCAGAGGAGGGACCCAGAGGTTGATGACGTCATTGGTGCCACATGGCACCTCCTGAGTGGTGATATGTGTCACCCGAATATGCCCCCATAGGACCCCTGAAAATGTTGAATCTGCGTGCCACGTGTCCTCCATACTACCACATCATGTTAACGTCAGCTGCCATGTGTATTCATTTGGACCAATGGTATTATGCCGCGTGACCCCCTAGAGGATAGAGAAAAGGTGTGCTTGCCTCTGGATTTTCAACTAATTTCCTTTGTAAATTAGTGTTGGCCCTCCCCTGATGCTTTAACAGTATCGGCATATTTCCCTGCAACTCCTTAAGAATGTTATGTTGGACCCACCGATATCAGAGGTCTGCCCCTTTGTACGACACTTTGAAATCCCGTCGATCGTCGATATGCTGATATGCCGCATATCGACGATCGCTCTATCACGGGTTTGTTGTGTCCTCCCTCGCTATTGTTGCTTAGGAAACTACGATTGTGATTTGCGATGAGCCTGACCCTTAGCCATTTTTCCCTTTTTTGGCTTTGAAAGGGTATCTTCAATCTGCTCCAACTTTTGATCGAGGATCCCATTTTTGGACTTCCACGTGCTGTTGGAAAGCTTATTCCAAACACTATCTAGTGGAGAGGGTCTGATTTAGCTTTGAGGTCTTCTGTGACTTGGAAGATGGCTGTGAAATTTTATGCTCTTTGGTACTCTGTGTACAACTAGAACTCTGTTTCAGAAGGTGACAACACAATCTATGAAATTTGTTATATAGAGTGTAGTCTTTTCCCCTCGCCCTCTCCCTTGCCTCCCACACCTATTGTTTTTTTCAAATTAGCACAATTGTGAGTAGTCTGCTTTGTGACGAAGAAGACAAGGAAGAAACTAAAACAAAATTATTAAATCCATGAATGACCACTACACACTCTAATCTACCAATATAATATTTGTCAACTTAAGCACATTTCAAATATAGAAACATTGCCAAAAAAAATCTTCAAGTATTATAAAATTCATAAAGTTCTCGTTATGTTAGGGAGACCGAAGCTCTCACCGAAAGTATGTTCATTAACATAGTCCTTGCAATCAATTGATGTCTAGGTATCATCATTTCAAAACAAAATAAGAATGCCCCATAAGTAATGGCATGTTTCAAAATAATTAAGAGGAAAACAATGACAAGAAACATTGACAGTAATAGTCTATCACATATAGCTTGCTTAAGTCTAACTTAGTGCATTAAAAAAAGTGTTACTAATCGTACCACACTGCAATACAAATATATTATATCCTTATACAAATGAGGTAAACCAAGATAATATATCACTCCTATTCACTTCAAGAGCAGACACCTCTAAGAAAGCATTGAAGGTTTCTACCAAAAATTGTTTAAAATGTCCAAGAAATTTGATATGGAAATATTTAAAGCCAACAACTATCAATCACAACGAAGCAATGATCTAAGAGAATTCAAGCAATAATGTAGGATCATTTCAAAATAAGTGCATGAATGTAATACAAGCATGATATAAACAACTAAAACACAAAAGAGTGTAATAGACATTCAACCAAACAACAATGAGAGAATAAAGTGCACTAAAATGTTTGTTTTATCTATATATGGATTCTTCTAAAATTGTTTACCATATACTCTCTAACATTACAAGAAAATGAAACTACATATATGAGTTGCACATAAATTTGCCAACAACATGCAACAAGTGGAACCACTATGTATGTTGTAATGTAACTACTTTTGTCTCCAAAGAAATGAATTCATGCATTGGTGTCAAACTCAAAAAAAGAAAAGAAAAAAGAAAAGTAAAAAGCACTAGTGAAGTAGGAGTTTTAAGCTTAATATCATTGTTTTAGAAATTTATAACCTAACGTCTTGATGTTTACACTTTAAGTGTTCTTATTAAATTCAAGATGAATAAAGATATACTCATAGTTTGGCAAGTTATGCCATGTAACCATTTTGACTTCGTCAAATTACAAGAAAAAATGTAAAAAAATAAAATAGAATAAAAAGAGTAATGTAATGTAATGTAAACAATTTGATTTGATCAAAATAAAACAAAGAAAAGTAAAAAAATAACAAAAATAAAAATAATCCCAAAACATAAAATAATAATAAAAATAAAAAATAGCCCATGATATTGACCCATGGTATTCATGTGGAATATAACCTATTTAAAGAGGAAGATAAAACCAACCTAGATTCAATCTAATTTCGGATGTACAAAGAACAAGACAAATCAAGTCTCTCTTAACTCTAAAACCAGTTTGCAAATAAAATTTTTAGAATCTTGTTATGACCCCTCTCTCTCTCTCTCTCTCTCTCTCTCTCTCTCTCTATATATATATATATATATATATATATATATATATATTCAAGTTGAAAAAAATACCCAAAGAAAAATAAATACAATGGCATTATTACCATGTGATTCTTGTTTATATGTCTAGTTCTGAATCACATGAGAAAGGTTTCACACAACCCGAACTAAAAAAACGAATGACATTGTTGTGCTCTAACCATTATCAAATTCAAAATGTTAAATTTCAAATGTTAATGCTAAAATTCAAATAATAATTCTACCAGGAATTGTAATCTTGGCACCATCCTAGTTTAAAACTTTAGGCATGTATAAGAACTCTTAGCAAATGAGGTGCAACATTGTGTTCATAAACTCTGGAACCCATGGTAATGGAGTCACATTCCTATTTGTTTACTTGTTCATTTTCATCTTGGCCATTCATTTCAGAACAAAATTCATCTTGTTAAGCTCTCGGCTATTTCGAAACCAAAAAGTGCCGGTGGATGGGGCCTGTTGGATTTGCGCACCTTCGGAAATGCCCTTCTATGTAAATCTCTTCATCGAGGTATCTTTGGCGCCGGACCATGGAGTAAGATTATAAAGGCAAAATACCTTCGGGGCAAGAGTATTGAATATTGGTACAGGAGGCGGTCCATTGGTATCAAGAGGGGATCGTCGATTTGGCAGAGTCTCAGGAAAGTGCATCATTTCTTCATGAAGTATTTTAGCTGGAATCTTTGCTTGGGAGCTAGTATGCTCATTGGTTATGATCCTATTTCTTGTGCCCGGGAGTTCTCGTTTCCTTTGCCGTTGATCCTCACTTTTCATAGGCTGGGATGCTTTACTTTGGATAAGCTGATAAAAGAATGGTTTGGTCTATCCCTGGTTTGGAAAGATGGTGAAGACCTGCATCTCCCCCTTTCGATGCTCTCCCAGTGGAATTTGGTAAAAGTGAGCCTTTGTAGCTTTGGAATCACGCGATCAGGTACAAAAGATCTTCTGGTTTGGGGCCTCAAAAGATCCAATCAGTCAATGAGCGTAAAGATTATCTATGCTGATCTGATCTCTGTCACTGAAGGCAGTACTCAGTCACAGTTTCCCCCCTGTCTCTGGAAGGCTGCATGTCCTCTCAAAATGATTATTTTCTCCTGGCTGTTATTTTGGAACAAAAATCTTACATGGGAGGTCCTTCAGAGGAAATCATGGCAGGGGCCGAGCAGATGTTCTATGTGCCTCAATGATGCGGAATCAAACCTGCACATGTTCTTTCAATGTGCTTCGTCTCTCAATATCTGGTATGATTTGTCTTTACAGTTTGGTTTTCCTTACATTATCTTCTCTTCTGTCCAGGATGCCTTCATTTGGTGGAGCAAACAATCCTCATCTTGGAGGTCGTTGTTTATCATTTCCTGTTGGTTCTTGTGGATCTGGCGAAATGATCAAATCTTCCAAGGTTCAGGGGTTCCCCTTCATGCCATTCTTCAGCGAATCCTGGCTTGCCATGAATCTTTTCATCAAAATGTCTGTTCGCCAAATGTGCCTGCAATATGATTCTCGGGTCTTTTTTTTCTGCTCTGGTTTGGCCGGTAACAGTCTTTATATTTTTGGATCTCTACTTCTAGGACAATCTGTCTGTTCCTATTTTCGTGTGTGTTATCTGTAAATGAAAACATTATGTGGACTATCTCTTCCTGCTTCTGTATAAATCTGTGGCAATCCAGGTCATGTGGGCTATATAGATGTGATGTGTAGGTTTTTTTTCCTGCTTCTGATATGGAGCTTTCGGACTATCCGTAAACGTATTTCCTTTTTTCAAAACATGTGGGGCTTCTTTTCAGTTGCCTTATGTATGGAGGATCTTTATATTTTCTTAATATAAATCTATGTTGGTTTTTTTTTCTCTGAAAAAAAAAATGGTTTTGGGACTCCTGAAAAACTTCACGTTCATGCAATTATGATATACTTGCACGAAGCTCCTAGTGATATTACCTTGGTATCAAGGTTTTATCTGAGGACGTTATTTGTTTCCATGGTTTCCTGGACTGTTGATGTTCAACTCATCTACATTTACCAGTTTATTGTTTTGCAATACCAGTTTATTGTTTTTTAATACATATGTTAATTTTTGTAATGGTTGTTAGCTATGGTTTTTTCTAACCTATTGACCTTTATTATTTTATGACTTTTCAATATATGTTTACTGCTTTATTACATGTCAAAAGTTTCACAAACAAAAACGAAAAAAAGAAAAGAAAAAAGGAATCATAGTGTTGCACTCCACACATTATTAAATTCAAAATGTCAAACTCCAAATAATATTGGTCGTTTATCTTATTGTTTTTCAATACCAATTTGTTTTTAAATACATATGTTAATTTTTGTAATGGTTGTTAGCTATGATTTTTTCTAACCTGTTGACCTATATTATTTTATGACTTTTCAATATATGTTTAGTGCTTTATTACATGCCAAAAATTCCACAGTCCCAAGTGAGAAAAAAAGAGGAATCATAGTGTTTTTTTCTAAGTAATATTGATCTATTGATATGGTACAAAAAAGTTACAGAGAGGCCTGGCCTCAGAGTTGTTGATCATCTGTCATCATCAAAGTTGAAACTGTTTGTTTTGGACTGCCCCAACATAGGGGAAACCAGTCCAAGAAGCCTGTAAAGACTGCCCCTATTATGGGGGAAACCAGCCATTGAACCAGAAAAAACTATAGTCGAGTAGACCTTGGTTTTCCTGAAAAACAAAAATAGAATGCAATTCTAGAACCAAAAGACAGGGACATAACCAAGAGACAAAGAGACATGTCCACCTGGCAGAGACTCAACCAAAGGATCCAAGACACATGGTGGAGAATCAAAACACATCCAGACCACAAAACCACAAAACAGTGAGACTTATCCACCTGGAAGCCGGACGCCTTTGCAAGAGGCCACGCGTTAAGCCGGTGGCTCCTCCGGAGCTGGCTCCTCCTCAATCCGGCAGGAAAATTGATACCAGTCATCATCCTCATCAGACACGCCTCGTCCCTGAGCAGGTGGAGCTTCCTCAGTGCCTTCTGCATCCATCTGTCTCTCACAAGTGTCGTTCTGCCTGCTTCCTGATGCTTTTGTGCCGTTATGCTTGTCCTCCTCACCTGAAGTGTCACCAGCTTTAGCCTTGCCATGCAGAGCCTTTCTGCTTTCACTTTGCTGCTTGTTGCCCGGGATGTTGATCCCATGGCTACCAGGCACTTCCCTGCTCTGCTTGTCCCCGCGACTTAACAGAGGAGCTTGCGTCACAGACTCTTCCTCGAAGGAAATTGTGATAGTTGCAGTGATTGTAGGCCTGTTTAAGGAACTACGGAAGCGAAATTGAGTGCTGTGAGGGGCGGGAGAAGGAGGAAGTGGGAAATCCGTAGAGCGAATAGCATTGTCCCTCCTACCTCTGCCACTTCTGGTATTCGGGTAGCGATGAGTGGGGTAAATGAGCGGGTTGGGCATCTCAGTGGTTGAGTCCAAGGAATCAGAGGCAGAGCTGGTTGAAGCTTGCGAGCGGGTAAATCCTCCACAAGTTCCTCTGCGTCTACTGCGCATGCAGTGCCTAAGGCGAGCCATGGTAGAATTGAAAGATATATTGACAGCAGAGGAATTGGAGGAAAGGCGACGCTGAGGGTGATCAGGGGTGGTCGGGCCTCGGTCTAAAAGATAGTGACTGGAATGCGAAAAATGGAAACCATTACCAAGATCCAGGTAAGGAAGAATCAGGCAGCAACTGCCTGTTGCAGTTTTAATGCACGGTTCAGCGGCTTGCGGAGAACATATGCCATGGAGAAGAGGAGGATTAACAAAACGATCTGCAGGGGCCATGGTGAAGAGGGAGGTGAATTTGTCACAGCTTTCGGGGTCATTAATTATCGCCTGCAATGTGTTATTAATCCGCCTAAGGTAAGCTCTCAGGATGATGCAGCTAGCCAGATGGCTCTCCCTTCCGTCAGCGGTCCATCTTGTCACCTTAATTACCATTGTTGACACCCGCATCTGGGTGCGTTTCCTCTCCATTAGCACTTTCCTTTTGCACCAGATCATTGAAATCCTGCAATTGATGTGTGTTGGCTATAGTGCTAAGAGCTCCCACTTGAAGAGTCTTACCACTATCAATGCCGATGTTTGCTAAGAAGTCTGCTACTTTGTTACCATTGCGATGAATGTGCCTGATGGTTACTGCTCAATGAATGAATAGCCACTGTTCAATATGTTCCAACCTTTCCGCCAATCTCCAACTGCTACCCACTTTGTGTGCTAGAGTTCCTTGTAAGATATGATTGACCATGTTAATTAAAATCTGAGAGTCCCCTTCAATTATGAGTGGGAAGAATCTATTGCTCTGAGCAAGGAGAAGTCCTTGCCATATTCCTTCTAATTCAGCTGAGTTGTTTGTATCCCAACAAATTGACCCCATAAATGTTTGGAGAACATTGCCCTTGTGATTTCTGAATATTCCTCCAAATCATGCTTTACCTAGATTTCCTTTTGACACTCCATCAAAGTTGAGTTGTACCATGGGTGGTGGGGGTGGAGTTTGTTAGGGCCTAAATCTACCTCAGGTTGAGAAGGGTAGGATCTAGGGTAACATCAAACCACGCTTAACCTGGTAGCTAGCCCTACCAGGTCGGGAGAGGGCTCTCTCCTTGTCAATCTCAACAAAATATGATCAATGAGGGCTTGAGATCACTGATATGAATACTGATCTTAGGCTAGGTATGTGTGCAAAAGACTTTGATTGAATTTGAAGATGTTTTGTTGGCTCAAATGGAAAGGCAAATTTTGGGTCTTGGGAATGAGGCTCAGTTTTGTAGAGTCTCAATGGGGCAAGGTAGGCAAGTGATTTGATACTTCAAATTGAATGAAATGGAGAGATTTAGACAGGTGAGGGGTTGAAGAGGGCAAGAAAACCTCAGGGATCCTCTTCAAATAGCTGAAAACATCAATAACTCAACAAACCCTAGGTAGAGCACTGCAATTTCAATGGATTCTACCTTTATCCTTGCTTGTTTTAGTTAAGAAGAAACAAGAGAGATAATGGCATACATAAAACACATATAAACTTACATTTACAGAAGGAAACACAATATCAAAGCAACATGCCACATGAATCCCATAGAGTGCTGCAAACCGTGGTCTATTCCTTAGCCAAAACTGCTGAGAAAATATATACAATGAAGCTCTAAGCTTTCTCAAAAGTCCAACCATGCTAATGACTAAAAAAACATAAGATATAGGCAAACAACAACTCATCCTAGTCTCTAGGGGTCGAGCTCATGAGTTTAGGAGCTATTCCAACTTATTTTAAACTGAGAACTACAAATTAGGCAGTGGAACAGCTTGCCTCTAGAAACTAGGGAACTGATTCATTCAGTTGCAAACTACCTTTTCATGGATGAATCTACCTCTATGAGTGAAAATTCAACATAATTACATCAAGATCCATCAAATTACATCATGAGTTTGACATTAAGAAGGAGAAAAGTCAAACTATCAAGAAACTAGGCGAAAAACAAAGTATACTTGGTCAAACTGAGCAAAATTTCCCCTATGCACCGCGTTGATTTCTCTATGCATAGAGCCTGTTTGCAGCCACTTTGGAGGCTTTCCCGGTGTCCAAATTTGCTCAAAGTATGCTTATTGGAAAGGTCTGCCTACCTACTTTCCAGGACAAGTGGAATTTTTGAATTTGGCCCTCCAAAACTGAGTTCTCCCAACACTGCTTCCTGTGTGTCAAAATAGGGGCAGTAAGGTCATTTTTTGGGTGTTTTTGACCTTTTTGGGGGCTCAAAACCTGTCAAAATTTCTTGGCCATTGGTAGGCATGCATATTTTTCCGAGACAAATCCAAAGATGCTGATTTTTTGTCATTTGGAGGCCTCTATCAAAAGCAAGCGCCAGGTGGCGCGACGCATTGGACAAAAAATTCTGTGTTTTAGCCCAAATATTTCAAAAATGCAAAAAGCGTCCCAATGTTTTTGAAATTTGGGCTGAGTGTTCTCCATCAAGTGTTGTGTTGGGCCAAGGAAGCCTCAGCCAAGATCTGAAGTTTATCTTGCGCTTTTTGCCTCCTTGATCTCTTCTTCAACTTGGCCTTCAAGCTCCCGATTCTAGCTTGGCACACCATATTCCTTGACAAATAATGATATGCCATGTTTCTCAACATATTTTTCTCATTGATGGCTTTCTCCAGTATCCTCTCCAAGTGGATATTAGTCCTCTCAAACCAAGACTCACGATTAGCATTAATTTCTTGCTCAAGTGTTGTGAACTTGACTTTCCTCCGTTTGGTAGCTTGCCGGTTTTCTTGTATGTTTCTTAGCTCCATTATGGTTTGTTGATCCTCTAGTTGCTTGTTTCTTTGCTCCAGGCACTTTAATATCCACTCGGCTCTTTCCAAGTTGAGGGATAAAGCATTGATGTTCGCCTGTTGCTCTTGGATGACTTCCTTGAGCTTTGAGCTTTGTGGACCCAAATCTGTGTCATCGTCCCGAATGAGAATGAAATCGATCTCCTGCTCACCTGAAGGCCCCTCATCATGTAATGGCCTCTTGCCCTTGTCCAGAACCTGTTGTGCTGATGAAGGAAGCAAGACCCCTTCCACCCCGAGTGGAGATAATACTCGCTTTGCTGCTGCAAACAACCGTCTAGTGCCCTTTTGATATGTGACAAATACCGGCACACTAGCGGTCTGTGTCTCATGACCCTCCTGCTGATGAGAAGGTCCACCTGTCTCATGAAAAGTCTCTGGAGGTACCTGAGGAGCTGTGAAGAACTCATGAGAAATGAAATCCTCCCATGAGATGCCCTGCAAACCAAGCTGATGCATGACCACAATTTTGATGAGTGCAAAATGGTATATATTGTTAAACTGCTACTGAGGAGTCTTCTGTTGTACTAGGGTGGTCATCTTCTCAATATTTTGGCACATGAAGTAGGGGAGATTCATCATTCTCACCCTGGTAAAGTGCATCAACAATCTGATATGATAAGCATATAGGCGAGAAAACCGGCCCTCACAGCTGAAATACTTCATTATGAGTTTCATCAAGGGAGCATATGAGTCTTTCAGGTACCGAAAGGGAAAAAATCTGCTGAGTTGTCTCAAATAACCGGGCTTGATGTATGGTTCATAGTGTTCCCTGTCAATCTGCTGCCTTTTATTCCACTGCTCTCCGACATTAGGAATGCCAGTTGCTAGAGAAATAGACTCTGGTGTCAAGGTAAATGTCACACCAGTGTTGAGAATGCAACAAGATGATGGAGCTTAGTGGAAAGGAGTCACCTTCACTAAGTGGGCCCGCAGGAAAATTATGGCGCAAAGTCTATTTTTAGACTATGTCTATTTTTAGACATATGGATCATGGTCTATGAGCTGCAGAATGTTGTTTATGGATGATTGGTCATGTTAGGAAAAATAGATGGACTTCTATTTTTGGATCATAGAAGGAGTGATCACAGCAGGAGTGATCAGAGTCTATTTTTAGACTGCTAGTCAAAAATAGAAAAGTCAAATATTGTTGTCTCATAATAATATTTAGACTATAAACTTTATCTTATCCTCTTGGAGCACTTCAGTTTGAGCTACAGATGTGGTACATGCAGCTGTTAGAAGGAAATACGCTTTCTTTGTGGGTCAGTTGAGTTGTTGCATGCAAGACTTCAGTTAGAACTCATGTAGTTGAATTTGGTGGAGTTGATTGTGGAGTTGATGGAGTTGTGTTCAATTTGACTTGGTTAAACTAGTTGTAATTAGTCTAACTGCAAATAGACTAATGATGAGTTGTTAAACTAATTATTAACTCACAAAGCAACTAAATAATACATCAGTTAACTCAGTTGCATGTCAGTGCATGTACAGTTCAACAGGGACAGGTGTTAGAGGTTGAGATTGCTATCAGTTGTGACTATAGTTGTGCATGAGGATTTGCACAAGCAATGTACTGAGTATGCCAATGAGTATTGTGTTGATTTTGCCCAGTAGAATAGCCTGTGCTCACGTGATTTCCAGTGTGAGTGATTCTCAGCAGGTTTATGCAATAGAGGCAGGCAAAGCAGTGCAGAAGATTTGAACCTGTGACTTGTTCGGGTCTGAGCTGGTTTGTGTGTAACAGGTGGAGATAGTGCTGGATACTTGTGAGGAGTATTGTACTATGTAATGTTACATGTTCTCAATCATTAATATACAGATAGTGTGGGGTTTTCAGCTGTAAGCTTTCCCCGGGTTACATACTGTGTTAATGTGTGCATGCTATTGATGTTTCATTGTTTTTGATGCTGCTAAATTGTTGATCAACGTAGAGGAGCTTATGTATTGTGCATGTATTCCGCAATAGTGAATGATCAAGATAATCTCTGTTGAATATGTGTTTAGTATTCAAAATTTCTACATGGTATCAGAGCTGTTGATCATCATATCTACTATTCAGGAAGTGTTTACATTCTATTTCTTCAGGCAGAGTCTGTAATTGGGCCAGGTAGCCTCTGGATTCATCCTTCCTTGGGAAGGTGAGATATCCGTTAAAAGCCCATACAGTCAATCTCTGTACGAGAAATACTTTGTTCTCACGAATCTTAGATCCGAGGCGGTTGAGTTTGGAGCTGGTGGAATTCGAATTTGCAGCAGTGTTTTCTTGGTGTCAATGTTGCAATGTCTTTCAACGGATTGCGATTGGAGTATTCTCTTGAGGGCAGCTCAAACTATATTGCATGGAAGGACAGGATGGAGGCGGTGTTGGATGATAATGGGCTGAAGGAGTTCATAGAGGTTGAGGTCCCAAAGCCAACTGATGCTGCCGCAACTGAGGCTTGGCAAAAGAAGACAGCAAAATGTCGAAGGATTCTGTTGGAGGGCGTGAAGGGTCACATTGTGTCCAGCCTTCATGGTAAGGCTTCTCCATACTTGATGTGGAAAGCTTTGACAGATCTATTCCAAAGCAAGAGTGATCAGAGGAAGCTGGCGCTCAGAGATAAACTTAGAAACATCAAATGCGAGAAGGGTGACAGTATGCCCAAGTATCTCACGAAGTTCACTCAGTGTCGAGATGAGCTGGGAAGTGTGGGGGTTACTATTGATGATAAGGACTTGGTGAGCTTGGCTCTCCTTGGTCTTCCGAAGAGTTGGCATTCCTATCAGGACTCTGTCAATGGTCGGGAGAAATTGCCAGGATGGGAGAGACTGTGGTCAGATCTTGTGCAGGAGGAGATCAGGCGGAGTACGAGGGACGAATCTTTATCAAAGGGAACTGATGAAGAAAATTGCGCTTTGGCTGCCAAAGCAAAGAAAGGGAAGAGCAAGAAAGCTTCTCAGTCTGGTGCGAAAGGCAAGAAGCAGGACATGTCCAAGGTGAAGTGTTTTCACTGTCACCAGCATGGACACTATGCCATTAATTGTCCACAGAAGAAGAAGAATAAGCAAGCTGTTGGATCTGCAGCAGGGGAGGCTCTAGCCTCGCAGTTTGAGCTTGATTTTTCATTGATCGCATGCTTGGTTTCAAGTGTGATGGGATCAGTTTGGTTCTTGTACAGTGGTGCGTCTTTTCACATGACAGGAGATGGAGATTTGTTTTCTGATCTGGAGGACAAAGATCTTGGAGTGCACATCGAGATGGGCGATGATGGTAGATACAGTGCGACCGGTATCGGTACCATTTCCTTTGAGAGGGAGTCTGGTAAACCCTTGGTATTGAAGGAAGTGATGCATGTTCCAGGATTTAAGAAGAATCTTATCTATGTGGTGATGTTAGAAGACAATGGATATGATGTTGTTTTAAGCGAGGGAAAGGCTTTCTTGCGCAGCAAGACAACTGGAGAAACCCGGAAGATAGGGGTTCGAGTGAGGAACCTTTATCAGTTGCATGTAGATGGTTGTGCAGCAATGGCATGCAAGGCATAAGGATTGGTGAGCCGGGATGATGGCGAGCTGTGGCACAGGAGATTGGGTCACCTTCACCATGGAGGCTTGAAGATATTGCAGCAGATCACTACAGGGCTTCCTAAAGGCACTCTTGTGCAGTCAGATTAGTGCAAGGGGTGTACTTTGGGAAAGTTTGTGAAAGCCACCTTTCACGAGAAGGATAGTCGCGCCACGACGATCCTTGAGAGAATTCACACAGGCATGTGTGGACCTTTCTCAGTAGCTTCGACAGCAAAACACAGGTATTATGTGATTTTTGTTGATGATTTCTCTCGTAAGTGCTGGATCTTCTTCATGCAGAAGAAGAGCGAGACATATTCAAAGTTCTGTGAATTCAAAGCACTAGTCGAGAAGGAGTCGGGGAAGAAGCTGAAGGCTCTTATGAGCGATAATGGTGGTGAATACATCTCTGACGAGTTCAAGGATTTCTGCAAGGCAGAAGGGATTCGAAGAGAGCTCATAGCTCCCCATAACCCACAGCAGAACGGGGTTGCTGAGCAGAAGAAGGGAACGATCATGGGTGTTGCACGGGCGATGTTGCATGATCAGGGCCTACCCCTTCACTTGTGGGCGGAAGCATGCAATACAACAGTTTATGTGCAGAACCGTTGTCCTCACAGGATACTTGGCATGAGTACACTCGAGGAGGCTTATTCTGGTAAGAAGCCTGATCTTTCTCATTTGAGGATTTTTGGTGCTAACGTTTACATGCATGTGACGAAGGATGCCAGGAAGAAGCTGGAGCCGACCGCAAAGGTTGGGATATTTGTGGGGTACACTAATACGCCTCACAACTATCG
This sequence comes from Pinus tabuliformis, assembly GCA_031772625.1. Taxonomy (NCBI): domain Eukaryota; kingdom Viridiplantae; phylum Streptophyta; class Pinopsida; order Pinales; family Pinaceae; genus Pinus; species Pinus tabuliformis. The sequence goes on along the minus strand of CM062820.1, from coordinate 128,994,387 downwards.
TGTGTATTTGCCAGACAGTGGTAAAACTGTTGTGCGACGGGATATAAAATTTCAGGAGGAGAAAGCCATGAAGTGTTCGCTTGAGAGGGAGCTACACTTGCATGCAGATGAGGAGCTACTAGTTCCTAAGATGAGCTTCAGGATGTGGATCAGCCACAGGACGAGGTTCATGGAGTGGAAGAGACCACTCATGCAGCGCCAACCATCAAAGGGTGAAAGCGCTTGACAGAAGCTGAGCGACTGGCTCAAGATGCAGAGAAAGTTGTAGGACCACCTACAGCCCAATGCAGGCACAGACAGTCACCTGATCGGTACACTGGATACATGGCTCTTATGAGCAAATGTGTTGTGACTGAGCCATCCTCTTTCGAGGAAGCTGTGGAGGATCCCGCATGGGTAGACGCCATGGTGGAAGAGTATGATTCGATTGTCAGAAACAGTGCATGGGAGATTGTTCCTAGACCGGAAGGGAAATCAGTGGTGGGTTCAAGATGGATCTACAAAGTTAAGCAGGCAGCTGACGGGAGTGTGGAGAAGTACAAGGCAAGATTTGTTGCCCGAGGCTTTTCACAGATAGAGGGGATCGATTATGAGGAGACCTTTGCACCTGTCGCAAGGTATTCTTCCATACGGACGATTCTTTCTCTCTCAGCGCAGATGGGGTGGCACATTCATCAGATGGATGTGAAGACTGCGTTCCTCAACGGAGTCATTGAGGAGGAGGTGTACATTGAGCAGCCCGAAGGTTTTGAGATCTTCAGCAGCGAGTCGCATGTGTGCAGGCTCAAGAGAGCGTTGTATGGGTTGAAATAAGCACCACGTGCTTGGTACACACGAATAGACAGCTATTTCACCGGACTTGGATTCTCCAAGAGTGAGGCGGATCCTAACCTATACCAGATTGTGGTGGAGGGTAAGTTGCTTATCATTGTACTTTATGTTGATGATTTGATTCTAACGGGTGATGAGCTATTGATACTTTCATGCAAGGATGATCTTGCTAAGGAGTTTGAGATGAAGGACTTGGGCCTCCTTCATTATTTCCTGGGATTGGAAATTTGGCAGCGCAGTGGTGGACTGTTTGTTTCTCAAGGTAAGTATGCTCGGGAGATACTGGAGAAGTTCAACATGCATGGCTACAAGCCTGTTGATACTCCTCTTCCTGGAGGTTGGAGGAAGGAGGATGCCACTTCGGCAAAAGAAGTGGATGCCATTGTTTATCAACAGTTGGTGGGGTCGCTTATGTATCTGGTCAATACACGACCCGATATATGCTATGCAGTTAACCAGCTTTCACAAGCTATGGTTAAGCCTACCAAGCTCTTCTGGAAGGCAGGCAAGCATATATTACGTTATCTTAGAGGCACATCGAGATATGGTTTTTGGTACAGATAGGAGGATGAGGTGAAGCTATGTGGCTTCACAGATGCAGATTGGGCAGGGAGCCCAACGGACAGAAAGAGCACATCAGGAGGGGTATTCAGTATCAGGTCGACAACAGTTTCTTGGTACAGCAAGAAGCAGAGATCTGTGGCACTCAGTTCAGTAGAGAGCGAGTATATGGCAGCAAGTTTGGCTGCATGCGAGGCTATATGGATGAGGAAGATTCTGGTCGGTTTGTTCGGTTCTCACTTGGATCCTCCTATGATTTACTGTGATAACCAGAGTTGCATTAAACTCTCGGCTAATCCTGTATTTCATGATAGATCTAAGCATATTGACATCAGGTACCATCATATCATAGATTGTGTGCAGGGGAGAATCACGTTAGTTTCATACATTCCAACAAAGGATCAGGACTCTGATATCTTGACGAAGGCGCTCACCAGGAGCAAATTCGAATACCACCGAGGCAGGATAGGGGTTGCTGATAATCCATATCTTGTTGAGAGGGAGTGTTGAGAATGCAACAAGATGATGGAGCTTAGTGGAAAGGAGTCGCCTTCACTAAGTGGGCCCGCAGGCAAATTATGGCGCAAAGTCTATTTTTAGACATATGGATCATGGTCTATGAGTTGCAGAATGTTGTTTATGGATGATTGGTCATGTTGGGAAAAATAGATGGACTTCTATTTTTGGATCACAGTAGGAGTGATCAGAGTCTATTTTTAGACTGCTAGTCAAAAATAGAAAAGTCAAATATTATTGTCTCATAATAATATTTAGACTATAAACTTTATCTTATCCTCTTGGAGCACTTCAGTTTGAGCTACAGATGTGGCACATGCAGCTGTCAGAAGGAAATACACTTTCTTTGTGGGTCAGTTGAGTTGTTGCATGCAAGACTTCAGTTAGAACTCATGTAGTTGAGTTTGGTGGAGTTGATTGTGGAGTTGATGGAGTTGTGTTCAATTTGACTTGGTTAAACTAGTTGTAATTAGTCTAACTGCAAATAGACTAATGATGAGTTGTTAAACTAATTATTAACTCACGAAGCAACTAAAGAATACATCAGTTAACTCAGTTGCATGTCAGTGCATGTATAGTTCAATAGGGACAGGTGTTAGAGGTTGAGATTGCTATCAGTTGTGACTATAATTGTGCATGAGGATTTGCACAAGCAATGTACTGAGTATGCCAATGAGTATTGCGTTGATTTTGCCCAGTAGAATAGCCTGTGCTCACGTGATTTCCAGTGTGAGTGATTCTTAGCAGGTTTATGCAATAGAGGCAGGCAAAGCAGTGGAGAAGATTTGAACCTGTGACTTGTTCGGGTCTGAGTTGGTTTGTGTGTAACAGGTGGAGATAGTGCTGGATACTTGTGAGGAGTATTGTACTATGTAATGTTACATGTTCTCAATCATTAATATACAGATAGTGTGGGGTTTTCAGCTGTAAGCTTTCCCTAGGTTACATATTGTGTTAATGTGTGCATGCTATTGATGTTTCATTGTTTTGATGCTGCTAAATTGTTGATCAACGTAGAGGAACTTATGTATTGTGCATGTATTCCGCAATAGTGCATGATCAGGATAATCTCTTTGAATATGTGTTTAGTATTCAAAATTTCTACAATCAGCTAGAGTGGTTTGGCCATTATGTAGATGAAGCACAAACAACTGGGCTAACTCATGATGATACTGGACTCTAGCAACCATCTCACAGAACTGATAACAGGATTGGTGTTGGAAGCATGTGATAGCAAGAGGGCAGGCTTGCAGCTCAGCAAGTGAAGTAGGCTCCTCTCGTATATGTTTGCCACCCTTGTGAGGTCTCCTTGGTGCATGCATTTCTGTAGGAGAGTCATTGTGTGTCTCTTCATCTCGGTCATATGAAGGATCAGATTCCATGCTTGCTAATGTGTGAGTTTTCTTGATGAGTATGAAGAGATTTATGGTGATTGTAGTTTTCTACCACCAAGGGTAAGAATATGTGAGGGACTGTGGAGGGAGAGGATATGAGGGGTTTTGGGACTATTATGACAGGGTTTTGTGGGAAATAGGGGATTAGGGAATAATATGGAAGCTTAGGGACAACAATTAGGGTTTGGGGATTTGTAATTAAGATTTGGGGACAGGGGTAAATGATTTTTAGGAATATGGGAGTTAGGGAATGGGTGGATAAGCTGGGAAAATAAACGGGGGAGTGAAAAAGTGAGGGAGTGGTTGAATGAACTTGGTAGCAAAATGACAAATGCAAACCCTAGGCAATGGTTTTTTGGGAAATTGTAAGGAAATAGGGTTTGAGTTTCTTCACACAACCACCATAAATTTTTAAGAAAAACTCCTTCACTAGCAAGGAAAAGATCTTGACTTACTTGCACACTAGAAGACTTGAGTGATTTTGGCAATGTGAAGGAATTTTTGAGGAAATCGAGCTTGGCAGCTCTATGCGCCGCGCCTCTCACCTAGTGCGTCGCGCCTCCAAAACTGAGTGCCTTTGCTGCGATTTGCTTTCCTTTTTCCAACACGGCTTTCACTTTGCTCAATCTTTCTTCTTGGAATGCCAATGAGCTTTTGAATTGTAAAAAACGATTCATATACAAGAGCTTTTTAATTTTTGATTCATAAAACCCACTTTTATAATGTTTGCAACGTGACTTACTTTTTCAACTCTGTTTTTGGGCAGTTTATTTTATTTGTGCCTTTGATGAACTGAATGACTTGATTTTTTGTTTGCCTTGTAGGGGATGGAGCTACTGAGGCTTGGCAAGGTGACCAGGGTTGCCACTGAAGTGATTTACATACAAGAGAACTAAAAATACATGAATTTATACAATAAAAACCTAAAATACTCTGTTTTTCCTCAAAACAGAGTTTTGAGGAAAAATACATTTCTAAGCATGAGATTATGAATTTTATTGGTACTGGAGCTTTATTCAACCTCCTCAAGTGCTTGCTAGCTGTTATTAGACATTTTGAAGACCTCTTTGATGAAACCCTAGACCTAATGAAACTGAAACCGTAGAAATGACTTTTGCAAATTTAAAGACAAAAAGTGATTGCAGATGATCTTGATGAATGAAAATGGGCCAGCAGGTAAAGGACATGAGGGAAAATGTACAATAAGCCACTACCGTCAGATGATCCATGCTCCTAATGGAATGCAGCTGACTGAGAGAGACACCTAATATGCAATGCAACAAGAGAATTTGATCTCTGACTGAGGGATGAAGATACCGACACTAACAGAGTCCATCTGTCAGGTGTAGCTCTAGATGGAGTGATTTTCCTTTGGTGTGCCTGCTTGTGGTTCCACTGAAGGTTCCAGTTTACCCATATATTTTGTTCTTGTGGAGTGGAGGGGAAATCATCATCAAGCCAAGTTTGGAGCATCAAGGTTTCTCGTATGTTTTGACATATTTTGTTCCATAGAACTTCTATAGGAGAGGAATGGTCCTTGAAGATGCGACTATTTCTCTCTTTCTAGATTGTCCACATGAGGAAACCTGGTATTATCTTCCATAAGGCATTTAATATTTTGCTTTTATAAGGGTGAGGTGCCCAAGAGCGAATAGTGTTGGTGGAATTCTCCTTATTCCATCCATCTCTTTGACATTTGAAGCTGACTTTCTCCCAAAGTCGGGTTGCTAACAGACATGAGTTTAGGAGATGTTCCTTAGTTTCTTCTGCCTGTTTACAACTTGGGCATATGGAAGGTCTGTGAAAACTCCATTTCCTTAGATTATCCCAAGTAAGGATTCTATTTTGGCACAACAACCAGAGGAAGGTGGAGATTTTTGGCCAAATTGGGGGATCCCAAACTTTGTTCCAGAGGCTATCCTTGACGGTATGGTCCCTTAGTATTATATGATATGCTTCTGGGGATGTGAAGGTTCCTCTCGTTTCATAACCCCATTTAATGATATATTTCTTATTATAGTGGCGTATTTTCCTGTTTGAGAGTTCTGTGTCCAGGCTATCTTTGATGGACTGCGTGCCTTGCCCAAGAATGAGGTTCGAGCTTAGCCATTGTCTGTAACCTTGGGTGTGAGCTGCCTCCCAAAGTTGATTTACTTTGATCATCGATTGCTCTACCCATTCCTGAAGCTGGTGGGGAATGAGTAGGTCTTTCAATTTGGGTCTTTGCTGCCAGGAGTCCTCCCAAAACCACACATTATCTCCATTCCTGATTTCCCAAAAGCTGTGTTGTTGAATTAGATCTTTATGCTATTTGGCAGCATTCCAAATTAGAGAGCCTGTGCCAACTTCTTTGAGCCGAATTAAATCATCTATTGGTATAATGTTAGCATATTTAGCTGTCCAGAGGATTGCCCATGGAGTATGTGGGTTCAAGATCCATTTCCACCAGATGTGTGCTCCCATGACCTTGTTGCTATGCTGAGGATCTCGTAATCCAGTGCCTCTAGAAGTTTTTGGGTGGCAAACTATTTCCCACTTTACCAAAGCCCATTTTCTCTTTTGTTTCGTATTTCCCCATAAAAAATCTCGTTGAAGATTTTTGATTGCTTTAAGAACTCATTTGGGTGCTGCCAGTACTGAGAAAAGGTAGAGCGGCATAGATTGTAGCACTGCTTTGATTAATACTAGGCGGCTCGCCATGTTGAGAGCTCTGAAGGTCCAAGAAGAGATACGGGCTTCCAATTTTTCTAAGAGTACTTTCCAGGATGAGTGCTTTAAGGTAGAGGCTGTCATTGGAGCACCCAGGTATTTGGAGGGGAGAGATGCAATCGAGAAGCCCAAAATTCTGGCTATGGAGGATTGAGTGATGGAGGGTGTGTGAAAGAAAAAAACTTGGGATTTTGCTTTGTTAATGCAGGTGCCAGAGGCATCTGAAAAATCAGATAAAATGGACTTCAGTTTGAGGGCTTCTTGGACCGAAGGATGACCAAATAACATATTGTCATCCACGAATTGCTGGTGGGTGAAAGCAGGGGTATTTGGAAAAGAAAGGCCACGTAATTGCTGGGTATGAAGGGCATCTTTGATATATCGTCCAAGACCTTCCGCCATTATAACGAATAGAAAGGGTGAGAGAGGGTCCCCTTGTCGGATACCTTTGGACGGGTGGAAGGGGGTAGAAGGGATACCATTGACTAGAATTGAGAAGAAGGTTAAGGTGATGAGACTCATAATCCATCTAACCCATGGGGGAGTAGAGCCAAAGGCTAGCAGCATTTTTTGAATATATTTCCAGGTTAAAGTATCGAAAGCTTGTGAGAGGTCGATTTTTAAGAGCATACTTGCCTTTTTGGACTGCTTTAAGGAGTGATTGATTTCATGAGTGAGAATAATGCCATCCGTGATCTGCCTTCCTTCCACATATCCTGATTGCTCCAGTGATATAAGTAAGGGAAGCAAGGGCTTGAGGTGTGTGGCAATCACTTTGGAGACGATTTTATAAATGACATTGCATAATGCAATAGGTCGGAATTTGTTTGGTGTCTGGCTGTGCTCCTCCTTAGGGATGAGGGCGATGAAGGTGGCATTCAAGGAAGGAAGCATCCATCTGCTTACTCTGGATTCCTCGACTACTTGCCAGACTTCCTCCTTGATTAGATCCCAGAAGTTGTGAAAGAAGTCTGAAGTGAAGCCGTCTGGTCCAGGCGCTTTCCCTACTTTGAGTTGTCACATAGCTGTCTCCACTTCCTGTAAAGATATCGGCCTGAGGAGGATTTGATTGTGTTCCTCAGTTATGATCTTAGGAATATTCTTAGTGATTTTCTCTATAGCTGGCAACCGATCAATCTGCGGTTCCTGATGCACCATCTGAAAGTGGGTGAGGAGTTCCTGTTCTATATCCTCATGCTTTTCTAGATGTTCCCCTTGTCAATTTTGGAGGTGAGTAATGTTGTTCTGCATTCTCCTTTGGATAGTGGTGTGGTGGAAGAACTTTGTATTGCGCTCACCCTCTTTAAGCCTTCTGATCCTCGAATTTTGTTTCCAAAGTATCTCTGCCTGCTTTGCTCTTTCTGAGATTTGTGTTTGTAGTTGGCGTTCCTGTTCTGCTAGGGCTTCAGATCTGCCTTCAGTTATGATTCTCTGCTGTAATTTTTGCATTTCTTGTTCAAGAGCGTCTTGCGCTTGAAAGATATTGCCGAAGGTAAAGTGATTCCACTGTTTTATGTTTTTCTTGAGATTTTTTAGCTTTTGTTGGAGCTTATACATTTTTGTGCCTTCCAGTGGATTGAAATTCTTCCATGTCTCTGTAATTAGGTTGTGAAAGTCTGGGTCATTCAGCCAGAAAGCTTCAAAGCGAAAGGGCCTGTAAACATTGTCTCCCAGCCTTTGCAAATGAAGTCTAATAGGCCAGTGGTCTGAGCCAGAGAGTGGCAAGATAGAGGCCGAGAGGTCCCCTCTAAGATGTATTGTGTTGTCAGAGAGCAGGAATCTGTCTAACCGAGATGCTATTTGGTGGGCATCTGCACGTTTGTTGTTCCATGTGTATACGCCATTATTGAATTCCATATCTATGAGCCTGTTGTTATGGATGTAGTTTTTGAAGTGAGTGCTTTCACAGTCCAGCTTGACCCGTCCTCCTCTTTTTTCCTTCAATTTTGTTATCATGTTGAAGTCCCCTCCCGTGATCCAAAGTGGGTGGGATCTTTCTGAGTTAAGGTGTTCAGTGTGTCTACCTTGTTTGTTGCCTCTTGGGGAAAGTAGACATTGGTTAAGTGTCCATGAACGTTTGTCCCTGTTATATGGAACATGGCTTGAATAAAGTGCTTACTAGCATGTATGTTAGTAAGTGTTATAACTCTATCATCCCAAACTATGGCTAGCCCTCCTAAGGCTCCTATGGCTTCCACAGCCACTTCTTTGCTTCCTGGCCATGCTTTGGCGAGGATCTAGTCCAACGTTGTGGAATTACACTTGGTCTCCTACAGGAATAGAACTTGAGGCTTTTCCTGTTGTAACATATTCCTTATTAGTCGACCCTTTACCGAGCAGTTAAGCCCTCTAATGTTCCATGAGATGAGCTTCATGATTCACGATTGGGAAGGGGATTATAATATTTGGTAAGCTTGGAGTATCTTCCATATTCCACCAGCATCTCCCCTATGTGGATGGTTCTCTGAAGATCTGTTTTCCTTCCTCGTTTCTTATTGTCTTTGAAGATATTTCTTCCATCCCACTGACTTCCAGTTTGGATACCTAACGATCTTTGCTTCTGTGCTCTTGAGAGAATTACCTCTAAGTTCTCTAGTTGTCGCTCGGGGATCTTGTCATATTCCTTTTTCTTACATGCCTGTTCAAGTCCCAGTATATCTAGGTCTCCGATGTCGAAGCTCTCTGGTTCCTCTTCCATGTGCTGAACTGCTTCCTGCTCTGCCTCTGTATCATCTACAATCGTGAGCTGCATCTGTGTGCTATCTATCTCCATTCCTTGAACATTCCTTTTTGGCGGGTTACTGGGAGAGGGTGATTTGAGATCTGCGGGTTGCTTAGAAATGAGGGCTTTCTTTGAGCTTGAGGGAGTAGAATGGGGGGTAGTCTTAGGAATGGCTTCAGGTTGTTCCTGGTTATCTAAGATATGAACCTCCGGCTGGAGCAGAGTTTCAAAGTTGTTACTTGTTGATGGCAAGGAGGTGTTGATGACAGGTTTTTTGACTGAGGAAGAGGGCTTTTTGTGGGTCTTTTTGCGATTGGAAACTTTTGTGAACCCATCCGAGTCAGGTTTGTCCATTGTGGGGGTGGTCGTGGATTTCATATTGGAGGGACAGTCTCGGAATAAATGGCCCAGGGCGTGGCATTTTCTACAGCGGAATGGTACATGCTCGTAATCTATTGTTTGTAACCATTCGTAATCATCATGGTAAAGGCTTACCGCATCCAGGAGAGCTTTGCTGAGGTGCATGTATACACAGATCCACGCATAGGAGGTGTATCGCTTTAGTTTTGTCTCCTCTGCCACTTTGATGAATTCGCCTAAACCATTCCCAATGTCTTGCAGAGAGTCTTCGTCCCAGTACTCCAGAGGGAGAGAATAAAGGCGCAGCCACACCGGGGCCCAGCTCAGATCTTCTTTGTCCGGGTTAAAACGCTCAATCCATTCTCGCAGGTATAGTCCTGCTGCGTTGAAAAAATATGGTCCGCCATCCAGTACCCTGTTTCGGTCCTCCAAACAATTGAAAATGGCAGTAAAGAAGCCCTTAGGCCCTAACTGCAGAGTTATGTGCCCTTTTGGTTTCCATTTGGCTGCTATCCAGCCATGCAGTGCTTTCTCCGTTGGCCAAAAGCCTATGAACTTTCCTATCAAAGCATGATCCTTCATAAACTGGATCTGAGTGTTGATCCGCTGACTTGGGAGCTCGATTTTAGGTCTGTCAACTGCTACAGGCTTGCAGGTGGTTGACGTCACTCTTGGTTCTTCAGTTTTGTTGTTATTCCTTGGCGCATTTTCATGTTCTGTTGCTATATCTTCTTGATGGTCCTTCCTGACATTTTCTGTTTTTCGCAGGGCGTTTTCCATATCAGCGGGGGGAGGCATCACGTCCTCCCCCTGAGGGGGTTCCATCACTTAGTAGTTGTTCCTTATCGTGCTGCAATTGTCTTATGGTTGGAGGTTAATGGCAGAACGATGCAGTTTGTAAAGGTCTGCCGATTACAGAGCAGTATCAAACCCTAATCGCTCCCGCCTCAAACCCTCTCATCTCGCAGCAGCTCAAGAGGAATCATAGTGTTGTGCTCCACACATTATTAAATTCGAAACGTCAAACTCCAAATAATATTGCCACCGGTTTTGGAATCACAATATCATGTTATTTAAGACTTTAGTTGCACCAAAACCTTTGTGTTTTTTTAATACATATGTTAATTTTTGTAATGGTTATTAGCTATGATTTTTTATAACCTGTTGACTTATATTATTTTATGACTTTTCAATATATGTTTAGTGCTTTATTACATGCCAAAAGTTTCACAACCCAAAGGGAAAAAAGAGGAATCATAGTGTTGTTCTCCACACATTATTAAACTCAAAATGTCAAACTCCAAATAATATTGCCACCAGGTTTTGGAATCTCGTCACCATGCTATTTAAGACTTTAGTCGCACTAGAACCTTTGCGTCTTTTAATACATATGTTAATTGTTTTGATGGTTGTTAGCTATGATTTTTTCTAACCTGTTGACCTATATTATTTTATGACTTTTCAATATATATTTAGTGCTTTTATTACATGGAAAAAGTTTCACAGAGCCTGAAATGAAAAAAAGGGGCATCATAGTGTTGCATTCCACACATTATTAAATTCAAAATGTCAAATTCCAATTAATATTGCCACCAGGTTTTGGAATCTCGACACCATGCTATTTAAGGCTTTAGCCGCACAAAAACCTTTAGCAAATAAGGTTGGTGTTCATAAAATCTAGAACTGATGCTAATGTGTAGTCACAATCTTATTGGGGTACTTGTCCGTTTCCATCCTGAACATGGTTTTAGCACTCAAGCTGGCATCTTTTTATTAGCCAACAGCAATCAATATAATATGATAGCAGGTGCATCTACACTAAAAAAGTCACCTTTCATGCAATTATGACTTACTTGCATGGACCTCATGGTGATACCACCTAGCTCTTAAGGTTTTATCTGTGGATGTTAATTTTGGTCATGGCTTTCTGGGTTGCTAATGTTCAACTAATCCTTTGTCATGGCTATTGAGTATGATTTTTTAACTTGTCTACTTATATTATTTTATGATTTTTTAATATGTAATTAATTTTTGCATGCACACTAGAGGACTATGATAATTATTGATCTCCATGTATCTTTCTGCCCACTCCACCATTCGAAAGCTTCATGCATCGAAGCATGAGTCACAAGAGGGAAACCAAATAAAACTGGCAGGTCCCGCCATAATTGCAGAGTTGTTTGGCATTGGAAGAACATGTGATAGTTGGTTTCCTCGGCTGATTCACACATTAAGCACAAACCCGGCCCATGCCAGCTTTTTTTTTTTTTTTTTTTTTTTTTATCAGATTTTCCCAAGACAGGTTTTTATTATGGAAGACCAACCATGAGAAATATGTTAATTTGGGAGGGCATCCTGTTTTCCAAAAAATTGATGGAAAAATTGGGCTAGAATGTGCGGTCTTTAATCCTATCAAATTTGTGTAAATGTCTTTTACGCAAACCTGAGCACTTGCTTTTGGCACTTTCCAAATAAGAACATCTTCTAGCAAAGAACGATGTAATCCATAGCATCTCAAGCCATCCCTGATAATGTTCCATTGCCTTGCCAAAGACTCTGACATCCCTAGACTGTCAGTCTCTTTCCAAAGAGGGATAGGGCCCTGCCATACTGCTATGAGTTTATCCCAAGTGAAAAAGCCTTTCCTATGGAAGAAATTTAGGAGTCTTTCAGGAATGGTTATCTTCTCTCGATCGCACATGAAAGGGTCTATTCCAATGAGAATCCTGCTGCTGGATTGTAAGCTCCATATCAAATTCTTTAGAAAATGTTGCTCAATCTTGCGAAATCTTAGCCATATAGCTGGCCCATACATGGCTCCAATCCTCCCTAATCTGTACCAGTGTGCCATATCTTTGCCGCCCATATATTTCTTCTTTATTATGATGCTCTAGGGGCCTTCTCCATATATCCCTCTCCACAGTGATTTGCACAATAGTGCCTTCCCAAAAGTCCAATATTCCCCATCCACCAGAATTCTTCGGCATAGAGATCTTTTCCATTCTAGTAAGATGATATTTTCTCTATTCTGATTTGCCGCCCCATATAAAGTTTGCAGTTATCTTGTTCATTTTCTGGATGATACTTGCAGGGAGAAAGAATAAGTGTGCCCAAAATACAGCAAGTTGCGTTAATACTACTTGTTTGAGAACAATTCTTCTTGCCAATGATAGGCTCTTATATTCCCAAGCAGATATCTTTTTGTAGTACCTGTGTATTATCCATTGCCAATCCACTTTAGTGTAACCCTTTGCTTTTAGCTGAAATCTCAGATATTTTAATCCATCCTTGATGGATCGCATCTCTATCCCAAACAACACAAAAATCCATTCTACTGTTTCCATGTTGACATAATTATGGAAGAGGATGGAATTTGATTTGTTTATTTGAAGACCAGTAGCATTTTGGAATCTTTTTAGAATGTCATGAAGACGTATCCAAGTGACTCTGCATAGCATTGCAAATATGAGCACATCATCTACAAATAAGTTATGCGAGATGTAGTTGTTTCTGCAAATCTTCATGGGCCGGCAACTGTTTTCACTGATTGCTCTGTTAATATGAAGGCTTAATGAATTCATTGCCAGGATAAACAAAAGAGGAGAAAGGGGACAGCCTTGACGCAACCCTCTTTCTGCTAGAAAAAAAGGAGAAGGAATCCCATTTATGATGACAACATAGTTTACTTTCTCCACACATGCCATGATCCAATTTATTATATTAGATTTCAGGCCGATCTTAGCTAATAAGCATCTAATGAACCCCCAATCTAAGCAATCATATGCTTTTTGTAGATCAATCTTCAATATGGCAGCTTCAGATTTTTTTGAGAGCATAGTGAACAGGCTTTCTTGTGTATTGGCGACAGCATCCAATATATTCCTTCCCTTTAAAAATGCATGCTGATCCTTTGTTAAAAAACTAGCTAAGGTAGCTTTGATCCTTTCAGCAATAATTTTTGTAATGATTTTGAAAGTTATATTGCAGAGGGATATCGGCTTAAAATCTTGAAAGGATTCAGCCTCCATTTTTTTTGGGATAAGTGCTATTTGAGTGGAGGATGTTACCTGATGTATGCTGCCTGAGATTCTCGCTGCTTCGACCATCCTCAGCATATCTTGTTTGATAATATCAAAGAAGTGGATAAAGAATTCTATTGTCCAGCCATCCGGGCCGGGGCATTTATCCTTCTTGAAAGACTTCATAACTCCTAGAAGTTCTTCCTCTGTTATGGGCTGGAACAGACATTCATTTTTTTCATCATCAAACATTTGTGGGAACAGATCAATGCCCCATAGAATATCCTGAAACCTGCAAACATCCATTCTTTTATATTGGTTTTCAAAGTATCTCACAGCTTCCTTTGAGATGTCTTGTTGAGAGAATAGGAAGCCCCCCTGACCATCACTTATTTTCCATATGGAATTTCTCTCACGCCTGGAAAAATTTTGTGTTCTTGTCACCTTCCTTGAGCCAAATCGCCCTGCTCTTAAGTCTCCATGAAGCTTCTTCCTGCTTCAATATTTTTTGTTTTTTCCTTTCAAGCTCTTTTATGCGACATCTCACATTAAATGGTATTGTATTAGTAGCCAAAACTCCTGAGATACTATCCAATTCCATCTGTATTTCCCAAAGGGCCAATTTGTCCAGTTGTCTTTTCTTAAATTGCCATTCTTTAACAACCTTTATCATAGAGGACAGTTTGTCTCTAAAGGTCAAAAAAGGGGAGATCTTATCTTTTGCTGATAAATCCTTTCAGGTTCTTGTTATGATTTCATTAAAATCTGAATCTTCTAACCATGATCTGTTAAATTTGAAAGGGTACCCTTTCCTAAAACCATTTTCCCTCTAGCTGAGATATATCAGCCTATGGTCAGATATGAATACGTTTCCAATTGATGAGTAAGGCATGCCCATTCTATCGATAATGCTGACATGTACAATGAATCGATCAATTCTTTTTGCAATATATGCCTCTTCTATCCTTCCATTGTCCCATGTTGGCATCATTTTGGAAGGATTTATGTCTACAAGATTCCTGTGCAAAAGTTCATATCTGATACGGTCTGCCAGCGGGTCTCTTTTCCTGCTTTTCCCCCATCGTTCCTCCGAATTTAGAGTTACATTTAGATCGCCTGCAATCATCAATGATTCAATATCAAAAATTTCTGATGCAAATAATTTTTCCCAGAATGGGATCTTGTTCTTATAAGGGGCGTAGATATTCAAGATATTAATGGGATAGTCTTTTCCTCTGATAGAGGCCGAGATGAGAATGCCCGCAAAACATTTATAAGCTTTTGCTCTAATCCAGACAGGGTCCCATAAAACCGCCAGCCCCCCGAAAGACCTTTGGCTTCTGAAGCAACCAGGTGCCAGGTGGGAAACATTTTCCTAAAATAGGAGATGGATACCTGATTGCTATGCATGGTTTCTTGAATTAAGATGATTTTTGGCTGAGCTGAGTAGAACAGATTCTTTAGCGCCAAAATTTTTTGGTCTGCTCCCAGACCTCTTATGTTCATAGATATGATGAAAGTCATTGAGGGGTTTCTTCAGCCACGCTTGCTCTAAGAGGCCGATTCTCTGACATATCAAAGATGGGTACATCAACAAGGGAAAGATTTCTTACTCCTCTGTCTGCGCCATCAGCCCTCCCCCTAAAATGTCTACTGCCTCTGTTGTTTTTTCTTCTCACCGTTATATTTCTTGCAGAGTCTGGGCTTATAAGAGGGGGCGATGGTTTCCTTGGTTTATGAATGGTTAAGGGTTCCAGCTCGAGTGATTTCTTGCTTAGAAGATAGTCTAAGTCACTGTCAAGCAAATTTGTTGGAGATGAGACGGGGGAGTTTAGGGGGGTGGCTGATACCATAGGCTCTTTTCCTTTCGCAGATGGGTTAGTTCCCTTTTTGGGCGATGGTAATCATTTGTTAAAATTGTTAAAATACTATGAATCATGTTTTGGTCATAATTTGATCTCAATAGAAGATTGGACGTATGGTCAATAAGCCATGACTAATTATTATGACAAAGTAGGCACTTTGGCATATCCAATAAAGGTGAATAGAGTTGATTTTGTCCTAAATTGACCATGTTAACCATGTATCTAATGTACTTGATATGTCTCAAACTTTAACAAAAAATAAAATCTATTAATACATGAAATGTATAAGTACAAATGTAAGAAATGCCAATTGATCATTCTATTGGTAAATAGATAAAATGTTATAAAAATGGAAAAAATGTACTGATTGGTAGATTAGTGTATTTATGAAGCTCATAAGTACATGTATTATATTATTTTTAGTGTAGCATTTATTAATCAATCTATAAAAAAGAAGAGTTGCTAATAGAGGTTAATGGAGTTTGATAGTGTTGTATTTACATTAGGGCCAAGAATTGTATTCACTTTTTTTTCAGCGAGACTTATTAATAAGTCAAGAATGCTGGTAATATGATAAATATTTTGAAAATTAGAATGGATATGTAAGTTTATAAGTCTAAAATCATTGTCCGCTCTCCCAATACATGAGGGAGTAAAGTAATAAATTTAAAAAAAAAATACTTAAAAATTGTGTAAATTAAATTAGATGAGAATGTGCACATAATACTATTAGTTTTCCCTCTAATTCCTAGTGAAAAATTAGTTAAAATTAGAAATGACATGAGAGAAATCCATAAATTTTGGAAAAATTGCCTACATCTAAGGAATGAATGTTATTTAAGTATTACTATATATGTAATTGAGGCCTTTCTTCTCTTTCTTTCTTTGAAAGGAAATTAGATAACCGATTATTCTCGATTTCTATTTAATTCATATATTTAGATGACCAAGACTAGAAACTATTCTCAATTTATTATGATATGTGGAGTTTTCATATTCATTTATTACTTTGTTGATATGGCACTAATATATGTCCTTTGTGGTTCACTAAATATGAGCTAGGAGTCTTGCAAATATTATTGAGACACTCGTTGAGAAATTAATTCTCAATTTTCTCTAACTACTCAATTTTCTTATCCAATAACTCATAAGAATAATCAATTACATTAAAATGCTATAATTTTATACAAAGAGCAAGAAATTAAGAAATCTTTAAATCATTTGTTAAAATTGTTAAAATACTATGAATCATGTTTTGGTCATAATTTGATCTCAATAGAAGTCTATTGGACGTATGGTCAATAAGCCATGACTAATTATTATGACAAAGTAGGCACTTTGGGATATCCAATAAAGGTGAATAGAGTTGATTTTGTCCTAAATTGACCATGTTAACCATGTATCTAATGTACTTGATATGTCTCAAACTTTAACAAAAATATAATTTCAAAAATCCGTACAGGCACATACATTAATAAGTCAGTACAAATGAGTCTGTGAGGAAGTATGAAATATTTCTAGTAGCTATGATTTCATGAATTCAAATAAGAAACATGAACATAATGGGTTTTAAACAGAGGGATAACATACAGTAATACTCAAAGGGGGAATCACGACCATTTGCTTGATATTCTGAAAGATCTGTATTATAAAGCTATACAGTCTGAAAATAACATATAGCGTTTTATTTAGGATTTTTAAACCTTTGTGAAGTGTTGCTTCCCCTATTTATCTGGAAAGGGGGAGCGTTGAACATTCATTACATCAAAATATCTTCAGTCAAGTCTCAGCTGTTAGGTTGACTAACTGTCTCAGCCGCGATGGCTCTGTGGCCCAAAAACATTGTAAAATATTAATTGCCTCATTTAATGGTGACACATTACAGGGTAATAAAAACAAATCAACCAGCAGGTTAGAATGTAAATAGAAATATCTTCATGCCCATCCCTACGATCGGTTTTGCTTCAGTTTGTAGTTTTCTCACGGTATGGCCTCAAGTGTTGTTCAGTTGAATCTCGTCGCTGGCATTGATTTCTGATCTGCCTTACGACCAACTTAGAGTCTCCATAGACCGTTAGACATTCAATATTCATATTCTTTGTTGTTTGTAACCCAAGGAGAAATGCTTCATACTCCGCCACATTGTTGGTTGCCTCAAACTCCAGCTTGAATGAGAGGGGTATCAAGCTGCCCTCCAGAGATACCAACAATACTATAGCTCCATTTCCTTCTTTTGAGTTTGCCCCATCAAAGTATAATTTCCATACTTTGTTTTAATTTGTGTGTTGGTGTTCTAACTGCCTTGTTAGGTATATTGATGTTTCATCTAAGATGGTCTCATCTTCTTCTAGGAACATACAGGAGAGGTCGCTTTCTTTCTCGTGCACTAGGGAGTTTTCTGAGCCTTTAGCTGGGGTCATAGTTTTTACAAACCTGGACTCTCTATACAACCTCCTTTGCTCACCTCCAAAAGTGGGAATAGTGGCATAAGTCAGATCTAACTTGATAGAGCCCCCCACCTTGGAACCCCAAGATCTAGATAAGAGCATGCCGAACTGAGGGGGAATGTCTACCACTACTATGTCCATTACCACACTCTTCACAGGGATCTGAGCTAGGTTTACCACCAGATCCTTTATCATTCCCAAGCATTTGACCCTCTTAGAGTCAAAGGAGTATAGGTCCTTGTAGGGCCTGGTGATCTGCAAGCCCAACTGTTCCATCACTGCTAATGGCATGAGGTTGTGTGAGGCTCCAGAATCCAACATGCAATTATGTAGTAAGAG
Source organism: Pinus tabuliformis (assembly GCA_031772625.1). NCBI lineage: Eukaryota > Viridiplantae > Streptophyta > Pinopsida > Pinales > Pinaceae > Pinus > Pinus tabuliformis. The sequence goes on along the minus strand of CM062820.1, from coordinate 128,976,624 downwards.
GTCATGGATTACCAGGGTCACGTAGAAGGGTGCAGTACAAGGATCAAGTTCTTCCACATGTGGCCCAAAAACAACCATTGACCTCTCCTCTTGGAGGTTTAAACTGTCATGGGTTGGTGCTGAGGTGGATGGATGCATGAATTGAGAGACTTGATCTTTATAAGTAGGCTGTTTTAGAAGCTTAATCAGAGGAACATGAATTTTTACCTTTTCAATCTCCTTATGAAGATTGAATGCGAGTTGGACTTTTTCTATACCTCCTGGCTCTACTCCTTCTTCCATACCACTGACAGTTTTCAGCAGAACATGTGCCTCCTTTTCTGTGTGTCCCTCGAAACTATTACTTTCCTTATTAGAGGAGACCTTTATCTTGGAAGGGTTAGGATTTAGCTTACCTTTCCCTTTATCTAGTATTGGGGGAATAACTTGGGGAGCAATTCCCTCTTGTTGTTCTGGTTCTCTTGACCTCTTCTTTGAAGATCTTAGATCATACTTACGATGTGGTCGCACTTGCATGAAATCTGCAAACTATTTACAAAATAATCCATATCTTCCTCATTTGTTACTGCTTCTCTATCATGACTGGTCTCCAGGTGAGCCATGTTTTCATGTTCTTCTTCAGGGAATGCGGAATACAAGTTTCCCTGCATCTCATGTGTATCCGACGATTGTTCATCGGGATCATCTTCTAAATATAGGGGATGAGGGATCTGATCGAGTTATTCCTTTCTTTCCCTTGGAAGTATCTGTAATGGAGGCCTTCTATACTGCGGGTTATAACCCCAGTTACTATTTTGAACATTCTGTTTGGAGAGACTCTTGTTATCAAGTTCAAGCTTTCCAACCTTATGTGATAAACTCCTGATGAGTTTATCCAGTTCATCCCACTTCAGGTCTGGTGATTCTCTAGCTTGACTAGAGGAGGATGCCTCTTCTTTCCCTCTTTTATTCTCAGTAGGTTCTTGCTTTCCTCTTGACTTCCCGACTAAGGTGAGATTTGCTTCCACCTCAAGAGCATCGATTTGGAGTTCATCTAAAGTGAGGGACTTCCTTTCCCTTAGAGTAAAACCAAAGTCGGGTTCAAAGGCTCCCAAAAAAGCTACTCAAGCAGCAGCTAGAGGAGGATTTATCTCACCTAGCAGGTTATTGTACTACTTATTGAATCTTTTGATAAATTCTGAGATATCCTCTTTGGGATTCTTCCTTATAGCGTTAAACTCTGTGAGGAGGTACTCATGATTTCTCTTTTCACCCCATTTTTGTGTGAAAGAGTTTTCAAGTTCCTCCCAAGTAGTGATGGAGGCATTGGGTAGGGCTTTAAACCATTTTCTGGCTTCTCCATCTAGGGATTGTACAAAAAGTCTCATGACCACATCTAGTTGTTCCACATTAAGATTCTCAGCAAAGGCACAAAAGGTTTCGATGTGTCTTTGTGCAGTGTTATCATCCTCCCCATTGAACCTAGGCAGAAGCTTTAGGTAGTCTTGGGGCATAGCACTTAGGGGTTGAGGTAAATTAAGAGGGGCATATTTATTTAGCAAAAAAACCCAAAAGATCCATCTAGATTAATGGAGGGGGATTGAGACTTGCCTGAGGAACTTGGGCCAAAAACACAGTGGTAGGAGTGGCTAGACTGAAAGTAGGGTATGTAAGGGTTTTAGGAGTAATTCCTGAGTAGTGAGTAACAACGGGTTGAGAGATGGATGAGGAGGCTTCAAAGACTGATGAGACGGTAGTGCAGGTAGTAGGAGTTTTCTCCTTCCAGACTTTCCTGAAAATTAATTTCTCTGGGTCAGATACAAATGGGGCTTTTTGCTGAGAAGTATCTGAGCGAGTGTGGGGATTCTTAAAAGCCAGGATGATAAATGATAATGGGGGTAGTGGAGTCACCAAGGTGATATGGATGCAATCATAACACCTTTGCTCACCTATACAAAGAGTGCTCAACTTGTCGTATCCCAGGGGAAAAATCCTTCAATAAGTTCCCCGACAATAACACCAGAAGATGTTGTCACTCCCAGAGACAACCTCATATTTCTAACAAGACTAGTGCTTGGGCACATCTAGATTCTTTGTGTCTAGTAAGATTCTCAAGAGATTGGAGACATCACGCATATTTTATAAATTTATATATTTAAGTGGAATGGATTGGTTCATTCATCTAAAAGGGTAAGCCACGAATTTTTGGTACTTCTTCACATGTACAAATCACAGAAACATAGCATAAACAATGGAGGCTGAGTAGTTCAAGGACTTACAGTTTAATAAACTTTTGCAGAGTAACAAGAGAGGATAAGGGGAAGGAGTAACTCATCATATAGAGCTTAAAGCATCAAGAATTCTACCTTTAACAATTAGAGTTTGAAACATTAAGGATTTCTACACTTATTTGAGTTACAGGTAGAAATAATGGACAAAAGAGGAACTGAATGTTATGATTCATGTAGCACAAATTTAAAGATATAATTTCAATAATCCATACAAGCACATGCATTAATAAGTCAGTATAAATGAATCTGTGAGGAAGTATGAAATATTTCTAGTAGCTATGATTGCATGAATTTAGAGAAGAAACATGAACATAATGGGTTTTAAATAGAGGGATAACATACTGTAATACTCATAAGGGGAATCACCACCATTTGCTTGATATTTTAAAAGATATGTATTATAAAGACATACAGTCAGGAAATAACATATAGCGTTTTCTTTAGGATTTATGAACCTTTGTGAAGTGTTGCTTCCTCCTATTTATCTGGAGAAGGGGAGCGCTAAACATTCATTACATCAAAATATCTTCAGCCGAGTCTCAACTGTTTGGTTGACGAGCTGTCTCGGCTAGGGATGGCTATGTGGCCCAAAAACATTGTAAAATATTAATTGCCTCATTTAATAGCGGCACATTACAGGGTAATAAAACAAGTCAACAACCAAGTGAGAATGTAAACAAACATATCTTCATGCCTGTCCCTGTGATCGCTTCTACTTCAGGTTGTAGTTTGCTCACGATATGGCCTCTTGTGCTACTCGGCCGACTCCCATCGCTTCTACCTTTACTACTTGAACCATTCCTCCTTTAAAGCTGGGAGTGGGCACTATCAGTTTCATGTTGTAGTACTGGAGTAGAGGACCCTTGGCCGGTACTTCACATTCCCTCTGTATGGGACACCATGCCGAGTAATCAACTCTTCCCGAGTTACTAAGTCCTTGTTTTCCTCTATCGGCGTCGACCCTGGTTCCGTGTCACAAAGGGCCTTTTTGGATCAACCCATGTTGGGCTTGAATGCTCCCTCTCCCTTATTAAATGCCATATTTGTCGACCCACTGCGCCTTTAAATTTCTGCAAAGCACTATCGGCACCCTGAAATGCCTGGTAATGCACTTATGGTGTAATATGGAGGACTTTCTGGTGTTGGCCCTCATCACTAAAACATTACGAAATAGACGAGTTTCCCCTTTAAGCTCCTTTTGCTTCAACCCCTTTCTGTGATTTTCCTCATATGACCGGGGTCTTGAACTAGGTGCTTAGCCCTAAGGCGCTAGGGCCTTTAGACTCCTTTCCGGGGGCCTTTTTCCTTTTATACATAAAATCTCACATACCAACTATTTATAACACTTTACCTTTGGCCTTTCCCTTTGACACTTGAGATCGTCGATCTGCAAGATCAGGACCCACCTAGGATATCACAATCGCACTACGGGAGAGAGTGTTGAGGATGAGTGGTTTTAGGAGGGGGGCATGACCGGTAAGTGAAGAGGGTGAGAAATTGTATGAGAGGGACACGTAGCGGAGGGGCCTGAAGGGGAAAACCATTTTTCAGACCCCCCTCCCCCTACCGCCCTGTTGATAAAGGGAAACATGGCGCGGGGGGGTGCGAAAAGGCCTCGGAGCCGTTGATCTGGCGAAGTCAATCTGGATCGTCCGGAGATGGGGGTCGTTTATTTGATGGCAGAGGAGGGACCCAGAGGTTGATGACGTCATTGGTGCCACATGGCACCTCCTGAGTGGTGATATGTGTCACCCGAATATGCCCCCATAGGACCCCTGAAAATGTTGAATCTGCGTGCCACGTGTCCTCCATACTACCACATCATGTTAACGTCAGCTGCCATGTGTATTCATTTGGACCAATGGTATTATGCCGCGTGACCCCCTAGAGGATAGAGAAAAGGTGTGCTTGCCTCTGGATTTTCAACTAATTTCCTTTGTAAATTAGTGTTGGCCCTCCCCTGATGCTTTAACAGTATCGGCATATTTCCCTGCAACTCCTTAAGAATGTTATGTTGGACCCACCGATATCAGAGGTCTGCCCCTTTGTACGACACTTTGAAATCCCGTCGATCGTCGATATGCTGATATGCCGCATATCGACGATCGCTCTATCACGGGTTTGTTGTGTCCTCCCTCGCTATTGTTGCTTAGGAAACTACGATTGTGATTTGCGATGAGCCTGACCCTTAGCCATTTTTCCCTTTTTTGGCTTTGAAAGGGTATCTTCAATCTGCTCCAACTTTTGATCGAGGATCCCATTTTTGGACTTCCACGTGCTGTTGGAAAGCTTATTCCAAACACTATCTAGTGGAGAGGGTCTGATTTAGCTTTGAGGTCTTCTGTGACTTGGAAGATGGCTGTGAAATTTTATGCTCTTTGGTACTCTGTGTACAACTAGAACTCTGTTTCAGAAGGTGACAACACAATCTATGAAATTTGTTATATAGAGTGTAGTCTTTTCCCCTCGCCCTCTCCCTTGCCTCCCACACCTATTGTTTTTTTCAAATTAGCACAATTGTGAGTAGTCTGCTTTGTGACGAAGAAGACAAGGAAGAAACTAAAACAAAATTATTAAATCCATGAATGACCACTACACACTCTAATCTACCAATATAATATTTGTCAACTTAAGCACATTTCAAATATAGAAACATTGCCAAAAAAAATCTTCAAGTATTATAAAATTCATAAAGTTCTCGTTATGTTAGGGAGACCGAAGCTCTCACCGAAAGTATGTTCATTAACATAGTCCTTGCAATCAATTGATGTCTAGGTATCATCATTTCAAAACAAAATAAGAATGCCCCATAAGTAATGGCATGTTTCAAAATAATTAAGAGGAAAACAATGACAAGAAACATTGACAGTAATAGTCTATCACATATAGCTTGCTTAAGTCTAACTTAGTGCATTAAAAAAAGTGTTACTAATCGTACCACACTGCAATACAAATATATTATATCCTTATACAAATGAGGTAAACCAAGATAATATATCACTCCTATTCACTTCAAGAGCAGACACCTCTAAGAAAGCATTGAAGGTTTCTACCAAAAATTGTTTAAAATGTCCAAGAAATTTGATATGGAAATATTTAAAGCCAACAACTATCAATCACAACGAAGCAATGATCTAAGAGAATTCAAGCAATAATGTAGGATCATTTCAAAATAAGTGCATGAATGTAATACAAGCATGATATAAACAACTAAAACACAAAAGAGTGTAATAGACATTCAACCAAACAACAATGAGAGAATAAAGTGCACTAAAATGTTTGTTTTATCTATATATGGATTCTTCTAAAATTGTTTACCATATACTCTCTAACATTACAAGAAAATGAAACTACATATATGAGTTGCACATAAATTTGCCAACAACATGCAACAAGTGGAACCACTATGTATGTTGTAATGTAACTACTTTTGTCTCCAAAGAAATGAATTCATGCATTGGTGTCAAACTCAAAAAAAGAAAAGAAAAAAGAAAAGTAAAAAGCACTAGTGAAGTAGGAGTTTTAAGCTTAATATCATTGTTTTAGAAATTTATAACCTAACGTCTTGATGTTTACACTTTAAGTGTTCTTATTAAATTCAAGATGAATAAAGATATACTCATAGTTTGGCAAGTTATGCCATGTAACCATTTTGACTTCGTCAAATTACAAGAAAAAATGTAAAAAAATAAAATAGAATAAAAAGAGTAATGTAATGTAATGTAAACAATTTGATTTGATCAAAATAAAACAAAGAAAAGTAAAAAAATAACAAAAATAAAAATAATCCCAAAACATAAAATAATAATAAAAATAAAAAATAGCCCATGATATTGACCCATGGTATTCATGTGGAATATAACCTATTTAAAGAGGAAGATAAAACCAACCTAGATTCAATCTAATTTCGGATGTACAAAGAACAAGACAAATCAAGTCTCTCTTAACTCTAAAACCAGTTTGCAAATAAAATTTTTAGAATCTTGTTATGACCCCTCTCTCTCTCTCTCTCTCTCTCTCTCTCTCTCTCTCTCTCTCTCTATATATATATATATATATATATATATATATATATTCAAGTTGAAAAAAATACCCAAAGAAAAATAAATACAATGGCATTATTACCATGTGATTCTTGTTTATATGTCTAGTTCTGAATCACATGAGAAAGGTTTCACACAACCCGAACTAAAAAAACGAATGACATTGTTGTGCTCTAACCATTATCAAATTCAAAATGTTAAATTTCAAATGTTAATGCTAAAATTCAAATAATAATTCTACCAGGAATTGTAATCTTGGCACCATCCTAGTTTAAAACTTTAGGCATGTATAAGAACTCTTAGCAAATGAGGTGCAACATTGTGTTCATAAACTCTGGAACCCATGGTAATGGAGTCACATTCCTATTTGTTTACTTGTTCATTTTCATCTTGGCCATTCATTTCAGAACAAAATTCATCTTGTTAAGCTCTCGGCTATTTCGAAACCAAAAAGTGCCGGTGGATGGGGCCTGTTGGATTTGCGCACCTTCGGAAATGCCCTTCTATGTAAATCTCTTCATCGAGGTATCTTTGGCGCCGGACCATGGAGTAAGATTATAAAGGCAAAATACCTTCGGGGCAAGAGTATTGAATATTGGTACAGGAGGCGGTCCATTGGTATCAAGAGGGGATCGTCGATTTGGCAGAGTCTCAGGAAAGTGCATCATTTCTTCATGAAGTATTTTAGCTGGAATCTTTGCTCGGGAGCTAGTATGCTCATTGGTTATGATCCTATTTCTTGTGCCCGGGAGTTCTCGTTTCCTCTGCCGTTGATCCTCACTTTTCATAGGCTGGGATGCTTTACTTGGGATAAGCTGATAAAAGAATGGTTTGGTCTATCCCTGGTTTGGAAAGATGGTGAAGACCTGCATCTCCCCCTTTCGATGCTCTCCCAGTGGAATTTGGTAAAAGCGAGCCTTTGTAGCTTTGGAATCACGCGATCAGGTACAAAAGATCTTCTGGTTTGGGGCCTCAAAAGATCCAATCAGTCAATGAGCGTAAAGATTATCTATGCTGATCTGATCTCTGTCACTGAAGGCAGTACTCAGTCGCAGTTTCCCCCCTGTCTCTGGAAGGCTGCATGTCCTCTCAAAATGATTATTTTCTCCTGGCTGTTATTTTGGAACAAAAATCTTACATGGGAGGTCCTTCAGAGGAAATCATGGCAGGGGCCGAGCAGATGTTCTATGTGCCTCAATGATGCGGAATCAAACCTGCACATGTTCTTTCAATGTGCTTCGTCTCTCAATATCTGGTATGATTTGTCTTTACAGTTTGGTTTTCCTTACATTATCTTCTCTTCTGTCCAGGATGCCTTCATTTGGTGGAGCAAACAATCCTCATCTTGGAGGTCGTTGTTTATCATTTCCTGTTGGTTCTTGTGGATCTGGCGAAATGATCAAATCTTCCAAGGTTCAGGGGTTCCCCTTCATGCCATTCTTCAGCGAATCCTGGCTTGCCATGAATCTTTTCATCAAAATGTCTGTTCGCCAAATGTGCCTGCAATATGATTCTCGGGTCTTTTTTTTCTGCTCTGGTTTGGCCGGTAACAGTCTTTATATTTTTGGATCTCTACTTCTAGGACAATCTGTCTGTTCCTATTTTCGTGTGTGTTATCTGTAAATGAAAACATTATGTGGACTATCTCTTCCTGCTTCTGTATAAATCTGTGGCAATCCAGGTCATGTGGGCTATATAGATGTGATGTGTAGGTTTTTTTTCCTGCTTCTGATATGGAGCTTTCGGACTATCCGTAAACGTATTTCCTTTTTTCAAAACATGTGGGGCTTCTTTTCAGTTGCCTTATGTATGGAGGATCTTTATATTTTCTTAATATAAATCTATGTTGGTTTTTTTTTCTCTGAAAAAAAAAATGGTTTTGGGACTCCTGAAAAACTTCACGTTCATGCAATTATGATATACTTGCACGAAGCTCCTAGTGATATTACCTTGGTATCAAGGTTTTATCTGAGGACGTTATTTGTTTCCATGGTTTCCTGGACTGTTGATGTTCAACTCATCTACATTTACCAGTTTATTGTTTTGCAATACCAGTTTATTGTTTTTTAATACATATGTTAATTTTTGTAATGGTTGTTAGCTATGGTTTTTTCTAACCTATTGACCTTTATTATTTTATGACTTTTCAATATATGTTTACTGCTTTATTACATGTCAAAAGTTTCACAAACAAAAACGAAAAAAAGAAAAGAAAAAAGGAATCATAGTGTTGCACTCCACACATTATTAAATTCAAAATGTCAAACTCCAAATAATATTGGTCGTTTATCTTATTGTTTTTCAATACCAATTTGTTTTTAAATACATATGTTAATTTTTGTAATGGTTGTTAGCTATGATTTTTTCTAACCTGTTGACCTATATTATTTTATGACTTTTCAATATATGTTTAGTGCTTTATTACATGCCAAAAATTCCACAGTCCCAAGTGAGAAAAAAAGAGGAATCATAGTGTTTTTTTCTAAGTAATATTGATCTATTGATATGATACAAAAAAGTTACAGAGAGGCCTGGCCTCAGAGTTGTTGATCATCTGTCATCATCAAAGTTGAAACTGTTTGTTTTGCACTGCCGCAACATAGGGGAAACCAGTCCAAGAAGCCTGTAAAGACTACCCCTATTATGGGGGAAACCAGCCAATGAACCAGAAAAAACTATAGTCGAGTAGACCTTGGTTTTCCTGAAAAACAAAAATAGAATGCAATTCTAGAACCAAAAGATAGGGAGATAACCAAGAGACAAAGAGACATGTCCACCTAACAGAGACTCAACCAAAGGATCCAAGACACATGGTGGAGAATCAAAACACATCCAGACCGCAAAACCACAAAAAAGTGAGACTTATCCACTTGGAAGTCGGACGCCTTTGCAAGAGGCCAAGCGTTAAGCCGGTGGCTCCTCCGGAGTTGGCTCCTCCTCAATCGGGCAGGAAAATTGATACCATTCATCATCCTCATCAGACATGCCTCGTCCCTGAGCAGGTGGAGCTTCCTCAGTGCCTTCTGCATCCATCTGTCTCTCACAAGTGTCGTTCTGCCTACTTCTTGATGCTTTTGTGCCGTTATGCTTGTCCTCCTCACCTGAAGTGTCACCAACTTTAGCCTTCCCATGCAGAGCCTTTCTGCTTTCACTTTGCTGCTTGTTGCCCGGGATGTTGATCCCATGGCTACCGGGCACTTCCTTGCTCTGCTTGTCCCCGCAACTTAACAGAGGAGTTTGTGTCGCAGACTCTTCCTGGAAGGAAATTGTGATAGTTGCAGTGATTGTAGGCCTGTTTAAGGAACTACGGAAGCGAAATTGAGTGCTGTGAGGGGCGGGAGAAGGAGGAAGTGGGAAATCCGTAGAGCGAATAGCATTGTCCCTCCTACCTCTGCCACTTCTGGTATTCGGGTAGTGATGAGTGGGGTAAATGAGCGGGTTGGGCATCTCAGTGGTTGAGTCCAAGGAATCAGAGGCAGAGCTGGTTGAAGCTTGCGAGCGGGTAAATCCTCCACGAGTTCCTCTGCGTCTACTGCGCATGCAGTGCCTGAGGCGAGCCATGGTAGAATTGAAAGATATATTGACAGCAGAGGAATTGGAGGAAAGGCGACGCTGAGGGTGATCAGGGGTGGTCGGGCCTCGGTCTAAAAGACAGTGACTGGAATGCGAAAAATGGAAACCATTACCAAGATCCAGGTAAGGAAGAATCAGGCAGCAACTGCCTGTTGCAGTTTTAATGCACGGTTCAGTGGTTTGCGGAGAAAATATGCCATGGAGAAGAGGAGGATTAACAAAACGATCTGCAGGGGCCATGGTGAAAAGGGAGGTGAAATTGTCACAGCTTTCGGGGTCATTAATTATCGCCTGCAATGTGTTATTAATCCGCCCAAGGTAAGCTCTCAGGATGATGTAGCTAGCCAGATGGCTCTCCCTTCCGTCAACGGTCCATCTTGTCACCTTAATTACCATTGTTGACACCCACATCTGGGTGCTTTTCCTCTCCATTAGCACTTTCCTTTTGCACCAGATCATTGAAATCCTGCAATTGATGTGTGTTGGCTATAGTGCTAAGAGCTCCCACTTGAAGAGTCTTACCACTATCAATGCTGATGTTTGCTAAGAAGTCTGCTACTTTGTTACCATTGCGATGAATGTGCCTGATGGTTACTGCTCAATGAATGAATAGCCACTGTTCAATATGTTCCAACCTTTCCGCCAATCTCCAACTGCTACCCACTTTGTGTGCTAGAGTTCCTTGTAAGATCTGATTGACCATGTTAATTAAAATCTGAGAGTCCCCTTCAATTATGAGTGGGAAGAATCTATTGCTCTGAGCAAGGAGAAGTCCTTGCCATATTCCTTCTAATTCAGCTGAGTTGTTTGTATCCCAACCAATTGACCCCATAAATGTTTGGAGAACATTGCCCTTGTGATTTCTGAATATTCCTCCAAATCCTGCTTTACCTGGATTTCCTTTTGACACTCCATCAAAGTTGAGTTGTACCATGTGTGGTGGGGGTGGAGTTTGTTAGGGCCTAAATCTACCTCAGGTTGAGAAGGGTAGGATCTAGGGTAACATCAAACCACGCTTAACCTGGTAGCTAGCCCTACCAGGTCGGGAGAGGGCTCTCTCCTTGTCAATCTCAACAAAATATGATCAATGAGGGCTTGAGATCACTGATATGAATACTGATCTTAGGCTAGGTATGTGTGCAAAAGACTTTGATTGAATTTGAAGATGTTTTGTTGGCTCAAATGGAAAGGCAAATTTTGGGTCTTGGGAATGAGGCTCAGTTTTGTAGAGTCTCAATGGGGCAAGGTAGGCAAGTGATTTGATACTTCAAATTGAATGAAATGGAGAGATTTAGACAGGTGAGGGGTTGAAGAGGGCAAGAAAACCTCAGGGATCCTCTTCAAATAGCTGAAAACATCAATAACTCAACAAACCCTAGGTAGAGCACTGCAATTTCAATGGATTCTACCTTTATCCTTGCTTGTTTTAGTTAAGAAGAAACAAGAGAGATAATGGCATACATAAAACACATATAAACTTACATTTACAGAAGGAAACACAATATCAAAGCAACATGCCACATGAATCCCATAGAGTGCTGCAAACCGTGGTCTATTCCTTAGCCAAAACTGCTGAGAAAATATATACAATGAAGCTCTAAGCTTTCTCAAAAGTCCAACCATGCTAATGACTAAAAAAACATAAGATATAGGCAAACAACAACTCATCCTAGTCTCTAGGGGTCGAGCTCATGAGTTTAGGAGCTATTCCAACTTATTTTAAACTGAGAACTACAAATTAGGCAGTGGAACAGCTTGCCTCTAGAAACTAGGGAACTGATTCATTCAGTTGCAAACTACCTTTTCATGGATGAATCTACCTCTATGAGTGAAAATTCAACATAATTACATCAAGATCCATCAAATTACATCATGAGTTTGACATTAAGAAGGAGAAAAGTCAAACTATCAAGAAACTAGGCGAAAAACAAAGTATACTTGGTCAAACTGAGCAAAATTTCCCCTATGCACCGCGTTGATTTCTCTATGCATAGCGCCTGTTTGCAGCCACTTTGGAGGCTTTCCCGGTGTCCAAATTTGCTCAAAGTATGCTTATTGGAAAGGTCTGCCTACCTACTTTCCAGAACAAGTGGAATTTTTGAATTTGGCCCTCCAAAACTGAGTTCTCCCAACACTGCTTCCTGTGTGTCAAAATAGGGGCAGTAAGGTCATTTTTTGGGTGTTTTTGACCTTTTTGGGGGCTCAAAACCTGTCAAAATTTCTTGGCCATTGGTAGGCATGCATATTTTTCCAAGACAAATCCAAAGATGCTGATTTTTTGTCATTTGGAGGCCTCCATCAAAAGCAAGCGCCAGGTGGCGCGACGCATTGGGCAAAAAATTCTGTGTTTTAGCCCAAAAATTTCAAAAATGCAAAAAGCGTCCCAATTTTTTTGAAATTTGGGCTGAGTGTTCTCCATCAAGTGTTGTGTTGGGCCAAGGAAGCCTCAGCCAAGATCTGAAGTTTATCTTGCGCTTTTTGCCTCCTTGATCTCTTCTTCAACTTGGCCTTCAAGCTCCTGATTCTAGCTTGGCACACCATATTCCTTGACAAATAATGATATGCCATGTTTCTCAACATATTTTTCTCATTGATGCCTTTCTCCAGTATCCTCTCCAAGTGGATATTAGTCCTCTCAAACCAAGACTCACGATTAGCATTAATTTCTTGCTCAAGTGTTGTGAACTTGACTTTCCTCCGTTTGGTAGCTTGCCGGTTTTCTTGTATGTTTCTTAGCTCCATTATGGTTTGTTGATCCTCTAGTTGCTTGTTTCTTTGCTCCAGGTACTTTATTATCCACTCGGCTCTTTCCAAGTTGAGGGATAAAGCATTGATGTTCGCCTGTTGCTCTTGGATGACTTCCTTGAGCTTTGAGCTTTGTGGGCCCAAATCTGTGTCATCGTCCTGAATGAGAATGAAATCGATCTCCTGCTCACCTGAAGGCCCCTCATCATGTAATGGCCTCTTGCCCTTGTCCTGAACCTGTTGTGCTGATGAAGGAAGCAAGACCCCTTCCACCCCGAGTGGAGATAATACTCGCTTTGCTGCTGCAAACAACCGTCTAGTGCCCTTTTGATATGTGACAAATACCGGCACACTAGCGGTCTGTGTCTCATGACCCTCCTGCTGATGAGAAGGTCCACCTGTCTCATGAAAAGTCTCTGGAGGTACCTGAGGAGCTGTGAAGAACTCATGAGAAATGAAATCCTCCCATGAGATGCCCTGCAAACCAAGCTGATGCATGACCACAATTTTGATGAGTGCAAAATGGTATATATTGTTAAACTGCTACTGAGGAGTCTTCTGTTGTACTAGGGTGGTCATCTTCTCAATATTTTGGCACATGAAGTAGGGGAGATTCATCATTCTCACCCTGGTAAAGTGCATCAACAATCTGATATGATAAGCATATAGGCGAGAAAACCGTCCCTCACAGCTGAAATACTTCATTATGAGTTTCATTAAGGGAGCATATGAGTCTTTCAGGTACCGAAAGGGAAAAAATCTGCGGAGTTGTCTCAAATAACCGGGCTTGATGTATGGTTCATAGTGTTCCCTGTCAATCTGATGCCTTTTATTCCACTGCTCTCCGACATTAGGAATGCCAGTTGCTAGAGAAATAGACTCTGGTGTCAAGGTAGATGTCACACCAGTGTTGAGAATGCAACAAGATGATGGAGCTTAGTGGAAAGGAGTCACCTTCACTAAGTGGGCCCGCAGGAAAATTATGGCGCAAAGTCTATTTTTAGACTATGTCTATTTTTAGACATATGGATCATGGTCTATGAGCTGCAGAATGTTGTTTATGGATGATTGGTCATGTTAGGAAAAATAGATGGACTTCTATTTTTGGATCATAGAAGGAGTGATCACAGCAGGAGTGATCAGAGTCTATTTTTAGACTGCTAGTCAAAAATAGAAAAGTCAAATATTGTTGTCTCATAATAATATTTAGACTATAAACTTTATCTTATCCTCTTGGAGCACTTCAGTTTGAGCTACAGATGTGGTACATGCAGCTGTTAGAAGGAAATACGCTTTCTTTGTGGGTCAGTTGAGTTGTTGCATGCAAGACTTCAGTTAGAACTCATGTAGTTGAATTTGGTGGAGTTGATTGTGGAGTTGATGGAGTTGTGTTCAATTTGACTTGGTTAAACTAGTTGTAATTAGTCTAACTGCAAATAGACTAATGATGAGTTGTTAAACTAATTATTAACTCATAAAGCAACTAAATAATACATCAGTTAACTCAGTTGCATGTCAGTGCATGTACAGTTCAACAGGGACAGGTGTTAGAGGTTGAGATTGCTATCAGTTGTGACTATAGTTGTGCATGAGGATTTGCACAAGCAATGTATTGAGTATGCCAATGAGTATTGTGTTGATTTTGCCCAGTAGAATAGCCTGTGCTCACGTGATTTCCAGTGTGAGTGATTCTCAGCAGGTTTATGCAATAGAGGCAGGCAAAGCAGTGGAGAAGATTTGAACCTGTGACTTGTTCGGGTCTGAGCTGGTTTGTGTGTAACAGGTGGAGATAGTGCTGGATACTTGTGAGGAGTATTGTACTATGTAATGTTACATGTTCTCAATCATTAATATACAGATAGTGTGGGGTTTTCAGCTGTAAGCTTTCCCCGGGTTACATACTGTGTTAATGTGTGCATGCTATTGATGTTTCATTGTTTTTGATGCTGCTAAATTGTTGATCAACGTAGAGGAGCTTATGTATTGTGCATGTATTCCGCAATAGTGAATGATCAAGATAATCTCTGTTGAATATGTGTTTAGTATTCAAAATTTCTACATGGTATCAGAGTTGTTGATCATCATATCTACTATTCAGGAAGTGTTTACATTCTATTTCTTCAGGCAGAGTCTGTAATTGGGCCAGGTAGCCTCTGGATTCATCCTTCCTTGGGAAGGTGAGATATCCGTTAAAAGCCCATACAGTCAATCTCTGTACGAGAAATACTTTGTTCTCACGAATCTTAGATCCGAGTCGGTTGAGTTGGGAGCTGGTGGAATTCGAATTTGCAGCAGTGTTTTCTTGGTGTCAATGTTGCAATGTCTTTCAACGGATTGCGATTGGAGTATTCTCTTGAGGGCAGCTCAAACTATATTGCATGGAAGGACAGGATGGAGGCGGTGTTGGATGATAATGGGCTGAAGGAGTTCATAGAGGTTGAGGTCCCAAAGCCAACTGATGCTGCCGCAACTGAGGCTTGGCAAAAGAAGACAGCAAAATGTCGAAGGATTCTGTTGGAGGGCGTGAAGGGTCACATTGTGTCCAGCCTTCATGGTAAGGCTTCTCCATACTTGATGTGGAAAGCTTTGACAGATCTATTCCAAAGCAAGAGTGATCAGAGGAAGCTGGCGCTCAAAGATAAACTTAGAAACATCAAATGCGAGAAGGGTGACAGTATGCCCAAGTATCTCACGAAGTTCACTCAGTGTCGAGATGAGCTGGGAAGTGTGGGGGTTACTATTGATGATGAGGACTTGGTGAGCTTGGCTCTCCTTGGTCTTCCGAAGAGTTGGCATTCCTATCAGGACTCTGTCAATGGTCGGGAGAAATTGCCAGGATGGGAGAGACTGTGGTCAGATCTTGTGCAGGAGGAGATCAGGCGGAGTACCAGGGACGAATCTTCATCAAAGGGAACTGATGAAGAAAATTGCGCTTTGGCTGCCAAAGCAAAGAAAGGGAAGAGCAAGAAAGCTTCTCAGTCTGGTGCGAAAGGCAAGAAGCAGGACATGTCCAAGGTGAAGTGTTTTCACTGTCACCAGCATGGACACTATGCCACTAATTGTCCACAGAAGAAGAAGAACAAGCAAGCTGTTGGATCTGCAGCAGGGGAGGCTCTAGCCTCGCAGTTTGAGCTTGATTTTTCATTGATCGCATGCTTGGTTTCAAGTGTGATGGGATCAGTTTGGTTCTTGTACAGTGGTGCGTCTTTTCACATGACAGGAGATCGAGATTTGTTTTCTGATCTGGAGGACAAAGATCTTGGAGTGCACATCGAGATGGGCGATGATGGTAGATACAGTGCGACCGGTATCGGTACCATTTCCTTTGAGAGGGAGTCTGGTAAACCCTTGGTATTGAAGGAAGTGATGCATGTTCCAGGATTTAAGAAGAATCTTATCTATGTGGTGATGTTAGAAGACAATGGATATGATGTTGTTTTAAGCGAGGGAAAGGCTTTCTTGCGCAGCAAGACAACTGGAGAAACCCGGAAGATAGGGGTTCGAGTGAGGAACCTTTATCAGTTGCATGTAGATGGTTGTGCAGCAATGGCATGCAAGGCATAAGGATTGGTGAGCCGGGATGATGGCGAGCTGTGGCACAGGAGATTGGGTCACCTTCACCATGGAGGCTTGAAGATATTGCAGCAGATCACTACAGGGCTTCCTAAAGGCACTCTTGTGCAGTCAGATTAGTGCAAGGGGTGTACTTTGGGAAAGTTTGTGAAAGCCACCTTTCACGAGAAGGATAGTCGCGCCACGACGATCCTTGAGAGAATTCACACAGGCATGTGTGGACCTTTCTCAGTAGCTTCGACAGCAAAACACAGGTATTATGTGATTTTTGTTGATGATTTCTCTCGTAAGTGCTGGATCTTCTTCATGCAGAAGAAGAGCGAGACATATTCAAAGTTCTGTGAATTCAAAGCACTAGTCGAGAAGGAGTCGGGGAAGAAGCTGAAGGCTCTTATGAGCGATAATGGTGGTGAATACATCTCTGACGAGTTCAAGGATTTCTGCAAGGCAGAAGGGATTCGAAGAGAGCTCATAGCTCCCCATAACCCACAGCAGAACGGGGTTGCTGAGCAGAAGAACGGAACGATCATGGGTGTTGCACGGGCGATGTTGCATGATCAGGGCCTACCCCTTCACTTGTGGGCGGAAGCATGCAATACAACAGTTTATGTGCAGAACCGTTGTCCTCACAGGATACTTGGCATGAGTACACTCGAGGAGGCTTATTCTGGTAAGAAGCCTGATCTTTCTCATTTGAGGATTTTTGGTGCTAACGTTTACATGCATGTGACGAAGGATGCCAGGAAGAAGCTGGAGCCGACCGCAAAGGTTGGGATATTTGTGGGGTACACTAATACGCCTCACAACTATCGTGTGTATTTGCCAGACAGTGGTAAAACTGTTGTGCGATGGGATATAAAATTTCAGGAGGAGAAAGCCATGAAGTGTTCGCTTGAGAGGGAGCTACACTTGCATGCAGATGAGGAGCTACTAGTTCCTAAGATGAGCTTCAGGATGTGGATCAGCCACAGGACGAGGTTCATGGAGTGGAAGAGACCACTCATGCAGCGCCAACCATCAAAGGGTGAAAGCGCTTGACAGAAGCTGAGCGACTGGCTCAAGATGCAGAGAAAGTTGTAGGACCACCTACAGCCCAATGCAGGCACAGACAGTCACCTGATCGGTACACTGGATACATGGCTCTTATGAGCAAATGTGTTGTGACTGAGCCATCCTCTTTCGAGGAAGCTGTGGAGGATCCCGCATGGGTAGACGCCATGGTGGAAGAGTATGATTCGATTGTCAGAAACAGTGCATGGGAGATTGTTCCTAGACCGGAAGGGAAATCAGTGGTGGGTTCAAGATGGATCTACAAAGTTAAGCAGGCAGCTGACGGGAGTGTGGAGAAGTACAAGGCAAGATTTGTTGCCCGAGGCTTTTCACAGATAGAGGGGATCGATTATGAGGAGACCTTTGCACCTGTCGCAAGGTATTCTTCCATACGGACGATTCTTTCTCTCTCAGCGCAGATGGGGTGGCACATTCATCAGATGGATGTGAAGACTGCGTTCCTCAACGGAGTCATTGAGGAGGAGGTGTACATTGAGCAGCCCGAAGGTTTTGAGATCTTCAGCAGCGAGTCGCATGTGTGCAGGCTCAAGAGAGCGTTGTATGGGTTGAAATAAGCACCACGTGCTTGGTACACACGAATAGACAGCTATTTCACCGGACTTGGATTCTCCAAGAGTGAGGCGGATCCTAACCTATACCAGATTGTGGTGGAGGGTAAGTTGCTTATCATTGTACTTTATGTTGATGATTTGATTCTAACGGGTGATGAGCTATTGATACTTTCATGCAAGGATGATCTTGCTAAGGAGTTTGAGATGAAGGACTTGGGCCTCCTTCATTATTTCCTGGGATTGGAAATTTGGCAGCGCAGTGGTGGACTGTTTGTTTCTCAAGGTAAGTATGCTCGGGAGATACTGGAGAAGTTCAACATGCATGGCTACAAGCCTGTTGATACTCCTCTTCCTGGAGGTTGGAGGAAGGAGGATGCCACTTCGGCAAAAGAAGTGGATGCCATTGTTTATCAACAGTTGGTGGGGTCGCTTATGTATCTGGTCAATACACGACCCGATATATGCTATGCAGTTAACCAGCTTTCACAAGCTATGGTTAAGCCTACCAAGCTCTTCTGGAAGGCAGGCAAGCATATATTACGTTATCTTAGAGGCACATCGAGATATGGTTTTTGGTACAGATAGGAGGATGAGGTGAAGCTATGTGGCTTCACAGATGCAGATTGGGCAGGGAGCCCAACGGACAGAAAGAGCACATCAGGAGGGGTATTCAGTATCAGGTCGACAACAGTTTCTTGGTACAGCAAGAAGCAGAGATCTGTGGCACTCAGTTCAGTAGAGAGCGAGTATATGGCAGCAAGTTTGGCTGCATGCGAGGCTATATGGATGAGGAAGATTCTGGTCAGTTTGTTCGGTTCTCACTTGGATCCTCCTATGATTTACTGTGATAACCAGAGTTGCATTAAACTCTCGGCTAATCCTGTATTTCATGATAGATCTAAGCATATTGACATCAGGTACCATCATATCATAGATTGTGTGCAGGGGAGAATCACGTTAGTTTCATACATTCCAACAAAGGATCAGGACTCTGATATCTTGACGAAGGCGCTCACCAGGAGCAAATTCGAATACCACCGAGGCAGGATAGGGGTTGCTGATAATCCATATCTTGTTGAGAGGGAGTGTTGAGAATGCAACAAGATGATGGAGCTTAGTGGAAAGGAGTCGCCTTCACTAAGTGGGCCCGCAGGCAAATTATGGCGCAAAGTCTATTTTTAGACATATGGATCATGGTCTATGAGTTGCAGAATGTTGTTTATGGATGATTGGTCATGTTGGGAAAAATAGATGGACTTCTATTTTTGGATCACAGTAGGAGTGATCAGAGTCTATTTTTAGACTGCTAGTCAAAAATAGAAAAGTCAAATATTATTGTCTCATAATAATATTTAGGCTATAAACTTTATCTTATCCTCTTGGAGCACTTCAGTTTGAGCTACAGATGTGGCACATGCAGCTGTCAGAAGGAAATACACTTTCTTTGTGGGTCAGTTGAGTTGTTGCATGCAAGACTTCAGTTAGAACTCATGTAGTTGAGTTTGGTGGAGTTGATTGTGGAGTTGATGGAGTTGTGTTCAATTTGACTTGGTTAAACTAGTTGTAATTAGTCTAACTGCAAATAGACTAATGATGAGTTGTTAAACTAATTATTAACTCACGAAGCAACTAAAGAATACATCAGTTAACTCAGTTGCATGTCAGTGCATGTATAGTTCAATAGGGACAGGTGTTAGAGGTTGAGATTGCTATCAGTTGTGACTATAATTGTGCATGAGGATTTGCACAAGCAATGTACTGAGTATGCCAATGAGTATTGCGTTGATTTTGCCCAGTAGAATAGCCTGTGCTCACGTGATTTCCAGTGTGAGTGATTCTTAGCAGGTTTATGCAATAGAGGCAGGCAAAGCAGTGGAGAAGATTTGAACCTGTGACTTGTTCGGGTCTGAGTTGGTTTGTGTGTAACAGGTGGAGATAGTGCTGGATACTTGTGAGGAGTATTGTACTATGTAATGTTACATGTTCTCAATCATTAATATACAGATAGTGTGGGGTTTTCAGCTGTAAGCTTTCCCTAGGTTACATATTGTGTTAATGTGTGCATGCTATTGATGTTTCATTGTTTTGATGCTGCTAAATTGTTGATCAACGTAGAGGAACTTATGTATTGTGCATGTATTCCGCAATAGTGCATGATCAGGATAATCTCTTTGAATATGTGTTTAGTATTCAAAATTTCTACAATCAGCTAGAGTGGTTTGGCCATTATGTAGATGAAGCACAAACAACTGGGCTAACTCGTGATGATACTGGACTCTAGCAACCATCTCACAGAACTGATAACAGGATTGGTGTTGGAAGCATGTGATAGCAAGAGGGCAGGCTTGCAGCTCAGTAAGTGAAGTAGGCTCCTCTCGTATATGTTTGCCACCCTTGTGAGGTCTCCTTGGTGCATGCATTTCCGTAGGAGAGTCATTGTGTGTCTCTTCATCTCGGTCATATGAAGGATCAGATTCCATGCTTGCTAATGTGTGAGTTTTCTTGATGAGTATGAAGAGATTTATGGTGATTGTAGTTTTCTACCACCAAGGGTAAGAATATGTGAGGGACTGTGGAGGGAGAGGATATGAGGGGTTTTGGGGACTATTATGACAGGGTTTTGTGGGAAATAGGGGATTAGGGAATAATATGGAAGCTTAGGGACAACAATTAGGGTTTGGGGATTTGTAATTAAGATTTGGGGACAGGGGTAAATGATTTTTAGGAATATGGGAGAAGGGAATGGGTGGATGAGACTGGGAAAATAAACGGGGGAGTGAAAAGGTGAGGAGTGGTTGAATGAACTTGGTAGCAAAATGACAAATGCAAACCCTAGGCAATGGTTTTTTGGGAAATTGTAAGGAAATAGGGTTTGAGTTTCTTCAGAACAACCACCATAAATTTTTAAGAAAAACTCCTTCATATAGTAAGGGAAAAGATCTTGACTTGTTGCATCACTAGAAGACTTGAGTGATTTTGGCAATGTGAAGGAATTTTTGAGGAAATCGAGCTTGGTGCTCTGCGCCGCGCTCTCCCTAGTGGTGCGCCTCCAAAATGAGTGCCTTTGCTGGAGGAAGCTTTCCATCTGCTTACACGGATTCCTCGACTACTTGCCAACTTCCTCCTTGATTAGATCCAAGAAGTTTTGAATTGTAAAAGCCGTCTGGTCCAAGAGCTTTCCCTACTTTTTGTCACATAGCTGTCTCCACTTTTATAATGTTTGCTGAGGAGGATTTGATTGTGTTCCTCAGTTATGATCTTAGGAATATTCTTTGATTTTCTCTTAGCTGAACCGATCAATCTGCGGTTCCTGAAGCACCTTGAAAGTGGGGAGGAGTTCCTGTTCTATATCCTCAAGCTTTTCTAGATGTTCCCCTTGAAGTGGATTTAGTACAAGTTGTTCTGCAAAATACTTTGATATTGTATGGAAGAACTTTGTATTACGCTCACCCTCTTTAAGCCATCTGATCCTCGACTTTTGTTTCCAAAGTATCTCTGCCTGCTTTTCTCTTTCTGAGATTTGTGTTTGTAGTTGGCGTTCCTGTTCTGCTAGGGCTTCAGATCTGCCTTCAGCTATGATTCTCTGCTGTAATTTTTGCATTTCTTGTTCAAGAGCGTCTTGCGCTTGAAAGATATTGCCGAAGGTAAAGTGATTCCACTGTTTTATGTTTTTCTTGAGATTTTTTAGCTTTTGTTGGAGCTTATACATTTTTGTGCCTTCCGGTGGATTGAAATTCTTCCATGTCTCTGTAATTAGGTTGTGAAAGTCTGGGTCATTCAGCCAGAAAGCTTCAAAGCGAAAGGGCCTGTGAACATTGTCTCCCAGTCTTTGCCAGTGAAGTCTAATAGGCCAGTGGTCTGAGCCAGAGAGTGGCAAGATAGAGGCCGAGAGGTCCCCTCCAAGATGTATTGCGTTGTCAGAGAGCAGGAATCTGTCTAACCGAGATGCTATTTGGTGGGCATCTGCACGTTTGTTGTTCCATGTGTATACGCCATTATTGAATTCCATATCTATGAGCCTGTTGTTATGGATGTAGTTTTTGAAGTGAGTGCTTTCACAGTCCAGCTTGACCCGTCCTCCTCTTTTTTCCTTCAATTTTGTTATCATGTTGAAGTCCCCTCCTGTGATCCAAAGTGGGTGGGATCTTTCTGAGTTAAGGTGTTCAGTGTGTCTACCTTGTTTGTTGCCTCTTGGGGAAAGTAGACATTGGTTAAGTGTCCATGAACGTTTGTCCCTGTTATATGGAACATGGCTTGAATAAAGTGCTTACTAGCATGTATGTTAGTAAGTGTTATAGCTCTATCATCCCAAACTATGGCTAGCCCTCCTGAGGCTCCTATGGCTTCCACAGCCACTTCTTTGCTTCCTGGCCATGCTTTGGCGAGGATCTGGTCCAACGTTGTGGAATTACACTTGGTCTCCTACAGGAAGAGAACTTGAGGCTTTTCCTGTTGTAACATGTTCCTTATTAGTCGACCCTTTCCCGGGCTGTTGAGCCCTCTAATGTTCCATGAGATGAGCTTCATGATTCACGATTGGGAAGGGGATTATAATATTTGGTAAGCTTGGAGTATCTTCCAGATTCCACCAGCATCTCCCCTATGTGGATGGTTCTCTGAAGATCTGTTTTCCTTCCTCGTTTCTTATTGTCTTTGAAGATATTTCTTCCATCCCACTGACTTCCAGTTTGGATACCTAACGATCTTTGCTTCTGTGCTCTTGAGAGAATTACCTCTAAGTTCCCTCGTTATCGCTCGGGGATCTTATCATATTCCTTTTTCTTACATGCCTGTTCAAGTCCCAGTATATCTAGGTCTCCAATGTCGAAGCTCTCTGGTTCCTCTTCCATGTGCTGAACTGCTTCCTGCTCTGCCTCTGTATCATCTACAATCGTGAGCTGCATCTGTGTGCTATCTATCTCCATTCCTTGAACATTCCTTTTTGGCGAGTTACTTGGAGAGGGTGATTTGAGATCTGCGGGTTGCTTGGAAATGAGGGCTTTCTTTGAGCTTGAGGGAGTAGAATGGGGGGTAGTCTTATGAATGGCTTCAGGTTGCTCCTGGTTATTTAAGATATGAACCTCCGCCTGGAGCAGAGTTTCAAAGTTGTTACTTGTTGATGGCAAGGAGGTGTTGATGACAGGTTTTTTGACTGAGGAAGAGGGCTTTTTGTCGGTCTTTTTGCAATTGGAAACTTTTGTGAACCCATCCGAGTCAGGTTTGTCCATTGTGGGGGTGGTCGTGGATTTCAAATTGGAGGGACAGTCTCGGAATAAATGGCCCAGGGCGTGGCATTTTCTACAGTGGAACGGTACATGCTTGTAATCTATTGTTTGTAACCATTCATAATCATCGTGGTAAAGGCTTACCGCATCCAAGAGAGCTTTGCTGAGGTGCA
The DNA here is from genome assembly GCA_031772625.1 of Pinus tabuliformis. NCBI lineage: Eukaryota > Viridiplantae > Streptophyta > Pinopsida > Pinales > Pinaceae > Pinus > Pinus tabuliformis. The sequence goes on along the minus strand of CM062820.1, from coordinate 128,953,400 downwards.
TGTATACACAGATCCACGCATAGGAGGTGTATTGCTTTAGTTTTGTCTCCTCTGCCACTTTGATGTATTCGCCTAAGCCATTCCCAATGTCTTGCAGAGAGTCTTCGTCCCAGTACTCCAGAGGGAGAGAATAAAGGCGCAACCACATTGGGGCCCAGCTCAGATCTTCTTTGTCCGGGTTAAAACGCTCAATCCATTCTCGCAAGTATAGTCCTGCTGCGTTGAAAAAATATGGTCCGTCATCCAGTACCCTGTTTCGGTCCTCCAAACAATTGAAAATGGCAGTAAAGAATCCCTTAGGCCCTAACTGCATAGTTATGTGCCCTTTTGGTTTCCATTTGGCTGCTCTCCAGCCATGCAGTGCTTTCTCTGTTGGCCAAAAGCCTATGAACTTTCCTATCAAAGCATGATCCTTCATAAACTGGATCTGAGTGTTGATCCGCTGACTTGGGAGCTCGATTTTAGGTCTGTCAACTGCTACAGGCTTGCAGGTGGTTGACGTCACTCTTGGTTCTTCAGTTTTGTTGTTATTCCTTGGCGCATTTTCATGTTCTGTTGCTATATCTTCTTGATGGTCCTTCCTGACATTTTCTGTTTGTCGCAGGGCGTTTTCCGTATCAGCGGGGGGAGGCACCATGTCCTCCCCCTGAGGGGGTTCCATCGCTTGGTAGTTGTTCCTTATCGTGCTGTAGTTGTCTTATGGTTGGAGGTTAATGGCAGAACGATGCAGTCTGTAAAGGTCTGCCGGTTGCAGAGCAGTATCAAACCCTAATCGCTCCCGCCTCAAACCCTCTCATCTCGCAGCAGCTCAAGAGGAATCATAGTGTTGTGCTCCACACATTATTAAATTCGAAACGTCAAACTCCAAATAATATTGCCACCGGTTTTGGAATCACAATATCATGTTATTTAAGACTTTAGTTGCACCAAAACCTTTGTGTTTTTTTAATACATATGTTAATTTTTGTAATGGTTATTAGCTATGATTTTTTCTAACCTGTTGACTTATATTATTTTATGACTTTTCAATATATGTTTAGTGCTTTATTACATGCCAAAAGTTTCACAACCCAAAGGTAAAAAAGAGGAATCATAGTGTTGCTCTCCACACATTATTAAACTCAAAATGTCAAACTCCAAATAATATTGCCACCAGGTTTTGGAATCTCGTCACCATGCTATTTAAGACTTTAGTCGCACTAGAACCTTTGCGTCTTTTAATACATATGTTAATTGTTTTGATGGTTGTTAGCTATGATTTTTTCTAACCTGTTGACCTATATTATTTTATGACTTTTCAATATATATTTAGTGCTTTTATTACATGGAAAAAGTTTCACAGAGCCTGAAATGAAAAAAAGAGGCATCATAGTGTTGCATTCCACACATTATTAAATTCAAAATGTCAAATTCCAATTAATATTGCCACCAGGTTTTGGAATCTCGACACCATGCTATTTAAGGCTTTAGCCGCACAAAAACCTTTAGCAAATAAGGTTGGTGTTCATAAAATCTAGAACTGATGCTAATGTGTAGTCACAATCTTATTGGGTTACTTGTCCGTTTCCATCTTAGACATGGTTTTGGCACTCATGCTAGCATCTTTTTATTAGCCAAAAATAATGAATTTAATATGATAGGAGGTGCATCTGCACTTAGAAAAAGTCAACCTTCATGCAATTATGATTTACCTGCACGAACCTCATGGTGATACCACCTAGCTCTTAAGGTTTTATCTGTGGATGTTAATTTTGGTCATGGCTTTCTGGGTTGCTAATGTTCAACTAATCCTTTGTCATGGCTATTGAGTATGATTTTTTAACTTGTCTACTTATATTATTTTATGATTTTTTAATATGTAATTAATTTTTGCATGCACACTAGAGGACTATGATAATTATTGATCTCCATGTATCTTTCTGCCCACTCCACCATTCGAAAGCTTCATGCATCGAAGCATGAGTCACAAGAGGGAAACCAAATAAAACTGGCAGGTCCCGCCATAATTGCAGAGTTGTTTGGCATTGGAAGAACATGTGATAGTTGGTTTCCTCGGCTGATTCACACATTAAGCACAAACCCGGCCCATGCTAGCTTTTTTTTTTTTTTTTTTTTTTTTTTATCAGATTTTCCCAAGACAGGTTTTTATTATGGAAGACCAACCATGAGAAATATGTTAATTTGGGAGGGCATCCTGTTTTCCAAAAAATTGATGGAAAAATTGGGCTAGAATGTGCGGTCTTTAATCCTATCAAATTTGTGTAAATGTCTTTTACGCAAACCTGAGCACTTGCTTTTGGCACTTTCCAAATAAGAACATCTTCTAGCAAAGAACGATGTAATCCATAGCATCTCAAGCCATCCCTGATAATGTTCCATTGCCTTGCCAAAGACTCTGACATCCCTAGACTGTCAGTCTCTTTCCAAAGAGGGATAGGGCCCTGCCATACTGCTATGAGTTTATCCCAAGTGAAAAAGCCTTTCCTATGGAAGAAATTTAGGAGTCTTTCAGGAATGGTTATCTTCTCTCGACCGCACATGAAAGGGTCTATTCCAATGAGAATCCTGCTGCTGGATTGTAAGCTCCATATCAAATTCTTTAGAAAATGTTGCTCAATCTTGCGAAAGCTTAGCCATATAGCTGGCCCATACGTGGCTCCAATCCTCCCTAATCTGTACCAGTGTGCCATATCTTTGCCGCCCATATATTTCTTCTTTATTGTGATGCTCTAGGGGCCTTCTCCATATATCCCTCTCCACAGTGATTTGCACAATAGTGCCTTCCCAAAAGTCCAATAGTCCCCATCCACCAGAATTCTTCGGCATAGAGATCTTTTCCATTCTAGTAAGATGATATTTTCTCTATTCTGATTTGCCGCCCCATATAAAGTTTGCAGTTATCTTGTTCATTTTCTGGATGATACTTGCAGGGAGAAAGAATAAGTGTGCCCAAAATACAGCAAGTTGCGTTAATACTGCTTGTGTTAGAACAATTCTTCTTGCCAATGATAGGCTCTTATATTCCCAAGCAGATATCTTTTTGTAGTACCTGTCTATTATCCATTGCCAATCCACTTTAGTGTAACCCTTTGCTTTTAGCTGAAATCCCAGATATTTTAATCCATCCTTGATGGACCGCATCTCTATCCCAAACAACACAGAAATCCATTCTACTGTTTCCATGTTGACATAATTATGGAAGAGGATGGATTTTGATTTGTTTATTTGAAGACCAGTAGCATTTTGGAATCTTTTTAGAATGTCATGAAGACGTATCCAAGTGACTCTGCATAGCATTGCAAATATGAGCACATCATCTACAAATAAGTTATGCGAGATGTAGTTGTTTCTGCAAATCTTCATGGGCCGGCAACTATTTTCACTGATTGCTCTGTTAATATGAAGGCTTAATGAATTCATTGCCAGGATAAACAAAAGAGGAGAAAGGGGACAGCCTTGACGCAACCCTCTTTCTGCTAGAAAAAAAGGAGAAGGAATCCCATTTATGATGACAACATAGTTTACTTTCTCCACACATGCCATGATCCAATTTATTATATTAGATTTCAGGTCGATCTTAGCTAATAAGCATCTAATGAACCCCCAATCTAAGCAATCATATGCTTTTTGTAGATCAATCTTCAATATGGCAGCTTCAGATTTTTTTGAGAGCATAGTGAACAGGCTTTCTTGTGTATTGGCAACAGCATCCAATATATTCCTTCCCTTTAAAAATGCATGTTGATCCTTTGTTAAAAAACTAGCTAAGGTAGCTTTGATCCTTTCAGCAATAATTTTTGTAATGATTTTGAAAGTTATATTGCAAAGGGATATCGGCTTAAAATCTTGAAAGGATTCAGCCTCCATTTTTTTTGGGATAAGTGCTATTTGAGTGGAGGATGTTACCTGATGTATGCTGCCTGAGATTCTCGCTGCTTCGACCATCCTCAGCAAATCTTGTTTGATGATATCAAAGAAGTGGATAAAGAATTCTATTGTCCAGCCATCCGGGCCGGGGCATTTATCCTTCTTGAAAGACTTCATAACTCCTAGAAGTTCTTCCTCTGTTATGGGCTGGAACAGACATTCATTTTTTTCATCATCAAACATTTGTGGGAACAGATCAATGCCCCATAGAATATCCTGAAACCTGCAAACATCCATTCTTTTATATTGGTTTTCAAAGTATCTCACAGCTTCCTTTGAGATGTCTTGTTGAGAGAATAAGAAGCCCCCCTGACCATCACTTATTTTCCATATGGAATTTCTCTCACGCCTGGAAAAATTTTGTGTTCTTGTCACCTTCCTTGAGCCAAATCGCCCTGCTCTTAAGTCTCCATGAAGCTTCTTCCTGCTTCAATATTTTTTGTTTTTTCCTTTCAAGCTCTTTTATGCGACATCTCACATTAAATGGTATTGTATTAGTAGCCAAAACTCCTGAGATACTATCCAATTCCATCTGTATTTCCCGAAGGGCCAATTTGTCCAGTTGTCTTTTCTTAAACTGCCATTCTTTAACAACCTTTATCATAGAGGACAGTTTGTCTCTAAAGGTCAAAAAAGGGGAGATCTTATCTTTTGCTGATAAATCCTTCCAGGTTCTTGTTATGATTTCATTAAAATCTGAATCTTCTAACCATGATCTGTTAAATTTGAAAGGGTACCCTTTCCTAAAACCCTTTTCCCTCCAGCTGAGATATATCGGCCTATGGTCAGATATGAATACATTTCCAATTGATGAGTAAGGCATGCCCATTCTATCAATAATGCTGACATGTACAATGAATCGATCAATTCTTTTTGCAATATATGCCTCTTCTATCCTTCCATTGTCCCATGTTGGCATCATTTTGGAAGGATTTATGTCTACAAGATTCCTGTGCAAAAGTTCATATCTGATACGGTCTGCCAGCAGGTCTCTTTTCCTGCTTTTCCCCCATCGTTCCTCCGAATTTAGAGTTACATTTAGATCGCCTGCAATCATCAATGATTCAATATCAAAAATTTCTGATGTAAATAATCTTTCCCAGAATGGGATCTTGTTCTTATAAGGGGTGTATATATTCAAGATATTAATGGGATAGTCTTTTCCTCTGATAGAGGCCGAGATGAGAATGCCCGCAAAACATTTATAAGCTTTTGCTCTAATCCAGACAGGGTCCCATAAAACCGCCAGCCCCCCGAAAGACCTTTGGATTCTGAAGCAACCAGGTGCCAGGTGGGAAACATTTTCCTAAAATAGGAGATGGGTACCTGATTGCTATGTATGGTTTCTTGAATGAAGATGATTTTTCGCTGAGCTGAGTAGAACAGATTCTTTAGCGCCAAAATTTTTTGGTCTGCTCCCATACCTCTTATGTTCATAGATATGATGAAAGTCATTGAGGGGTTTCTTCAACCACGCTTGCTCTAAGAGGCCGATTCTCTGACATATCAAAGATGGGTACATCAACAAGGGAAAGATTTCTTACTCCTCTGTCTGCGCCATCAGCCCTCCCCCTAAAATGTCTACTGCCTCTGTTGTTTTTTCTTCTCACCGTTATATTTCTTGCAGAGTCTGGGCTTATAAGAGGGGGCGATGGTTTCCTTGGTTTATGAATGGTTAAGGGTTCCAGCTCGAGTGATTTCTTGCTTAGAAGATAGTCTAAGTCACTGTCAAGCAAATTTGTTGGAGATGAGACGGGGGAGTTTAGGGGGGTGGCTGCTACCATAGGCTCTTTTCCTTTCGCAGATGGGTTAGTTCCCTTTTTGGGCGATGGTAATCATTTGTTAAAATTGTTAAAATACTATGAATCATGTTTTGGTCATAATTTGATCTCAATAGAAGATTGGACGTATGGTCAATAAGCCATGACTAATTATTATGACAAAGTAGGCACTTTGGCATATCCAATAAAGGTGAATAGAGTTGATTTTGTCCTAAATTGACCATGTTAACCATGTATCTAATGTACTTGATATGTCTCAAACTTTAACAAAAAATAAAATCTATTAATACATGAAATGTATAAGTACAAATGTAAGAAATGCCAATTGATCATTCTATTGGTAAATAGATAAAATGTTATAAAAATGGAAAAAATGTACTGATTGGTAGATTAGTGTATTTATGAAGCTCATAAGTACATGTATTATATTATTTTTAGTGTAGCATTTATTAATCAATCTATAAAAAAGAAGAGTTGCTAATAGAGGTTAATGGAGTTTGATAGTGTTGTATTTACATTAGGGCCAAGAATTGTATTCACTTTTTTTTCAGCGAGACTTATTAATAAGTCAAGAATGCTGGTAATATGATAAATATTTTGAAAATTAGAATGGATATGTAAGTTTATAAGTCTAAAATCATTGTCCGCTCTCCCAATACATGAGGGAGTAAAGTAATAAATTTAAAAAAAAAATACTTAAAAATTGTGTAAATTAAATTAGATGAGAATGTGCACATAATACTATTAGTTTTCCCTCTAATTCCTAGTGAAAAATTAGTTAAAATTAGAAATGACATGAGAGAAATCCATAAATTTTGGAAAAATTGCCTACATCTAAGGAATGAATGTTATTTAAGTATTACTATATATGTAATTGAGGCCTTTCTTCTCTTTCTTTCTTTGAAAGGAAATTAGATAACCGATTATTCTCGATTTCTATTTAATTCATATATTTAGATGACCAAGACTAGAAACTATTCTCAATTTATTATGATATGTGGAGTTTTCAGATTCATTTATTACTTTGTTGATATGGCACTAATATATGTCCTTTGTGGTTCACTAAATATGAGCTAGGAGTCTTGCAAATATTATTGAGACACTCGTTGAGAAATTAATTCTCAATTTTCTCTAACTACTCAATTTTCTTATCCAATAACTCATAAGAATAATCAATTACATTAAAATGCTATAATTTTATACAAAGAGCAAGAAATTAAGAAATCTTTAAATCATTTGTTAAAATTGTTAAAATACTATGAATCATGTTTTGGTCATAATTTGATCTCAATAGAAGTCTATTGGACGTATGGTCAATAAGCCATGACTAATTATTATGACAAAGTAGGCACTTTGGGATATCCAATAAAGGTGAATAGAGTTGATTTTGTCCTAAATTGACCATGTTAACCATGTATCTAATGTACTTGATATGTCTCAAACTTTAACAAAAATAAAATCTATTAATAAAATGTATAAGTAGAAATGTAAGAAATGTCAATTGATCATTTTATTGGTAAATAGATAAAATGTTATAAAAATGGAAAAAAATGTACTGGTTGGTAGATTAGTGTATTTATGAAGCTCATAAGTACATGTATTATATTATTTTTAGTGTAGCATTTATTATTCAATCTATAAAAAAGAAGAGTTGCTAATAGACGTTAATGGAGTTTGATAGTATTGTATTTACATTAGGGCCAAGAATTGTATTCACTTTTTCTCAGCGAGACATATTAATAAGTCAAGAATGTTGGTAATATGATAAAAATTTTGAAAATTAGAATGGATATGTAAGTTTATAAGTCTAAGAAAAAATTCTTTTCATCTTCGCCCGTCTTAGTATGGCACAAGCATAGACTCTTTCTTCCCATGTTGTTTTGAGAAAGTGATTTTCATCTTCAACCCTCTTTATATGACAAAAGTGACACTCTTTCTTCCCATGGTGTTTTGTTAGTTGGGAAACAAATGGTTTCACTACGAAGCTCATTACAATTAACTTTTATATTAGAAATGTTTGTTTTCTTCCTAACATAATCCAAGGCACATAATTTTTTTATTGTTTTCAATATTTAACTTAAGAGCTCCTTATAATAACTTAGTTTCATTTTTCCCTCCATAAAATAAAGTATTAAGTGAAATAATCATAAAACATAATATTCATTTAATTAAAATATATTAATAATAACTAATATATGGATTCAATTCATATTGTTATATTATAATCTCATTTTTATTAATAAAATTACAAACATATCTCATTAAAAGAAACAAAAAAATAAAAATTCATATTGGTAACCATATATTTATATAAAAGGTATAATTAATAAATATTAAAAATTTAATTAATTTAATTAGTAAATATACAATTAAAAATCAAATATTTATAAACATAAAATAACCATGTAGGAGCATTATATAAGTTTCATGGTTGGACTTATAGAAAGTCAATTTCAATTTACAAATGGGACTTGGATTCCCGAATTTAGGATTTATGGAGTGATAAAGAGAGAAGGGGAAAAGGGAAACTAAGATATTATACGGAGTTGATCAACTCTAATCTTGAAAACTATAATTATTTATCTATCTTTACTAGTGTTAAGAAGAAAATGAACATTTCTAAGATAAGAAATAATTCTCTTGAGCTTCATAATGAAACTAGGCATTAGCTTATTCCCAAAACACCATGGTTATACGGAGTTGATCAACTCTAATATTGAAAACTATAATTATTTATCTATCTTTACTAGTGTTAAGAAGAAAATGAACATTTCTAAGATAAGAAATAATTCTCTTGAGCTTCATAATGAAACTGGGCATTAGCTTATTCCCAGAAACCATGGGAAGATTCAGTTTGTCAAAATAGATGTCAAGCTACCAACCTTCTTGACCCATTAATAGAAAAACTATGGTGATCTCGAAATGCTTCTCTAACTAATTTTCAAAAATAGAAATAATATGTTAAAGAATTTTGATAAATTTTTTTTCCTTCTTAAGGACTCATGATTTCTAAGGCTAAGGAAGCATGTATTGCAGTAAGATTTCATTATAGCATGGTCTTTGCCTTTTCTTGATCTTTTTTTCCTCTTTCAACACTTGTCAAAGAACCATTATTTTGTTTTCATTATGGCATGGTCCTTGCCTTTTCTTGATCTTTGTTTTTTGTCTTTCAACAGGTGACAAAGAAGCATTAAATTAGTGTTATATGACATAGGACTCGTGATTTGTAAGGCTAAGCAAGCATGGATTGCAGTAAGATTTCATTATAGCATGGTCTTTGCCTTTTCTTGATCTTTTTTTTTCTCTTTCAACACTTTTCAAAGAAGCATTAATTTGTTTTCATTATAGCATGGTCCTTTGCCTTTTCTTGATCTTTTTTTCTCTTTCAACACTTGTCAAAGAAGCATTAATTTGTTTTCATTATAGCATGGTCCTTTGCCTTTTCTTGATCTTTTTTTTTTCTCTTTCAACACTTGTCAAAGTAGCATTAATTTGTTTTCATTATAGCATGGTCTTTTCCTTTTCTTGATCTCTTCTTCTGTCTTTCAACAGTTGTCAAAGAAGCATTAATTAGTGTTATATGACATATGACTCATGATTTGTAAGCCTAAGAAGCATGTATTGCATATAGCATGGTCCTTGCTTTTTGTTGATCTTTTTTTTTGTCTTTCAGCAATTGTCAAAGAAGTGTTAATTAGTGTTATATTCTATCTATTGTCTTACTTAGCTAATTAGTATTATATGCTATCTATTGCCTTACATAGTGTTATATGTTATGTATTGCCTTACGGCGTTTCCTTTGCAACATCTGGTGCAAATGCTAGTCTTACGACTTTTCAATATATATTTAGTGCTTTTATTACATGGAAAAAGTTTCACAGAGCCCGAAACGAAAAAAAGAGGCATCATAGTGTTGCATTCCACACGTTATTAAATTCAAAATGTCAAATTCCAATTAATATTGCCACCAGGTTTTGGAATCTCGACACCATGCTATTTAAGGCTTTAGCCACACAAAAACCTTTAGCAAATAAGGTTGGTGTTCATAAAATCTAGAACTGATGCTAATGTGTAGTCACAATCTTATTGGAGTACTTGTCTGTTTCCATCCTGAACATGGTTTTAGCACTCAAGCTGGCATCTTTTTATTAGCCAACAACAATCAATTTAATATGATAGCAGGTGCATCTACACTAAAAAAGTCACCTTTCATGCAATTATGACTTACTTGCATGGACCTCATGGTGATACCACCTAGCTCTTAAGGTTTTATCTGTGGATGTTAATTTTTGTCATGGTTTTCTGGGTTGCTAATGTTCAACTAATCCTTTGTCATGGCTATTGAGTATGATTTTTTAACTTGTCTACTTATATTATTTTATGATTTTTTAATATGTTATTAATTTTTGCAACTTGTCGACTTTTTTATTCTATAATTTTACACTGATATTCTTGTTTCTTATGGTTTATAAATGTTAATTGTTGTATATAAATTAGATATTAGTATTAAGAAATTTGATTTTTTTCTCTCAATAAAATATGGATTTTTAATGATATAGAGTTTTGAAAAATTAAATTTAAATCTAAAAATTATTTATATATATAGAGGAGTACATGAAAAATTATAATATGGACAAATTAATTGTTAATTTCGAAGAGATTCTTTCTTCAAATATTTAAGAAAAAACACAAATAAATTGTTTATACGAATATTTTTTAAATATTTCAAAAAAATCATAAAATGAATAAATGATCTTTTTTCCTATTTCCAAACTCTCAAAAGTTTTGAAATTAATAAAAAAATATTATTCTTATAATTTTGAAAATTATAATAATGTATAGATAAGATAATGTATTTAATTTCCTTTAATTGTCTAAAAACAATAATTAATTTTATAAATTTTAAAACTATGAATAAATATGTCTATGTAGCAAGACATATAGTCTATATATAAATAAATATTATAATAATATTTTTTAACAAATTTTATATGATATGAATGATTAGGTGCTCAATGTTTAGCTCAAAATTCAAAGTTCTTAGAATGGCTTAAAACTTGAATGACCGCATCATCTCGGAAAAACGATCCTAACGCAACTCGTTTCACTAAAAACCGAGTTCGTATGAGGAAGTTATTGAGTTCTATTTGCTTTGCTAAACAAGCAAAATTTTGCCAAAAAAAATGCCTAGTCACTGCACAGTCAATAGTCTGTACTGTTGACATGGCAAGTGACTAGACATGGCAAGTGACTAGGCAGGGTCAACTTTGGTCAACAGATCAATCAAAGCTCGCCAAGTGTCACATTATGATTGGTTGTAGCTTGGTGATGTTGCTAGTGTGTTGGCGTAGTTTCATTGGTTAATTCTGGGCCAATGAGAGAATGCCACATGGCAAGTCTGGAGGCCGCCACGTGGCACCTCCCAATGGCCTAGGTAGACTCGGGTGCAAAGGAACAAAGTTTTATGGAGGCGTCGGGGTTCGACCATGCGACCTCCGCTACACAATCCACAACTCTTAACCGTCTACACTACCACATGGTTCTTAACCATATCACATTCCATATATATTTAAGCTGTATTGTTTTTGGAGTGGGCGGTAAAGGGGGGGGGGGGGTGTGCGGCGGGAACCTGTAGGCCAACCCTCCCTATGTGAACACAAAACATAGCGGTTAAGGTTACCGCAACCTCCGACAACTCCAACGCTGCGACAATTACTACATCCATGTGAACACGCAACAGTTAATGTTACCAGCAGCTCCAACATGGACCACGACCCCAACGGTTAGCAAACCATGTGAACGCATTACTCTGACGATTGCAGTGGAGGTTAGTTGCCCGGTGGACAATTCTAATAGACGATGATTGCGATGGTTAATGCAGCATGTGACCTCTGCCTAAACCGCCAGTGGTTACAAAACACTCAACCACTAATCCAGTGCTAAATTGTGCTTAGCCTAATTAATCAGACTTATCCCTTAATTAAAGGTTCTTAATATTAAAGGATGATTAGCGCTAATTAACTGCACTTAGGCGTTATTTAAACGTGCTTTACAGTTGGCGGAGATTTTGGCGGATTCCGCCAAATTTGAACCGCCCCCAATTTTAGCATGATTAATTGAAGTTTTCCAGATTTGGAGGAGGATTTGTAGGGAAAAACTGTTTGAGCCATAACTGGAACATTTTTCGACCAAATTGAGCTCAACAAAAGGTGTTCCTACCTAATTTCGACACTCTTAACACATTGGTGCAGGCATCAGGAGCAGTGGAGCTTTGTAAACAACATTTTTTCCATATTGAGCTAATATAGAGGCCCGAGCCATGGAAGCTAGACCAAGGAGATGTAGCCCATGAGGGGTGAACTACTTCATCAAAACAATGTGTTAAAGTGTTCAATTGATGATTTGTTGTACTTTTTATTGTTGTTGTTCAGCATTATTCTTTTAATCTATTTGGCTCATGAATGTCATATTAAACTTGATGAAATTTACCGGTTTACAATCACCAAACAACCTAAGGAAACCCATAGGAAGCAATGAACACGCACGTGTTTATAAATTTGTAATTGAAATTAGCATAACAAAACTAACATTCAATAACATATCAAGTTGGTATCAAAGCAAAGGTTTATTTGCTTGATTGCTTGAGTTTTGTGCAAGTAGGGTTTTAATGGTTGCAAAATTGTGATGCTTACAAGGTTAAAGTTGCAGAGAGGAGAAGGGAAACTGTTGGTTGCAACTCCTGAGGTAATGCCCAAAAGAAGCAGAGCCATAAGGCCACAATCTCCATCACCCAAAGTTCCAATTCCAGCTGCACTTGAAACCCTCAAGTTTTCTCTTCAACTGAGATTGAAGAGGTACAAACAATGCCAGTTTTTGAGCCTGAATCCACAACCATTATGTCTGGAGAAAGAGAGCTTGAAGGTCCTTCTTCAGAAGAGGAAGAATTCAAGAAAGCTTTATATACTTTAACTTAGATGGTTAAAGTCCTCTATGAAGAGAGGAACACTAGAATGGTTGGAGAGAGTTCTAAGCCTCCACATGGAGAAGGAAGCTCAGAGGATAAAAAAGATGAGAAGAAGGATTCAAAGGGTAGTGGAGGAAAGCCACCTCAAAGGGTAGTGGAGGAAATCCACCTCCATATCCACCATCCTAATCATCTTCCTCATCATCTTCATCATCACATACAAGATCATCTACCACTACCACCAACGAAACTGCCCATACTCATTCAAAAACCCCAAAAGGAAAAACTCCCTGACTTAAATTGGACAATAAGTTTGAACTTCCCATGTACAATGGTGAAGTGAATGTAGAAAAGTTAGACAATTGGATTCGACAATTGGAGGTATACTGTAGAATTCAAAACCTTCAAGAAGATGACATAAAGATCCAGTTGGCTTCATTGAGGCTAGAAGGAGCAACATTAGTCTAGTGGGAAGCAAAGACTTAAGAGGAAATGTGAATTCATGGTAAGATATCCATTTATTGGGTTGAATTTGTTTCTGCAATTAAAAGACAATTTTACCCTTTAGCCTATATGTAAGAAGCCATTATGAGTTGGCAAAATTTTAGGCAGCTTAAAGGCCAAACAATCTAAGACTATACCCAGGAGTTTAGAAAGAGGGCTTTGTTGTTAGGACTAAATTTGAATTCCCAAGATACACAATTAAAATATATAGGGGGTTTACATTCCTATTTGAAACATACTATCCTTATGTTCAATCCAAGCAATTTGGATGAGGTATGTGTGCAAGCCACACACCTTGAAGCAAGGGGAAATAAAATTTAGGGAGAGGGTAGTAAGAAGAAGCCAATCAAGGGTAAGGATAAAGAGAAGGGGGGGGAAATGGAAAGGAAAGAAGAATTCAAGTGTGAAGAAAGAATGGGAGAAAACCATATGCCAACATTATTCCAAAGCTGGGCATGATGAAGCCCATTGTTGGAAATTACATCCCGAACTAAGACCTAAGAAACAAAACAATAAGGGAAAACAAAAGACGACCACTAGCACACAACATGACCTTGGATCAGATTCTGGTGATGAGACTAAGATTTCAGCCATGGTCACAAAAGGGAAAGAAGTTGTTGCAAGCACTAGTTCCTTAAACAGTCAAAACAACACTCCAAATGAAGAATCAAGAATATAATTGTTTCATGTAAGGGTAATTTCAAATCATACAAATATTGATGCATTATTTGATAGTGGTTCATAATCAAACTTAATCTCAGAAGACTTGGTCAAAAAACTATACCTCATCATAAGCCATATCCATTGGGTTAGATAGTTAACAATGCAAACTTACAGGTTAAAAGGAAGTGTTTGTTCAAGTTCGCCATTACTGAAAATTTCATTGATGAAGTTGAATTGGATATAGTTCCCCTTGACATCTCAGGAATCATTTTGGGTAGTCCGTATTTGTATGATAGGAAAGTAGTATTTTATCACCATGAAAACAAATACTTATTACTCAATAATGGGGTGGAGTACATTGTGAGAGCCCATCGCAAAAAGCTGAACATTTCTTTGGTTAATGCAGGGCAGATGAAGAGACTAGTAAATGCAAGTAAAAATTTTGTGTTTCTCATGATCAAGAAAAAGAATGATATTGATTATGAATCTTTTGAAGGTTGTGATGACAAACTGAAATCTAATTTGTTTGATGTGGTAAGAAAGCATGGCAAGATGTTTCACGAACCAAAGGGGTTTACCTCCCAAGAGAGGAATTCAACATGAGATACAGTTGCAGCAGGATGTTCCACTTCCAAACATTGGCATGTATCGCATGCCAATTATGGAGAGCATGGAAATCAAGAAGCAAATTCAAGAATTGTTGAACAAAGGTATCATACGCCCATCTACTTCGCCATGTGGTTCACCCATTGTTTTGGTACCAAAGAAGGATGGGACTTGGTGCATGTGTGTGGATTTTCGTGCACTGAACAAAATCATGGTAAAGAATCGTTATCCACTCTCAATAATTGATGATTTGCTTGATCAGTTGAAGTATGCAAAGTATTTCACTAAGTTATACTTATGAAGTGGTTATCATCAAGTTAGAATAGCTAAAGAGGACATTTGGAAAACCGCATTTAAAACTAAACAAGGATTGTATGAGTGGCTTGTTATGCCTTTCAGTCTTACAAATGCTCCAGCTACCTTTACGAAAGTAATGAATGATGTACTGAGACCATTTCTAGATGACTTTGTCATTGTGTACTTAGATGATATACTCGTATTTAGCAAATCCAAAGATGAACATGTCATGCATGTAAACAAAGTACTTGATGTCTTGAGAAAAGAACAATTGTTTTTAAAGATGTCGAAGTGTGAATTTGGCAAGATTTATTTAGTGTATTTGGGACACATTGTTGGAGGAGGTGAGCTGAAGATGGACCCCTCTAAAGTTGAGGTCATTCTGAATTGGCCCAAGCCCAATACAAATATAGAGGTAAGAATCTTTTTAGGGGCAACACAATATTGGAGAAAGTTTATTGCTAATTTTTCTTCCGTTGCATCTTCATTACATGCATTAACAAGTGTCAAGAAAGTCTTCCATTGGGGAGATGTATAACACAAAGCATTTGATGATTTGAAGAAAAAGATTAGTTCAGCACCGGTATTGCCTCTTCCAGATCTTAGATAGCCATTTGATATTCAAACAGATGATAGTGATTACGCCATGGGAGCAATTCTTATGCAACATGGTAAGCCCATTTCATTTCATTCTGAAATTTTTTATGGAGTTGTAACTAACTATCCCATTTATGACAAAGAACTTTACGCATTGGTAAAAAGTGTCAAAAAATGGAAACACTACTTGATGGTAAAGGAGACCATTATCCATACCGACCATCAACCATTGCAGTACTTACAGTCACAGTCAAAGTTGCAATAGTCATGACATTTCATATGGATGGGTTTTCTACAACAGTTTCATTTGGTTATCAGGTATAAAAAGGGAATCTACAATAAGGTAGTTGATATGCTCTCAAAGCCTGTTGTAAATTCATCTGTTATACTCAAGCATAATTTTGTTTTTCATGAAAGTTACATTGAACAATATGCATATGGTAGTGACTTTCAAGATGCGTATGCAAGTTTGAGCCAGGAAACCAAATTGAAGAGTTGGATTATCATGTACATAACAATTTGGTGTATCATTTGGGCAAGTTGTGTATTCCACAGGGAGAAAGAAACAACACCATAAAAGAGGTGCATAGTTCATTGATTACTGGATACTTTGGTGTAGGCAAGACAGTAGCGAATCTCCAAAGGTATAGTTATTGGCCATGCATGTTTGATAATGTTTCTCGTTTCATAAGCGGATGTTCTTTGTGTGCAACAAGTAAGCCTAGCAATAGGAAACTTGGTTTATACACTTCACTTCCGGTACCTTCATGTCCATGGGAGAGTATCTCAATGGATTTTGTAGGAGGTCTTCCATTGTCAAGGAAAGGTCATCATTATTTATATGTAGTTGTAGACAGGTTCAACAAGATGTGCATACTAACACCATGTAAAAATCAAATTACATCTGAACAAACAAGAGTATCTTTTCTTCCAAAACATTTGGGTTCATTTTGGTCTTCCTACTTCTATTGTAAGTGATTGAGATTCTCGATTTGTTGGGAATTTTTGGTCAAATTTGTGGGACATGATGGACACAAAGTTGAAAAGGAGTACAACCATTCATCCACAAACAGATGGACAAATCGAGGTGGTCAACAAAAAATCATTCATCTTCTTAGAGGATATTGCAGCAAACATCCTAAGTTGTGGGATGAACAATTGCATTACATACAACATGCATACAACAGGGCAAAGCATTCTTCCACAAACACATCACCATCTGAGGCATGTTTGGGGTACTTGCCAAGATCTCCATTGTACTTCATCTTTGAGAAAGATGTCGCCATCGATGGTCACAGTGACATCGATAAGGCAAGAAAGTTCATAGAGCAAATTTAGTTGATACATCATACAGTGCAAGAACAATTGGAAAAGAGTCAAAGCAGCTACAAGGCAAGGCATGACAAATACCAAGTCGATCACAAATTTCAAATTGGAGACGAAGTTTGGTTATATAATAGCAAAGAGAGACTTCAAGGGGAAGGTAAAAAGCTTAAGCTAATCCGTTATGGTCCTTTTAAAATTATGGAAAAGATTGGTAACAATGCATTTAAGCTTGATTTGCCTCCTTGTATGCAAATATACTCTATTGTTAATCTTGAGAATTTGAGATTGTTTGAGCCTCCTTTGATTGATGATCAAGGAGAGCATATTCAACTGCCATCAATAGATGATTTCTCTTTAGAATATCTTGATGAACTTCAACAGGATCTCATACTTGACAGGAGAACCAGGATTTCGAAAAGAGGGGATGTCGAATACCTTAGAGTGGGACTCAAGGGACAAAAGCCTTCTAAAGCCAAATGGTTGCAGATCGAGAAGGTGAGGGAGTTGTACCCTCACCTGCTAAACAATTGATAGCATCTTTTGGGGTCCAAAAGGCTTTTAGTGGGGAGGAATGATCAAGCGCTCAGTATTTAGCTCAAAATTCAAAGTTCTCAGGATGGCTCAAAACTTGAATGATCGCGTCCGTCTCAGAAAAACGATCCTAACACAACTTGTTTCACTGAAAACCAAGTTTGTATCAGGAAGTTATTGAGTTTTGTTTGCTTGGTTAAATATGCGAAATTTTGCAAAAAAATGCCTAGTCACTGCACAGTCAGCAGTCCGTACTGCTGACGTGGAAAGTGACTAGGGAGGGTCAACTTTGGTCAATGGATCAATTGGAGCTCGCCAAGTGTCACAATGTGATTGGTTGTAGCTTGGTGATGTGGCTGGTGTGTTGGCGTAGTTTCATTGGTTAATTATGGGCCAATGAGAGAATGCCACTTGGCAAGTCCGGAGGCTGCCACGTGGCACCTCCAAATGGTCGAGGAGGACTCAGGTGCAAAGGAACAAAGTTTTATGGAGGTGTCGGGGTTCGACCCTGCGACCTACGCTACACAGTCCACAAATCTTAATTGTCTACACTACCACATGGTTCTTAACCATATCACATTCCATGTATATTTAAACTATATTGTTTTTGGAGTGGGCGGTTAGGGGAGGCCAGCCCTCCCCATGTCAACACAAAACATAGTGGTTAAGGTTGTTGCAATTGCCCACAGCTCCAACACTGCGACAATTATCGCATCCATGTGAACACTCAACAGTTACCGTTATCGACGGCTCCAGCATGGACCACGACCCCAACAGTTAGCAAAGCATGTGAGTGCATTACTCCGACGGTTACGGTGGAGGTTAGTTTCCCGACGGACAATGCTAACAGACCACAACTGTGACATTTAATGCAGCATGTGACCTCCGCCTAAACCGCCAGCGGTTATGGAATAGTCAGCCACTAATCCAGTGCTAAACTGTGCTTATCCTAATTAATAAGGCTTATCCCTTAATTAAAGGCACTTAATATTAAACAACGATTAACGCTAATTAACTGCACTTAAGCACTAATTAAACGTGCTTTACAGTTGGTGGAGATTTTGGCGGATTTCGCCAAATCCGGAACCACCTCCAATTTTAGTGGGATTAACTGAAGTTTTCCAGATTTGGAGGAGGATTTGTAGGGAAAAATTGTTTGAGCCATAACTGGAGCATTTTTCGACCAAATTGAGCTCAGGAAAAGGTGTTCCTAGCTAATTTCGACATTCTGAACACATTGGTGCAGGTATCAGGAGCAGTAGAGCTTTGTAAACAACATTTTTCCATATTGAGCTAATACAAAGGCCCAAGCCATGGAAGCTAGACCAAGGAGATGTAGCCCAGGAGGGATGAACTCCTTCATCAAAACATTGTGTTAAAGTGTTCAATTGATGGTTTGTTATACTTTTTATTGTTGTTGTTCAACATTGTTCTTTTAAACTATTTTGCTCATGAATGTCACATTAAACTTGATGAAATTTACCAGTTTAGAATCACCAAACAACCTAAGGAAGCCTATGCATAGGACACAATGAACAAGCATGTGTTTGTAAATATGTAATTGAAATTAGCACAACAAAACTAACATTCAATAATAGATAAATGAAAATCACTACATGCAAGGAGACAATAAATCACTTGGTGTTGATGGCGTTTAATAACTCTTTCTCAAATGTAATCTATTGCCTATACAGGGGCGTCCTGACTGTCAACAAGAAGGAAACAATAATCACTGTGTAAACCTGACCTATTTCCTAGTTTATTGAAACTATTATCTAAGGAGCTAAGTTGACTCAAAGCTTGACTCACTCTTTCAGTAAACCGAACTGACCAGCTCCTCCGAGTCTACCTTTGCTCCGAGTGCAGTTTTGTGTCAGAAGCATAATTGACCTGCAATTCAAATATGAGTCTGATTGACTATTGGAATCTTACGCTCACAGTTTGCTATGTATAAAATGGACAGAAAACTAGTATTGCGTCATTGTATTTTTGTAATATATAGTTTGGTATATGCACTTTGGAGCAAGTTGTCATGGAAATTTGTAATTATATAAAGAAGTTTAATGTTATTTTAATGTCTTGTATGATGTTCCAAGGCTAAATCAATTCCTACTCCTATCCCTCTCTATAACACTTCATGAGTTAAATTCAATTACTTTACTATAAGCAACCGATGCAAAGAGCGGGCAATTTCTATGGCCAATTGTCTGATATAATGTAAATGTAATGGTTTACCTGGGGTAGCTCAAGTGGCAGTGTCCATGGAAATGAACTCTCATCGAACTAGAAGTCTTGGGTTCAAATCTCGTGCTACCCTCCCTCCATGGCGGGGTGAATAATGGACATGTAAACACGAAAATTGGAGAGTCCTACCAAGTTTGCAAAAAAAATATTATATTGTAAATGAAATGATATCTATTTTTCCTAATGAGTGGGTGCACAATTCCAATTTCCGAAATTGACTATGGGGAAGTTGTTGCTACACTTCAAAGACATTTAATAACAAATGTGAGACAATTGATGCGACATCACACAAATGATGTAGCTCTGGAATTCGAACAATCGACCTGTCAACCACCTCACATGGCACCCAATTCAACTTTACCTCACGCTTTCATCCACCTCTGATATGTCGACCCAACTTCGGATGAGAGTCTCCTGGCTCACTCCTTCCTCATAGACTAAAACTTGCTCTGACATGATTTTGAAAGAATACACCTTCAGTGCCATTGTCTGTCTCAAAGTATAACACAAAAACAAAGCCAATTTTTTCTCCAAATATAGCACAAAAGCAGGGCTAATACTAATAATTATATGACTACAGTCCAAGGGATGTTGCTGCACTTTCCCCTTCTCACGAGTCCATTGACAAATGGTAATAGATTTATCACGAATCAAATGCTGCAAAAATACTCTGTAAATAGTTACCTGTTAGTATTGAAAGATAGAGTGCAACATGTAGCTACAATTACCAACAAAGCCTAGCAGACAAACAACAACGAGGAATATGACCCATGCATTGCTAGTCTGTATATAACCTTATTTATACAAAATTCCAATAAGTTACATAAATTAAAAATTATTGTTTTCCTCTTTAAATTGCCCCTTCGAATCGAGTAGAGTTGAGGCAGTGTGGCCTAAGGCGGTTCTGACTATAGCGATGAGGTGGTCGCTGTCCCTTTGAATCTGAATAAGCTGAGGCAGTGCTGCGGTGAGGCACTATAGGAGGTGGAGGCAGTGCGGTGATGAAATAATTAATCTATCTAATAGAATCTATAAGCCGAACCTTTAGGATTTTCCATGGTTATGATTGTTAGGGTAATCTGCAACGAATATTTTAAAACATATACAAATCACAATGTTCTCAAATTACAAAATCATATTAATATTGGCACCCAATTTCCCACTATAACATTCACATGTTTGAGAATTATGATTTGTTGAAAAAGTTCAATTGTTTTAGGTGAATTTTTCCTAAACTTTGACTTTCATAATGATATGCGATATGATAATTATAAAATCATTATTAGCACTATTTATTTGAATTCAGAATCGCAAATGATAAAGCCCAGGTTAAACACATACCCTGCAGAAAGTTGACACCCCACTGTTATGTAGAAAATTGAACTAAAGGCGCTGAACCACAGGAACACTATAATTGGCGGGAGAAGACGCCACCGATGTCTAGAAAACCGATGCCAAGTCACTGCTATGTAGAAAGCCAAACCCAAGACCCTCAACCTCGCGAACAACACAACACGAACATAATTGCAAAAATCGGCTTGAACTCAAGACACATGCAGGAACATTGCAGTGCAGGGACAAGGGCTCAATGAACACAAAGGAAATTGAAAGCGGAAGTTTGGCAAACACCAAGGCAATTGAATGAGAAAGACTCGAGATTTGATAACGATTAGAAGTTTATTTGCTAGCTATCATTAGATATCACTGCCTAGTAAAAGTGATATAATAATCCAAATAAATCTATCTTAACTTAAGTTTTACATTTAAAAAATATTTACATCTTGAAATATATAATCCATCCTAACACGGTGTAGATTTAAAATTAAAATAAACTTATAATATTTTACCAATTAAAAGTTCAAAAAAAATATTAAAAGAGAGTCCATTGCTGTGCAGCTTTCGTTGTATGATTTAAAAGTTAAATTGGAATTATTTGAATGAAAATATTAAAGGAGAGTCCATTGCTGTGCAGCTTTCGTTGTATGGTTTAAAAGTTAAATTGGAATTATTTAGTTATATCTCAAAGGGCACAAACTGTATTTTTAAAATTAATCTAGGAGGGAACAGACGTCAACATTCAATGTTGGAAGATTAATTGCCGTCCATAAGCACGTGGGTGCAGCAGTTAAAAAAACCCATTGTAAACTATAGTTATAGTAAAGATATCCATAAACATAAATGAATCTCTACTCGTGGTATGCTGCAGCAGGTGGTTTGTTAAACAACATTCACAGATGCCACAAAGATCCATAAATATTTATGAATGCATATGCCTTTCTTGTAATACCCAGCAGGTGGGTAGTTGACCTATCTGATGCAATATGTAGGGAGAAGAGAGGGGGAATTAATGGAGCATTCACGCAAAGCCTGGACTCGGGACCACCGTTCCTCTTCTGCACTAAAATCTCTCATCTACCCCTTTGCTGTATTCTCGCCGATCATTTTAAAGTCCAAAGCAAAACAGAAGGATCTCATTTTCACCACTACATGGTCCTCTTAAACCATTGCATCCATACTTTGGTAAAACAGGGCTAAAGTCTGAATCTTGGAAGCAGCAATGGCGGGTTTCTTTTCAGATCTCAGGCGCCTGTATCTCGCGGTCTATAACTGGGTGGTTTTCTTTGGCTGGTAAGCACCTCTTTCCTGCTATTCCAGGCTACAGAACTGACCATTTTTAATTTGAAATTGGCCCCCCTCCTAGTTTGATCAATTTCATCTAGACTGGGTTTATATGGTCAAAACATGGATGACTGACATGGTTTGTATGTACAGGGTGCAAGTTTTGTATTTCGCTGTAAAGACATTGAGAGAGTCTAGTCCTGCTGCAGTTTACGATGCAGTTGAAAAACCGTTGCAGTTAGCACAATCAGCAGCTATTTTAGAAGTGAGGCACTCTTGGTATCAATAATCTATGATTGATTTCTTTCTGTTTTATTGGGTCTGGGGGTTTTGAAATGGCTCTTTGTTACTTTGTCAAGCAAGTTGTTGCCTCGGACTTGTACCTGCCGTTGGCTTTGGCCTAGACCATTGAGATATACTGTCTAGGACGAACACCCAAGCTCAGTAAGCATAAGGCTATAATTGGCTGCAATAACACGGCAGCCTGTTCTGAGTGGAATAAACCTAAGCGCAGTTAACACTGTAATTGACTGCATTAACCCAGCAGCATGTTCTCAGGGGAATTGAACCCGGATATCTGTGAAACAAGCTTACTTGACCACAACCCATGACAACATATTTGATTTTAACAAGCAAAGGTAGTTTATGGGTGACCAGTGGGATGTGTATGATTTGCTTGCATTAACCCAGCAGCATGTTATCAGGGAAATTGAACCCGGATATCTTTGAAAATAGCTTGCTTGACCACAACCCATGATAAAATATTTAATTTGAAAATAGTTTATGGGTCATCAGTGGGTTATGTTTGATTTGAGCAAGCAAAAATAGATTATGGCTGAATGGTTTTTTGTTTTTATTTGAGCAAGCAAAGGTAGGTTATGGATATTTTACCACTTCTGTTTTTAAAAATAAGTTATGTATAATTCACCACTTCCTCTTTTTTTTCAGACTGACCGTCAAATCACTAACTTTTGTGTATGTTGTATGTTATGGGCGTGCAAATCTTTGGCTTTCCAAAGATTTTCCATGGTCTGGTAGGTGAGTTATCGGTCATTTAAAATACTCTAATTTAGAAGGTGAAATGTTCGTAGAAAGCTAATCTACCTATCAATATATATATATATTTGATTTCTGTCTCTCTTGCTGCTTGCAGGGCTTGTAAGATCTCCTGTCTCAGCAACACTGCCCCAGATAGGTTCAAGGCTGTTTGTTACCTGGGGGATCCTACACAGTTTCCCAGAGGTCTGCACCTACTTGAGGAGAGAAAGTTTAGGGCAGCGTTTGTATAAGCATTTCAATTGGTTGGTTGAGTTTTTATTATTATTCTTAAGATTTGTTTTATTCTTTGCAGGTTAGGAGTCATTGGCTCGTTAGCAGTTTAGTGATTAGTTGGTCGTTGACCGAGGTATGTATTCCGTTTCTACCAGTTGTTTCTGCCTAATGTCTTATGCTGTTAAGAAAAATACACCCCTGCAAAATATTGAGTTTAGTGTGGGGTGCTAACAAATTCATCGCCTTCTTTCTACTTTAGTTTATGCAACGTGTTTTCATACATATCCCAGATAATGGGTGAATTTGTCAACTTAAACGTTGGAACGAATAAATAATGTGCGCAGTTACATCCCAAAACCATATGAATAATTCAAGTGGCTGCGAAAACTTACATATTTCGACCTAGACTTCGACAGTGAAAGTAGGTGTTAGATATGGTGACAAAACAAACAGGTCTGTGGATATTTTTTCTTTCCAACTTGAATATGGATACTCTTTCAAGTCCTTCAAGAGATTGACTTGAATTGTTTGACAGAGGGTTATATATCTCTTACAATCTTGTGTGAAGCAAATTTGCCTGTGGGTTGTGCTAAGCAATCTGAAAATGATTTGAATTGGATTAGTAAGCCAGGGAACTCAATCCATATGAGACAGTAAAGCTCTGATGATTTTTTAACAGAAAAATCCTCCACCCACCGAGAGAACACTAAGGTGTGTTTCTATAGATCTAGGGGCTGCATTGCAATGCTTACATGTAGACATTATTGTATCTAAAGTTAAACATAGACAAAAAGTCATTCCTAAAGTTGTGAATACTCTTGGGAAGGGGTTGAGGGTGGCAGCCACCTATGCGGGATAAAAATTGTCCCATGGGGTGTCTGGGCTCAACTGAGCCTTGCACAATCCTGGTGACAACATCCCATAGGCAGGGAGATCGTTCTTCCATCCAACATTGGGGCTAGCCCCAGCCCAGACTTAACCTGGTTGGGAAAAAGAAGAAGAAGAAGAGGTTGTGAATACCCTTTATCTGCCAAACTGAAAGGCTCCCAAATCTCCCTTACGTTTGTCCTTATTATATTTTCAAGTGGATTTCTTCATATGAAGTTCCTAAGCAGTGCATGCTGCTAAGATAAGATCAAATGGCTTGGTGTATATTGATAGAAATCTTAATACGAGGGTCAGACTCTAGCCAAGAGGATTACCATGTTGTACATCTTGGGAACAAACTTCCTTGCCTTTTTTGGTGGTGCCATGCTTGACTCTGGATTCTAGTACCTTATGAATAGTCCTGCACAATTAAAAATCCAAGGCCCCCATTCGAATATTTCTTCTTTGTTCTTATCCAACTAAAAATCTCTATGGAATAGCCTTTCGTGCAAATGATGATTCATAAGGCTTCTTGGAATCTCTAGCTGTGAAGGTTCAACATTTTTGCACAAAGGTTAATACTCCTATATAACCACAATGCCCTTCCAAATAATCACCAACAGATTAAATTGCCATAAACATGTGTGCCAATGAGGGGTGCACTTTGATAAAATGTTGTACCATTTAAATGAAAGATGTTCTCCCTAGTAAAAGTTAAAACCCCACCATGATAACAAGACATAAAGCCCAACATAAGGTGCACCACCATGAAGGGATTATTGAATCAAAAATCATCTTCTAGTATTAGGAAGGCTAGATCACTATCAAATCATATGTAGTACCCCCTTTTCTAACTCATGTTAGATTTCTAATACTCAACAACTAATTTGAACAATATTCTGAGATGCAAAAACTAGAAGTTGAATTGCGAAATACATCGATAAAAAACACTGAGTATTTGAATGAAATTGCAGTGGAAAATAAATTCATGAAAACATATGCACACAAATAACAAAACACCAGAAATACCCAAGAAACCCCAACTAGGGAAACCCTGCTATTTTTTTGTTTTTATTGATGTGCTCATAAGAGTCTTAGTAATTAATTACAAAGCACCTGGGATAATTCTCTTCCAACTCTTTGTTCCTCAATGCAATATCATGTACACTCTAGACTAATTTGGCATCTCTCTTCACAGGTTGTACCAATTGTACACGCTGAACTGCCTCCTTGCACAAGCTATCTCGGCCTCCTCAAGTGATGCGCTCTGGCTCTCCTTGATCTTATGCACTTATCTAGAACTATTTTCCTGAGCTCAAAGCACACAAATTCTTGCTACTACATAATCATATGTTTCACCAAGTCCGCGCCCTTCTCTATATAGAGTCGCACTGCTCTTCAACTCAAGCGAATTGGTTCCTTGAACCCAAGTCGAGTTGCGTCACTAAACTCAAGTCTAATTGACATCTTGAAGTTAAGCGAATTGGCCTCTTGAACTCGAGTCAAATTTTCTCACTGAACTGAAGTCAAATTGAGATAAAATTTCCATGCATGCTGAGCTCGATTTACTATTTTTGACAATAGGAAAATTAGAAAATTTGCCTAAGCCAACACTCAAAGAAAGTAAGATTGCGCCTTAGCTTCACATGCAGGCTCTTTTCCCAAATTTAGTTCACTTATAAATATAACAAAGTGCTTCCTTCTCTAACTTCAATTAACACTCCCTCTTAGAGAGGCAGGTGTTCTGTACTACACCCATTTTGTCTCTGAAGTAGATGGATTTGCTTCTTGGCAATGCCTTGGGGTCAAGATATCTATTGTTTGCTCCTCTGTAAGTACGTACCAAAGTGTGACTTTAACCCTTTGAACACAATCTCTGATATGGTGGTACTTGATCTCAATGTGTTTGGAGTGGTCATGAAACACTGGATTTTTAGAGAGCTTGATGCAACTCTAATTATCACAGTTTATGATTTTCGGCTCCAACCTCTGACCAAACAACTCGACAAGTAGTTTCCTTAACCAAATAGCCTCATAAGTTGCCAAGCTGACACCCATATACTCGATCTTAGTTGAGCTCAGTGCCACTGATCTTTGCTTCCTACTAAACCAGGAAACAACTACTGACCCAACACTGAAAACACAACTTGAAGTGCTCTTCCTGTCTGTTGAACCCCTTGCTTAATCTACATGCGTGAATCCCTGAAGACTCACTCCATCAATGTGCCTGTACAACAATCCATAATCTACTGTTCCACTAAGATACCTTAACACGTGCTTAGCAATGACCCAATGCACTATGGTTGACTCAACCATGAACTAGTGCAACTGGTTAGCTACAAAGCAAATGTATGGTTGCGTGTTCACAAGATACATCAAAGACCCTATGAGCTATCTGTATAGAGTGGCATCCACTTGCTCACCTCTCGTGGCATCTATCCTCCAATTTGTGACTAGAGGTGTGGTCATGGGCCTGCAATCCTGCATGTGGAACCTCTTGAGAATCTCGTGTGTATTTGCCCTATCCCAAGAATATATGTCCATCACCCTGCCATACCTCCAACTTAAGGAAATAGTGCATCAACCTTATATCCTTCATCTCAAACTCCTTTGCAAGATCTGTTATCGGGAAATCTAGTGTCTATGCAGAGCTGCTAGTCCCACTAAGACGGGTAGCTATCTTAGAAACAATCAGATTAAAGTTACTTTCGTTTTCCTTTATGAGAAGTAGATAGGAGAGGATCAAAGAATACGAACCTCGATCTTTCGCTCGGTTCTTTGCTTGTCCCTTCTCCTCACCGACAGGTCTTCGTCGCTTCTCCCTTGACCACTTCGCTTCAAAGAGTACCTGTAAAGTCAAAGCAGCATAATAACTTCAAAGTGCAGAGATCTACAATCATAAACAATATAGGACCAGATATATATTGACCACACAAATGCATATACAATCAGACATACAAGAATGTGGAGGAAAACTTGAATAGCTTTATTGATATAAAGATTAGAAGAGATGATTACAACCCATTGATCTAACCCAGCATCATCCTCCCAGCATGAAAGCCCTTCTTCACCTCATGAAAAGCTTAGATCACCCAACACTATGATATTCCACCAAGAAACCAACAACACTTCCTTACAATATACAAAATTCCAGCCTCTGGATCTCTGTGATAAGGGATCCATATATAGATGATTGCAGGGGGGTGAGTCAGCTTCTGGGATTTTGATTAGTGTCCTCTCTTTGATAGTTCTTGATTCCACTTGGAGATTGATGATCTCTTACTCATCCCTGGGCGAATTCAGAGAGGCAAGTGTCACAGGAGAAGTTTCTGGAAGATTCCATGACGATCCACCTTGCAAATTGTCTCTGCCATTTGTCTACTCTCGCCCATCGCACCCTACAGAAGGGCTTTCCAGTATGCATCGCACCCTTTACACTGAGCAGGTGAGATGCATCGCACCCTCTGCACTGGGCAGTCTATATGGTCCAGCTTTGACCAGTTCTGAGCAGTTTTCTGTGGAGAACTTCTGGGAGATGATGTAATCAGCTGACCTTGTTCCTTTAGGGTGTGAAGCAACACTTTTAGGGACTTAGGAGCCCTTGGTTTATGGACATGTATGATTGGGGTTGTAGTGCCCAAAAATGTCTATAACAGTTGCCCCCTAAAGCATGAGGTCGTTAATATTTTGATGTCGGGTGAAATGCTTTATCATGAGGATCTGAAGTTTTTTCGAGCTGGAAGGTGACTTGTAATAAGATACAATACAATACATTATTTTCATAATATTTTTCATGATCTAGCTGAGGCGGGCATTCCCATGCTCAGCTTTATAAATTCATTTTCATGTACATAAGACAGACAACCATTTGTATGGCAGACTGAT
This sequence comes from Pinus tabuliformis, assembly GCA_031772625.1. Classification (NCBI taxonomy): domain Eukaryota; kingdom Viridiplantae; phylum Streptophyta; class Pinopsida; order Pinales; family Pinaceae; genus Pinus; species Pinus tabuliformis. The sequence goes on along the minus strand of CM062820.1, from coordinate 128,925,317 downwards.
GATTCTGATAGAGTCATCATCCTTTGATTCGGATGATCATCTGTGCAGCAATGATGTACGTTTGATGTCTTTATTTTCCTGAATATATCGCAGCCCAGATGGATGAAACTAGCTTCGGGGTCTTCAAACTCGTCCAATCTTCACTTGGAGTACAAGTCGATCCATGTGAAAGATGTTCTGGAGTCGAACTTGGAAAGACATTGCCTAATTACCAGCCAATGATGTAAGCTGTTAACAGGCGCGAGAGGAATCACCGATAATGATGATGACCCTCAAGGTACTACAATACAATTCGCGTGATGTGAAAAAGGGACTTGGTGTCGAACACCACGCAAAATCTTTCGGTCGAAGGCCATTGATGTAAACTTGTCGCCGGAAGTGAGAAACTTGCCATTGAGGCATGCAAGCTTCAAAGTACTGAAAGGGTTGTTCCTAAGTCGACTTCTTGGATAATGAGCTGATGTCGACAAGAAGTGACCCGTCGTAGGAGGGCCTTAATGAATCCCACATCTACGACACAGAATAGAGTAAATGATTTTTGAGGTGAAAACGATCTGATGGTACAGGGTTCAGGGTGGCGGTCATGAAAGAATGGAGCGTGAATGTATTGTAGCGGATGAGACGGGAATTCTCTGAGCGACTTCTCTTGAACATACCGGTGACACTGACATGGATTGGTAGCGTTAACCCCAAATATGGATGGTGCGATGGACCGATGGTGACATGACCGGTGAACGGAATAACCTAACCCGACTTGGACGTGGAGTGAAAGTGTCATGTTCAAGAGCGACTTTGCTACCAATAAAGTTTCTTCAAGTTTTCTTCCCAATTTTTCCCCAGTCATTGCTGACCAGTACCTCTTTATTTTTATCAAGCTTGAGGAGGATAACATATGCTTGTTCTATAATTTGCCCTTCGGGCAAACCTGTTGCTATGTTTTAACGAGCCTAGCGATAGTGAATCTCGTTCTGGTCTGTATGGACAAGTTTGTCGCTATTGGTTTTAACGAGTTTAACGACAAAGATAACTCGGTCCTTTTCAATTTTAGAGAGTCTGAAAGGGACGTAAAGGAAACTCCAATAATCCTTTTTCGTCATATAATCCCTTAAGTCCGAAAAAGTATAAAATAATACGAAAGGGATGAATTTTCGATAATTTTAACGAGCCGAACAAAACAAGCGCTCGATCTTTTTGTGTAATAATCCCTCAGGTCCAAAAAGATTAAAATCTAGAGGAGGGATAGCACTCCTGGTAGCTTTAACGAGCTGGAGAGGCCAACTGCTCGGCAATCTTTTCATATTTTACGAGTCAGACGAAAAGAGCTTAAAGGAGACTCGTTTTTTGAGGAACGAGTGATAATTTCAGGTAGCAGCTGATTCCAGGTAAGGTTTGGAATTTTCCAATCACGGCAGTGTCACAAGGATGGCTAACAGGATCACTCTTTGCAGCTGTTCCTCAAAAGGGGTAAACAATCAAATGGAGGTGAATGATCGGCTAAAACAGAGTGGAGGTGATGATGAGAACACGACCAAGGCTCAAAAGTTGATGATAATGCATTCACAATGGTTATTTACCGGAAATTGGTTCATTTTTTAATGAGCTTAAACTCTGGGGAAAACATTTGCTCATTGCTTAGGTTTAATTTTTAACGAGCTTGAACTTCACATAAAAACTGCTCGTGCCAGTCGTATAATAAGGATGTCTCATCGATAGATTCCATTTTTATGGAGCTTGCACCTTTCGAAGCTATGCTCCGCTGCCTCTCGTATGCAAGCTAGGAACGACCAACTACCAAGGTTAGGTAGGAAAATTTTTCCTTTACTTTGCTGGTGCCATCTGGCCCCTGCGAAGACGAACGGTCGACTCGACCACTCACCCGACTTAGGCAGTTGAAGTCAGCGGAACCATAGAGTTAGCGTTATGTTGGTCGCTTTTCACTTGCTCACAAAAGGTTTGCATGCCCCTAGGTATAGTGAAGTAAAGTTTCTAGGTTACCATTTAGAAGTTCTCGCGTTCGCAAGATAGTTTCCATCCACACAGCAGATAGAAACACTTCCTTGGCTTAGTCCATTTGGACAAAGGCTCCAATCACCTAACCTTGACGAAGGAATCTTATCCCGGTCTAATCCCATTGTCCTATACGGACAGGTGTCGGACCAGTCATATATCCTTCGCGGAAACTTACCCTATACCCAGAGTTTCCCTGCCAAAGCAGACCAGGGTGCATGCCCCTTGGGTTTCAGTCATGTCCCCCCGAATTACTCGCGTTCTTCAGGTGGACGGACCGGAGATTGATGAGACATCCCTTGCGTGAAAAGACCATTTAGGGATGGCATTTGACTATTAGCTATGTGTGAGCCGGGGAACGAAAGCTGGTCTACGAGCTGGACCATTCGGCCTTCATGCGGAAAACACATTACTCTAAAGAGTGAGGAGACAGTGGCTCCCATGCTATAAATATAGTCGCACCCAAGGAGTAGATTATAATCCAGAGGTCCTTGGACTACCATTACGTTCATATGAACGATTTTCCTTCTCAACGTTATAGGTATATTGGGAAGGATCCCTAATGGTCGACTGGTTCCTTTGTCGAAGCCTCTAACACACAACTATTCCCCTACTGGGTACTTGACTTGCCCTACCTCTTGCTTGATCCTGCTCCTCCTTCCTTGCGCACTGAAGCCCCTATTTCCTTGCGCACAAGGAGCTTGTTGACACCTAATCCGAAAGGATTGTCAGTTATGCATTTGCGCAAACCAAGAGACCTTGGAATTGGAATCCCAAGAGTCTCTCCACTCATGTATAAATTCATGATATGGCTAATGCAATAAACAAGTTCATTCATGGGGTTAATCTTGGTCTGACGTGGTATCAAAGGCAACCCCTATTTTTAGTTTTCTGCTCCTTGTAACTCCACTCTCACTTGACAGGAAAACTGTCTTTGATTCCTTGCGCTATGCACTGATTGCTTTGTCAATTATCTGTCTCAAACCTTCACATTTGATTTCTTCGAATTTCCTTGCTCGTTGTCCCTCTTCGGATTTTCCTGTCATTTTTTTCATACCTGCACTGTTCGTGGGACATCATTCTGCTCACGAATATTTCATCCTCATTGTTATCTTGGCAAGCAATTTGTGAAGTTCATTCGTGAAGTTCTCTTTATTGCCTTGTGCTTGGCCGCAATATCCCTCTGCTACACCCTCTCCCCGTAACAAATTTCATGCCTAGACTGGATTAGAAGTTTGATGTTGCATCGTTTGGTACGTTGATGGCACATTGGGAATGTTGTTGAGCGGTGGTTTGAAGACTGTGCTGAGGAGAGGAGAATGACATGGCGCTCTTGCCGTGGAAGACATGCATAATCGTGGTGCCTCCACGTAGCGTAACCATGGTGCCTCCACGCAACATCGAACTACGGACCGTTGTGCAGCGTAACTGTGGTGCCTCAGTCGTTGGGAAGCCAAGCGAAGCGAAGGGAGCATTGTAAGTCTTGGCGTTGTAGTATATAATATCTTGCTGCCTAGAGCCCGTGCGTTGATATATCTCCTGGTGCGTGGTGTGCTGGTCATTGAAGTGTTGAATGTTGCATTTAAAAAAAGGGTCGTTGCATTATAAAAGTCGATTGGTGATAGCCCACATGAATATTGATGGACCCTTAACCATGGTACATTTTCCTTTGTGCATTAAAGCTGTTTGAGGGCCGTACGTTTTGATATGCAAAGAGTTAATTTGGTTTGATGCGAATTGATTTTTTTTGATGCTCATGAAAGATGTATGTTACATGGTGGTTCATGATATGTATGTGTGGAGATTAGGGCATATAGAGTCATTGAGTTTTTAAAGGTGTTTTTAAAGAAGGTGCATTCATATAGCTGACTGGCTAGGAAGGCTTGGTTGGAAAAGCAATAAGCCCATTTTTGGCGGCAACTGGTTAAATGGGTGAAACCGGGGGGAGACCCGACGAATTGAGGGAGGGCCGTGTATGAATTGGATTCTCTTTGCGACTAGGGGATGGATGGATATGGTGAATGAATACCTACTTGGAAGCTTTTGTGGCCGTCCGAGAGTGATACTTCGATATCCAAATCCTCAAAGAGTGCTTGATTCTAGGGTTTGAGTTCATAGCGCCTTTGATTCGCTGTTGTATAGTGCTTTAGTAACGTAGATGGGATGGAGTCAGAATATATAAGATTTCTTGTGCATACATCGAGATTTCTTTCTTCCAGCCTAGCTCAATAGTTTATAATTCATATGAATTATGTGAGAGGATTTGAATGTGAATGGTATTAAAGACAATAGCATATGTATGGAGGTATATTGATGATTTTTTGAAGACATATTTTGGGCCCAATTTAGAATTATATAATGCATTCACTCATTTCCATAGTGGGAGTAGTTCTCACTGGCAAAGAGAACTATCCTAAATGGTCCCGAAAAATAAAAACACCCTCATTTTCAATGAGTTGTGGAAAGGGATTTGTGAAGGAGAATGAGACAATGTACCTGAAAAGCCCACTTCAGATAAGGAGCTTGCCATTTGGGAAAACAAGAACAATGAGGCCTATGCCTTGATTGTAGCGTCAGTAAATGAAGAGGTGAGTCGACATATTTCGCCATTTTCAAATGCCTTCGAAGCTTTAAATAAGTTGAAGGAATTGTATGACTCAAACTCTGAACTTGAAGTTGTTCAATTGACGATTAAGTTTTTCAGAAGTAAGATCCATTATGCATGACATAAAAGCCACTGGTGTTGAAATAGATATTCCTCTCATAGCTTATGTTAAGGCATATATCCCACCTATTCACATTATCTTGAGTCATTGCAAGAAAGCAACAGCCTTAAGGAGATTACCTTTGACTCCCTTGAAAAGAAGTTTGTTGAGAGAGAGAAGGATTTTGGGAAGAAGACAACTCCTCAGTCTTCTAAAGAAGCTGTGTGCCTTGCACAAAAGGAGAAGAATCATGCACAAGATTCTTCTAGAGGAAGAGGTGGCCGAAGAGGAAGAGGAAGGAGGAATTTTAGAGGCAGGGGGGACAGACAGTTCCAAGGAGAAAAGTCTGATCTTCATTGCATACGATGCAATAGAGATGGACATGATGCTTCTACATGTAAGTTGCCTTGGGACAGAATTGAGCAGGGAAGAAATGAAGGAAAAGCTAAAACAACTGACGAGGGGAAAGGTAAAGCACTTGAATCCGCTCACTATGTTGTGGCACATTGCAACAATAGAGTAATTGAAGACTTACTCAATGCTTCACTTCCTTCATGGAAGGATGATTGGTTGCTTGGTCAGGAGCAACTTGCCGCATGACTTTCAGGAGAGATTTCTTTGAATAATTCACTTATAATGTTGATGGAGCAGTAAACTTTGCGAACAAGTCAAAACTCAAGCAATCAGGGCTTGTCACCATCAGGCAAACTGTCTGGTCTTCCAGACTTTCTTCTACATGATGTTCTATACCTCTTGGAGCTGAGGAGAGACTTGTTGTTTTTGGTCCACATCCCGCTAGCAAGGACACTCCATTCACATATTTGATGGCAAGGTTGGGGTCGGAAAAGCATCAGATCACTCAATTGTCATGACAGGGATAGAAGAAGAAAGACTTCTGAAGCTGCAAGGAACCTTTGCTCGTGCACAAAACTTCTCATACAGTTCTCACTATGCTGAAGGTACATTTCCATACGTCTTTTATGGCATGCTAGATTTAGACACTTGAACTATGACAACCTTCGTTTGTTGAAGAAAAATGGTGTTACTGGTTTGCCTACTATTCCTAGGAAACTTAAGCAATGTGATGCTTGTATTCTAGGAAAGCACATCAAACAGTGTTTTCATGATTCTCATTCCAGAGCACATAGAAAACTTGAACTCGTTCATTCTGATTTGTGTGGCCCAATGCCTGTTCCTTCTGCAAATGGTAATAAGTATATTATGACATTTATTGATGACTACACAATAATGTGTTGGGTTTATTTATTGAAGAACAAATCTGAAACTTATGAAACATTAAAGAACTTTCATGCATGGATTGAAAATGATGCATAGGGTTTATTTATTGAAGAACAAATCTGAAACTTTTGAACATTCAAAAACTTTCATGCATGGATTGAAAATGATGCACAATCTCATATTGGCTTTATTCACACTGATAATGGAAAAGAATACACTTCAAATGAATTTGAAAACTATCTTTGCCAACATGGGATCAAACATCAAACAACTGTGCCCTATAATCCCCAACAGAATGGTGCAACTGAAAGAATGAACAGGGCAATCTTAAATATGGTACGTTCCATGATGCTTTTCAAGAATGTTAAGCTGATGTTTTGGGTTGATGCATTTTTATGTGCTGTATCTATAAAGAATAGGTGTCCATCTAATGCTATAAAAAACAAGACTCCCTATGAAATGTGGTATGGCCACATTCATTCGGTGAGGCATCTCAGGGTTTTTGGTTCCACCTGTTATGTCTTGATACCTAAGGAACAGAGAAACAAACTCGGTGCAAGGAGTCTTCACTCGGTGAGAGAAAGCCTTCACTGGCTAATGCACAAGCCAAAAGACCTTTACTCGCTACTTTTTCAACACTTGTTGCTGTGGGGGAGGAAAAACAACTAAAATTAAATTGTTTGCAACCTTTATCAATGTCACACAATGGCTTGTCAAACTATCACCAATCTTTGCGCGCTGTCTTCTCAGATATGTGACATGAAATACTTGGTGGTGGATCCAATTGATGTAGTTGTGACGTAACACTTGTTGATCCACAAGGTGGTATATGATAAGTAACATTTATTCCTTTGAAAGAACCCCCCCACCCCTTTATTTGTTCACGTTGATAGCTAAGTTGGTCTACGAGTCTACCAACTAGTTTTATTGCTGCTTCATGTGGAACCATTCTACATTACATCATAGAAGGTGAACCTGAGCTTGGATTCAGTTGATGATGGCTTCCAATAATAGATCTTTGGCCTTAGATCCTTTACGCATATACCTTAATATCACTTGTGAGTCTCCAAAAACCATTAGACAATTGGGGTGAAGGGATTTGACTAAGGAGATGCCTTTGAAGAGAGCGTATGCTTTTGTTGAGTTATTGGTTTGCATATCTAGTTTCCATGCAAATTGGCCTTTGATTGTTACTCTGGGGCGAAAAATAGTCGCCCTCCCCTGTTACCTGCTTCATTTGGATTGGCTTTCGAGGCTCCTTAAAAAAACAAGACATAAGAATCTTTTGAAGTCCACCATTTGGAGAACTTCTCTGTTCCTAGCTGAAGCCGCCAACATGATTTTGGAGGAATTTTGGTGAGTTTCTTTATCATGGTAGTGCTTGGATCAATAGTAGTCCACCATGCTTGTTCTGATTCATCCAATTGAGGATTTGCTAGACATGAGGTAGTGGGAAAGAAGAATTCTTTGAGAGCAAATGGAGTTTTTTGGCTACACGATCAGGGAGGTAAATGACTTGCTTGAAAAATGATTTATTCTTAGCAAGCCAAATCCTCCAGAGCAAGAATTTCGGAGTAGGCATCCTAAGAAATTTGAAACTTGGCTTATGATCAAAGGAACCAGAGTATGTTTATGCCAATTTACAAACATATCTCGCCATGTAATAGGAGTTATTCGAGGACATATATTTTTGAAAAGGAATTCCCATACCTGTTTGGTAGAAGAGCATTCCAAAAAAGATGCTTTGCAGTTTCCAAAGAGGCAAGGCGGAGCTCACATCTGGAGGGACCAAGAATTTCTCTTCTTACAAGCTTGTCAACTGTAAGATTCCTTCCCTGAGCTAGGATCCAACAAAAAAAAAGTTTATTTTTCGGGGGGCCATTCTTAGCCCAAATTATTTTCCAGAGAATGACCTTAACTGGGATGTTTTGCTGCTCTAATTGCTAGGCCTATCCTTGCTTAACTGAATAATCCCGTGAACCCCAACACGATTGTCTTGCTTGTGGATAGATTTTGGTGAGCAGCTTGATAATGAGGATTTGAGGATGGAAATTAGAGAGGATATCATCCTTGGATAGAGACCAAACTTCCAACCAATCCATAGGCCGTCTAAATCCCGTGAAGAGGCATCCATAAGAGAAGTTTTCCCAATCTGTGCAACCATTGTCTTAGAGAAAAATTTTGTCCTTCAATGCTAACAAAAATAGTGTGAATATTCATTAAGCCTTGATCTTTTAAGGGGCTACGAAGGAATTTCCAACTAAAGGTGGATGTTCTATAATGTTATCTGCCCACAAGTTGACATGTCTACCATTACCAGGTTTCCAAGATAATTTTGCATTGAAGATGAGGAGTGTTGCTTTCAGAGCTTTCCATATTAGAGACCCTGCTTTATCTTGGATGGGAAAATCGAGATATCTCTTTGTTGAAACTCGCAGCTCAGGGAGAAATTCCTTCCTTTGGGAAGTCTTCCTCGCCCTCTGGAGACCCTACTAGCCCTTCGAAGAATTTAATTTGCACGAGGAAAAATATTATTTTTGATGTGAAACCCACATCCACACAAAGGTACAAGTCGGCTCGGGCAAGGAAATTCGACCTCATTAACCACATAAATACACCACATGTCACATCACTTGGAGGCATCATCACACATTCATATCTTCTCTTGATTGGTTCGATTAGCTCTGAAATTGTTGGTCTAAGTTCACACGTGTGAAGGAGAGAGCCACTTCTATTTTGACAAATGTTGACTTTCTGTTTGGGACTGTTTTGACCAATGTTGACTTTGGAGCTTTTGACTTTGTTTGACGAGTTGACTGGGATCTCAACTGAATATTTTTAGACCATTTTGACCAACATTATCCAAAATTCCAAGCTAGGGTTTTCGCAGGTCAAAGTTTGACTTTGACTAGATTTGAAGACAAAATTTGAGGGTTGATTTGACCAAGTTTGATTGAAGGAAGGAGGTCGCATATTTTGACTAGTTGGCTGAACTATTTGGGAGGTGATTTGATTGTTGACCTAGTCCAGTTAAGGCTGCGTTGATTGTTGTTGACTTAGACCAAAATTTGCAGATTTGACTTTTGACTAGATTTGACTATATTGCTCACATTGGTTTGGATATTGGATTGTTGACTTGGTTGGTCAAGGGTTTAACCCTTTAACTCATTGTCTATTTACTTGGATTATGTATCTCTCTGTTGAACATTTGATGACAATCTAATAGAAGAAGAATGTGGAAAGGGTTTTCCCCCTTGTGTGGTTTTCCCCTGGTTTTTGACCAAACTCCTATGTCTCTATTGTTCTTGGCTGTCTTCTATTGTGCATTTGGGTTACTATTCTATCCACAATTGCTTATTGTTATTCGGAGATTGAAATTATTGGATAAAGTGATTACTATTGAAAGAAGAAACTGATTAAGTGATTGTTACAACATAGAACATTGGAAAATTAACATGGCATCACAGTTGAGGTGAAGACAAGCCCAAAGATACTAGAGCAATCACCCTTGAAGGATTTTGATTTGAAGGAGCTTATTTGACTTGGTCAAGATGTCTACCTCTTACTTCAAGATTGAGGAGGAGTTGAATGACTCATCTAACTATGTTGTTTGGAGAACAAAGTTGGATGTGACTTCAGATGAGAATGATGTCTTGGAATATGTGGAAGGAAAGTTACTTTAGCCTACTAAAAATGCTTTTGCTGCTGCCAACTCGAAGTACAAGAAAGGTGAGGTCAAAGCAAAGAAAATTATTATTGATTCTTTGAGAGATCATTTGATTACTTATATTGCAAAGTTGAAGAAGTCTAAGAAAATATATGATAAGTTGGTTGGGATGTATGAAGTCAACAACTTGAGCCACATTCTTTCGTTGAAGAATCAACTTAAGGACATTAAGATGAACAAGGGAGAAACTATGCATTCATTCTTCATGAGAATATCCCAACTCAAGGATCAATTCTTATCTGCTAGAGAAGTTACATATGATAGAGAGTTGGTACTCATTGCACTTGGAGGTCTTCCTCTGATTTGGGAGACATTCATTACTACCATAAGCAACTATGACATGTTTCCTTCATTTGATGAGCTCGTTGGCTAGTGTACTCAAGAAGAGACCAGGATGATTTATAGAGGGAGAATTCAGATTCATGAAGAAGGAGAACCCTCTACATTTGTTGCTCAAGCTAAGAAGAAGAAAGGAAGAGGAGGTCCATTTAATTCAAGGAAGTCTGCTCCAACATCCAAGGAGTCTAATAGGAGATTTAAAAGGGATCTAACAAAAGTTGAATGCTACAACTGCCACAAGCATGGTCACTATGCTCGAGATTGTCTGGAAAAGAGAAGTGCTCCAAGGTCAAATTACAATCGTGGCTACAATAACAAGAAGTTCAATGATGGAAGAAGAAGAGATGCTCTTGGTGATCATGATGAAGGCCACCTTCCTTAAAAGAGATCAAGGAACACAAGGTATGATAATAATGTAGCTACCACTCGATTTGAATATTTTCTTATTTCCGCTCTTTCTAGTTCCTCTTCTCTGAATTCATTTGATAGCTAGTTGGTAGATAGTGGGGCCTCTAAACACTTCATTGGTTATCGTGAAGTCCCCTCAAACCTGGTTGAGAGGGAGACAAATTTGAAGATCGTTCTTGGGGATAATTCTGCTTATCTTGTGAAGGGCTTTGTTTCTGTTTCATTTCACTTGGGTTATGGTGAAACTATACATCTACAGGATGTTATATATGTGTCGGGATTGAAAAAGAATATAGTGTCTTTATTTGCCTTGGAGGACAAAGGAATGAAGTTGCTTTTCGAAATGGAAAGGTCCTTACCTGGCCTATGCAATCTTGCTTGAGGGATGTCTTCACGTTGGGATCAAGAATCGAAGGCCTATGGAAGACCAATCCGAGTATTGGTTCATGATAGTAATCATTAGTGTGAACTGTGGCATCGAAGATTAGCTCACCTTCACTATGATGCCTTGCCTAAGGTGAGGAAGATGGTTTCTAGAATGCTTAAGGTTCAAACAAGTCATGATGGAGTATGTTTGGGATGTGCTAGTGGAAAGAAGTCGAAGGGACCATTCCCTTCTAGCAGGAATAGGATGAGTTTCATTCTACAATTTATACATTGTGATATACGTGGACCCATGCGAGTGACATCTCTTGTTGGATGCCTGTACTATATAATCTTTGTGGATGACTACTCTCACAAGACATGGATATTCTTCTTGAAGCACAAGGACAAGGCATTTGATATGTTCAAGGACTTCAAGGCATTGATAGAAAATGAAATAGGGAAGAGAATCAAAGTCTTTAGGTCTGATAATGGTGGAGAATTCGCTTCAAATGAGTTCATTGAATTTTGTGACAAAGCAACAATCAAGAAGGAGACTATTGTACCTTACAACCCTCAACAAAATGGAGTAGCTGAAAGGAAGAACAAGACCATTATGGAAGCTGCTCAAGCCATATTGCATGATCAAAAGTTGTCAAAGTTTCTATGGGGTGAAGTTGCTAATACTGTAGTCTATGTTCAAAACATGATTCCTCATCAAACATTGGGTGACAGGAGTCCTGAAAAAGTTTTCATAGGTGTAAGGCTTGATGTTGGACATTTGAGGATCTTTGGTTGTCTCGTATACTTTCATGTGCCGAAGGACAAAAGGAACAAGTTGGAAGCTTCAAGAAAGAAAGGTACATTTGTTGGATATTGTGAAAATTCTAAAGCTTATAGAATATATGTGCTTAGTCAAAGGAATATAGAGTTTAGTAGGGATGTGACATTTGATGAAGATGCTGCCCTTGGGAAAGCAAGGGACACTCCTCCCCTTGCTAATGTTGAAAGGAAGGATGATGTTATGGATACACAAGAAGGTCCTTCTATGCTTGGACCTGAGACTGAACTTGCTGATGACCCTTGGAACTTATGGACCCCTTGGATCCCCCTCCGTGTGATCCTCCTACCAAGAAGAGGCCATTATGGCTTCGTGACACTTTACATGATGTTAAGAAACACGCTACTGCAAGAGGTACCTTCAGGGAAAGTAAGAAGCCATGCCGATACCAGAGATATGTTGTAGCTATGAGCAACATGATAGGCTAAACCACACACTTTTGAAGAAGCAGTGAAAGAGCAGGTATGGAAGGATGCTATCGCCGAAGAGTATGAATCAATCATGAAGAATGATGTATGGGAAGTGGTTCTGAGACCTGAAGGAAAGTCTGTTGTGACTTCAAAATGGTTGTAGAAGGTTAAGTGTGGTGTGGATGGAAGTATCGAGAAATATAGGTCGGGATTCGTGGCTCAAGGTTTCTCCCAAAAAGAGGGAGAAAACTATGATGACATATTTGCACTAGTTGCCTGCTATACTACTATTCGATCTATTGTTTCCCTTATTGCTAGCCAGGGATGGACTCTTCACTAGATGGATGTGAAGACTGCATTTCTACATGGCTTTCTTCAGAAAGAAGTATATGTTGAGCAACCGTAGGGTTTTGATGAGCATGATAGGAAGACACATGTATGCAAGGTGAAGAAAGCTCTCTATGGATTGAAGTAGGTCCCTAGGGCTTGGTATGCCCACATTTATAGCTATTTGATGAAGCTTGGATTCACAAGGAGTAGTGTTGACCCAAACCTCTACTTCAAAGTCATCCAAGGTATGCCCTTGATTTTGGTATTATATGTTGATGATTGTTCTTGACAGGTGGAGATCTTCTTATTTTCTCAGGTGCAAGAGGGAGTTGGCTTCTGAATTGGAGATGAAAGACCTTGGATTGATGCACTACTTCTTGGGCTTAGAGGTGCGACAAAGACCTGCTGAGATTTTCCTCTCAAGGGAAATAGGTTGTTAAGCTGTTGGAAAGATTTGGAATGGGAGAATGCAAGTCCATGGCCACACCGATGGAAATGAACTTCAAGAAGTTATGTGGTGAAGTTGTGGGAGTCGATCTGGCAAATCCCTTTGAGTACTGACAGTTGATTGGGACATGATGTTCCTTGTGAACACTCGACCAAACATATGTTTTGCAGCTAACACTTTGAGTCAATTCATGACTGAGCCTCTACATGCACATTGAGTCGCTGCTAAGCATGTGTTGAGATACTTGCATGGAACGATTAATCTTGGACCGAGATATATTGCCAAAGATGAGAGACTTCACAGATACACTAATGTTGATTGGGTTGGAAATGTTATTGATAGGAAGGGCACATCAGGGTTTTGTTTTAGTCTTGGGGTCTGCCATGATATCTTGGATGAGCAAGAAGCAGAAGTCTGTTGCTCTTAGCACGACTGAGGCTGAGTATATTGCTGCCAGCATGGCTAGCCATGAGGCACTATGGTTGAGGAAGCTCTTTGGAGAGCTATTTGAGTAAGTACTGGATATGACAGTGATATATTCCGACAAGAGTGGGATCCGACTTTCAGAGAATCCTGTGTTCCACGACAGGTCCAAGCACATTGAGATTAGATATCACTATATCCGAGATATGGTGCAGAGAAGAGATGTAAGACTCCATCACATTTCACCTAATGAGTAGATAACACATATTCTTACCAAGCCTTTGCTGAAAGGGAAGTTCTTGGTCTTCAGAGAGTAGCTTGGATTGATGGATGTGACCCTCTCGGGTAAGGGTCACTGTTGATCGAGAACACTAAGTTATGCTCTTCCCCCCTATTTGAGCTCCAAGGGAGAGGAATTGAGCCGAAGAGCTCCTAGGGTTGAGGGAACTCTTGGACAATCGGATAGCTGTGATCCTTACCTCATGGTAAGTAGTATCTTGCCTATTGTCTGGCAATAGGATAGCTATGATCCTTACCTCTCATGGTAAGTAGTATCCTACCTATTGTCATTATAGGGTGTGTGTGATCCTTGTCACTCATGACAAGATGGATATCCCCCTACTGTCAAGCCTGGGACTTGATAAAGAGTATACCTCAGTATGCGTCCTACTCTCAAGCTGGGCTTGTAGGAGATGCCACCCATTTGGCCAATGGGTGAGGAAACTTGGGTGTGTGTGATCCTTACCTTTTATGGTAAGTGGTATCTCTCCCAAGTGATGGGATGCAAGTGTTCTACTACTCTATTCTTGAGGGTCAAGGTGGGAAGATCAACGAACAATGGAATAGCTGTGATCCTTACCTCATGGTAAGTAGTGCCCTGCGTATTGTCCTTGGATATAGGGTGGCAGATTTATATCCCCTATGATGATTTTTTTGTTTTTGTTTATATTTGAGTGTTCAACAAATGAGTAGAGATGAGCAAAGATGAGATATGATATGATACAATGATGATGATGATGACAAGACAATTGAGATGAGACTTATGATGGAGTCGGTAATTCCTCCCTAGCTAAGAGGGAGTGTTGAAATTTGGCAGCTCTGGGAGAAATTCCCTCCTTTGGGAAGTCTTCCTCACCCTCTGGAGACCTTACTAGCCCTTGGAAGAATTTAATTTGCACAAGGAAAATTGTTATTTTTAATGTGAAACCCACATCCACACAAAAGTGCAAGTCGGCTTGGGCAAGGAAATTCGACCTCATCAACCACATATAAATACACGTCACAGCACTTGGAGGTATCATCACACATCCATATCTTCTCTTGATTGGTTTGATTAGCTCTGAAATTGCAGGTCAGAGTTCACATGTGCGAAGGAGAGAGAGGCACTTTCATTTTGACCAGAGTCGATTTTCTGTTTGGGACTGTTTTAACTTTTGACTAGTGTTGACTTTGGAGCTTTTGACTTGATTTTGGATCTGTTTTGAAGGCCGAGTCGACTGGGATAGTGACTGAAATTTTTCAGACCATTTTGACCAGCATTGACTGAAATTCTGAGCTAGGGTTTACATGGGTCAAAGTTTGACTTTGACCATATTTGAAGACAATTTAAGGGCTGATTTGACCAGGTTTGACTGAAGGAAGGAGGCTGCATATTGACTAGTTCACTGAACTATTTGGGAGCTGATTTGACCATTGACCAGGTCTGGTTAGGGCTGCTTTGACTTTGACCAGAATTTGCAGATTTGACTTTTGACCAGATTTGACTATATTGCTCACATTGGTTTGGATATTGCATAGTTGACTTGGTTGGTCAAGGGTTTGACCCTTCGACATAATTGTTGTACTTGGATTATGTATCTCTCTGCTGAACATTTGATGACAATCTAATAGAAGAAGAATTTGGAAAGGATTTTCCCCCTTGTGGGGTTTTTTCTCTGGTTTTTGACCAAACTCCTATGTCTCTATTGTTCTTGGCTGCTTTCCATTTTGCATTTGGTTTACTGTCCTATCTACAATTGCTTACTGTCATTGGAATATTGAAATTATTGGATAAAGTGATTGCTATTGAAAGAAGAAGTTGATTAAGTGATTGTTACAACAGAGAACACTGGAAAATTAACATTCTTCCTGGGTCCCCTGAAATACTTCCTTGGCAGTACGTTTTGCCACTGTTCTGATTTCTCAGTGACTAATTGCGATAAGATTTTTGCCCCCTTTGGTAGACTGACTAAGTGTGGGTCTTTGATTCCCTGACCACCAGAAGAATAGGGAGCCCTGACGGTTGCCCAGTTAATGAGATGAAATTTTTTGGTGGAAGTTTTGCTCCCTTCCCATAGAAATCCTCTAAGTTCTTTGAGATCTGGAGCTTTACACTCGAAGGGGCCAGAAGGAAAGAAAATTGAAAAATGGGGATGGCTGGTAAGTCAGCTTTCAAAAGGACCAATCTGCCAGCCAGGTTCAACCATTGTGACCCTCAGGAATTCATTTTGTATTTTAATAGGATTCTTACCATTTGAAATGAAATGAACATTCTTCATTCAGCTGGGCAAATGCTTTTGTTAGATGAGAAGATAACTGTAATGTCTTGTCTGCTATCAAATATTGTTGGAACTTGGCTAAAATAAGTTTGCAGCAATAAGAAAACTTGAAGAAATTACTGATCATTAGTGAATTCAATTTACTTCTTGTTGGGTTCCTTGAATGTTGCAGTTTGTTTAGGCTGTGAATACAATATCCTGCATTAGGATTCCTTTAATGTTGCAGTTTGTTTAGGTTGTGAATACCAGTGTTGATAATATCGGCGATATTGCGATATTTTCGGCAAAACGATATATCGCCGAGTAAACATCGCGATATTTTCCGTTTTGATAATATCGGCTATGTTTAAAAATCTGAAAAGATCGATTTTTTATGCTTGCCGATATTTGCTGATATTTTCGCCGATATTGCTGTTAAGATGTTTTTTGGACCCTCGCCGATATTTTGCCGATACCGATATTATCAACACTGTTTGATACTATATCCTGCAGTTGGTAACTCTACATATTCTAGCTGAAATCTCTCATCAGCTGGTGGCAACAAGAAAATTGATTGTACCTCATTTACTGTTAGCCAAATTTCGTTGACAGAGTCTGCTATTATTAGGTTCATTCAAAATATTTCCTGGCATTTTCATGCGAGACAATTGACTGTTTTTTTTTTTTGACAGAAATGGTTATGGAGTATTTATATTCATCTTGGCCTGAATCCCGAAAATCTGATTACATTGAGGACGTCTGTGTCCTGTTGCATCTCACTGCTAAGAAAGAGAATGCAGCTGAAACTTGAAGACTTCTTCCTTGATAAGGAATCTATATTTTCGATTTCAGATATTTTTCCCCACTTGAAGATACAAACAAATTTATTTAAGAGCAGGCAGTAATACATGGCAGTAATCAACTTAAGGGATGGGTTCCCATGATTCTTCTTCGTCTTTCATCTTGACCCCTGCAGAGAGGAGGGCAGCTTTATTGGCTTCAATGTCCGCTTCTTTATTATGAGTTCTCAACACATGGTAGTAATTCAGCTTCTGAAAAGCGTTTTCCAAGCCCTTGATTCTGGATATCAGCCTTGCTAGTTTAAGATCCAACGCTGGGGAGTTGGAAATCATTGCATTTATAATGATCTGGGAGTCACCTATAACATTAGCTTCACTTATATCTAAATCTTTGAGGATCTTGAGGCCTTGAAAGAGGGCCAAAGCCTCAGCTTGAATGCTGGATGAATGTCCAAGCCCCCAAGCAAATGAATGAATTTTTTCCCCAAATGGATTTACAACACCTCCTGCACTAGCTTTGCCCGGATTGCCCTTTGCTGCCCCATCAAAGAAGAGAGAGTGCCTTGAGTGCGATTTGAGCCAGTCTTGAAAGTCAGTTTCATATTTTCTTATTTGCCAGTCTTTAAGAGGAGGGTCTTGAAAGTCAGTTTCATATTTTCTTATTTGCCAGTCTTTAAGAGGAGGGGCGTTTCTGACTGCTGGATGAAATTGCAAGTCAAGGAATGATCCCCAAGCAATGTCCTGTTGGCTGAGATTAGAGTCATCTTTTATATCAGTCAAGCACTCCTTTATATGGCATTTAATCTTGATTTCTAAGGCCTTGTGATTCTGATTAGTATTTCTGAAAATTCTTCTATTTCTTTCTAGCCATATCTGCCAACAAATAACCTTTGGAAGGATAGCCCATGCAGTTTTGATTACCTGATTTTTAGGAGGTGGGCCAGGATATCTGATAGCCCAATTAGAAAAAAGATCAGCAGTGGAACAGGGCAGCAGAAAGTTGGGATCCAAATTGTGGATAAAAGAGAACCAGATCTGCTTAGAGAAATTGCAATCAAGAATTAAATGGACTGCTGTTTCTGCATTTTCTTTGCACAGCGAGCAGATGGAGGGACCGTGGAACCCTTTCCTCTGCAAAACGTCATACGTTAGAATTCTGCCATGGCAAAGAAGCCATGCAAAAAAGTCGACCTTGGGCCATGAAGGAAAACGCCAGACTCCCTGCCAAGGTGCTGGGTCAGGGGGGACGTGAGGCCTCTCATTCAGCTTGGTATATCCCATGGAGACAGCGTAGCCTCTGTCATTCGGCCCCCAGCCTTTCGAGTCTCTTTTTCTCATGTGCGTGGGCGCCAAGCCGTGAAGGAGATCTAGCAACGTGGTCCATTCGTTGAGCAGCTGAGCCGACACCTCAATACGTTTCTAGCCTGCCCAAACCGAGTCGCTCCAAAGAGAGATATCCCACAACGAACACAACCCCTCTCTATCCATCCAGCATCGCAATGCTCTAATGGAGGCTCTGTCTTCGATTGGATCCATATTCATGATTTTATCAGTCCAGATATTGATCTTTTTGCCGTTTCCTGGGATCCAGTAGGAGTGCGCTTTGATTAAAGGAGCAGCTTTAACATACAGTTTGAGGAAAGGCGAGTTAGGCAAATGGATCACATTGTCTAAACAACTTGAACGAGGACCTCTGAAATACTTTTTCCAGAGAGCCAATTGGGCCCAGCCAGGCTTGGGCGCAATGATCCTCCAGATAATCTTAGCTGCCATAGCCACATTCTGCTGACAGAGATTTTTGAAATTCAATCCACCCTCCCACAGTGGCTTGGAGATGGTTTCCCAGCTGATAAGGGGAATCTTTTTTTCATTCTGTTTTCCGCCCTTCCAAAAGAACCTGCACATGAACTCTTCCATTTTTTTTAATATGATTGCCGGAGCTAGAAGTCCAGCAAATTGAAATAGAGGGAGGCTGGTGAGCACATATTTGCCAGCAGAGTTGAGCCAGGAGAAGCCCCAGGCTTGGATCCTAGATTTGAATTTTTCAAGCTGAGGGAGCCAGTCTTTGCTTGTAAGTCTCTTATGAAAAACAGGGAGGCCCAAATATTTGAAAGAGGTCCAAGAAGAGGAGGCTGCAAAACCCAAACATCTAGAAATAGCGGAGAGCAATCTGGGCGAAGTGTTCCAGTTGAAGATGTGGCATTTGTTCTTATTTACAGCGCTGCCTGAGGCCTCACTGAATTCATCCAAAACTGCTTTAAATTTAGAGGCGGAGGAAAGAGAGGCATTTCCTAAAAGCAGAGTATCATCCGCAAATAAGGCGTGGTTTATGTTTTTGACCCCTCTTGCAATACACAGTCCATTAATTTCTTGATCTTGCATCTTTTTGTCTAACAGGAAGCTGAGAACAGAGGCTTGGATGACAAATAGCAGAGGGGATAGAGGACACCCCTGCCTAAGCCCTCTCGAAGCTTTGAAATAATCAGTGGCTCTTCCATTTACAAGAGGAGCAATCCATGGCTCTGAGATGCATGCCGGACCCATTTAATGAAATTTGCTCCAAAACCAAACTTGCTCATGACTTTTAAAAGAAAGCTATGATTTACTTGATCAAAGGCATTTGCTAAATCGAGTTTAATCACCATACCTTGTTCTTTTCGAAGAAGACTTGAATGGATTGCCTCTTGTACAAGTATGAAGTTGTCCACGATCTGCCTTCCTTGGATGAAGCCTCCTTGGTTTTCCAGAATTATTTTGGGAAGAATGGGCTTCAGTCTATTTGCAATTACTTTGGTGATTAACTTGTACCCAGTGTTGCATAAGGATATCAGGCGGAATGTGCTGAAGTTGTTGGCGCCCTTTTCCTTGGGTATGAGGGCTAAGAAAGCCGAGTTTGTGCTGCCTCCTATTTTCTGAATGTTTTGAGACTTTTGAACCATTTTGAGAAGGTCCTTTTCAACAATCGGCCAACAAACTTGGAGAAACCTGGCGGAGAAGCCATCTGGCCCCGGGGCCTTGTCCGGATCCATATCAAAGAGGGCCTTTTTAACTTCTTCTTTAGTGATTTTGGCCTCAAGTATCCCGTTCATACGAGGAGAGATTGCTGAAGGGATGACGTCTAACAGCTCTGGGTATTGGAACGGATCCTTATCATCACTGTACAAGTTTTGGAAGTGAGAAAAGGCTGCTTTCTTGATGTCTGCAAAGTCCTTGTGCGTGTCGTTATCCTCCTTGATCTCAGAAATAGTGTTGAAGCACTTCCTGGCCTGGGCTTGTTTGTGAAAAAAAGCAGTGTTCCTGTCCCCTGCTTTGAGCCAGAGATTTCGAGATTTCAATCTCCAGTATTCTTCTTCAGCTAAGCAGGCCTTATGAAAGCTCTGTTGCAGCTGAGTTTCTTGTTCTAACAGCTCCTCTGTGACTGTAGCGCTCTCCATGTGAGTTTGATGAGAGGCAAGAGAGGCTTTAATGACTTTCCTTTCTGTAACAGGGTTGGACAGGGATTTGGCCCAACATTTTAAAACTCCTTTTACCCTTCTCAGCTTTTCCTCCTAGATGAAGAAAGGTGATCCTTTGACAGGCTGACTCCAACAATCCTTGATTGTTTGCATGAAGTTTGGCTCCTTGACCCAGAGGGGACTAAATCGAAAGGGGATAGGACCCAGATCTCGATGGGCTAGGAGCTCTAGCTTTAAGGGCTTATGGTCCGAGACACTGCTGGCAAGAATGTGCATTCTGGGTTCTAAACCTAGTAACAGATATGAGCTTTGAATGAAAAATCTATCTAATCTGGTAGCAATATGACCAGGACCTATTCTTTTGTTAGACCAAGTGAACTTACCGGAAGAAGGCTTGATATCCAGCAAGTCCCAGTCCTGCATAAGATCCTCCGCCCATTCTCTTGCCGGATCTCGGACTGCGCTGCCTCCCCTTTTTTAAGACGAATGAAGAGTGAGGTTGAGGTCTCCAACAATAATTATATTTTCCAGATTTATCAAGTCTGCTTGGTGCCTTATAGAATCCCAACAATCCTTTTTTTCCCCGATATTGACTGGAGAGTATACATTGAAAAGGCAAAATATTTCCTTAGTATCCAGGTTCTGCATTTTCAGCAGCAACCAATGAGTGTTGCTTTCCTCAAATATGACTGCAAATTTGCTGGCGTTCCATAGAGTACCAATCCCTCCCGAGGCACCCCGGGCTGAGATTGCTCTTGCTTCACTTTTAAACCAAATTTTCTTGCTTGCTTGTAGGAAGACTATGTCTTCCAGCTTAGTCTCCTGGACGAGAAGTATGTCTGGAGTTTCTGTTCTTATTAAGCTTCTCATGGCTTCTTCCTTAACTTTACTCCCCATACCTCTACAATTCCAGGAGATTACCTTCATTATTTATGTTTCTGGTGGGCTCCCTTGGAGCCTTGGGGTTGATTTTTCAACATCCTGGGCTTTGAGGCTAGCAGTTTTTCCAGAGTTGGTTGGCTGCCCTGTAGCTTGTCTTTGTAAGTCTCCTGCTCTCTTTTTTCCTTGTCTGTTTTACGGCCTCTTGTAGATCTTCTTACCGAAGTTTGGGACTCTCCTATTTCTCCTTCCTCCTCTGACTCGTCTGTTTCCTACTCTTCTTCCTCAGCTTCTATAGTCATACCTTTTGGATCTTCAGCTCCTTTGAGGGAGGCTGAGGGAGTACATTTGCTTGGAGAAACTGGTTTTTGGGTCTCGATCTCCAGAGTGTCTTCTGTCTGCTGGCTTAGTGGATCAAATTTGTTTTCTTGCACCTTTTTGGGAGGGGGACGTTGGACATTAGCCTGAAGATAACCTTTTCCAGAGGGTCCTCCCGGTTTCTGTCCTTTGTGATTAATTTTTGCTCGCTTGACTTGGTTCCAACCCTCTTCGTTCCCTTTCTCTGGCTCTGCGTTGGACAGACAGTTTCTAGCAAAGTGTCCATGAACATGACATTTCCTGCATTTGAATGGCAGTTGCTCATAATCCAAGATTTGCACATGAGACCAACTGTCGACTTTGATTTTGATTGCCTCTGGGAGACCCACCTCTAGATCTACCTCTACGCAGATCCTAGCACAGTCGTACTGATCCTTGTTATTTGCCCGATCTATGAATTTCCCGAGAGAGTTGCCTATGTGCTTCAAGGAATCCCAGTTCCAGCAGTGAACTGGCAGATTTGGGAGACGAACCCACACCGGGACAACCTTGGGAACATCGACAGCCGGATCAAAATCCGGAGTCCATTTGTTCAGATAGAGGCCCTGAGGGCCCATGAAATACGACCCATTTTGGAAGATCAGATCTTTGTCTTCTTTGGATGTGAATTCGAAGAGGAAGTACCCTCGCCCAAGAAAGTAAGAGGTAACGCTTTGCTTGATCAGAGGAGCCCAGTTCCTATTGACCCATTGCTCTGTAGTTTTCGGAGAGGGCCAAAGTCCCGTGAATTGGCCAATGAGACCGCGATCAGCCAGAGATAAAGCTACTTGGATGGGGGTCTCTGGAGGCAAAGAGATCTCAGGAATTTCATCGAGCTTCTTAACGAATTTTGATGCTTCGCTTCTTTTCTTCTGAGGCAAACCAGCCAGAAGCTGGTTGAAAGCGTCAAAGGCAGTAGCATAGGGCGGATCCATAGATTGGCCCTGCATCTCCATAGGATCAGGCCTGAGGCCGGCCGCCACAGGGGCAGCCACGTAGCAGAAGCCCAACCCTAGCCTAAAATCCCAATGCCTCAGTGGACGGCCGCAGATCGGAGACAGGCCTTCTGCGGGCAAGCGCGCAGGGAACAGGTGTCGCAGAGAGCAGACACGACCGTAGTCTTCAGAACCCGCGAAGTGCGGATCTCGCTGCAGGGCGGGAGCCGAGCACCAATGCCAGGATTCTCTTAACTGTTATGTTACATGCATAACATGTTAATGCTAGACAATTGACTGTTATACCTTCATGGAATCTTTTTTTTCAGGCAGTGAAGAATGACAGAGATCCATTGGTTTGGAATTAAAGTAAAGGAAAGTATGAACAATTCAGTAATTCTTTTGTAGTTAAAAATGTGAAAAAAGTTTACAAGTTAGAATGAATGGTGCATAGCATCAAAGTCATGCAGTGCTTCTTACTAGTTTCTTTCCATAGCGTTTGCTCTAATTATACATTGTAGTGTCGTCAAGTCTCCTGGTATAGTGTTTTCCCCCTTGCACAAAAATGAAGAGGGCAAACTTTACTTTTTCATCAGCTCTACTGTTGAAAAGTATTGCATGTTTGCTCTAATTCTACATTGTAGTGTCATCAAGTCTCCTGGTATAGTGTTTTCCTCCTTGCACAAAAATGAAGAGGGCAAACTTTACTTTTTCATCAGCTCTACTGTTGAAAAGTGTTGCATATCAATGCGAATGGATTGTGACTTGCAAGGCTACTGATACATAATTTGATTATTTTCTTAAAGAAGTGATCATTGATTGTGGTTTTATTGTGTACATTGCTTGATGCATGGATGGATGGGTTAATGCCCTGCTGTCATCAGAAATAAATTCTGGACACATCTAAAGAATTGTTTTGCTGGCTAAAGCAGGGATCAAGCAAGGTCACTTAGTTGATCAAGATTGCAATCTTGTCATGGGATGCCTTATGTTTTGTGCTTGGTTTGGGGTACATTGAATCTTTGTCGAAATGGTTCCATTGGGTTAGATTTTAAGGTCACTGGTTGTGGAATCATAAACATTAAGGACGGGATAACCATTGCTGCTAATGAAGTTTTTTTATGATTGCTGACAATTTGACTAGGTGAAATATGGCCAACTCTAGTTCTCTATAACATTTTTGAGTGTTGTGTTCATTTATTTTTCCTTGGCATTTGAAAATGAACTCATTTGTTTTACACAGATTATCCGATACTCCTTCTTTGGTATGAAAGAGGCATTTGGTTACACTCCATCATGGCTCCAATGGATAAGGTCAGCTTTTATTTCTGTGATATTTTATATGATGTTGCTGTTGTTGATAATGCTACTTTTTCAATTGGCATGTTAATGGCATATGATTCAGCAAATATTTTTCACTTTTAAGTTCCATAGCTATCTTAACTGATGTTTGTGGAGGGGATTTTTCATTGAGCACAAAGCTATCATTTCCATTGTATACTTAACATGGACATATACATATGCTGTACAGGTACAGCTCATTCTTTGTAATGTATCCAACTGGCATTTCCAGTGAAGTTGGACTAATATATGCTGCCTTACCTTATATAAAGGTGACTTAAATTCTCAGAAATTGTCTTTTCTTTTTAGACTTTTCTAGTTCCCATTATTTCATTTTTGAACCAGTGTTCCATGAATGTTTCTTATGGTCTTGTCTTATTTTGTTTGCAGAATTCTGACTTGTATTGCATAAGGATGCCAAACAAATTAAACTTTGCATTTGACTACTTCTATGCATCACTGCTTGTTCTTGCTGTCTATGTTCCAGGTTTGTAAATTGTTGTGTTTTAATTGTTAATGAATATATTTGAAATAGGAATTATGTTAGATTGTTGTTGTATTAAAACAATATCTTTTCTCTTTCTGATCAGGGAGTCCACACATGTATACGTATATGATGGGACAGAGAAAGAAGGCTTTGTCAAAATCTAGGAAATCTGATTGATCTGATTGACACTTTTGTTTCGCTAGCTGGAAAATCAACAGCATCATAGCTACGTAGAGAGTGAAGGTGTATCATGCAGTGATAGATATGCCAAGGGATTTCGATGAGATTGGATTCATTATTGAAATCTCAATTTTTTCATTTCAGTGACATTTATTTGTTTTTAGCATACCTTAAAGTTGGTTGCCAAAATGACATACCTTAAGAAGGCATTCATTTTTGGTTTTCAGATTCTAGTGGATGCATATGTCTATACTATACATAGACAAGTAATTGATTGATACAATTTGGAGATTAAATGACCAGCTTATAAATTTGCCAATTGGAGCAAAATAAATCTCCAGTCGCTGATGGTTTTTTGTTTGTTTGTTTTGGTTGTAATAAAAATGCTTGAATTTCAGTATGTATCTTTGGCTTATCTTTTTTGAGCCCTATATCCTCCCACTTAAGTATGCCAATTCAACAACTAAATGAATGGTTTGGGCTCGTAACACATGGATATGGATCCTTAAGCAAAAGACCAAACTGTGGTTTTTAGAGAGGTTGCGTTATCATTAGTTTTTAATTTGAGTAAATTGTTAAAAGACTCGCTAGATAACCCAGGTCAAGTAGTTACAAATTTGATGACCACATCAAGTATCCTGTATCATGTATATGTGTGAATATTGCAGAATGAAACAAAAGACTCATCAAAGAGTTTGTATTGTTAGTTAATCCCGTGAACTGCTTTTTGGGATTGGCTTGTAGACAACAACTCAAAATCACTGCATATTTAGTGTAAGTCTCTATTCTAATCTTGCTTTCTAAGAAATAATAACTGGGGTCTTTCTGAGCTATAATTGAGACTTTTCAAGAACACTTATGCAAGCATTAGAAGTATGGAGTGATTCCTAGTTTATGTTATTTGCATTTGCTATGCAGGATTTGGTAATTTAGTAAAGAATATTATCTGCTGTTGTCTGTTGTAAAACATTAAATCTGGAAATCATAATTTGGGTCCTTGTGAGCCATGATTGAGGTTTTTCATGGACACTTAATGCAAGCCAAGGTATGGAGTGATTCCATATTTATATTGTTTGCATTTTCTATGCGGGGTTGGTAAGTGAGTAAAGAGGGTTCATTGGTGAGGACGACTGAATATTTACACTAATTAAGACTTGTGATTTTATTGTGGAATTGAGATTTTGCATTTGTCATTCTTATGTTTATCTGGCGTGTGTTTTCACATGTGAAAAATAAAAGAGAATTAAGGCATAGAATTTTAAAAGACTTATACCTTAGCCAATGAGCCTTTGTTCATTGGCGAGGACAACCAAGTGTTACACTTTCCACTAGGGTTCTATTCTCACTGTGATCTGCTCTGCTGGAATGGCATGAAAAAAACAACAAAGCTGGGTGCAAGTTTTGGGTGAATTTGGCAAAAATAGACACCCCACAGACCTGACACCTACGTTGAAGGAAGTCTGTGATATGTAGTGCAAACCCTAACTTTGAGGCATGTTTCACAAAGCAACTTCTGAAAAGGTTATAGTTTCAATTTAGGTACCTAGTATGGTGATGCTCTAGAGCCTAGCCAACCCTGATACACATACCCTTGACGTTCATAGAGATTGACAAATGGTCAAAATTGTGATTAATGATAGGTGCAAGTCCCAGCGACCTTGAAATTTGAAAGTGGTGTATTTCAACTAACCATGTTAGGTGCAATCCTTGTGTCACTTTGGAGTGGAGCTTACTTCACAATAAAGGGCCATTGCTTCTCATTAAAGAAAGAAAAGTTTAACATAATCCATGGTGGTAGGAGAAATGTAAATGATTTTTTTTTTTACCTTTTCAAGCTTCCAGAAATACAAAGCAGGGTTGCTTATGAGATTTCTTGCAGGTTGGAATAGCCAAGTAATTATGGGGATGCTAGATCTCATTCTGTGGTTGACTGGCCCACTGAATTTCTTCCTCCAAAATGGACTTGGAGGTCTTGAATATTCAAGGAGTCATTTGAATGCTCTGTGCTACCATCTTCCACTATTTATGCTTACACACAATGAGCTACACAAGTATCTTCATGATCTAAAAATTATACAGAGACCTGAATTTATGGCCGTTGAAATACCTTGATGGTATCACTAACAGTGTAGGGGCTTTGATTTAACAGAGTGTAGGGTCTTTGATTTAGCTCGTGTAGGGTCTACTGGATGTGAAAAGATTCCTCATGCTTTAAAAATTATATAACCATCCTTATCTTGGTCTTGGTAGTAGATGCTCTAAAATATATTTCTTCATGTCATGTCTCATCATTTCTATCATTTAACATCAATCTCTTATACTCGTTCTATGATGCCAAATCTAAATGCTTGTACCAACCTTTTGTACAAAGTTGTTGGGCTTTGCTTTATTTCCCGTGGTGCCAGTACCAAGTGTAAATATGAAATGATGTGATACTGTAAATATGAAATGATGTGATACTCTTGGATCCCAAGCGAAGCATCGTTGATTAGCCTCGCTGAATTTCTAAACTCATAGGTTTGAATATTTAGAAAGTCATTGTTGAATGCTCATTGCTACCACTTGGTTGAATATTTAGAAAGTCATCGTTGGATGCTCATTGTTACCACTTTCGACTATATATGTTAGGCATACAAAAAGGCATATTATTATTTTCATCATTCAAAAATTGTACGCTAAAGCCTTAATTTATGGGTGTTATAAACACCACCTTGACATCATATTGTTGTTTTTGTTTGTTTGACATGTGGTTTGAGTTTATCAGAGATTATATTATGCTTGACTTATGGTTTGAGAAACCGCGACCCAGGGGCATATAAGATGTCAAAATCACTTAGGGATTACACCCAGCTTGGGCCACACCAACACTTAACATGGCTAGATTTTTGTCCATGACGTTTTGAACCAGTGACCTTCACATCGAGTGACTTAACAATACACTCCATCACTGTCTATTCTACGCCTCGTGGGCACCTTGACATCATATTGTTAATATACACAGTTGATATTAATGTGTAGGAGCCTTTAATATAACTTGTCATTTTATACATTGAATTTCCATTAGATGTGAAAATATTCCACATGCTCTTAAATTTTTTTTATACAAGGCCATAGATGCATTAATAGATATTTCATTATGTCATGTCTATTTTCATGTGTCTAATGACAAACATGAATATCTTATCTTATGCTCGTTCTCTAATGCCAAATCTTGCTACTCATACCAACCCTTGTACATGCTTGGTCTCTATGGTCTTTGCAATGTTTAATGCATGTTTGCGATACCAATTGTAAATATAAATAATGTGATCCTTTGGAATCTAAAGTGAAGCCCCTTGCTCCCTCCTTTTAAGATTTCCTCTTGCAAAAGTCAATAGAGATTAATTTATGGTGGTCTCTGACCTCTTAATCAAGGTTGAAAATTTGGTTCTCTTTGTTTTTTGATTGTTATTTTTTGTGAATTTTTCTATTTCCATTTTTTAATCAATAAAGTTTCGTAGGGAAAGTAGCATATCTTCAAATTTATTTAGATTTGATTTACTATTCTCATTGAAAACACTGTTTTCAATCAATAGAATTTCGTAGGGAAAGTAGCATATTTTCATATTTATTTAGATTTGATTTAATATTCTCATTGAAAAGAATGGTGACATTTCTTACTCTTTCTAACTACCACTACCAATTTATGTCGTAATTATTTTTTGCATATGTTTTAAGTCTTTCAACAAACAAAGGTATTGATGCATTTTTGAAGTGAGATTTTACTTTGAGTTTGTTGAGGTTTTTCTTATTCTAGTTCAAGGGTATATTAGGGAAATAGATTCTTGTAAGCAAGTACCACCTCCACATCTTATAGTTCCATGGAATTTTAAAAGCAGTGCAAAAACAAATAAATCAATACTTGCAAGCAAGTACCTCTACAATCTTGGAGTTTGTCAGTAGTTCAAAAATGTTTCCTCTTGTTTTTAAGCATAAAGTTCCCTTAAAATACCTTGCGTACCCTATTTTAGTAAATTATGTTAATTCCATTAAAGCTAAGTCAAGGACATATATATATATATATATATATATATTAGGTCAATATAAGTCAATGAGTAGGTCAAAATTAGTCAATGAGTCATCTATATAAATAAATAGTAGGTTAACATATATATAATGGACTAGCTTGAGTCATGAGTGTTGTGAACTTCATTTAGGTCTCAAGGTTGATTATTTAGGTCATTTTCCTTTGTTACGTGTTTCTTTCTCTTTCTTTATCTCTCTTTGCCTAACAAGTTAGCTTGATTGGTTGAGTGCTTTGAGCTTCGTGCAAGGGGTCTTAGGGTAAACCCCTTGCATTAGTTGCCTTTGTTGCATACTTCACTTGATGTCTTGCCTTTGTTGTGTGCTTCTATCAAGGTATGCACTAAATCAGTGTTGATGAGTTCACACTAGTTATCATCTTCAAATTGTGGGGAAGTGTCTAGGAGATTACCTCACACATTGAGCTTTGTCAAAAGCTTCCCACTCATGGATATATTGATAATTTTAAATTTATGCAAACATGTTCTAATATTTGTAAATAGGATACTAATTAGTCTTCAAAGGTGCTCATCACCACTCTTATGCTTGCCTCTTCCATTGGAGAAAGTATGATAATCTTTGGAAAGCTTGGCAATGGAACTTGATCTTAATGAGGGCTTCCCATAAGACATAAGTTTCAATTAGGGGGGACATTCCCACTGGTAGTGAAAACCCTTCTAAAGCAATTATAATGAAAAGAGTAAAATGCATTATTAGTGTGCCTCCATTTATTTATTTCATACAATTTTCATTGAAGTCATGATTTACTATCTCATAAAAGAGTTGGTTTATAGTGTTTTACTTGTCCTAACTTTGCAAATTAGTGAAAAATATGATGGAAAACAAATCAAAATATGAGACAATTACTAAACACAAAGTGAATCTAAAATTAAAATGAGTCCAAGATCACTTACATATCAACTCCAATCTTTATAAAATAAACATGTCTTCTAAAACCCATTGTGTTCCTTACGCTCTTTGAATATCAACATAATTCTTTAAAAATAAACGTGTCTTCTAAAACCCATTGTGTTCCTTACACTCTTTGAAACTTGTCTAGCTTAGTCTTTGAAGGAAAACCTTGATAATGTTAGATACAAATTTTATTAACCATTGGATTATTGTTAGGGAATGTGAACCTACTAATGCCCATTGCTAAATGTTCAAATTCATTAGCATGAGATGTCAAAGTCAACAAATGTTGTTGACTTAACATTGCAAGTGGAAATAGTTTGCATTGCAACTCTCCTATAGTATCTACTTTGTAGGGCATTGGTCTCTTGGTCACAAGTCCTTGACAATCTCAAACACTAGTTCTCATATTAATATTTGTCCCCTATTTTTTTGTACTTCACCTTTCCACTTTGAATTAGGACATCGAGAATGATAACGAGTGCTTATTGAGTCTTGTGATCAATTAGTGGGTAAAGCTCCCTAACTTTTGGTGAAAGAATGATTTGTTGCAAGAGGTGGCCTTAGAATTGATTTTCTATCCTTTCTTCGATGCTATCCGTCTTCTACCCAACCATTGTCATGGAACTTAGTTCATCCACCCTTCGGTCCATTGCGTTCATCATATTTTGTGTTATCAAGCCTTTGTATTAGAAAGTTACAACCCTTAGCGATCATGGAGCTCTAGCTCAAAAACATTTGTTAAGGATTTAACATTATTTGAGGATGCTATTTCTTATTTGGTTTGTAAAAATGAGACGTAATAGTGTATTTCAGGGATCCCAATCTTGTAAACACAGTTCCATGGATTTGTTATTTTAGGATATATGATTCATACTTCAACATTAGCTAATGCTTTTTTTAGAGAGACGCAACTCATGTAATTTGAAGCACTATTATAAATCCAAAGCTTTTCCAAAAATATTGTTTTAAACTCCTGAACTTTTTTCAAACATCATTCCAAACACGACTTTTATTATTATAATGAGTCAAAAGCATTTCCTTTTATTACTTTGTTTAATTTTCTAACGTAATATACATTATATTTCCAAAAAAAGACTCATAGTTGTATATACAAATCAACATATATGTTTATCAAATTTTATCCTCTCCACATCATAATCATCTAAGGTATCATTACATATGCTTATCAAACTTTATAGCATCTACATCATAACCAATAAACTTATTGAGCTAACGTGAAACCTTGGACTATTTCCCCACATTTCATGGATGGTAAATCAGGTAAACTGTTGGCCCTAATTACGGAGCCTCACTCCAAGGGAATCAAAGAGAGTCGAACTCGTGATCAACAATATCTAGCAACAATATCAAAGAAATTCATTTCTGGCTCTAGACCACTTTAGCTAACCCATGGGGCTATTATATATATATATATATATATATATATATATATATATATATATATAACACGCTATATCAAACAAAAAAAATGAAAACACAAATGATTATAGTGAAAAATTAGAGGATCTATTATTTGGTTAAATTGATTAAAAGCATAAAGAAAAATGAAAAATAATTGAAAAATATAAAATAAGTTAAAATAAATATATTTACCATGAAGCCCAATTTTAAATCGAACTCATTTCACATAGATAATTAATGTAATAGTCTTAGAATTGTAAATAAAAAAACAAGTATTTATCATTCATACGTTAATAGAACTTTATAAGTTTTGTTCCAAAAAGAACCAAATCCTATGAGAAAGAGACATGGTAACTTTCTTTTCCCTATGTTTCACCCCTACATTTTTCCAAGAGAACTAAAACACACCCCCCCCCCCGCCTTTTTTCTTTCTTTAAAGTTCACACTTAAGCAATCAATAAAAAATATACCAAACAAGGTGGGCATTGTGAACTTAAAACAATATTTATACATCAATAGTTAGGCCAATGTAGTGGAGAGAAAGCAACGTACTCTCAGAAACAGAGGTTTGAATCATTACTAACATGTTTAGAAAGGATATGCATTATTAAGGAATTTGCCATTGAGTTTGCTGCTTTGCGACTTTTGACACGGTTGCGGAAACCTTAGCTTCTCCCCAATGGCATCCTCAGAGTGGGTTCCACCCCCTCTTCTCCCCCAATCCCATCATTCCTCTCCCTTTCAAGCAGATGAGGTCGCAACCTTCCATGCATTGGTCTCTTCCCTGCTGAAGCGACCGCGCTCCTTTGCGCATCAATCGAAGTTTGTGAAGCGAAATGACGTGGTCAAGGGCATTATGTTACCGTTGGGAGATCGAAGGACTTCCCTTTCTTATTCTGAAAGAGCACTAATCGACAAGTTCACAGGTATGTGGCCTTCGCCTAAGTCCATGGAAGCGTTGATTGATAAGCAATGGCGACATATGATGAAGGGTAATATTGCACTATATGTAGTAGGGAATGTATTCTTCGTTTTTTTATTTGAACATAAAGAAGAAAAGCAATAGTCTTTCGAAAGAGCCATACTTTTTTGGGTCTTGCGGTATGTATTTGAATAAGTGGATGCTCGATTTCAACCCCGATGAAGATATCCCAAACTGGTGTGGGTCAAATTGCCTCGACTCCCCCTGTCTTGCTGGAGTGATGATTGCCTCCGTGTAATAAGGAATGGAGTTGGAAAAAACATAGATAAATTTGAGCCTAAGGGATCCCAATTTTCTTGCGCAAAGATCTGCGTGGAAGTGGATCTAGAAAAAGGGTTTCCAATGGAAGTAAATCTAACCCTAGGCGTGTGGAAGCACCAACAATTCCTTGATTACAAGCAGAGCCCATTCAAGTTTCGAATTTGTCATGAATACGACCATTTTACTTGAGACTGCACCAAAATCCCTAAAATTCCTAAATCGGATTAGAACAAGACGTCTAAAGGGAAATGACAGACATAATGGAAAGGACCGAAAGGAAGAGCTACTGCCCAAAAACCCCAAGTTGTTCGCAGAAACAATGATGCATCTACCTCAAACAATCCCTTCAACTCTTTGAGGAATCACAAAGAAGAAATGATGAATGAATCCAATGAAATAGTGAACAATGCATCCCAGGAGGACGAGGAGGAATTCAAAGACATGGAAGAAGGTAAAATCAATGAGGGTGATCCCCCTCATGCTCCTGAACCTCCAAGGACGGATGCGACAAAAGAGGTGGCGAGAGCTGCTCAACCTCACACTCCTTTGAAATCTCCAAGTGTTAGCGTTGCAGAGGATATTGCGGAGGTCATCACTTGTCATATGGCACATAATATGGTGTGGGATGATGAGAGCACCTGTCATGAATCAGAGAGCACCAGGAAGAAATATGGTCGGCTGCCAAAAAAGATTGTTCAAGAAAAAGAAGCAGATTAGAACAAGAAGCTAGGAAACCAACCAGTAATAACAGAGGCATTCAAGGGAAAATGGAGTAAAGGACGAGATGGAAATGTGTTGAAAAATCTAGGGCATAATAATTATGTGATTTCTCTTCTATTAGTAACTGCTTGTGAGTGTTTTTTACTTCTTTAGATTGGGATCTTCTTTTACTTAGGTTATTAGTGTTATTCATCAAACAAATACCAATGCATAAACCATAAAGAGGCAATAGACACAAAATATAGGCTATCAGCCAAGGCCAAAACCTCTCACTCGTTGAGAGGAAAACCCGAACAAATTCTTCTTCTTATAGAGATTCCAATTGACGAATACCAAGACCAAGACCCTTGACCTATTTTCCACTCCAAGACCAAGACACAAGATCCATAGTCAACGATAGTCAACCTTCTTCTCCTTTCTCCTTCTCGACTTCTTCTTCAACCTTGGCTTTCTTCCCTTCAGACTTTCAACCTTCTTCTAGTTCAACTCCCTAGGAGTACTGCACCACTACTGCAACGGACTTCTCCTCTCCTTGTCCTTCACTGCTGCAATATATTTTTTTTCGTCCCTTACTGTTGTGACAGAGTTCTAGCTCATATAGGTTTTTTCAACCCTTAAAATAGTCCCATAAACTATCCTATGAACCTCACATTTATTTTCCTTCACTTTGCTGGTTATGAGATTAATCCTTATCCTCTTCGCACTTCCTTTTCTGATTCAAACTTCAACCAAATTGAAGAAGATTAGATGTCTGAAATTTTGTGTCAAATATGAAATCCGAGATACCTATTTATCGTAGTTTGCCTCTTTATTGAGCTGACATGAGTGCATGTGAGCCGACATGTCTTTTGGGGAATTTACATTATTCTTTTTGGAGCCGACTTGAGGAGGAGAATTTTCTTGGTCTTGGAGGGCTATTTATACTTATCTAATGACTCATATAAATTTTAGTATGCCCAAGAAGGGTCCTTCATACATGGCATAGACTCGAATTGAATTTTATGACTAGAAGGAAAATCCTAAAGGCTCTCAATGGGAGCCATTACTAAAAATAAAATTCCTTGCTCATGAAACCCATGGGACAAGCATAATAATAATTTTATTTTTCTACTTTTCATCGATTACATAAAATCACAATTACACGTCATTATGAAGACCAAACCTAGTTACTTTTCAACACTTCCTCTTAACTAGGGATGTATTCATAATGGTACTTGGTCATTCTCAATCTGAATAATTTCTCATAAGAAGAGTCGGATTGGTAACTCATCTGTTTAGCATCATATCAACCAACATTGTCACATAGAAATGCCTTGACTAACAACTCTATCTCTCCACGAGATCTGAGCTCATTGCTGGCGAGACCAATGATGTACAAACACCCTCATCATTTTCTCACTTGGAACATACCCCACCCGAGTTCTTAGGGTGTGTTCCACCAGGACTATTCTTATCTTGGATTCTCGATCCTCAACGAATATCGGTCCTCAACGACTACTCTTATCTTGGATGCCCTAATACATCCTCAAAGAGCATCATATGCCAGATGCTTATCCAATCCTCCATTCTGTCTTCCCAAGTGAAGACAAGAATGATGTGTCTATCTCTCCCTCTTAATTAGGGAGGACATATCTATTCCAATAAAGGAATGTACTCATTCCTACAGAAGGAATGTACCTAAGCTCCCTCTTGGCTTAGGAATTTCCAAGTTTCTTCTAAGTAAGAAACTTGTTTCCAGGCTCCCTCTTAATTAGGGACCTACAATAACTCCTCAGGTGGAGATGATGGGACAACCAACTGCTTGAAGAACTCTTCCTTACGATGTCATGAACTTCTTTTCGTTATTTAGGAGTCTTCATGTTTGGGACTTCTACATAGGGCATCGACCATCCATCACTTTCATCCATGACTCAACCATATCATCATCGGAAAGTGATCCACCAGTCCATATTTGGCCTTCCTTCATGCCACACTACTTTCTTCATGCCATGTTTACTTAAGGACCTTTCATCCTACTACATGTGCATCGGTGGTGGATGACATCCATATATCTTCCCTCAACAGCCCTACATAAAACCATCCAGATATTTGTTCAAAAATAAAGGAATGAACATTAAAATCAACATTACCTTTGTGATGGTCTTTCAACATGACATCTTCTAGTTTGCATCAGCATCTTGCATACATATCGACACATCTCCCAAATATAAATATTTTCAAGGGTCTCTTTCTTTTTCAGAATCCATTAGAGTATTCATATCTTCCATGGAGATATTCTAGTCAAATCTTCTTGATCTTTCAGATGTTGATTGCCTTTACCATGGTTGAATATTCCATGATCTCTTCCTTCCTTCCTTCACACATTTCATTGCCAGGAGCTTCGAATAAGAGCTCCTCAATTGTAGTCAACAACCTCATACTTCATATGAGGACATATTATGTTGATTTCATCTAGTGAATGTGTGACTCATGCATTCTTGCATCCCTTTGAGGGAGGATATCCTTTCTTTTGATCATTCTCTTAAGATAGAGCATTGAACAATGTAAACTTTGAAACGAGAACTATCAACTGAAAACGAGAACTCTAGCGAAAAACCCCAAAAAAACATGAAAAGCATTGTTAAAAACGAAAAGTGTTGATGCTGGAATAACATTTTTTTTCTAGGGTAAAATTCCAACACACACACACACACACACATATATATATATTATTTTTATTTATTTATTATTATTATTATTATTAATTTTTTTTTTTAATTTTTTTAATCCCAGGATAAATTTTCAACATTTTGAAATAATGGCGTAAAAGATTTTATCATGACTCCAAAAAACATTAAAATTTCAAAAGAATAATGAAAACATAAATTTAAAAATAAAAACAATGAAAAAAAGGTTAAAAAAAATAACAAAAGATAAATAAAAATATATATTAAAAACAAAACATAAAATTAAAAAAAGACAAAAAAATCAAATATATAAAAAAGACAAAAAAAATCAAACATAAAAATAAAATAAAAACAAAAAAAATTAACAAAAAAAATCAATCATAAAAATGTTAAAAAATAAAAACAAAATTAACCTATAAAAGATGAGAATTAAAAGATGAAAAAAATTAAAAAATATAAAGAAGTATATAATAACAAAAACATAAAAAATTAATTTTTTTATTATGTAAACAATAAAAATATTGGGTTAAAAAAAAAAAAACTATAAAATTAAGTAAATAAAAATACAAAAATTTAAAAAATTATTAACAAAAACCTAAAAATATAAAAATAATAATTTAAAAACAAACTATATATAAAAAAAACCCTGGAAAAAAATAAAAAATGTCTTATATAATTTATAAACAAAATAAAAAAACAAAAAGCAAAATTAAAAAAACTACTAAAATTAAATGAAAAACATTTAAAAAATCACAAAAAATTATAATAACCCTTAAAAAAAAATCCTCAAATTAAAAAAAAAAAACAATTAAAATTAAAAAAAAATTCAAATATTAAAAAAAAGAAAAATTGCGCCCCCATGGGCCTCAGGCGGCTAGGGTCGGCTCTTAGCCACCCAGGGCCTGTGGGGTCGCAATTTTGCTTTTTTTTTTAAGTTTTTTTTTGTTTTTTAAGGTTTATTATAATTTTTTTGTTTTTTTTAAATGATTTTAATTTAATTTTAGTAGTTTTTAAATTTTTGTTGTTGTTGTTGTTTTTTTTTTGGTTTTTTTTTTGTTTGTTAATTTTTTTAGTTTTTTTTCTTGTAAATCTAGTTTCTTTTTATTTATTTTCTTACATTTTTTATGTTTGTTTTTTTTGAATATATATATTTTTATATTTGTTTTTTAAGTAATCAACATTTAAAAAAAAAGAAATAAGACAACTCGAAAATTTGTTAAGTAATCATGATTTAAAAAACAATTGGACATAAAAAGTAACATTTAATGGAAGTGTAAAAAAATGTAACATTTAAAAAGAAATATCTACACTTAATAACATTAGAAAATTTAAAGTGTCAGAAATAAGTCCTTTAAAAAAAGTGTTGATGTTGAATCAAAACGTTTCAAAATCAGCATGAAAATCACTAACATTTAAAACAAATATTTATATTTGATACATAAGAAAATTTAAAGTGTTAAAAATATGTTCCGAAAAAAAAAGGTGTATTCTGCATCACCACTTTTCAAAGTCGGTTGACTTTTTTGCTACCTTAACGAAATGGGTAATCGTATCAGTGTTCGTTTCAAAATTTACATTGTTATTGGTTCATGATATTTGCAGCCACATGACATGACTTCCACAATATCAAATGCAAGCACACATACCTCATTTTTCTTTGGGTCATCCAGACTTCCTGCAACAACTTCCTTGATTGAAAGACCTTCAATCCCTTGATCTGCTTTACTTTTATGTCATCAGACCACCATCCCATGAATTCCACATGTTTGGAATTATTGATGAAACACTTGCTTCCCCTCATGATGGGTGAACCTTTCAATAAAGATTCCATCAAATAATCTTGAGGATCTAAAGTATCCATATCAACAAATGTTTCCTTTTGACGAATGCATGATGAACCTTGAACTAGATGGCCTTGCCACTTATGTTTCCAATGAGATTCACAAGATCTATATCCTTGACTTCCATAGATTCTAACCATCTTTCATGCTTCTCTATGATGACGTCCCGAGCTCTTGCTTTCAATACCTTTATGATGCCTTGATGCATCCCATTATTTTACTTAGTGAATCACGATAGCCATATCTTACAACATAAGACTTAGGAATGTAAGAAGAACTTAGGTGAGGAAGACTATCTCAGTAACAAAGATCTCTTACTTCCTCTTTCTTTGACTTCTTCTTTTCAACTTTCTCTACTTCTTTGGAAATATGGGCTTCTTCTCTTCCTCTTTTGTTTTCCTTCTTGACCTTAGGACAATCCATTTTGTTGTGCCCATATTCCTGACACCCATAACATTGAACCTTAGACATGTCCCTTTTCTTTTTCCAAGAACGAGACTTTCGAAATTTTACTTTTCTTCTTGTCATTGTAGCATAAGCTTGACTTTGCTCACCTGCTCCCATATCAGATTTGGCCTTTATTCTAGATTATTCAATCTTGCATAGTGACCATAGATCTTGGAATGGAGTAGCTTCTTTCTTCCCATAAATACTTGAAGTAAAGCTACTCCACTCCTCTGGTAGTGCATTTAATACAATTGTAGTCATTTCACTATTAGACATGACTTCTCCCAGATCTTGTAGTTGATCCCGGATCTTATATATCCTCGTAAAGTATGATGCTATTCCATCTTCCCTAGACATCTTCAATTTTTAGAGTTCTTGCCTTAATGAGATGACTTCTTCAGCAATGCTTATGGAATACAACTCTAACCGTTTGTCATAGATTTATTTTGAATTTTCGAGTTTAAATACATATGGGATGAGGGGATCCTTGATGGATTCTATGAGAATCCTTTGAGCCCTAACTTCCCCTTTCATACTCTTGGCAAGAGCTTGAGCATCTTCCTCTCATGGTTTTTGTTATAGATCCTTTGACATGTTCCATTACCTCATTTTCAATGAGATCCAGATCTTTCCTTTTCTCCCATGTAAGATAGTTTGAATCCCCAACCAATTTATTGCTTTCCTTGCAAAAATACATTTTGACAGATTCAAATGTGGACATAAATATACTTACTTGATAAGATGCTCCTTATTCTTTCCGCTTTCTTGATGTTGATGATGATATAGAGGATAGAAAACTTATCCTTGATGAACGTAGTTTTCTTCAAGAATGTTCCTTGACCCCATAGAGTGTGAGATGACACTGCCTTTTGATCTATATTCCTTTGGATGAATAGTCTTCAAAACACTTTGACTTGAGTAGATGTAGGGTTTTGTCCTTCTCCCTTTTGATGATGATCCAAATAATTCTTTGATATATGGTTTTGACTTCAAGACGTTATTCGCTTTGATGCCTTCCTTGAGATTTGATCCTTGAGTGTCCCTTGATAAGATGCCATTCCTTGACTTAGTCACCCTATCTCTGATACCATGTTAAGAAATCTAGGGCATAGTAATTATGTGATTTCTCTTCTATTAGTAACTTATTGTGAGTAATTTTACTTCTTTAGATTAGGATCTTCTTTTACTTAGGTTATTAGTGTTCTTATTCATCAAACAACTACCAATGCATAAACCATAGAAGGACAAGAGACACAAAATATAGGCTATCAGCCAAGGCCAAAACTTCTCACTCTTTGAGAGGAAAACCCGAACAAATTCTTATTCTTATAGAGATTCCAATTGATGAATACCAAGACCAAGACCCTTGAACTATTTGCCACTCCAAGACTAAGACACAAGATCCTTAGTCAACGATAGTCAACCTTCTACTCCTTCCTCCTTCTTGACTTCTTCTTCAACCTTGGCTTTCTTCTCTTCAGAATTTCGACCTTCTTCCACTTCAACTCCCTAGGAGTACTGCACCACTGTTGCAACAAACTTCTCCTCTCATTGGCCTTCACTGCTGCAATATATTTCTTTTTGTCCCTTACTGCTGTGACAAAATTCTAGCTCGTATAGGTGTTTGCTGCCATTAAAACAGTCCCATAAAGCATCCTAAGAACCTCACTTTTATTTCCCTTCACTTTGCTAGTTATGAGACTACTCCTTATCCTCTTCGCACTTCCTTTTCTGATTCAAACTTCAACCAAATTGCAGAAGATCAGATGTTCGAAATTTTGTGTCAATATGAAATCCGACCTGCCTATTTATAGTAGTTTTCCTTTGTGTATGAGTCAACATGAGTGCATATGAGCCGACATATCTTTTGGGGAATTTACATTATTATTTTTGGATCCGACTTGAGGATGAGACTTTGATTGTTCTTGGAGGGCTATTTATACTTATCTAATGACTTGTATAAAATGTAGTATGCCCAAGAAGAGTCCTTCATACATGATAGACTCAAATTGACTTTTATGACTAGATGACGAATCCTAAAGGCTCTCAATGGGAGCCATTACTAAAAACAAAATTCCTTGTTGATGAAACCCATGAGACAAGCATAATAATAATTATATTTTTCTTCTTTTCATCAATTACATAAAATCAGACTTACACATGTTATTATGAAGACCGGACCTAGTGACTTTTCAACAAAATGAAGGCGCGAGTCTCAATCAAAACCCCGCTTCCAAATGAAAATTTTATCATGGAATGTAATGGGTTTAGGGAACCCTGTTAAAGCCCTAGTTGTAATAGATTTAGTTAAGTAGGAAGTCCCTTGGATTGTTTTCCTTCAGGAAACCAAGATGGAGGAGCATGAGGTTCTCAAAACAGTAGAAGTTTTTTGGTCAGAGAGCTCGGGAATAGTTCAACAATCAAGAGAAGCGTCAGGAGGTTTGAGCACCTTTTGGTTTGAGAGACATTTTACTTTGGTTGAAAGTTTGAAATGACAACACTATATTATGGTGGTATTGGAATCCAAGGAATCAGGATAAAGCATCCCAATAATAAATATATACACTCAAGTGCAATATGGGGCAAAGGCTGAATTTTGGGACTTGTTAAATGAAATAAAGATTAAAGGCCAACATAAAAATTGTATTATTAGGGGTGACCTTAATACAATATTAAAGGTAGAAGAGAAGAGGGGTGGAAGTATCGTTAGGGATCCCTTTAGAGGAAAAATGGAGGAATTAATAATGGAATGGGATTTGATTGATATTGCTCCAAAATTCGGAAAATTCACCTGGTCCAATCGTCACTGAGGGAGAAATCATATTGTCGCTCGTTTGGATAGATTCTTAATTCACAACAAATGGCTCCTAAAAGGGCTTGAATGCACCTCTACATTCAAATCTCAAGGGGAGTTCGACCATCGCCCAATTTCATTTCAATTGGAAAAGCTCAAAAATTTGGGCCTTATCCCCTTCAGGTACAATCCAATCTGGCTACAAGAGGATGGTGTTGCTGACATGATCAAGCAAGCGTGGTCCTATAAAAAAGGCTCCCCTACCTTCGTTTGGGAATCTAAACTTTGAAATGTCAAGCTTGCTCTCATGTCCTGGTTGAAAAAGTCCTTCTTCCCTTTAGGAGAAAAGCAAATGGACTAGAAGACCATCATCGACTCTTGGAATCCATTCCCATAGAAGATTCACACTTACAAATAGAAAAGGATTTGACTTGGCGCATATTTGCAATCAATAGACATGAGGAAGAGACATGGCATTTAAAGTCGAGAAGTTTATGGCTAAAAGATGGGGACAAGAATACATCGTTCTTTCACAAGCAGGAAAAACAAAGTAAGTCTCTCAGATCTGTGAAGGATCCCATCGACCCCAAGGACATGAAAGGGGTTTATATTATTCCTTTTTCTTGTGGGACCCCCTATATTGGTGAGACTGGGCGCTCCATTAATCAAAGGATTGGTGAGAACGCAGCTAACCTTAAGCATAGGAGAGCTAAGTCTTCTACTTTAACAGAGCATGTTGAGAAAACCAATCATCATGTCTGCATCGAGGAGGCTAGTGTGATTGCTAGAGTGTCTCAATTGCATCACCGAAAATTTAGGGAAGCGCTTGAGATTGAAAAAAGGCCGAACAATCTCAATAGAGAGGATGGCTGGAGGATCAGTAGTTGTTGGGTCCCAACCCTCTCCTCCTAGTCATGGTCTTCCTGCCTTCCCTTCCCTTTCTATTTTAACCCAGACCTTTTATTTTAAATTTTAGCATTTTCTTTCTAACCCTTAAATTACTTTAGTATTTATATATTTAACCAACTTTCATAGATAACTATTTAATTAAAATTAGTTTATTTTTAACTATTTTATCTTAATATATTTTTTAATTTCTTAAAGGTATAAGTTACCTTTTTTAATAAAATTATATAACCCATATTTATATATTTCCCTAATATTTATAACTTTTATAACTAACTACTCTAATATTTAGATTTAATAACTTGGATTTTTTACTGCTAATTTAGATTAATTTATTTTATTTATAATATCATTAGATTACTATATTAGCATATCCTTAAGTTACCCTATTATTTATATATATTTGTTGAACTTCTATAAATAACTATTATTTATATTAATTTAGTTCATAATTAATTTAATAATATATGGAGCATTGCTTTGACTTATGTTTGAATCTAGATATTTAGATATATTTATATATTTAACAATTTTTATAACTAATTTACTTTTAATGTATATTAGTTTTGGTTATAATTTATTTTGTTTTTTTTTTTTTAATATATATTTATAATTATAAATATTTTTTTCTAATATATATATATATATATATTTATAATTATAAA
This sequence comes from Pinus tabuliformis, assembly GCA_031772625.1. NCBI lineage: Eukaryota > Viridiplantae > Streptophyta > Pinopsida > Pinales > Pinaceae > Pinus > Pinus tabuliformis. Next base: position 128,883,446 of record CM062820.1, on the reverse strand, counting down.
TGGACCATTTACCTTTGTTCTAACAAGAATCTAACTAACTAAGGTTAATTTTGAATTAAATAATGGTTATAACCCTAATCCGGTCCTAACTAATCCAGTCAAATCGAGCCATTGTCAATATAGCCGTTTTATAGCCGTTGGCGTTTCTGCTCTATCTATTTAACATGCAAAGCCTGATCTGCTCATTCAACTTGTCTTGACGATGAACCACACTAGTTGGTTCGAAACGCGTTGACAAATGAAATATCTTGTGATTTACGCCGAAAAATCTCTCATAAAATTAATATGGATCACAGAAGCCTCAATTCAACAAAAACAAAGTAACCGATCAAACAAAAATTGTAACCTCAAAACGAGAACTCTAGCCAAAAATCCCCCAAAAAACACAAACAACCCAAAAACTAAAAGTGTGTATGTTGGAATGACACTTATTTTGGGGGTAAATTTTCAACATTTTTTAAGAATGACAGTAAAAACCAATTTTTTTTGTGCAAAAAACACATTGAAATAAAAAAGTTTTGATGCTGGCATCAACATTTTTTTTTGGTCTCTGCTAAAATTCCAACATTTTTTAGCAATGACATTAAAAATGAAATACCATGACTCTGAAAATAATTAAAATTCTAGTAGTTTTCAACAATACTTTGAAGATAAAATATCAGGACTCCAAAAAACCTTAAAATTTCAACATTTTTCAACCATGAAATTAAAAAAAAAATATCATGACTATAAGAAATATTAGATTTTCAGCATATTTCGAGATCAAATATCATGACTAAATTAAAATTTAAAAAATACCTAAATCAAAAAGTCATTATACCAAATGCTAAAAATATAGTTCTAAAATTTTACCCTAAAACAACTTGGCACATTGCAAAAAATATATAAAAACCAACCATCAAATTGACACATAGTGGGGGCGTGCTTGACCCATTGCAATTGAAACTTAAAAATCAACCATCAAATTAACAGATAGTGGAGGCGAACTTGATTCATTGTAACGAAAACTGAAAAATAAACTATCATATTAACACATATTGAGGTTGGCTTGCTAGTCGAACATCGACACAACCCCTAGAACAAAATAAAATAAAATAGCTAGAGGGTGATTATGAGAATCACTCGCCGTCATTTCGGGTCTAGAGGGTGATTCCCAGAATCAACCTCTGCCATGTTGGTGGCGAGAGGGCATTGTGGGTGATTCCTGGAATCACCCTCCGCCATGCTGGGGGCTACAGGGTGATTCCCAGAATCACCCTTTGTCGTGCCGGGGTGAGAGGGTGATTCCCAGAATCACCCTCCGCCATGCTGGGGGCCAAAGGGTGATTCCGAGAATCACCCTCTGTTTTTCTGGGGCTAGAGGGTGATTCCCATAATCATCCTCCGTTGTGCCCGGGCCAGAGCCTGATTCTGAGAATCACCCTCCGCCGTGTTGGTGAGAAGAGGGCATTGTGGGTGATTCCTAGAATCACCCTCCATCGTGTTGGGGGCTAGAGGGTGATTTTGGGTCAGAATCACCCTTTGTCGTGTCGAGGCTAGAGGGTGATTCCGGGAGTCACCCTGCACCGTGCTGGGGGCTAGAGGGAAATTCTGGGAATCACGCCCACCCTGGGTGAGGGTGGTAGGCCGATTTTATTTATTATTTTTTAATGTGTTATATATATATATATATATATATTTTTTTTTTTTAATTTTTCATCGTTTTATGGGTTATAGATAAGACAAAAAAAAATTTAAGTGTCAAAAATATGTCCCAAAAAAAAAGGTTGATGCTTTTTGAAATTCGCATGAAAATCAACAACATTAATTTTTTTTTTTATCCATACTCAATATATGAGAAAATTTAAAGTGCCAAAAGTAAACCCAAAAAAAGGGGTTGATGTAGCATTAACACTTTTCGAAATTGGAATGAAAGTCACTAACATTAAAAAAAAAACGTGCAAAGAAAATTTGAAGTATCAAAAATATGCTCCCAAAAAAGGTGTATTTTGAATCAACAATTTTCAAAATCAGATGATTTTTTGCTACCTCTAAAAAAGTGAAAACTCGGTTCACTTCCCGTTCGATTGGTTACTATGTTGCAAAGGCAAGGGAATTAAAAAATCAAGTAAAGGAAATTGTTTCGGATGGTAGGCCGCAAATATCCTCCTTTGAGGGTTTCAAGCAAGAGGCCTTTCTTCATTTCCAAGCATAGTACAAAGTAGAACAAATCCCTATGGAACAAGCATATGATTTCCTCCAAGTCCTCCCTAATGTGGTCTTACTTATCACAAACTAGGAGCTACTCAGGAGCATAGATGAGGAAGAATTTCAGGAAGCAATTTGGTCCCTCGATCCAGACAAGGTTCCTGAACCAGACAAATTCACAATTAGCTTTTTCCAATCATTCTAGCCTTTGATTAAAAGGGATCTTCTCCGTATGCTGAAAAACTCACGAATCAAAAATAAATTGGGAGGTAACACTATCTCTTCTTTTCTTTCTCTCATTCCAAAGGAAGCGAATCCCTCCAATTTCTCCTGTTTTTTACCTATCTCATTATGAAATGCAACAAATAAAATTCTAACAAAAGTTGTAGCCAATAGACTGAAAAAAGTGTTGCCCTCATTCATCTCGAAGAATCAAAGAGGCTTTATGCAACAAAGAAACATTTTAGACAATATTATTCTGGTTCCAGAAGCGATCCACTCTAGAAAGGAAGCAAGAGAAGAAGGGATGGTCATCAAGATGTACATGGCCAATGCATTTGACATGTTATATCACACCTTCCTATTCTTAACACTTGAAAAATTGGGATCTAGTTAGGAGTTCATCCAGTGGATTAAAGCATGCATCGGGCCCCCCTGGATTGCACCATTAGTAAATGGCAGGCCAACCCCCTTCTTCTATGCCTCCAAAGGCTTGAGACAAAGGTGTCCACTCTCCCCTATTTTGTATATAGTTTTGCTAGGAAGTCTAAGCAGAAATTTGGAAGCGTCCCGATTGGAAAGGAAGCTACGGGGTTTGAGTATCGCCCGAAATGTTAAATAAATAAACCACTCACAATTTGTAGACAACATCCTATTGGTGGGAAGAGCTTCAAAAATAATTTCCATCCAATTCAAAAGGATTCTTGACTTGTATTTACTCTTGTCTAGAGGGTTAGCCAATAAGAGGAAAAGCTAGCTCCTTGGTTGGAACTACAATGATCACACTCTGCACGAAATATCGATGATCTTAGTATTTCCTATGGCAAAAGAATGGAATTCATTTAGTTATCTTGGTATTATAATATCCCTTGGGCCTTCAAGCAGAGACGACTAGGAAGTGGTTATACAAAATATTAAAAAAAGAATTTTCTCCTGGGGAACACAGTGGTTAAATGTGGCAGAGAAGACTGTTCTCATAAAATCTGTTCTATCTTCTCTTTAGATATACATCGACTCTGGTATTTTATCCCCTAAAGGAACCATTCAACACATTTGCAACGTGATTCAAAAGTTTCTATGGCAAGATGGGAAAAGGAACGAGTAATGCTTCCATCTAGTAAACTGGAACGTAGTGAGGATTCCAAAAAAGTTTGGAGGTTTGGCAATCAAAGATTTGAAATATATGAATCTAGCATTGGGAGAAAAGCTAGTATAGAGGCTTATTTCAGAGTCTAAAGAATGGTGGAAGGTTCATTCCTTAGGAAATACTTTCAAAAATTGAATTCTAAGGCCAAAGGACCCCTGGGATGCCCAAGGTTATAAAATTTGGACACTATGTAAAGCTGCAGTTCCAATTGTGTTGGCATCCTGGGAATGGAAGACAAATACAATGATGGAAGGATCAGGTCCCCTCTTCATCACTAACAACTGAAGAACATAAAATCCCTGAATTGGAACAATGGATGGAGTGACATAGTCTATTCAGGCTTGTAGATATTTCAAAATGGGATGATGATGGTTGTGGATAGGTTGACATCGTCCACACCTCCTGACCCACTTATCTCAGTAGTTGGATGCATTTGTCAAATCATTAAAAGGATATGCACCTGTAGCCACCAATAGGACAGATCGAAGAATCAGGAGTTGGGGGAAAGGCCAACTACCTGTAGCCACCAATAGGACAGATCGAAGAATCAGGAGTTGGGGGAAAGGCTAACTACTTTGTTAAGGAGGGTTATGCATCCTTAATCTCTTAATTGCCACATCTTCCATTCTCAAGCATATGGGGAAAAATTTGGCACATGGATGGTCTTCCCAAAATATACACCTTTTGTTGGGAACTGGGGCATGGTAAGGTTCTAATGACGGAAAATATGAAAGAAAAAAGTCCAAGGCCCATCAAGATGTGTGCTATGCGAAGCAGTGGAAGAAGACATCCAACATGTCTTTCGTCGATGCCACTTCTCAACAGAAGTTTGGAGATTAGCGTTGAGACCAATCAAGCATATCCAATCTATCCCGATGGATTGGATTGATATGTTTGAAACTTGGAGGAAACAATATCCGATGCATCAAAAGGAAAATTCAGTTCCCATTAGATGTTGGGTTGCAATCCCCAAATATATCTGTTGGTTAATTTGGCTTACTCGTAATCAAGCCATTTTCAAGAATATTAAGCCTGATCCGGTCCTAGTAGCAATGAAAGCAACTCAATTCCTTGTCGAAGTGATAACCTTCAATGAATTTTATCATGATGAGATCGGGAATCTTTCACCGAAGGAACCTGATTGGCTCAACATAAGCAAAGCACCACATCATGCTGACAGATTCAAACCTCGCAGCTCATCTTTCCCATTTATAATCAGAATGGAAAGAGAACAATTTAAGGAGTGGCGACTCTCTCTAAGGCAATACCGGTTATTCTTTGATGGAGCGTCAAAAGGAAACCCTAGGAAACCCCGGGGAGGTAGGAGAGGGATGGGTCATATACAACCCCAAAGCAGAAATAGTGACAAAATTCGCTTGGGGCTTAGAATGGACAACAAACAACCAAGTAGAGGCCTTAGAACTATGGCAAAGGCTGAGGATAGCTTTAGCAAAGTAATTTCGTTAACTTATTGTATTAAGAGACTCCATGATAGTAATTCAAAAATTCTATCAAATTAAGAGATCACTTGGGACATATCAATCTCCATTAATTTCAATATGGATGTAGACACAAAAGTTTGAAACTATTTATTTTTATTATATAAAAAGGAAAAACAATTCAATTGCCGATGCATAGACCAATAAGGGAGCTAGTTTAGAAGAGGGGAACATTACCTAGGACCAAGGTGTTCCTTCCCTTAGTCATATACCATGAGTATCAAGCTATAGTTCACAAGAAGATTAAGGCTAATTAAAAGTCTAGACAAGAAGATTAAGGCTAATTAAAAGTCTAGACAAGTGGATCATTCATACCGTCAACATATTTATGAATGGCTCTAATCCTAGTTTTAAAAGACATATGGTTCACGTGTATAGTAGGAAAATTTATTGGGAAGTGCCATCCATATTGGGAAGCAGGAGAGTGGAACACATGCTAAAAGACAAGTGGAGGTTACAATTAAGATATATTAATATGACGATGACGAATTTGCATGCTAGTACCTCATTAATGTTACACCATCCCATTACAATTGCAAACGAAAGTTGGGTGAAGGATTTTGCACAAGGATATTGTGGCTCGACAATGTAGACACTGGATAGGGGAATTAATATGAAGCGATGGTTGTTGGTGCCACAAGAGAAGTAATTATGCATTATAAAACATGCATATTATTCCTGAAGCGACTCAATGATTTTTGTTAAAGCCTCTGCGACTCGTAATATGATCTCTCTGAGCTAAGAAAGCAGTGGAAATGGCAACAAGGACCTCGCGCTGACCATAATGGAAGCAATCTCGGCTACGATGTTGAAGGCTGAAGCTTGGAGAGCAGGCAACCCTGGAAGCTTGTTCACATTCACTATGCTCAATCAATAACTGGAAGATCTGTGAAAAGAACTGGAGTGCCTCCAGATAACGATGGAGAATCTGGCAAAGAAGGTGGACAATTTGAATCTCAAGGTGGACGGACGGTATTGAGGTTTCAGTGGAAACAACGATAGTTGGAGCGTTAAAGGAAGTCTATGGTCTCTCTGCCCTCCACCCTCCCTCCAAGTGCTTCTGAAGAAAAGCAACCCAACAACCTCTAGGACCAGACTCCCACTCTGCACTAGATGGAACCGGCAAGGAACGAGCAAGCAGTTGTGAATAAGTGGAAATAGAAGTAAGTGGCATGCAGTATATTCATGTTTGAATGTTTTGTTTTTTCGCTAAATATTGTGGGTTTTTTTTGTGGATATATAAAATAAATGATATAAAAATTTTTGCATTGAAAAGACCAGGTAGAAATAGGACGTTCAGTAAACAATTCTTTCTGGTCTACTATTAAAGAATAACCATCTCTGTATATAAAGATTCTGTCCCGTATCGTGGTTGAATCAATGTAATATCCTCATTTAAAAAAAACATAAACATGTTTAGAAAAGGTAAATGTATTTTGATAACTTTGTAATATGGAAAATGTACAGCATTGTTGTTCTGGGTGGTTGGGACGGTGCAATATTGTCCTCCCTACTCGTGTTCGAAACACGCATCACCTATCGGGTTGTTGTTCGCAACAATGGTATGGATTCGTTGGGTTGCTGTCGGTTGACACAACATTGCTGTTGGTTGACGCAACATATATACGGTTCGTATCATGTTGTAATACATTGTATCATGATGTAATATAAAGCTTCTTTATTGGGGATTTCCCCTCTGAAAGGAAAAAAAAGAAAAAAAGAAAAAAAGAAAAAATCATGTAATATAGAAAACTACATGAAACTAAATTTTAAACAAGTTAAAAGTGTGCAATACTCTTATATGTAAATAATTTTTATATATTTAAAAAGTTAATTATGAAATTAAAGTCTTAAAAGGACTAATCATTTTTAATAAAATATAATATGAGAGACTAATAAATGATATTTTAAGTTAATTATGAAATTAAAGTCTTAAAAGGACTAATCATTTTTAATAAAATATAATATGAGAGACTAATAAATGATATTTTAATTATGATCTTATAGAGTTCTAAAAACATTTTAATGAAATATAAGTCGTTATTAAAAAAAAAAACAAATAAAAAAAAATAATGTCTCAACATTTATTTGGGACAACAAAAGATAAATAACTTTAAATACTAGTTGACAATGAACTCTCGAATTACAAGAGATGAAAATCGAAATTGAACATTAAAATAAAAAAACAAATAATGACTTAACATTTATTTGGGACAACAAAAGATAAATAACTATAAATACTAGTTGACAATGAACTCTTGAATTACAAGAGATGCACATCGAAATTGAATATTAAAATATAAGAACCGAGTCAAAATAATAATTGTTGTTTGTAGATAATTATAAGACTGATTTTATGATTTATTATTTTGTTTATGTAGATTTAATTTTTACAATAAAGAAAGGTATAATTTTTTTATAAACAAAAAATAAATAATGATAATCATATAATAAAAATACAAAATAATCATATTTATACATAATATATAAAGATTTATTTTGGAAATTTTTAAATGGAATAGTTAACAAAATATTTAGAGTCACACTTCTAAATTTAATTATCAATTAATTTCATTATTTACAATACAATATATAGGATTTAGTGGCATCTAACCCCCTAATCCATTGACTTGGGTTAGATTACAATCTTAATTCCTTAATCAAAATTAGAAAACTATGGGTTGAAAATACTTGTACCACAAAACCCCCAAAAAAAGAAAATTGTGTTGAAATTGTAAAAAACAAATGCAAAAAACTACAAATTTTGTTTATTATTTATTTTGAGGATTCCTCTCCAACCTCCCCTTGCTTCCATGTTAGTATACAATACATAGGGCCCATATAGGGGTAATAATGGAAAGAATATAACACATGCCCAACATAATTATAAACCTATAAATAAAATAGAAGTAACACTACACTCATAATTATGACCAAAAGTCTAGCTCTCATATGAATATAGTAAAGGGGTTGTCTATAATGCAATTTTTTGGAGATTCCGGTGACGGAATCTGGCAGAAAAAATTGAGGTTAAATCTTGATTTGTATTATTTAAAATGGTTTTTTAACTGCATATTTGGATTCAACACCCTGAAAAACCCTTGGGACGCTTTGATTGTGCAGAAACTAGCTATCAAACTTGCGATTCCAATAAATTGCTACCAAATTTTGACTGGAAAAACCCACCGGAAAAGCTTCCAAAAAGTCTCATTATAGACAACTGCTATAGTAAAAAGACTCCCAAAATATAGAGATAAACCCAACAAAAGAGGAGAAATTGACTTTTCAACAAGGATTACAAATCACATTTTTTTCTAGAAATTTGTGCCAATATTACAAGTCAAATTACTAGTCAAACTTGGTAAATGCTGCTAGTCAATGCTGATCAAACCAATAAAAAAATCAACTCATAAATTTGTTGGTCAACAGTAAACAATCAAACTCAACCTACTATTAAAGTCAAACTAAACCTGCGATCAAACCCTCGTATGTGGGTTGCGATCAAATTTTGTGTTCAAACCCACACATGGGACTACGACCAAGCTCAATTAAGTTGCAGTAAAACTCGATCAACATTGCAGTCAAACCCTCAGTCAAACTACAATAAAAACTTTTATGTGTGACTTGATCAAAGTGTTGGTCAAACTCGATCAAGTTCTCACACTTACGGCCTCCAAAATAGATAGAATGATGAAGAAGAAGATGAAAGATGAACATATTTATCCTTAGCTGAATTTCTCCTCCACTAGAAAAGATTCAATGATCTTCCTATGTTGATGAGTGTCTCGTCACATTCTCGTCTATTTATGTAGAGCTATAATGTTGAGTAGACCCCATTAGGCAATCCCTCATCACAAGGAGGCCCTTCAATAATTGAGCTGACATTACAATTCAAGAATAGACTAGAATTATTTCTTCCACTAATGGGTGAAAAATGTTGGAAATGTGCTCACTACTAAGAGGAGGGAGGGGGAGGGGTGAATCAATAGTGATAAGGTTTATATGTATTCTTTTTCGATTTACTGATTCACAATCACACATTATGTCATTAGTAGATTACGTCATACAATGCATTAACCAACTGAGTAAATAACAAATAAAAATACCATGATCACCATATGAAAGCCATAGAATAATCAAAACATTCACATGCACAATGGATATAAGGATCTCTGGTGGATAACCCCCTTTGGGTCAAAAACCACCCTTCGCTGCTTCTGCTGCTCTGCTTCAAATTTTATTAATCGAACAAATTATTTTACATCATCATAGCTCGCTCTGTCCAGCAAGGAAGCTTCTCATACGAAAATGACTTTGTAAACACCCATCCATTGGAAGCCCCAACCCCCAACAAGCCTCGCCCAACCCATTGAACTATGATAATTGTACTTCCTCAACTGAAGCTACCGACCACCAACATCAAGGAACATCCATCCCTTCTTCACTAAGCTATATTGATCTGTTGATCATCTAGGGCCTCATTTCATAATGTTTCAAAATGGACCCCTTGGAAAAAAAACAACCTATGCATTAAAACAATCAATATGTGGGCTACCTACACCACAATATATGCAACTCAAGTTCAATCAATTCATCAACATCAAATCATCAAACCAATTCTCAAGCATCGACTCAAGCAATCAAACAAACTCAAGTATTGACAATCAACCAACAAGAACATATATACACATCCAACACATTCAACATATAAAATCAAAACCATGTTGCATAACTTTTGCAATAGACTCTTCAAACTCTGTCTTTGGTTGTAGATCAAACTCTTCCTCAACAATCAATGAAAACTTGCCTCTCCATGCTGTTAGGAACCAACTCACAAAAATATAGAAAAGATAGATGAACACCTTAGAATTCAGCCTCTTCGAGGGGGAAACCTCCTTTACATTACATAAATGAACAATTGTTTGATGATACAAATGAAAATACATCCTTTCTATATATAGGAGTCTAAGGGGTCATAATATAATCAGAGCTGACATAACAATAATAATGTAAGGGCACAATAATAACAATAGTGGGCTTCTATGGGGCACAATAGTAACAATATGGGGACTACATGGGTACAACAATATAATAAGGGGGTTGTACTAATAACAATAAGGGGTTACACTAGTAGTATAGGGGTCTAACATGCCCCTCTCCTTCAAAAAGTGTTGTCATCAACGCTTGAGTAGTTCTTGATGCTTTTGTATAAAATTCTTGTTCTCCCATGTGAAATATTCAGCTGGTAAGTTCTTCCACTTGATGAGATACTCTGAAATTGATCGATTTCGTAGCTGTTGGGTTCTTGTTTCTGTGACTGCTCCAGGTTCCAATATGATTTTTCCTTCCTCTTCAAGTTCTGGCAATATTGTTTGAATTGGGATCTTCTGCAACTTTTGAATGAGTGGACATACTTCTTCGTCCTTCTTCCATTCATCCCTTGCTTTGTTTATCCAATCTGGTTGGATAATAGAAATAGCACAAAACAATGCTTCCACATCCTCATCCTTTCTTGAGAGTGCATCTGCAACAAAATTTTGCTTCCCTTTTCTATAGATGATGTCAAAGTCATAACCCAACATATTTATGACCCATTTTTTCTGTTCTTCTAAAGATAATATTTGTTCTAAAAAGTATTTAAGACTATCATGATCCATTTTTACCTTGAAGTGTCTTCCCATTTGGTAAGGTCGCCATTTCTTAAGTGCACATAGTATTGCCAACATGTCCTTCTCATAAATAGCTTGCTTGAGATGTAGCAGTAAAAATACCCAATCACCTACATCAAAACATTTTTCACTATGATGTTGATCTACCTGTTGTTTCATTCGATTTTGCACCAAAGTGGCGTTATCCTTTAAAAGTTGGAGAACTTGTTGTTGATGCTCGATGTGATCTTTCACTGCTTGTACCTTTTTCTTCTTGATATGTCCTTCTATCTTGAGAGTCTTAGGAGTGGTAATTTCTTCCAATGCTTTACAAGATATGATCAGATTCATTTCTTGATGCTCGATGTGATCTTTCACTTCTTGAACATTTTTTTTCTTGATATGTCCTTCTATCTGGATAGTTTGAGGAGTGGTAATTTCGGCCAATGCATTACAAGATATGGTTGGATTCATTTCTTCTTTCTTGATGTGATCTTTCACTTCTTGAACTTTTTTCTTCTTGATATGCCCTTCTATCTTGAGAGTTTTAGGAGTGGTAATTCTTTCCAATGCTTTAAAAGATATTGTCGTATTCATTTCTTCTTTCTCTGGGGTTGGGTCCTGGCATGTATCCTCTTCTTTTGATGTTTCTTGATCCTTTTCTTCCTCCTCTTCATACTCTATGTAAAATAGTTTCTTCTTAGCACACTTATGACCTTTAGTGGATTCGCTATCACAATTGTAACAAAGCCCCTTTTCTCTTTTCTCTTCCAATTGCTGTGGTGTAATCCTTGTAGGTTGTGGAAGGCTAGGAGAAGAAACACTTTCATAATTATAGTCATGAGTGGTGGGATTCCTTGTTTCCATAATTTCGCTTTCAATTTTTCTTGCCAACTCGAATGCCTCCTCCAATGAATCAGGTTCCCAAAAACGAACCTCATGTTGAATGTTATCCTTTAAAGTTCCTATGAAGACATCAATCATTTGCTTCTCTGGAATATAATTTACCCTTCTATTCAATTTTTGAAAGTCCTCAATGTTTTCTTCCATTGAACTCTTTTGTTTGAGATTTATCAATTGGCTAAAGAAGGAGTTTCTCTTTGTATCCTCATAATGTGCTATCATTTCCTCCATGAAAATTGACCATGTAAGAAGTGGTTTACGAGAACAAAGCCCTTTATACCATAAAAATTGATCTGGTTATGAATATGAAGATGTAATACGTACCTTTTGTAATAGTTTCACCTCATGTAGATCGAAATATTTCTCCATCTGTAGTATCCAATTTACCGAATCCTTGCCATCAAACTTCCTCATCTCGCTTTTTCTTAATTTTAGGAGCTCGATCTTGAAACGACTGTAACTCTGTACTTTCAGGTATTTAAGTTCTGAAATTGTGACCTGCAGTAGCCCTCTGTGTCTTCTTTCCAATGCCACCAGTCTGATCAAAATTGGATTATTGAAGAAAACGTTATGCACAATCTCCCAAGATGACTTGATTATATACCCTTTTAGAAGAGTGAACTTGTATGAAGTGCCCTGTGTCACTGTAACTTCTTATGAAATTTCAATCTGATGCCCAAAACAAAAGTTATGATGATTTTCCCCAGGTCACCTGTTTGGAATGTAATTCGAGATTCTGCAAAAATGCCAACTTCCTCAGATCATACCTCCGCAAATATAGCACGAAAAGCTCTGAAATTCGGACCTACAGTTCAGAACGTTTTGGACCCAAATGGGTTTTTTTGTTTGCTTCTGAAACATCACAGAAAAAAGTTATAGCGAAAATGCCACGATGACCTATTTGGAGCAACGAAACCCTAGAATCCAAAGCTCTGATACCAAATGTTATGGAACCAACTCACAAAAAGATAGAAAATATAGATGAACGCCTTAGAATTCAGCCTCTTCAACGGGGCAAACTCCTTTACATTACATAAATGGAGAATTATTTGATGATACAAATGAAAAGACCTCTTTTATCTATATAGGAGTCTAAGGGGTCATAATATAATCAGAGCCAACATAACAATAATAATGTAAGGGCACAATAATAGCAATAGTGGGCTTCTATGGGGCATAATAGTAAAAATATGGGGACTACATGGGTACAACAATATAATAAGGGGGTTGTACTAATAACAATAAGGGGTTACACTAGTAGTATAGGGGTCTAACACATGCACCTCACTGTTTTATGATCTCAGTAGATTATTTATGTGTGTGCACATCTCTAGAAATTCGATCTCTGCATAATTATTTTCTGTAATAGGTCGCCCTCTGCTCTCTACACAAAGCTCTGCACTGTTCACCACCAACAATGGTTGATCTTCTCTTCTTTTTAAACATTTTGTGGCACTATCTCCACTACTCACTTCCTTAAGGCATTCACACTTCAAAACTCAATTTGACATGTTGATTTAGTCAATTAGAATCCTTTATGAAGAGTTCCGGACAAGAAACATCATTAAAACATTTAAATCATCCGATATTGATCTGATAATCACCCTATGAGTGACCTCAGTTAATGATTTATTGAATAAAGGTATTACAGACTCATGTAATGGTGTGTGTGTCTATGTTATTTAAGCAACGGATCGATCAGATTGCAAATACACAGACACTTAAATGGAAAGACAACAGAGAAATACAGTAAGCAAATACAAGAACACAAGAAATTAATAGGAGTTCACCCTATCCTCTAGGGCTACATCTCCGGTCCAGCTCTGAGTGGTGGCCTTATTTTATTGTGTCTTAAGCAGAGAATTACAATGCAGGAGCTTAATGTGAGTCTCCTGAAATGGAAATTTACTTGGCAGGGTGGTACTTGGATGCCCCAAGCCACTAGAGTACACAGGCTCTTTTCCTTACTAGCTCTATGACCTTCTGGTCTACAATGGAGAGAGCCCAATGTGGTGCTCAGTCTGGACAGATCCTTTCTGGGATGGCTTGAACCTCTCAGGCTCTTAGATGCTTGATGTTGCCTTTGGTCAGCTCGGCCCTCTGTCTTTCGTTCTACTTTTGATTCACTGTCTTCTTCTCTCTGTGTTCCGTCCTCCTCTCGAGGTTCTGGTCTCTCTGTCTCTCTGTCTCCGTCTATCTTCTTCTCTCTGTTCATGGCTTTAAGGCCATTCGTTCCCATGTCTGTTTAGTTCCTCTGTCGAATCGCCTTCTGCAGTTGCGCTTGGAGTTCCCTGTTCAGCGTCATCATCAGGCTCACAGGGAGTGGCCACATGTCCTCCTGTAAAGCGCCAGCCTGCTTCGTCAGTTCAATTCTTCAGTTACGTCGTGGAATGAGTCTTCCTCCACCGTGGCGGTCAAACAGACCTCAAATATTTACAAACTGTGGCTTAATCCCTCATCGATTCCGCTTCCCCATAAGGTGCGATCTCAGCCGTCCGATCTGGATCCCCCAGATCCAATGCCATCCGCTCATTTCACGCAGTTGACTTGCTCGACCGTTAGCGCGTGATCAGTGACAGTTTTCTCTCTCCTCCACTCGCCACACGTCGATCGTTGAGTGGGATTGCTCCGCTTCCATCGAAAATTGCTTACCATTCAAGGAGCCCCCGATCAATACCGTCGGTTTCAAAGCGGGTCCCGCCTTTAGCTTTTAGCCCTTCTGCCTTTTGCCCTACAGTTCTCCGGCTCCCCACGCGACCGAGTGCTCGAGGCTTCCCCATTTCGAGCCTTTTCGCCCAACGATGCGCGATTAAACTCCACCTCCGTTTCCCGATCAGGGCCTCCTAGGGGCTAATTCGGCCTCCCGCGCAGTCTCCATGGGCCTCAGTCAGCGTGCTTTGACCGAGGTCCTCATCGTTCTACGCTGGCTGCCACTGCCACTGGTTCAGGGATGTTTTTGATCGCTTTTCTGATTTCTTTGATGTTTGTCTCGACTTGATACAGTCATGGTTCCTTTGATAGTTATTTATGGATCCAATTCGGATCACGGTCTTCACACTGAAAAAGATTTTGGACCACCAAAAGCTGGTTTTCAAGCGTCGACTAAGTGAGGGTATTGTTTTCTCACTTGTCCAATCTCAATCCACTTTGCACTGCTTGGCTTTGAACTTTTGAGTCCAATCCTGAGGTACTCCACATCTCCCCTGCGCGTTGTCCTCGCCTTCCTGTCCAGCACTATCTCTTCCTGCAACTCATTATGATACTTAGGTAGCAGTTCATCAATAGAAGGCAATTGAATTTGCTCTTTAGGGTCCTCAATCGTTGAAGGTTTAAACAATCTCAAGCAATCTGCATTTACGACTGAGTAGATGTGCATGTAAGCTGGTAGATCAAGGCGAAAAGCATTTTCACCAATCTTCTCAAGTATCCTAAAGGGTCCATACCTGATAGGCTTTAGCTTTTTACCTTCACCTTGCATCTTGTCCTTGTTGATATATAGCCAGACTTGGTCACCAACTTGAAAACTATGCTCCATCCGATGCTTGTCATGCCTAGCCTTGTACTTGGCTTGGCTCTTTTCCAGTTGTTCCTGTACTACCTGGTGGATCTCCTGGATCTGTTCAATGAACCTAGTTTCCTTGTCCACATCACTATGTCCATCAACCATGGTATCTTTACCAAAGACAAAATCCAAAGGAGACCTTGGTGTGAAACCAAAACAGGTCTCAAAAGGAGATCTCTGTGTAGAAGAGTGTTTTTCTCTGTTGTAAGCATGCTTCACATAACACAAGTGTTCATCCCAAAGCTTAGGATGTTTGCTGCAATATCCTCTTAGTAACTGGATCACTGTCCTGTTAACTGCTTCTGTCTGGCCATCAGTTTGTGGGTGAAAAGCTGTGCTTTTCTTCAGTTTGGTGTCCATAAGTTCCCACAGACTTGACCAAAATTTCCCCACAAATCGGGTGTCTCGATCAAATACAATGGAAGTGGGTAATCCAAAATGAACCCATACATGTTCAAAGAACAATTTTGCAGTCTGTTTAGCTGTAATCTGTTTATTACAGGGTATCAAAATACACATTTTGTTGAACCTATCGACAACAACATATAGATAATCATGACCTTTCCTAGATTTAGGCAGTCCCCCAACAAAATCCATGGAAACACTTTCCCAAGGGTGAGAAGGAACTGGAAATGGAGTGTACAAGACTAGTTTTTTATTACTTGGCTTGCTTTTAGCACTCATAGCACACCCTCTTACATATCTAGAAACTGTCTCATTCATTTTCGGCCAATAACAAAACCTTTGCAGTTGTGAAACTGTTTTACTTACCCCAAAGTGACCTGATATCAAAGAAGTGTGTGCTTCCCTAATTATCTTTATCCTCTCAGTTTGTGGAATGCAGAGTTTCCCACAATGATATAAGAGTTGGTCCTTCACATGATAGTCCAATTCTTCTACTCTTTTGCCTTGACTCAAAGTTGCATATACATCTTTAAAATCCACATCCTGAGCATATTGTTCAATGTAACTTTCATGTAGTACAAAATTATGCTTAAGTATGGTAGATGCATTTATAATGGGTCTAGATAACATGTTTGCAACCTTGTTATGTATGCCCTTTTTATACCTGATGACTAAATGAAACTATTGTAGAAAACCCATCCATTTGTAATGTCTTGATTGCTGCAACTTAGTTTGGGAGTGTAGATATTCAAGTGGTTGATGATCAATATGTATTACTGTTTCTTTGCCCATTAAGTAATGTTTCCACTTTTTCACACTCTGAACTAATGCATACAATTCATTATCATATGTAGGATAGTTAACTACTGCAGGATTAAAAGTCTCAGAATGATAACATATGGGTATACCATGCTGTGTCAACACTGCTCCCATGGCATAGTCACTGGCATCAGTTTGGATCTCAAATGGTCCTTGTAGGTCAGGCAGTGCTAGTATAGGTGCTGTACCAATCTTTTCTTTCAAGGTGTCGAAGGCTTTCTGATGTTTGCCTCCCCATTGAAACACCTTGTTCAATCCTGTTAAAGCATGTAAGGGAGCTGCAATTGAGGAAAAGTTAGAAATGAACTTCCTCCAATATTGTGCTGCTCCTAAGAAGCTTCTCACTTCTGTAGCATACTTGGGTTTAGGCCAGTTTACAATGACTGCCACTTTAGAGGGATCTATTTTCAGTTTACCTCCCCCTACTATTTTGACCAAGTAGTTTAGAGATGTTTTGCCAAATTCACATTTTGAGAGTTTAACATAATTTTTTTCTCTTTTCAAAACATCTAATGTCTGCTTAACATGCTTTAAATGTTCTTCCCATGTTTTACTAAAAATCAGAATGTCATCCAGGTACACAATAACAAAATCATCAAGAAAAGGTCTGAGTACATCATTCATTAATCTCATGAAAGTAGCAGGAGCATTGGTGAAGCCAAAAGGCATAACCAACCATTCATACAATCCCTGCTTTGTTTTGAAAGCAGTCTTCCATGCATCTTGCTCTGCAACCCTGACCTGATGGTATTCACTGTGCAAATCTAGCTTGGTGAAATACACAACTTTCTTTAATTGATCTAAAAGATCATCTATGCGAGGAAGGGGATAACGATTTTTGATTGTTATCTTATTCAGTGCTCGGTAGTCAATGCACATTCTCCACGAGCCATCTTTCTTTCTCACCAAAATGATTGGTGACCCACATGGTGATGTGCTAGGCCTGATGAACCCTTTCTTGAGCAAATCTTGCACCTGCTTCTTGATTTAAACATTCTCTAAAGCAGACAACCTGTACATTCCAATGTTAGGCAATGGAACATCTTGCTGCAAAATAATATCATGTACTATTCCCTTTTTTGGGTGGCAGACCTTTAGGTTCTTGAAATAAGACATCATACTCTGAAACAACCTTTTGTATATCAGCTTGTTGTTCAGCATTACATCCCTCAAATACATTGGTTTTATCAGGTTTCTTTTCCTTCACAACCATCAGTAAGAATTGTTTGCATGAATTTATCATTCTTTTCATCTGCCCTGAGTTTATGACAGTATAATTATTCTTGAGCTTATGACCTCTTACAAAGTATTTGATTCCATCTTTAACAAGTAGATACTTATTCTCAACTCTATAGAAAATAGTATTTCTATCATACAAGTAAGGGCTTCCTAAAAAAATTCCGCATATATCTAAAGGGATTATGTCTAACTCAACCTCATCTACAAATGCCGACCCAAAAGAAAACTTGAGTTTGCACTGTCTAGTCACTTGTAGCTGTGCTTTATCGTTCAACCATCCCAATGGGTATGGTTTCTTGTGAGGTGTAGTTGCTAATCCCAATTTCCTTACAATTGCTTCAGAAATTAGATTTACTTGTGAGCCAATATCAAACAAAGTATCAATCTTTTGATTTTTGGAAATAACTCGAATATGGAAAAGCTCATGTCTTTTTCTCTCATTTTCTTCATCAATAGCAGATTGAGCAGAATTACTAGTAGATGCTTTAGAATTCTTACCTTTTATACCTGTGGCTGTAATAGTTGTTTCATCTCCTGAGTCTAACCCCAAATCTTTCTGAATAGCTGCAGCAGTCTTCTTCTTCTTGCCCTCGGACTTCTTAGGTCTCAACTCTGGATGCAGAATCCAACAATGCTCATCATCATGCCCATCCTTTTTATAGTGAGTGCATGAAGCTCTGCTTTTCTGTGCAGTGTTAGCTTTCCTTGCTTTCCACTTCTGCTTGCTCTTTCTTGCAGTGGGTTGGGATGGTCACCCAACTTCTGGATTTCCATTCTTTGCTCTAGCTTCTATATGAGTAGCTTGTACAGATACCTCATCTATACTAGTGGGATTAAACATGAGGATGGTATGCCTCATGTCGCTGTGTAGACCAGCAATGTACTTGAAAAGAGTCTCTGGTGAGTCTAATGAGATACCCAACATCAATGCTCTCTTTCTAAATTCTTGAGTGTACCCTTGCACACTTTGCCCTTTCAATTGTCGAAGAGTTTGCCAACTCATCATGGCTTGTTGCATGCAGGCCAATGGATAGAACTGCTTTTTGATTGCAAAAACAAATTCACTCCAAACAGAGGTGGTCTTACCATGTCTTTTCATATCAGCTTGGGTTTTGCCTTCCCACCAAACCAAGGCAGTGCCTCCTAGGCGTAGGCTTGCCAGCTGAATCTTACTCTTGTCTGAGTCTATGTTATGTACTCTGCAATACACATCAATTTGTCTAATCCAATTGTCCAACTTTTCAACATTTAGCTCTCCATCATATATAGGCAAGTCAAATTTAACATCTAGCTTAATCAAAGATGCTTTCTTATTATGCACAGGGCTATTAGGAGGTGTGAGAAAGCTTTCCTCTTTCCCTTTTCCTTTGGAGTGGTCATGGAAGTGAGACTCATCTTCTTCTTTATCTTGTTTAGAACCTGATGAATCTTCAAACTTATGCTTTCTAAAGTCTCTATACATTTCTTCTACCATAGACTTTGTAGCTAGGAAACTCTCTATGAATTGAGGGTCTGGCCCCACAGAGCCTTCCTCTGACATTGTCTTCTGAGGATAGACTCTCCCAATATCAGGATTAGTTTCCATCAACTCTCCTTCTCCTAATCTGAGCTTTGATCTAGTGAGCATTCAACAACTAAACCAACACAAGCTTGTCTAACCTTACAGCCTAAAGCTCTGATACCACTTGATCTGATAATCACCCTATGAGTGACCTCAGTTAAATATTTATTGAATAAAGGTATTACAGACTCATGTACTGGTGTGTGTGTGTATATGTTATTTAAGCAACAGATTGATTAGATTGCAAATACACAGACACTTAAATGGAAAGACAACAGAGAAATACAGTAAGCAAATACAAGAACACAAGAAATTAATAAGGAGTTCACCCTATCCTTCAGGGCTACATCTTCGGTCCAACTCTCAGTGGTGGCCTTATTTTATTGTGTCTTAAGTAGAGAATTACAATGCAGGAGCTTAATGTGAGTGTCCTGAAACAGAAATTTACTTGGCAGGGTGGTTCTTGGATGCCCCAAGCCACTAGAGTACACAGACACTTTTCCTTACCATCTTTGTGACCTTCTGGTCTACAATGGAGAGAGCCCAATGTGTTGCTCAGTCTGGACAGATCCTTTCTGGGATGGATTGAATCTCTCAAGCTCTCGGATGCTCGATGCTACCTTTGGTCAACTCGGCCCTTTGTCTTCTGTTCTGCTTTTGCGTCACTGTCTTCTTCTCTCTGTGTTCCGTCCTCCTCTCGGGGTTCTGGTCTCTCTGTCTCTCTGTCTCCATCTGTCTTCTTCTCTCTGTTCATGGCTTTAAGGCCATTCATTCCCATGTTTGTTCAGTTCCTCTGTTGAATCGCCTTCTGCAGTTATGCTTGGAGTTCCCTATTCAGCGTCATCATCAAGCTCACAGGGAGTGGCCACATGTCCCCCTGTAAAGCGCCAGCCTGCTTCATCGGTTCAATTCTTCGGTTACGTTGTGGAATGAGTCTTCCTCCACTGTGGCAGTCAAATGGACCTCAAATCTTTACAAACTGCGGCTTAATCCCTCGTCGATTTCGCTTCCCCATCGGGCGCGATCTCAGCTGTCCGAGCTAGATCTCCCAAATCCAACACTGTCCGCTCATTTCGCGCGATTGACTTGCTCGACTGTTAGCGCGTGATGAGCGGAGGTTTTATCTCTCCTTCGCTCGCCACGCATCGATCGTTGAGTGGGATCGCTCCGCTTCCATCCAAAACTGCTTACCGTTCAAGGAGCCCCCATCAATACTGTCGGTTTCGGAGCGGGTCCCACCTTTACCTTTTAGCCCTTCTGCCTTTTTCCCTACGGTTCTCCGGCTGCCCACGTGATTGAGTGCTCGTGGCTTCCCCATTTCGAGCCTTTTCGCCCAACGATGCGTGATTAGCACATCAAAATCCACCTCCGTTTCCCGATTCGGGCCTCCCAGGGGCTAATTCGGCCTCCCACGCATTCTCCATAGGCCTCGGTCAGCGTGCTTTGATCGATGTCCTTGTCTTTCTACGCTGGCTATCACTGCCACTGGTTCAAGGGTGTTTTTTATCACTGTTTTGATTTCTTTGATGTTCGTCCTGACCTAATACAGTCATGGTTCCTTTGACAGTTCTTTGTGGATCCAGTTCGGATTAGATATGTGTGAGGAATGCAGAAAAATTGAATTATAGACACAACCGCTGCACAATATCAAAATTCGATTGTAAGGTTCTCAGTCACATGCATAGGCCTGTCTTCTAGCGACTGGAGACTTTCAGTTGCTCCCATGACCCATCATCCATGCGACTGAGGGAAAGGATGGTCAAAACCCAATAATTTCAACTTAAAATTGTCTCCAACTCCTTGGTGAGGATCTCTAAAATTTGTAAACCTTGTCCAAGACATGACAAGCCTCAAAACCATCTCTACAACCTCTTGTTGAGATCATACATGATGTAGTCATCATAAGTGTAGAAACTAACTCGTGAGTGAAGAAAACTGTATCCAATGGCATCAATCGTGAAGCTCAGTTATAGAAGGGAACTTGATACATCATAACGACCTCTACAACACCATTAGCCATCACCAGGAGCATCAAAGACATCTCAAGAGCAACACCACAAGCATCATATACATGGAGACCTAGTTGGACGACCAACCATCAAAGCCATCAAAGAACCTGCAACATAAACATTTTCCATAGCAACCATAGAAACCAATACCATCAAGCAATCAAGCATATGCATATCATCTTCAAGACAATCCCAAATTGACATCAATTCCAACCATCAATCACTACAACACTCATCAATCTTCACACACTACCATGTTGACTTCAATGCCAACCATCACCTAATCACAACATCAATGCGAACAAAAAAACCCCATTAAATAAACAAATCAATTCCACTCTATAAAAAATATATCACACCATCTCAGGGCAGGCAATGTGAGTACCATGGGCCAATCTCCTCGAGACAGAAACCAAGGCCAATGTGAGAAAGAATGCCCTGGACCATTTACCCCTAGTTAAATTAGCATGGCCCCATGGGTGAATGTATCATTCCCCTTAGTCAAATTAGAATGATCTCATGGGAGAATGTTTGCACAATGCTGCAAACTGCGAAAACATCAACAATAAATGAAAATCCCATTAATCCAATGTTATGGAAACCGAAGCAGTGATCGAACAGGAAAACTCTCTGAACTGGGAACCGATCAGAACTAGACCCAAAAATCGATGGACCAAAAACACAAAAAATATTAAAATTTTAAAGAAAAATATATATATTCATGTGCATCCAAATGAATCCAAACCATTTATACACAAATAAGAAAAAGTTCTCATTTATAATGCATGTAAGGGTGCACATAACTAAAATAACTCGAGTGTAATCCACTTTTGAACCAAAAATACATCAACAAACAAGCTCTAGATGGCCTCTAGCTTCCAAAAAAAATCATGCTACAACAAATACCTACATATCATCAAAATCATTGCCTATATTGGGATCTTTGTCATCAATATCAACATTTAAGCACTAAAATAAGATAAAAAATAATGTAGCATATCAAGTCAAGATTTTGTTTGAGTGATGGGTACCTTTTTAATAGGGTCATGATAAAGGGGTTCAACAACCAATGCCACTAAGTCAAGGTACACATAGGGCTTGATGCTCTTGATTAAATACTAGTTCCATATCCTCATACATAACAAAATCCAATGGAAACGTTGCAATCCACCTAATCCCGAAATTTGAAAAGCTGCTAAGTCTACTGGATTTTGAGTGAGATATAAAATTCTACTTTCTCCATATGAAATCCAATGAGGTTGGAACCACTCTCAAACATCCTGAGTCATTTCATGGCAATGTGGAGAATTTAAGTAAATTTTCCTTTATCTTTCATTTTCATCCTTTTACTTTAGGGATTTAACAATACCATGAATTGCATAACAAAACTAGGGCCATAGGCTCTACCCCATTCTTTTTTTTTACTTGTGTTCCTAACGTCTTTGGTCAAATTGTATGGAATTGTTCGATTCAATTCCATGACAAAACTGGCCGATTCGGTACTTTTGGTTCCATACCTCGAACAGGACCAGTGTGACCCCAAAATCAGTTGAACTTGCTAGTTCCACTGGTTCTAATCCAATTCTGATAACACTGCATTAATCCCATGATGGATAAAGATCCCAATCCAATTGAAGTGAAGTCATATTCAAATGTTATAGTACAAACGATGGAAATTCCATGTGAATGTTTAGTGATCAACCAAACAACATTAATATGTGAAAGAAAACATATACTCGAAGTAAATTAAGAAAATACCATAAGCATGATAAAGGAAGATAACGTGACTAAAAAATCTTATAGACATCTAAATCATAAGAGTAGATATATTAACCAATCAATGAATCAATATCTCTTAGGATGGAAACAAATAACTTATCTTCAAAGAAATATTGTTGCCAACACAATTAAGTCTCATGATAACAATTCATCTCAAGTATCAAATAACCGCAAGGTTCCACATAGGATTGAATTGCAATGGTTACATCATATTTCGGCTCATCAATTCTACCAAGCACTAAGAAGTTCATACCATCTAGTTTCATTGACCTTAACAATGTCAAAAGCCAAAGAATCAAGTGATGATATTACAAACAAAAATCAAAGACATAAAGCCTTTTCATCAATCTGCTTTGAGGACAAAGCATTTCCAAGGAAGAGGCAGTGCTATAAACAAAAGTAACATAAATATATAAATAGTAATAAAGAGACATGAAAGGACATGTCTCAATGAAAAGGCATGATTTATTATGAAAGAGGACTAAATCCATTTAGTATATATATGGACCTTTATTTGTAATTCTCATCAACATATTGTTTTTAATCATACAACTTATAGATTTACTATTCTTGTGGATATTTTTATATTCCACTTTTTGGATATTTAACTCATGAGTCAGTTTTGGCTATCACACACACACCACACCAATTCACCTTGTTACCAATCAATACATATAAGTATACAATCACAAGGTTCATTGTGACATCATCAATCTCATCATTTTTATCAATCATTTGTTATTGAGTACATCCTTATAATTGCAAAAATATACTTTTTCAATCAATAATAAATAAGAATTTGTTTACTACATTTGGTATTAGAGCTGAACTTGGATAGATCTATGGGTTAATCCCTAAAAAAACCAATAAATGTTGCGGGTTAAATTCCATACCCAACCACAAGTAAATTTTGTGCAGCCTGTGATCATTGTTCCATACAACTACTAAGCAAATTAACATGACTGTTAGTCATATGATTTCTACTCCATGCAAATTCATTAACAAAGTTGCCTTTACTATTGCACTTTCAATCCATACATCCAATTATCTTTGTCCATACTACCGCACACAATACCAATGCCACCACCATTCTATTTACCTGCTACCGCAATATTTTATTGTACAATCCATAAATGTGCAATCTGCCTACTTAATTCCATTAGTGTGGTTTCTCCTCAAGTCACACCCAAGGGTTAAATTTGACGGGTCTTCCTACACATCAAAGGATTTTTTTATGAAGGTTTTAATTTTAAATTGCCTTTCATATGATCTTTACTTTTACCCTATGTAATATTTTTCATATAAAAACATAATCAATGAAAATTGATCATGTTTTATTTTAGAAATGCACTCATAGGGAATTGGCTAACTATTAGATTTTTTGGCTTTTGTAGGCATTTTATTACTAGAATTCAGTGAGTAAAAAATTTCGAGATCTAAATTTTATGTTATTTGAGATGCATTTTTCAATACGTAAATGGATTTAACATCATCAACAACCCCCAAGGCACCCATATTTTAAAAATTTATTAGTTCAACACTCGGGTTCCAAGAATTTTGGCAAGATTTTAATTAGATTTGATTATGAAAACATCACTGGAAAATAGGTTAAAAAGTCTAATATTTAGCCTATTTCCATTCTTAATAATAAACATCATGTTAGTTCAAGCATTTCATCTAACTTCTGCAAATTATATTCATAATTTCCCTCACATGAAAATAGTGAATGTAGATATTGTTGCAACTAAATTATAAACAATAAAATTTAACTTAACAAAATTGAAATACACATACCATGTTTTCCATTTAAGTCACTTCAATTTCATTCCCACTAAAATAATAATATTTGTGAAATAAGTTTCAAAGAAAAAACATAATGTGCATGAACTATGCAAATGTTCAAAAAGTACATTCAATATCATCATGTAAACGAACTAAATTTTGGATGGCTTCACCAAAAGAGGTGATAATCAAAACACAACACCAATTCAAAAATAAACATAAAAGAAAAAAACTTTGAATATTTAAGATTCTTATTTCTTTATCATCTTTCTAGATGTCATATACCCTATCTCATTCCACCATCGATAAATCAAAGGCTAGTCAGGGACACTCGCATCAAGGCATCCAATGCAACTAACACTAATTTTGTTCTTCAGACAAACTTTATTATGTTTTGTCTTGAGAATCCTCTCTCACATGGGACTATACTTGCAGGAATAGAAAGTATTGCTTGCCATAAATTTGACATGTTAGGAAAATTTGTATGCAACCCTATAACAAGAAAATTCCTTCAAGTATCTTTCATGGATGATCCCTCATACTTAACACGAAAAGTGTCAACCAATGGATGTAACTCTTTCAAACAAGCTTCAAAATAAAATGTTGATTTCTTTTGTTCACTTTCACAATAAGGATGTTGTAAATGTTGAAAAATCAATTCAAGTCAGTGCTTTGAATTTCATTCTCTACCATGAATATAAATAATGGAAAGGGCTAAACAACCTTGCTGAGTTGAAAAATGAAAGATAAGGGAATCTTCTGTTCAAACTCTCTACAGTAACTTGAACATAATCTTTTGCAAGGTGTTTTCAACTCTCTATCGAACCTTCAATACAAAGTTTCCATGATTGATTTTATATATCAACACTATCGTTATATGCATGTGGAATTGCTACAAATTTAAATTCATGCCTATGAACAAGCCCCTCCTTATCACAAATCTCCAGAAAGCCAAATTTAGAGGCAACTAAAAATTTAGATAAATAACATTTGCCATCTGCAAATGTGTCACTTCTTAAAAGCTACCTTTTTGAAGTGTTTACAGTGACATCTATGGCTACCCTAAATAGGTGACATCAATGTGCTCTTCTTGGAATTTCGGGTTCAACTTGTTTAATTCACACATTATAAGTACAAGCATATGTAAACAAAATTGTATTGAAGCATAAGCACAACTAGTCTTTCAATGACTTGTCCCCTTGAAAGCCATCTAATTCCATGGATTTGAAGAGCTTGAAGAGTTTCAAGTTGCATAAGTCCCTGTAGTGCAATAAGTTGACTATTTATTTTTGTAGAATTTTTCACCCAAAGAATATACCTTATTTTCTAATTTCAAAACAACCAATAATCCAGGTATTTTTTTTTTAAGCATCTAATGCGGCTAAAGCTTCACGATGAGAAATGCAATGAACACCTACGAGATTAGGTACATATTTCTTCAAGAAAATAATAAAACCATTTTCATTACCAACCATTGAAGAAACAATGCCATCTGTGGAAACTCCTATCAATATTTCTTTTGAAAGGACCTTTGATTCCATTAAATGTTTGATTGCATCATAATCATAAGTTGTTTTCCCTCTTCCATCACAAACATTTATGAGCTTTAAAAACTATGAAATTAGAGGTCCCAATCCTTTTGAGTTTAAAAACATGGCATAAACCACACAATGTTTCTTTAAGCTACGATCTGTACTTTCATCCACCATTAATGAAAATGAAGGGCTATCTAGCATTTTTGAAATTTGTAGCTCTTCAAGATTTTGAGATATAGCAAAAATGAATTCTTTCACAGCCATGTGATTAGTAAATGACGTATAGTCCTTATTCTTTGACATATTTGGTGTTTGTAAAGACATTGTAAACAAGAAAAGAGATTGATATTCTGAAAGTGATAGATCTTATTGCACCATCCAATACACTAATTTCATACTAGTGATGACTCTTTCTTTGTTCCTATTGTCAATGTATGCAATGTGTTCTACAATAGGCTTTGCTTTCTTCTCATTTCCACACATCCACTTTGCTTGTGAAAGTTTATGGATGCTTGAACTAGCATGAATAACTATAGAATCATGTTGCAAGGTAGAGCAACCAGTGCCAATTCTCCATGGCCCCATTGCCTTATGTGTTTCACAATATATGCATTTCATAATTGTTTTTCCTTCATGCTTTTCCTCTCTCAACCACTTATAGTTAGTTTTCCGTTGCTCACAAAACTCTCTTCTTACTTTCATATCTTTTTTTTTTCCTTTTGGATGCTAGGTTCCCCCTTGAAATTGTTCATCACATTCTTCATTATGCCTCAAGATATATAAATCTTCATTCAAATCAAAATTACGATCCTCTTTATCAGACAATGAAACTTGGGATGTAGTAAACCATCCAAATTTCTTTTTGATAGAAAGTTGATTCACATTTTTTGAAGACATTTTTTGATACATAATAACTATATAATAAAAATATAATAATTAGATATATATGAATTTATATTCATTAATTAAAAACATATTAAAAATATAATCTTGCACGAACTTAATAAATTACCAAAAATTCTGTAGAAATTTTGAATAATAAACACATATTCAACAGAGATTATCCCGATTATACACTATTGCAGAATACGTGCATAATACATAACTCCTATACGTTGATCATCAATTTGCAGAAGCAAAAACAATAACATGCGCACATAGAAGCATCAATCACACATATCAGCACAGTATTTTCCCGGGGAAAGCATCTCGCTAAAAACCCCAACTATCTGTATATTATTGATTGAGAACATGTAACAATACATAGTACAATACTCCTCACAAGTATCCAGCACTATCTTCACCTGTTACACACAATACAGCTCAGATCTGATCTCCAAATCTCCTCCGTTGCTTGCTTGCCTCCACTGCACAATACCTGCTGAGAATGAATGAGAATGACTGAACCAAACTCGTTTTTACCTCAAGAGAATCACCCACACTGGGAATCACGTGAGCACAAGCTATATTTCTTGCTATTGGCCCCAACACTACGCAGTCTTCATTGGCATTACTCAATCCATGCATGTGCAAAATCTCATGCACAACTATAGTCACAACTGATAGCAATCTCAACCTCTAACACCTGTCTCCACTGAACTGTACATGCACTGAGTTAACTGATGTATTCTTCAGTTGCATTATGAGTTAATAATTAGTGAATTAATTAATAACTAATTCACACAACTCATCACTTAGTCTATTGATCAGTTAGACTAAATACAACTAGTTCAACTAAGTCAAACTGAATACAACTCCATTAACTACTCATCCAACTCCACAGAACTCAACCACATGAGTTCTAACTGATGTCTTGCATGCAATAGCTCAACTGACTCATAAAGAAAGCGTATTTCCTTCTGACAGCTGCATGTGCCACATCTGTAGCTCAAACTGAAGTGCTCCAAGAGGATAAGATAAAGTTTATAGTCTAAATATTATTATGAGACAATAATATTTGACTTTTCTATTTTTGACTAGCAGTCTAAAAATAGACTCTGATCACTCCTGCTGTGATCCAAAAATAGACTTTGCGCCATAATTTGCCTGCGGGCCCACTTAGTGAAGGCGACTCCTTTCCACTAAGCTCCATCATCTTGTTGCATTCTCAACAAGCATTTCTTGTTGCACACTTTTCAACAAATTCTATCATCAAGCAAAGGTGTCAATCTCATGGTTTTTTAAAATCTGCTTGAATTTCAAAATGGATTTACTTAATTCTTTAAATTTGATAAGTAAAAATCAAATTCCATCATAACTAAGAATGGGATCATAATTGGAGAGGGACTGGAGGGCCATGGGCCACAGACACTACTCTTGGAGTACCCAGATTACTATCCTAACAGTCAAAGAAAAATACTTTATGTCCTTCATTTTGGGAAGGAAATATAGAAATGATGGAGAAATACTCTTTTTCTTTGCAGATAGACATAGTAAATACACATTAGAGAGTTCTGCAAACCCTTTGGCTGACAAAGTAGAGGTAAATTCATCCACCACACTATTCACATTTTGGTATTATATTATTTCTATTATCACTTATCTTATTAAAAGGGTTTGAATATCTTAGACTAGGTTAAAATGGCCATCACATGTTTCAATTTCCGAATTTGTGTTTTTAATATTGTTATGGTTGTGAAGATTCATAGAGAAGTTGTGGAAGTAGCAATTTACAATCGATTTAATACCATATTAATACTCACTCTACTCTTTGATAGTTGATGAGTTCAATCAAAGGTGTAGGTACACATAAACAACAAGAGCTTTAAGGTAAAATAATCTACATTGAGAGAATTTTAAGTTCGCGTAGTAAATATTGTTGGTACTTCTCAAGTTTGCACTCAAATTTTCCAAAAAATACCCTACTGTTCTCCAAAATTTATCTTCAACATGATTTCTATGAGATTCTAAGAGAATTCTTGAATTTTTTTCAATCACTGAAGCTATTTGAAGGCGTAAAAAGCAAAAAATTTCAA
Organism: Pinus tabuliformis; assembly: GCA_031772625.1. Classification (NCBI taxonomy): domain Eukaryota; kingdom Viridiplantae; phylum Streptophyta; class Pinopsida; order Pinales; family Pinaceae; genus Pinus; species Pinus tabuliformis. The sequence continues at coordinate 128,854,177 of CM062820.1, read as the reverse complement.
AATCTATGAAGTACTTACGATTTTGAGATCAGATGGACGTGATGACAAATATTGGAGGCAAAAATTTATGTAAATGATCCAGATTTATGTTGGAATAAAATGAAATATAGATCTAAACAAAAACAAAGAGCTACAATGAGAAATAAGCTTCAATTCATTGATAACAAAAATACAAAAAATTGTTTACAGGTAAAATGGAAATAAACTAGTTCATGTGAGGGTATCTTATCTCCGAGAATAGGTGTGGCAGATACATGCCTTTTGAACTGTGTTACAATGAGTCTCGAAGGCCTATTTATTATTAAGAAACAATGGAAAACCCTAAACATCTAAAAACCTAACTCTAGGAGATGAAGCGCCAAAAGTTTGTGGGCCCTGTTGGGGTAAATTGGTACATCAACTTCCTAGGTCGTAACTTTAGCATGTGATCTCCATTTGATGCGTACGATACCTCGTTATAAATATCTATCCGATGAATACAAATTTCAACTACAAGCCCCTATTTATAGCTACAAGTTTGCCCGTTTAAAAAAAACAACGTCGTTTAGGGTCACAAAATGGTTCCGGAAGTTTAGGACCCGAAAACCTACCAAAAATAGTAAATTGTACTACAATTAAGGAAACCGAAAGAAACAATGGTGGGGGTCCAAGTGGAATAGGTGGGTGGCCACAAATATCCACCTGGATAAAAAAAAATAGAGCTCCAATGTCATATGTTGCCAATATTCCAGAGCTCCAACTGAGACATTGTTTAAATCCAAAATGGCTTCAGAGCAAACTAGAGTAAGATTTATTATTCCGAGCAATGAATATATTTTGTGTACAAATATCAAAGCGATTAATTAAAGGTGTTGCGGGCATATCCAAGTTTTGTTATTATTAATGTTCCACATTGACAAGATTATGAATTATGTTCAGTTGATGGATGATTTTATTTTATTTTATTTTTTTATTTTTTTTATATAAATTACATGGTTTACTTTCATAAATGAAATCCATTTATAAAAATACCAAAAATACCTTTATTGAAGTAACTTTAAAATACTATAAACACTTTCATATAAACACTTTCATAAATGAGATGACTGTAAAAATTATATTAATCATCTTAATGGATCAATTTTAAAATATAAAATAAAAATAATTCCCTGACACCACCAACGTCCATAAATGGCACATCACATTTTCATAAATGAGCCCACTTGAATGACGTTAAATTTAAAACAAGCCAACTCTTTCCATTTATATCAGTAATTATTACAAATGCTTTTCTTAGAATTCTGTTAAGTTTCTATATTATCACTGTTTTCTTCGCTAATATGCATTTATTGCATGATGGATTTCCTTCGGCACGAGCTTTAATATTGACGCTCGTTTACACATTTTTACCTTTTTTAGCTGTCAAATACAATTTATTCTAAAATATGCACGTTATTATTAACTTGTGAATAATTTAGAAAAGTGTCATAATGATGAGCATATAGGAAAATCACAAGTTTCAAATTACACACACACATACACACATATATATAGAGGCTAACAATCGAGCTATTAGAATTTAGAGTCCATTATTTGTTGAGAATTTAATAGGGCAATGTATATGTTAATTCTCTTAACTTGATAACTGTTTGTGTTACCTTTTTACTTGTTAGATGTGACCTTTATTATTCCAATGTGCAATACATCAAACAAATACCAAAACAGTAAGAACAATGACACAGTATATAGGTTGAAAGCCAGTGCCAAAACCCGTCCTCTTGAGGGGGAAAACCTGAAAATCTATTCTTATCTTTCAGATCTTTCAATTGACGAATACCGTGACCTAGACTCAGAAAAATACCCTCCAATATCAAGTTTTCCTCGGCCTCCAGCTGCAATATCTTCGACCTCCCAGTAAATCCGAAATTCTACTGCCTAACAACTGCTGCAACTGCTACTTCCTCTCTAAGAGACTTCGATCTCCCTCTAATTGCTCTTCTCTTGACTTCGCTTGCCTTGATATGGATCCTAGGGCTTGTAGGAAACCCTAAGAGGCCTTCGCTTGCCTTCTTTCTCTTGGTTCTTCCAAAATCGAACCTTAGACTTCTCAGTGCAGAAACTCTAACTTCGCATTCCCAGAAGAATGTAGAGAGACCCAAACACTTCGACTTTCCTTGTCCTTCTCTTCTTCGCACTTCCTTCTTCAACCTTCTGCTGCTCCCTTCTTCGCATGAGATATGAGTGAGAGAATGATCCAAATGGAGGATGAGTTCCTCTTATATATAGGCTTCTTCAAGGGTGGATGTTGCTCTTCATGTAGGCCGACTTGATCTTGGAGGCATTTTGACACTTTCAAGACAATAATTTTTTCTTTAAAATATACAATGTGCCCATAGGGTCTTCCATATATGAAAATGACTCTTATACCTAGGACAAACCCTAGAAGCACTCAATGGGTGCTTGACCTATAAAATAAAAGAACTTGAGCATGAAACCCATGCTTCAATAATAATAATAATTTCTTTTTCATTTTATATTTACAAGAATACATTTCATACTAATGAAGACCAAACCTAGTTACACATTTTTCAACACTCCCTCTTAACCAGGGAGGTATTCATTAGAAGTACATGGTCATTCTCAATCTAAAGAGATATCATAAGAAGAGTTGGATTGGTAACCCATCTGTCTAACATCATAATAACCAACATTGTCATATAGCAAGGCCTTGACTAACAACTCTATCTCTCCACATGGTCAGAGCACAATGTTGGCGAGACCAATGATGTATAGACACCATCATCATTGTCTCTCCAAGGTAGATACTCCACACGGGTGTTCACAGAGTATGACCTTCCAATGGAGTATTCTTATCTTGGGTAGATAATCCTCAAAGAATATTGGTCCACGACTACTCTTATTTTGAATTCCATACCACATTCTCAAAGAATATCGAATGCCAAATGGTTAACCAATCCTCCATTCTTTATTCCCAAGTGAAGACAAGAATGTTGTGTCTATCTCTCCCTCTCAATTAAGGAGGAAAAATCTACCAAACCAAGCTTGTCCCTTACGTATACAAGATTCTTTTTTGGAAGTGATTTTGTCAATATGTCAGATACCTGCTCATCAGTGGAGATATACTGTAGCTGCACCACACCATTTTGTACTAGCTCTCGTATATAGTGATACTTATTTTTGATATGCTTTGTCTTCCCATGAAACACTGTGTCCTCAGACAAACGAATACAACTGGTGTTATCACAATGTATTGTTGTGGGGTTCATTGGTCCTTCAAACAAGTCAGATAACAACTTCCTTAACCAAACTGCTTCCCTGCTGACTTCACATGCTGCAACATACTCAACTTCAACAGTAATTAATGCAACATTGTCTTGTTTTTTGCTTATCCATGAGACCATAGAGGATCCTAAGCTAAAACATCATCCCGTAGAGCTTCTCCCATTCTGTTCACTGCCTTCCCAGCCGAAATCTGTATAATCAGTTAGTTTAACACCGTTCCTTCTATCATACTTCAAGCAGTAGTTGATGATTCCTTGTAGATATCTCAGAATATGTTTTTCTGCTATCCAATGGTCATGCTTCGACTCCACTTGGAATTGACCAAGTACATTTACTGCAAAAACATATGTCTGGTCTAGTATTCACTAAGTACATTAGTGAGCCAATAAGTTCTCTGTATTTGGAGGGATCCATAGGGCTTGATTCATAACTTCTTAGTTTCTTCAAGTTAGTGATCACTATAGTGTCATTTGTTTACAGTGCATCATGTCGAACTTCTTCAATATCTCGATCACATGCTTTCCTTGACCTAAATAGAATTCATTAGGTTCTTGCTAAACTTCCAGTCTTAAATAGTAATGTATCAGCCAAAGGTCCTTCATGTCAAATTTTGCTTCCAATTGCTTCTTCAATTCGACCTTTTACACCTGTTAAGAGAAGATCATCTACATACAGAAGAATGATTATAAGTTCATTGTTCACAACCTTGATGTAGAGGTTTGAGTCAGCATAGCTTTTTGTGAAGCGTAATCTTTGTAGATATGCATCCATCCTAGCATACCACACCCTTGGTGCTTGCTTGAGGCCATATAGTGCCTTCTTCAATATGCAAACATAAGCCTTCCTGTCCTTTGCTTCAAATCCAAAGGGTTGTTATATATAGACTTCTTCATCTATTATGCCATTCAGAAATGCAGTCTTGAAATCCATTTGGTGGATGTTCCATCCCATTGATGCTGCCAAAGAGATTAATGATTGAATTGTAGTATATCTTGTTGTTGGAGAAAATGTTTCTTCATAGTCGATGCCTTTGAGTTTAGAGAAACCTCTGGCCACAAATATTTCTTTATATTTATCTATACTTCCATCGACTGCATGCTTGATCTTATAGATCCATTTGGAAGTAACCACAAACTTGTCTTTGGGCCTAGGTATGATCTCCCAGACTCCATTCTTCATTATAGATTGATATTCCTCATTCATGGCATCTTTCCATTCTCGATGTTTTATAGCCTCCTCAAATGTTGATGGTTCTGCTTCTATTAACTTCGTCATGTATGCAACATACCCAAAATATCTCTTGGGTCTTTTACTTTCTCTAAATGATCCTTGAGCTGCCCCATGACCTTCTGCATCAATTAGTGTAGACTTCAACCAGTTAGATCTTTTCCTTGTTTCCTTAATGACCATAGGTTGAATAGGTTCACTAGGTACTTCTTCCTCATGGTGAGATCCTTCTTCTTCCTTATCATATTCCTCCTCAAATATAGGAAGTTCTTCGTCATTAGAGTCTATAGAAAGTTCTTTTGATTTCTTGAATGCTATGCTTTCATCAAATACATCAAATATGACATCATGACTAATTTTAATGTGATCTCCATCTTTCATGTAGATTCTATAGGCTTTAGATGAGTTAATATATCTGACAAATGTACCTTTCACACCAGAAGGATCCAACTTATTTCTTTTGTCTTTAGGTATATGTATATACACAGGACACCCAAAGATTCGAAGATGACCTACAAATGGTTTCTTTCATGTGAACACTTCTTCTGGAGTCTTGTTGTCTAGAGATCTGTGAGGACATCGATTTTGCATGTAGATTGTTGAATTTGTTGCCTCACCCCACAAAAACTTTGGTAGATCTTGATTGTGTAACATTGCTTATAAACTTTCTTGAATGTATTAGTTCTTAATTTCTACAAATCCATTTTTTTGGGATTATATGGAACTATCAGCTTCTTCTTAATCCCAGATTCCTTATAGAATGTTATAATCTCTTTGGATGTATATTCTCCTCCATTATCATATCTTAGTATCTTGATTCTTCTTTATGTAAGGCTCTCCACTTCTGCTTTGAATTCTTGAAATTTAGTAAATACTTCATCCTTGGTTTTCATTAAGTAAACCCAAGTCTTTCTTGAATGATCATCTATGAATGTGACATAGCAAAGATGACTTCCAAGTGATTTGGGAGACCTATGGCCACATACATCAAAGTGAATAAGATCCAAGATTTATTTCGACCGTGAAGCATTGGTATTCTTTCCTATGCACATCCTTTATAGAAACCTTCATGATCCTCCTTTATATTTGGTATTCCATCTACTATGGAGTTTAGAGTTGGAAGAATGCTGAAATGTAAATGACTAAACCTTCAGTGCCAAAGTTCACATGGACTAATATCAGTGTGGACTAGGGCATGATTTAAGGGAGATATCAATTTGTAGAGCCTTCCTTCTCGGATGACAATTACTTTTGCTTGTTCTATGCTTGTGTCTTTAGCCCATACAACTACTTTTCCATCAATGAAAGCTACTCTATCTCCTTTATCTTCTAAGATTGAAATAGAAAGTAGATTTTTGTGCAAACCTGGAATGAATAGAATGTTGTTGAGGTGGATGTTGCTTCCATCTTCAAGTTTTATAGATGATGATCCAATGCCTTTCAATGGATATATTTTGTTGTCTCCAAGTTCAACAAAGTATGCAGATTTTTCTTTTGACAAGGTCTTCAATTGGTGGGAGTGACTAGTCATGTGTCTTGATGCACTGTTATCAATAACCTAGATATCTTCATTTTGGAATGTCCTAGAGAGAGCCGAGAAGAGTCCTTCATACTTTTATTTGAGTGATACCTTCTTTGAAGAGAATATGAGACTCCATACTTCTTTGATTCCTTTATTGAGATGGCTTTAAATCCTTTTGATGACCTTCTTCATTGTAGAGGAGATTTTCATGATGCCCTTAGAGAACCTTAGCTCTGAAACCATGTTGAGAATTCAATAAGGCAATGTATAAGCTAATTCTCTTAACTTGATAACTGTTTGTGTTACCTTTTTACTTATTAGCTTTGATATTTATTATTCCAATGTGCAATACATCAAACAACTACCAAAACAATAAGAATAATGACACAATATCTAGGTTGCAATCTAGGGCCAAAACCCCTCCTCTTGAGGGGAAAACCCGAAAATATTTTCTTATCTTTCAAATCTTTCAATTGGTGAATACCATGACCTGGACTCAGATAAATACCCTCCAAGATCAAGTCTTCCTCGGCCTCCAGCTGCAATATCTTCGACCTCCCAGTGAATTCGAAATTATGCTGCCCAACCACTGTTGCATCCTCTCTAGGAGACTTCGATCTCCCTCTAACTGCTCTTCCCTTGACTTCTCTTATGTCGATATGGATCCTAGGGCTAGTAGGAAACCCTAAGAGACCTTCAGTCGTCTTCTTGGTCTTCTTTCTTCCAAATTCGAACCTTAGAATTCCCAGTGCAGAAACCCTAATTTCACATTCCCAGAAGAATGTAGAGAGACCCAAACACTTCGCCTTTCCTTGTCCTTCTCTTCTTCTCACTTCCTTCTTTGAACTTCTGCTGCTCCCTTCTTCGCATGAGATATGAGTGAGAGAATGATCCAAATGGAAGATGAGTTCCTCTTATATATAGGCTTCTTCAAGAGTGGACATTGCTCTTCATGTAGGCCGACTTGATCTTGGAGATATTTTGACACTTTCAAGACAATATTTTTTTCTTTAAAATATACAATGTGCCCATAGGGTCTTCCATATATGATAATGACTCTTATACCTAAGACAAACCCTAGAAACGCTCAATGGGTGCTTGACCTATAAAACAAAAGAACTTGAGCATGAAACCCATGCTTCAATAATAATAATAATAATAATAATAATTTCTTTTTCATTTTATATTTACAAAAATACATTTCATACTAATGAAGACCGAACCTAGTTACACATTTTTCAACATTCTTCACATCTACGGCTTTGATGGGCCAATTAATACCCGCTAAAGATTTAATAGGAGAAAATCTAACCTTATGCACTGTAGCATGTGATTGTAAATTTGGCCTTCTTTCACATTAATATACACATAAAAGTGGTTGAGGCACCAGAGGCAATCCATCATGCAGTCAATAAGTATTAGTGAAGCAAACACAATGATATTATAGAAACTTAACAAAATTCTAAGAAAGGTATTGCTAATAATTGTTGACATAAATGGAAAGAGTTGGATTGTTTTAAATTTAATGTCATTCAAGTGGTCTCATTTATGAAAATGTGACATGCCATTTATGGACACGGGTGGTGTCAGGGAATTTTTATTTTTATTTGATGATTAATATAATTTTTACAGTGATCTCATTTTTATGAAAGTATTTATAGCGTTTTAAATCTACTTCAATAAACATATTTTTTTGTATTTTTATAAAGTGATTTCATTTATGAAAGTAAAACATGTAATTTATATAATATTTTTTTATAATTTTTCATCCATCAATTGAACATAATTCATAATCTTGTCCATGAAGAACATTAATAATAACAAAACTTGGATTTGTCTGCAATACCTTTAATTAATCACTTTGAGATTTGCCCCAACATATATTCGTTGCTGGGAATAATAAATATTGGTCTAGCTTGTTTATGAAGCCATTTTGGATTTAACCGATGTCTAAGTTGGAGCTTTGGAATATCGACAAAATATGACATTGGAGCTCTATTTTACTTAAAAAAAATAAAAAAATATTCCCACAAAAGTTGTCACCACGTCCATCTGATGTCAAAATTGCAAGCACTTCATAGCTTTTGAATAAACTTTCAGTGATTGCAGAAATTTCAGGAATTCTATGAGAAGCTCATAGAAATCATGTTTGAGTGCAAAATTGAGAAGTACCAACAATATTTACTACATGAACTTATAATTCTCTTAATTTAGATTATTTTACCTTAAAGCTCTGGGTGTGCATAGCGTGGTGCATGAACTTACCTTGCAGAACTCCCTAATGCGTATTTCTCCATCATTTCTATATTGCCTTCCCAAAATGAAGGGCATGAAGTGTTTTTCTTGCACTGTTACTATAGTAATCTGGATACTCTAGAACTCCCTAATGCGTATTTCTCCATCATTTCTATATTGCCTTCCCAAAATGAAGGGCATGAAGTGTTTTTCTTGCACTGTTACTATAGTAATCTGGATACTCTAAGAGTAGAGCATCTCGTGGCCCGTGGCCCTCTAGTCCCTTTCCAACTATAATCCCATTCTTAGTTATGATTGAATTTGATGGTCACTTATAAAAGTTAAAGAGAAAACCATGAGATTGACTCTGGTGCTTGATGATATAATTTTTTGGTAATTTTTTAAGTTCATGCATTTTTTTTAATTGATAAATTTAAATTTATTTATATATAGTTAATTTACTTTTATTATAAAGGTATTATAGGTAAAAAAATGTCTTTAAAAGAGGGAATCGAATTTCTATCAAAAAGTTCTTTGGATGGCTTACTACATCTCAAGTTTCATTGCCTAATAAAGAGGATCGTAATTTTGATATGAATGAAGATTTAGACATATTGGTGCATAATGAAGAATGTGATGAACAATTTCAGAGGGGAACCTAACAAACAGAAGAAAAATAAATCAGAGTAAGAAGAGAGTTTTGTGAGCAACAAAAAACTAAGTATAAGTGGTTGAGAGAGGCAAAGAATGAAGGAAAAAACAATTATGAAATGCATATATTGTGAAACACATAAGACAATGATGCCATGGGGAATTTGCTCTAGTTTCTCTACCTTGCAACATGATTCTATAGTTGTTCATGCTAGTTCAAGCTTCCATAAACTTTAACACGCAAGATGGATATATGGAAATGAAAATAAAGCCAAGCCTATTATATAACACATTGCATGCATTGATTATATGAACAAAGAAAGAGTCATCACTACTATGAAATTAGTGTATTGGATGGTACACGAGGATCTACCGCTTTCAAAATATGAAACTCTTTGCTTGTTTGTAATGTCTTTACAAACATCAAATATGCCAAATAATAAAGACTATACATCATATACAAATCACATGGATGCAAAAGAATTCCTTTTTGTTATATTCCAATATCTTGAAGAGCTACAAATTTAAAAAATGCTAGATAACCCTTCTTTCTTTGATGCTAGATGAAAGTATAGATCGTAGCTTAGAGAACATCTTGTGGTCTATGCCACATTTTTAAACTCAAAAGAATTGGGGCCTCCAATTTCAAAGTTTTTAAGGCTCATAAATGTTTGTGATGGAAGGGAGAAAACAACTTATGATGCAATCAAACATTTAATGGAATCAAGGGGCATTTCAAAAGAAAGATTGATAGGAGTTTCCACATATGGTGCTTCTTCAATGGTTGGTAATGAAAATGGTTTTATTACTTTATTGAAGAAAGATGTACCTAATCTTGTAGGTGTTGATTGCATTGCTCATCGTGAAGATTTAGCCATATCAAATGCTTCAAAAATAATACTTGAATTATTGTTTGTTGAGAAATTAACAAATAAGGTATATTCTTGGGTGCACAATTCTACGAAAAGAAATAGTCAACTTATTTCTCTACAAGAACTTATGCAACTTCAAACTCTTTAAATCCACGAGGTTAGACGAATTTTAAGGGGACAAGTCATTGAAAGATTTGTTATACCTATGCCTCTCATATTAACATTAATATTCAGTACAATTTTGTTTATATATGCTTGTTGATATAATGTGTGAATTAAACAAGTTGAACAAGAAATTCCAAGAAAAGTATGTTTATGTCACCTCTTTAGGGGAAACCATAGATGTCAATTTAAACCCTTTAAAAATGTGGTTTTTAAGAAGTGACACATTTGCAAATGACACAGATTATTTATCTAAATTTTTATATGCCTCTAAATTTGGTTTTCTAGAAATTTGTGATAAGTAGGGGCTTGTTCACAGACATGAATTACGACTTGTAGCAATTCCACATGCATATGGTGACTGTGTTGATATACATAAGCAATCATGGAAACCTTATATTGAAGGTTTAGTAGATAGTTGCAAACAACTTACAAAATATTATGTTCAAGCTCTTGTAGAGAGTTTGAATGAAAGATTCCCTGACCTTGCATTTTTCAACTTAGCAAGGTTGTTTGGCCCTTGCAATTATTTAGAGGATGTTCATGGCAGAGAATGAAATTCAAAGTGCTGGCTCGAATTTCTTTTTCAACACTTACAACATCCTTATTGTGAAAGTGAAGAAAATAAAACAACATTTTATTTTGAAGCTTCTTTGAAAGAGTTGCATCCATGAAAGATTCCTGGAGGATATTTTATGTTACAAGGTTGCACACAAATTTTCCTAACATGTCAAAGTTATGGTAGGTAATACTTACTATTCCTGCAAATACAATTGCATGTGAGAGAGGATTCTTAAGAAAAAACATATAAAAAAATGTTCGAAGAACAAAACTATCATTCGCTGCATTGGATACCTTGATGCAAGTGTCCCTAATTGGGCTTGATTCATTGATGGTGGAATGGGATATGGTGTATGACATCTGGAAATATACTAACGAAAGAAAAAAGAATCTCAAATATTTTAAGTTTTTGCTTTTATGTTTAAGTTTGTAATTGTGTTGTGTTTTGACAATTACCTCCTTTTGTGAAACTATCCAAATTTTAGTTCATTTACATGATGATATTCAATGTACTTTTTGAACATTTACATAGTTCATGCACATTATGTTTTTTGTTTGTAACTTATTTCACAATATTTTTCTTTTAATAGGATTGACATTGAAGTGACTTAAATGGAAAACATGGTATGTGTATTTAAATTTCCGTTAAGTTAAATTTTATTGTCTAATTTAGCTACAATAATATCTACATCCATTATTTTCATGTGAGAGAAATTATGAATATAATTTGCAGAAGTTAGATGAAATGCTTTAACTAACATGATTTTGATTATTATGAATGGAAAAATGCTAAATATTAGACTTTTTAACCTATTTTCCAGTGATGTTTTCGAATCAAATCTAATTAAAATCTGGCCAAAATTCTTGGAAACCTAATGTTTAGCTAACAACATTTTAAAATATGGGTGCCTTGGGGGTTATGACGATGTTGAATCCATTTACGTATTGGAAAATGCATTTAAGATAACACAAAATTGAGATCTTGACAATTTTTACTTGCCAAAATCTACTAATAAAATATCGAGAAAAGCCAAAAAGTCTAATAGTTAGCGAATTACTTACGAATGCATTTCTAGAATAAAAAATGATGAATTTTCATTGATTATGTTTTTATATGAAAAATATTACTCACAGTAAAAGTAAATATTAAAATTCATGTGAAGGGAAGTTTAAAAATAAAATCATCATAAAAAAATTCCCTAATGGGTAGGGGGACCTGTCAAATTTAACCCTTGACTACATGATGGATTGCTTTGGCACCTCAACCACCTTTTCTATGTATGTTAATTGGAAAAAAGGCCAAACTTATAATCATAGACTACAATGCACAAGATTAGATTTTCTCTTGTCAAACCTTAAATTGGCCCATCAAAACCGTAGATGTGAAGAATGGACTTCAAATTCTAATAGTTCTTCAGCGAACACACACATATAAAATTCGAAACTTGTGATTTTCCTATATGCTCGTCATTATGACACTTTTATAAATTATTCACAAGTTAACAATGACATGCATATTTTAGAATAAACTGTATTTAATGGCTAAAAAGGAAAAAAAATGTGTAAGTTTATTTTACATAATGCATATAAATTTATTATACATAATGCATATAAGTTTGAATATATGATTAATTGGATCTTTTTTCAAAAGCATTATGTATAAAATAAAATTAAAGTAGACCCCAGAAAGAAGCCACTAATACAGTGGATAATAATGATGAAGCACATGTAAATGTTCATTGTTATAAAGATGTTATAAAGATGAAAAGCACCTCACAAATAATGGATAGAAGTGGATGGACAACAAGAGATAAGAAAAAATTGACGAATTAATAGGAAATGGGGACGAATTTAACTAGTGAATTGAATATCTCAATGATTGGGTAGAATTAATAAGGAAGGGAAATAATTGTTGTATATATAATAGGACATGGATTACAAGACATCTATGTGAAGACAAGTCACTACACTATTGGAACATAATGGATGAAAATGGAGGAGGAAAGTCAAACCTGGTGAATGGAATTACTATCAAGATTTTTCAATGTTCAAGAAGGGAAAAGTGTCAAGGATGACTAATGAGCATAGAGGAGTTGATCAATTTAATAACTAAAAGATGAGATGAGTCAACAATAAAACCCAAACTTACAAAAATATGCCAGTGAGTCCAAACTCATCAATCACATATCATGAAAAAGGTTAAAGTAAAACAAGTCAACGCAATAAATTTAAAATCTAAAAACTAACCATTGATAATGAATCCCTACCAAAAATATCATTCACTTCAATCTCATGCACCCAACAAAATAGAAATGAAGATGACATAGCTTAGGAAGTCATTATTAGTGAAAAGAACCAAATACAACAATTGACTGCAAAATATATTTAGCCTCATCTTAGGGAAATTGATAAGACCTGTGTACTGACAAAAGATGAAAGATAACATCCAATTCCACCTATAATCATGATGAGGAAATCACAACCTAACACATTAGGGCTCAAGCGAATCATCAAATATAAACAGTGGTACTCAACAAAGTTACCAATCAAATGAGAATTGTAACTTGAAAACAAGAACTCTAGCCCAAAAAACCCCATTTTTTTGTGCAAAAAACATGAAAAAACAATTCGAAAACAAAAAATGTCGATGTTGCATCAACATTTTTTTGGGTTAAAATTTCAATTATTTTTTAGCCACGACAATAAAAACCAATTTTTTTGCACAATAAACATGAAAAAACCCCCTGAAAATAAAAAGTGTTGATGCTGCATCAACACCATTTTTTTGAGTTAAAATTCTAAGTTTTTTAACAATGACATTAAAAACGAAAATTTCCATAAAATAAACATGAAAAAACACCCTAAAATAAAAAAGTGCTGATGTTGCATCATCGCTTTTTGTTGTTGTTAAAATTCCGTCTTTTAGCAATGGCATTAAAAAAAATATGATGGCTCTAGAAAACCTTAAAATTCCAAATTTTTTTAATAATATCATTAAATATAAAATATCACAAGTTCAAAAAACCTAAAATTTCCAACAATTTTCAACCATTGTGTTAAAGATAAAATTTTGACATGCTTCAACCATGGCATTAAAATATCACGACTTTGAAAAACCTTAAAATTTCAACCTTTTTCAGCTATAGAATTAAAACCAAATACCTTGAATAAAAAACTCTTAAAAATGAATATCTAAATCAAAGATTCATTATACCATAAGTAATTTCTTTTTTAAATGCTAAAAGTATAACTCTCTTAAAATCTTAGCCTAAGACTCCCCGATTAGAGTGAGTGAAGGAAGGAGGTGGGGTTTGCATCATCGCCATGCAATTAATCATAGTACACCAAGGGTGGTGGCGTGGCCACAACCATGCATAATCAAGTGTGCGAGGAACGATAGGGAAATTAAAACATAGTGGGATAAAGGCCCTAGGGTATTTGGAATTTGGTCGGCTTGAACTTGTTGCAGTAGGAAAACTCGTTGGTCTCATAGGCTCTCAGTGGTACCTCTCCAAGGAAGCTCTTGGTAGGGGAAGTAACACTCCAGCTCTGGCAGCAGTTGTGGAGTCACCGCCTTTCCTTCCGAGTCCTTTTCTGTATGTGAAAATCGATCACCCCATGAGCCCATTGTTTATTTCTTATTCTATGTTCTGTGCATCGTTGAGTTTGGTTGGTCTGGTCTCTTCTTTGTGGAATTATGCTCCTTATGTCCCCTTGATGAAGGGAGGGTTCGAACCTCACCCTCCTAGCTACATATTGAAAGTAGGGAGCCCCTAGGACCGTAAACCCCTGGCGAAAGTTAGTAATTCCACCAACCTCGAACCCTAGGTCACAAAGGAAGTGGACATACCCCATCTTTCAATTGATGGCCAATTAGATTCTTCTACTGATATTTCTAGATTTATTGTTTTTAATCATGCAACATTAAACACAATTGTCAATATTAAAATTTAATCATTAAATTCATTTGAATCTTGAAATTAACAAAAATTAATTAATTATGCAGAAACTAATTAGTTAGTTTATAATCATTAATAATATTAGGTTATAATTAATATTTAGTTTTAATCATTCAATTAAAAACTAAAAATACAATTGTCAAATAATTTAATAATCTTTATAAGAAATCTAAAACTGAAAATCATTAACAAAATTAATAATTAAAACTAAATATGAATCATATCATTATCAAACCTGTCGGCTCCATTCATTCCCATCCCAACCCTCTCCTTTGTTTATTAATCCTATTTAGTTTTGAATTATTCACTCAAGTGATCCTGATGATGAACCACATAGGTTGGTTCAAAACGCCGATTCCAAAAAACATGAATGAGATGTCTCCGGAAGATATCACCACACAAAATATAGATCGTGGAAGCCTCAAATCTATAAGTGGGCTCTTGTTAGGGGAAAGTTTCCTTCGAATATGGTTTAATGGATGTTTCTATCATATTTATGCTCCTGTAGCCTATGCAGGTGCCTTAATTTATCTGAAGTGTGAACACGTCCTATTCGGACAAAATTTAGGTCATTTCTCTGTAGTGGATAAAACGATTATAAAAATTCAGATACTTGCATTCAGGGTTTATCTTAATTTACTGTGCAGTATGGCTCGCTCGGCAACGTGTCAGGGTCACACTACTCCTGCGGGTAAGGGGAGAGGTTGAGGTCAAGGCTGTGGGGGTGTGAGAATGCATGCTCCAACAAATCATGTGCTTAAGACTGGGTCTTGGTCCTCCTCGTTTGCAGCCAGAGCATACAAAACAATGACCCACCTACTAGCCCACCAAACAGTTGAGGAATGGGAAGCTGACATTGTAAATCACAACACTATCAATGATCATAAAATTTTAAGGGAATTGGAGACTTAGTTCTAGACCCAGGCCACACTCGTGGTTGCCGTTCTCAGTACTAGCTATCTCTTTTTACATATTGGATTGTGAAAACCCTTCTTGTGAAGGTTTTGATGACGAGGACTACAAGCTCTATAGGTCCTATAGAAGAAATTCAAGCTATCCATGAGAAATTCCAACTCATCCAGCACCAGATCCAACAACAAAATGCTCGTCTAGCCCGCATTAAAAAGCATACTCCTTGCTTGCCTCAGACGGAGCTACCAAGTTCTAGTGCGAAAGACCCAACACCTATAGAAGCTTCAGATGATTAATTTATTTCTTGTTGAATATGATGTTTTGGTCGCTCAAGTTTAGTACTATTTAGATGTATAGAAAATAATTTTCGCTTATTTGGTATAGATTACTAGTCAATAGGGGTTATAAAGTCTGTTAGGTTATTCTTGCATTGTTTGACAATTTCAAACTATTTAGATTTTGGTTAGCTTATAACGCAGCTAGATGGTCAAAGGACTTGGTTTCCCTATGGGCAGCTTGAGACAATCTAGCGTTGGATGTCGATTATGTTTCTCCTGCTTACCATTGAAAAGTAATGGAAAGGTTCTGCTAAGCTTAAAAAAAAAATCTTAGCCTAAGACAACTTGACACATTGCAACAAAAATTTAAAAATCAAACATCAAATTGACACGTAGTAGCCGTAAACTTGATCCATTGCCATGAAAAATTAAAAATCAACCATGAATTGACACATGGTGGTAGTGGACTTGATGTATTGTAATAAAAACTTTAAAATCAAAATCAAATTGACAAATAGTGGGGTTAAGTTGCTAGTCAAGCATTGACACAACCTCTACAGGTAAAAAGAAAGAGAAAAAATAAATAAATAAAAAGAGGAAAAAAAATATAAATTTAAAAGATTAAAAAAAAGTTATAAAAAAAAAAAATAAAAACCCAAAAATATTACATAAATTTGTGAAAGAAAAAAAAGAAAAAATCAATCATAAAAAATTATACAAAAAAAAAAATTCAAGCAAAAAAAATGTAAAAAAAAAGAAGAGAAAAATTCAAACAAAACAAATAAAAAATAAAAAACAAAAAAAGCTTGCTAAAAACATAAATTTTTAAAAATTAGAAATTTAGCCAAAAAATAAATAAATAAAAAAATAAAATAAAACGACGGGACAATAACATTACGGCAAACCTCGTAATGTGGGATTAAAAAAATTTCATCTTTGAAACTTTAGTCACTCCTGTTATCTTATATAGATGTGAGGTCTGGGGTTGCAGCATCTCTAGAGAACCCGAGAGAAAGATTGAGCAAATCTAGAAGCGTTTTATAATGTATAGCCTGAAAATTAAAAACAATACACCCTATCTTAGTCTCCTTATAGAAGTAGGTCTTTCCCCTATTGAGAGCCTAGCTATGACTAGGCTTCTGGTGTACAAGCACAAACTCAATAACATAGGAGATCATAGACTTCCTAAGCTAGCTTTAAATTCTAGCGAAAGCCACCTAAGGCTCAAGCGGGGGTGGTATAAAGACATCAGGGCCTGGTTAAACCATTGGGAGATCAACGAGAATGATGCATTGCAAACCATTAATAACATTAAAAATATTGTTACTTCTAAGTTCAAAGAAAAAATGTGGTGTGAGAAAGATTTAACAGCGAAAAGAAAATTAAGTTATTATAAGAAGGCATTAACCCCACCCGAGAAGATCAAAGTATCTCTTTGTTTTAACTAGCTCAAAGAAGAAAATTAATATAACGAAGATTAGAACGAACTCTCATGAGCTTCATAGTGAAACAGGTCGTTGGGCAGTTCCTAAAACACCATGGATGGAAAGGATCTGCCATCTCTATGAGAATAGGAACATCAAGGATGAAAACCGCTTTCTCTTAGAGTGCCCAGTGTACAACCACTTTAGATCTCTGTTTCATAATCTCTGTCGCAATACTGACCTTCCTAGACTTTTACGATGTCAAAATTATAGTGAGTTCGGGAGGCTTCTCTTCAAGCTTTTTGAGCATAGGAATAAAATATTAAATCAAACTAAATAATTTGTTTCTTTAGGTCCGATAGACCAAAGTTTGGTCTCAGTGGACGTTAACCACCACCACCACCACCATCATCATCATATATATATATATATATATATTAAATTAAAAAATACAAATAAAAATATTATATATTTTACAAAACAAAAAAAACATTAAAAGACATTTTAAAAAATCATTAAAAAACATTTTTAAAATGCAAAAAAATAATAATAAAAAATAAAATTTTGTGAGGGCTGCCTTGCCCGACGCCAAAAGGTTGTGGGCCGTTTGAGAATCGCTCAAGCCCCACAGTGAGTGTTGGTCGATTTTGAAAATCAAACAATTGCCTCACCCGACGCTAAAGGGTCGCGATAAAAAGGCAGCTGGGGTGGCGCTAACCCTAGCCGCCCTTGCCTGCGGCCCTTTGGCACCACCAAACAATTTTTTTTTTTTTAATGATCTGTTTTAATAATTTTTTATTTTTTGTATTTTTATATTTTTAATTTTAATATATTTTTAGATTTTTTTTAATATATATTTTTACATTTATTTATTTATTTTTAATTTGGTTTGTAAATTATATATATATATATATATATATATATAGTTATTTGATTTAAAATTATTTTTAATATTTTAGTAATGTTTTAATTGTTTTTTTTTTTTTTTTTTTTTAAGTTTGTTGTTGTTGTTTTTGTTTTTTTTCAAGCTTTGATTTCCTATTCTCTCTTCTTATTTTTTAAAATAAATTTTGATTTAATTAGTTTATAATGTTTTGTTATTTATTTATTTATTTTTCTTTTCACTAATTTTTGTTTTAAGTGATTTGATTTTTTTTGTTGCTATATTTTTTTAAGCAAATTATTTTTATTTTGTTAAATCTTTTTTAAAATCATTATTTATGGAAATAAAAACTTCAATGTTATCATCTTTCCACATAAAATTTAGGAAAATTTTATAAAATTTGATATTTTTTCAAAAATTTTCCATAAAAATCCTTTATTAAACATGTCATTTTAGAAAAAAAAGTCCCAAAATGCATATTTTTTTAATTATTATTTTTTGTTTGTCAAGCGGTCAGTGTTCATCAAAAATTACATCAAGCTTGACCTATGACTTAAAAAATCATGACCCAGGGGCATCTAAGCCATCAAAATCCCCTGAGGATCGCACCTGGCCTTGACTAGACCAATATGCCAAAGAGTTCTCCAAGTTGGTCTAAGAAAATTAAATTAAAAAAAATATTTTTGGGACACCAAGTGTGCCCAGGAATATAAGTTGGCCCAGGTCATGAAAGGGTGTGTCCCTTTGGTTAATCACACCCATTCGACTTGTATATATAGATCATGTGACATTTTATTTTTACTACCATGCAAGAACAAGTCTTCTTGAATAGAAAAGGAAGGAAGCCACAACAAAGGATAAAGTCTGTGGAGAGTCAGGGAAGAGTAGCAAGGAGACGCAGCCAGCAAGCAAGAAGACCGAGTTTCTATGGTTGAAAGGAGGACCGAGGCAGCTTTTTGGAGGGTTGACCAAAGGTGATAGGTAGTCACAAGCTGTAAGGGCCACATGGTTGAAAAATTAAAAGTTTCGCCAACGTTGATTTGATATTTGACTTGGATTATGGACATGAATTTCTAGACAAAATTGTTGATTTTGTAAACACTACTGAAGAATAATTTCTCCTAAAGAAAAGTTGTTGGGTTTTCTCCCAATCTTGGGTTTCCCAAGGGTAAAAATATTGTCTCTATTGTGAATGGTTGTCTTTTTATGATCTTTACTATTTTCGCTGATGTTGATATTTTCTTAAGTGTAATTGGCTAATTGCTCAATGACATCAGTGGCATCAGAATATTGTGTGTAAATAATTAGGTAGTAATTATCTAGCAGAAAATAACATTCTATTGTGCTCTTGTAGAAAAATCAACAAACTCGAACTCCTAAAGCACTAGCACAAATCTCTCCTTCCATGGGCTAAAGTTTTCAGCCCCACTCAACATATCTTCCACCCTCAACTCAATTGCCACGACTTCAACAAGCCAACACAAATTTGTCCAAAGGGTAAACACAACTCCCTCTCAACCACGCAACCCTGCTTAAATTGTTGTTTGGTCCCACAAAACCCTGTTTAAACTATTGTTTGGTCACTGTTTCTCAGCAAGGCTGCTCACCACTGCTGTGATACCATGTAGAAATTTGCACTGTAAATCCCTCTTGGTTTCAATTTTGGTTTTCACATCAAGTTTAATGCCCTTCCCCTCATTGTTAGCATTTGATATAAACTTGAGTATAAATCTAAAAAATCACACAAAGATTCATGATATTTGGACACAAAAAATTTGGTCAAGCTGACCCTGGAAAAACCTTGAAGGGAAAACTAGTGAGGAAGAGAGATTTTTTTTTATTAAGAGAATTTTATTACAACATTACGTAACAACAAAACAATCAAATTATCTCTTTGATTTCTAGAACTCCTTGGGAAATGTGTTGTAACTGTTCCTAAACAACTACTTAATTTATGTGCACTTACAACCTTGAAATTCGTCCCTAGCAACACTTCAAATTTATGATCAGACAGTCTTGAAATTCATTCTTGAATTTACCTTGAAATCCATGCTAATAGACCTCAAAAATTCTCCTTAGGATGCCTTGAAATATACACTCATGCAGCCTTGATTTCCACGCCTAGTTTTCTCAGAAACATGTTGTTGTCTGACAACAATTAATGCAGTCTGATGATCCCTATAACTCGACCCTTGTATGCCTTGAAAAATTCGCCCTGACACCCTGCAATAAATGCAAACATACTCCTTGATTTTTGTGCATGTTCCTTTCCTAGAAGATCATGCCTATAGTTGCCCATTTGTTTTTCTCCTACTATACTCTCCTGTTGGTACTTTGTACACTCGACCTCCTTCTTCTCTTCTCCTCTCCTTCTCCAATCTCACACATGAAGAATGACTCTCTCAAGGTGCCTTTTCTCCTTTTATGTTAACAAAATGAAGATAAAAACCTATCCCTAGGATCAAGGGTTGCAATTAGATCTTAGCCTCTTTTGATCAATGATGGAGATCTAATCTCACATTAACCCCCTCAAGTCCCGCTTTTCATTAAATGACCCTCCCAGTAACTTTAATAACATAAAAGGTACCATGTACTTTATGACACATAAAGTAAATTTAAAACATAAAATCAATTTAATAATATAGAGGGATCCACCAAATTTGCATCTGAGTTAGAGACACTCAGCGTCCTCAAATTGGTCACCATGGGAGTGGCCATGGTCTTGTAGTCCATCATCCCAAATCTTTAAAGGATCTAAATAGTATACTTCCCTTGATGAAGGAAGTAATGCATCAAACCTAAATCCTTCATCTTGAACTCAGAGGTGACCTCCCTATGACATTGAAGCAAGGCTTCCTAATGATCTGAATCGGATCCACAAAAGACTATCAAGAACCTTGACTGTATCGAGTTGAACAAATCTTTGAAAATTCCAAAACAGTGATAAAAAACGCCTTGAACCAGTGGCAATGGCCGCCAACGTAGAACGACGAGGACCTCGGTCAAAGCGCGCTGACCGAGGCCCATGGAGACTGCGCAGGAGGTCAAAGCAGCCCCTGGGAGCCCCAGATCGGGAAAAGGAGGCAATTTTGATGCGCGATTTAATCGCGCATCGCTGGGCAAATAGGGCTAAAGTGGAAAATCCTTAAGCACTCGGTCGCGTTGGGAGCCGGAGAACCGCAGGCGGAGAAACAAAAAGCGCTAAAGGACAAAGGTGGGACCCGCGCTCTGGAAAACCGGCAGTATTGATCGGGGCGCCCTTGAATGGTAAGGGGTTTTGGAAGAGAGCGGAGTGATCCCACTCAGCGATCGACGCGTGGCAGCGGAGGTGAGAGAAAAACCGCCGTGATCGCGCGCTATCGGTCGAGCAAGTCAACTGCGCTCGACGTGCGTATGACGTTGGATCTGGAGGAGCCCAGATCGGATGGCTGAGATTGCGCCCGATGGAGGAAGCGGAATCGACAGGGGATTAAGCCGTGTTCTAAAGGGATTTGGAGTCCGTTTGACCGCCACGGTGGAGAAAGAACGCATACCCAGCGTAATGGAAGAAACAAACCGACGAAGCATGCTGGCACCAGTTAGATGGAGACACGTGGCCACTTCCCGAGCGTTCATGCTGACACCGAACATGGAACTCCAAGCGCAGCTGTAGAAGGCGAATCGACGCAGGCGGGAGAGGAACCGAATAGGCATAGGGATCGAATGGCTAAAGCTATGAATAGAGACAGTCGGGAGAAGAAGAAAACAAAAGGGAGAAGAGTTAATTGGAAACCCGAATTGAGAGGAGTCCAAGCAACTAAGAGAGACAGTGAACACAGAGAGCAGTAAAGCCAAGTAGAGGAGACAAAGGGTCGAGCTAACCATAGGCAGCATCGAGCACCAGAGAGCTTGAAGATTCAAGCCTTCCCATAGAGGAATCTGTCCGGATCGAGCATCACAGTTGGCTCTTTCCACTGTAGACCAAGGGTCACAGAGCTGGTAGGAAGAACAAGAGTCTGTGTACTTCGAGTGGCTTGGGGAATCCAAGAACCACCCTGCCAAGCAAACCTACTTCAGGAGAACTCGCATTGAGTCCCTGTAATTTGTAATTCTATGCCTAAAGACACAATAAAACAAGGCCACCACTGAGAGCTGGACCGGAGATGTAGCCCTCGAGAATAGGGTGAACTCCTTATTAAAAATTCTTGTGTCTTTGTGTTGCTTACTGTGTTTCTCTACTGTCTTTCCACTTATTTTCTGTGTATTGGCAATCTGATCGATCCGTTGTTTCAATAACACAGAACACACACACCAGCACATGAGTCTGTAATACCTTCTGTTTAATAAATTTTCAAACTGAGGTCACTCATAGGGTGATTATTAGATCAAGTGGTATCAGATCTCTAGGCCGTAAGGTTAGACAAGCTTGTGTTGGTTTAGCTGTGAATGCTCACTAGATCAAAGCTCAAATTAGGAGAAGGAGAGTTGGTGGAAACTAATCCTGAAATTGGGAGAGTGTATTCTCGAAAGACAATGTAAAAGGAAGGTTCTATAGGGCCAGACCCTCAATTCATAGAGAGTTTCATAGCTATAAAGTCTATGGTAGAGGAAATGTATAGAGACTTTAGAGAGCATAGGGATGAAAATTCATTAGGTTCTAAACAAGATAAAGAAGAAGATGATTCTCATTCCCATGACCACTCCAAAGGAAAGGGGAAAGAGGAAAGCTTTCTCACACCTCCTAATAGCCCTGTGCATAATAAGAATCCATCTTTGATTAAGTTATATGTTAAATTTTATTTGCCTATATATGATGGAGAGCTAAATGCTGAAAAGTTGGACAATTGGATTAGACAAATTGATGTGGATTGCAGAGTACAGAACATAGACTCGGACAAGAGTAAGATTCTGCTGGCAAGCCTACGCCTAGGAGGCACTGCCTTGGTTTGGTGGGAAGGTAGAACCCAAGCTGATATGAAAAGACATGGTAAGACCATCTCTGTCTGGAGTGAATTTGTTGCTGCAATAAAAAAGCAGTTCTATCCATTGGCCTACATGCACCAAGCCATGATGAGTTGACAAACGCTTCACCAATTGAAAGGGAAAAGTGTACAAGGGTATACTCAAGAGTTCAGAAAAAGAGCATTGATGTTGGGTATCTCATTAGACTCACCAGAGACTCTTTTGAAGTACATTGTTGGTATACATAGCCACATGAGGCATACCATCCTCATGTTTAATCCCGCTAGTATAGATGAGGTATCTGTACAAGCTACTCATCTAGAAGCTAGAGGAAAGAATGGAAATCCAGAAGTTGGGGGACCATCCCAACCCACTGTAAGCAAGAGCAAGGAGAAAAGGAAGCAGAAGTGGAAATCAAGGAAGGCTAACACTGCACAAAAAGGCAAAGCTTCATGCACTCACTGTAAAAGGAGGGGCATGATGATGAGCATTGTTGGATTCTGCATCCAGAGATGAGACCTAAGAAGTTTGAGGGCAAGAAGAAGAAGATTGCAGCAGCTATTCAGAAAGATTTGGGGTCAGACTCGGGAGATGAAACAATCATTGCAACCACAGGTATAAAAGGTAAGAATTCTGAAGCATCTACTATTAATTCTACTCAATCTGTTATTGATGAAGAACATGAGAGAAAAAGACATGAGGTTTTCCATATTCAAGTTATTTCCAAAAATCAAAAGATTGATACTTTGTTTGATAGTGGCTCACAAGTAAATCTGATTTCTGAAGCAATTGTAAAGAAATTGGGATTAGTAACTACACCTCATAAGAAGCCATACCCGTTAGGATGGTTGAATAATAAAGCACAACTACAAGTGACTAGATAGTGCAAACTCAAGTTTTCTTTTGGGTCAACATTTGTAGATGAGGTTGAGTTAGATGTAATTCCTTTAGATATACGTGGAATTGTTTTAGGAAGTCCCTACTTGTATGATAGAAAAGCTATTTTATATATAGCCGAGAACAAGTATCTACTTGTTAAAGATGGAATCAAATACTTTGTAAGGGCTCATAAGCTCAAGAATAATTATACTCTCATAAACTCAGGACAGATGAAAAGAATGATAAATTCATGCAAACAGTTCTTACTAATGGTTGTAAAGGAAAATAAATCTGATAAAACCAATGTATTTGGGGGTTGTAATGCTGATCAGCAAGCTGATATAGAAAAGATTGTTTCAGAGTAAGATGTCTTATTTCAAGAACCACAAGGTCTGCCACCCAAAAAGGGAATAGTACATGATATTATTTTGCAGCAAGATGTTCCTTTTCCTAACATTGGGATATACAGGTTGTCTGCTTTAGAGAATGTTGAAATCAAGAAGCAGGTGCAAGAGTTGCTCGAGAAAGGGTTCATCAGGCCTAGCACATCACCATGTGGGTCACCCATCGTCTTGGTGAGAAAGAAAGATGGCTCGTGGAGAATGTGCATTGACTACCGGAAATAAATAAGATAACAATCAAAAATCGTTATCCCCTTCCTCGCATAGATGATATTTTAGATCAATTGAAGAAAGCTGTTTATTTCACCAAGTTGGACTTGCACAGTGGATACCATCAGGTCAGAGTTGAAGAGCAAGATGCATGGAAGACTGCTTTCAAAACAAATTAGGGATTGTACGAATGGCTGGTTATGCCTTTTGGCCTAACTAATGCTCCTGCTACTTTCATGAGATTAATGAATGATGTACTCAGACCTTTTCTTGATGATTTCATTATTGTGTATCTGGATGACATTCTGATTTTTAGTAAAACGTGGGAAGAACATTTAAAGCATGTTAAGCAGACATTAGATGTTTTGAGAAGAGAAAAACTTTATGTTAAACTCTTCAAATGTGAATTTGGCAAAACCTCTCTAAATTATTTGGGTCACATAGTAGGGGGAGGTGAATTGAAAATAGATCCCTCTAAAGTGGCAGTCATTGTAAACTGGCCTAAACCCCAGTCTGCTACAGAAGTGAGAAGCTTCTTAGGAGCAACACAATATTGGAGGAAGTTCATTTCAAAATTTTCCTCAATTGCAACTCCCTTACATGCTTTGACAGGATTGAACAAGGTGTTTCAGTGGGGAGGCAAATAGCAGAAATCCTTCGACACCTTCAAAGAAAATATTAGTACAACACCTATACTAGCACTGCCAGATCTACAAAGACCATTTGAGATCCAAACTGATGCCAGTGACTATGCCATGGGAGCAATGTTGACACAACACGGTAAACCCATATGTTATCATTCTAAGACTTTTAATCCTGTAGTAGTTAAGTATCCTACCTATGATAAAGAATTGTATGCATTAGTTCAGAGTGTGAAAAAGTGGAAACATTACTTAATGGGCAAAGAAACAGTAATACACACTGATCATCAGCCACTTCAATATCTACACTCCCAAACTAAGTTGCAACAATCAAGACATTATAGATGGATGGTTTTCTACAACAGTTTCATTTAGTCATCAGATATAAAAAGGGCATACATAACAAGGTTGCATATATGTTATCGAGACCCATTATAAATGCATCTACCATACCTAAGCATAATTCTGTGCTGCATGAAAGCTACATAGAACAGTATGCTTAGGACATGGAATTTCAAGATGTATATGCAACTTTGAGTCAAGGCAAAAGAGTAGAAGAATTAGACTATCATGTGAAGGACCGACTCCTATATCATTGTGGGAAACTCTGCATTCCACAAACTGAGAGAGTAAAGATAATTAGGGAAGCCCACACTTCTCTGATATCAGGTCACTTTGGGGTAAGTAAAACAGTTGCACAGCTGCAAAGGTTCTGCTATTGGCCGAAAATGAATGAGATAGTTTCTAGATATGTAAAGGGGTGTGCTATGTGTGCTAAAAGAAAGCCCAGTAACATAAAACTAGGCTTATACACTCCATTACCAGTTCCTTCTCACCCTTGGGAAACCATTTCCATGGATTTTGTTGGAGGACTGCCTAAATCTAGGAAAGGTCATGATTATCTGTATGTTGTTGTGGATAGGTTCAGCAAAATGTGTATCTTGATACCATGTAGTAAACAGATTACAGCTGAACAAACTGCAAAATTATTCTTTGAACATGTATGGGTTCATTTCGGATTACCCACTTCTATTGTATCTGATCGAGACACCCGATTTGTGGGGAAGTTTTGGTCAAGTCTGTGGGAACTAATGGAAACCAAGTTAAAGAAAAGCACAGCTTTTCATCCACAAACAGATAGCCAGACAGAAGTAGCTAATAGGATGGTGATCCAGTTACTGAGAGGATATTGCAGCAAACACCCTAAGCTTTGGGATGAACACTTGTGTTATGTGCAACATGCTTACAATAGAGCCAAACAATCTTCTACACAAAGATCTCCTTTTGAGACCTGCTTTGGTTTCGTACCGAGGTCTCCTTTGGATTTTGTCTTTGGTAAAGATACCATGGTTGATAGACACAGTGATGTGGACAAGGCAACTAGGTTCATTGAACAGATCCAGGAGATCCACTAGGCAGTACAGGAACAGTTGGAAAAGAGCCAAGCCAAGTACAAGGCCAGGCATGATAAGCATCAGATGGAGCATAGTTTTCAAGTTGGAGACCAGGTCTGGCTGTATATCATCAAGGACAGGATGCAAGGTGAAGGTAAAAAGCTAAAACCTATCAGGTATGGACCCTTCAGGATACTTGAGAAGGTTGGTGAAAATGCCTTCTGCCTTGAGCTGCCAGCTTACATGCACATCTACTCAGTCGTAAATGCATACTGTTTGAGGTTGTTTGAACCTCCAATGGTTGAGGACTCCGAAGAGCAGAGTCAATTACCTTCTGTTGACGACCTACTACCTGAATATCTTAATGAATTGCAGGAAGATACAGTGCTGGATAGGAAGGTAAGGATGACGCGCAGTGGACAAGTGGAATACCTCAGGATTGGGCTTAAAGGTTCGAAGCCGAGCAGTGTGAAGTGGATTGGGATTGGACAAGTGAGACAACAATTTCCTCACTTAGTCGATGCTTGAAAAGAAAATCAACTTTTGGTGGTCCAAAAGCTTTTTCAGTGAGAAGGTTGTGATCCGAATCGGATCCACAAAAGACTGTCAAGAACCTTAACTGTATCGAGTTGAACAAATCTTTGAAAATTCCAAAACAACGATAAAAAATGCTTTGAACCAGTGGCAATGGCCGCCAACGTAGAACGACAAGGAACTCGGTCAAAGTGCGCTGACCGAGGCCCATGGAGACTGCGCAGGAGGTCAAAGCAGCCCCTAGGAGCCCCGGATCGGGAAAAGGAGGCGATTTTGATGCACGATTAGCGCTAAGGGAAAACAAGGCTAAAGTGGAAAAGCCTTAAGCACTCAGTCACGTGGGGAGATGGAGAACCATGGGCGGAGAAACAAAAAGTGTTAAAGGATAAAGGCGGGACCCGCGCTCTGGAAAACCGATGGTATTGATCAGGGCGCCCTTGAACGGTAAGGGGTTTTGGAAGAAAGTGGAGAGATCCCACTCAGCGATCGACGCGTGGCAGCGGAGGTGAGAGAAAAACCGCCGTGATCGCGTGTTATCGGTCGAGCAAGTCAACCATGCTCGACGTGCATATGACGTTGGATCTGGAGGAGCCCAGATCGGATGGCTAAGATTGTGCCCGATGGAGGAAGCGGAATCGACAGGGTATTAAGCCACGTTCTAAGGGGATTTGGAGTCCATTTGACCACCATGGTGGAGAAAGAACGCATACCCAGCGTAACGGAAGAAACGAATCGACGAAGCATGCTGGCACCAGTTAGATGGAGACACGTGGCCACTTCCCGAGCGTTCATGCTGACGCCGAACAGGGAACTCCAAGCGCAGCTGCAGAAGGTGAATCGACGCAGGCGGGAGAGGAACCGAACAGGCATAGGGATCGAATGGCTAAAGCCATGAACAGAGACAGTCGAGAGAAGAAGAAAAAAAGGGAGAAGAGTTAATTGGAAACCCGAATTGAGAGGAGTCCAAGCAACTAAGAGAGACAGTGAACACAGAGAGCAGTAAAGCCAAGCAGAGGAGATAGAGGGCCGAGCTAACCACAGGCAGCATCGAGCACCAGAGAGCTTGAAGATTCAAGCCTTCCCATAGAGGAATCTGTCCGGATCGAGCATCACAGTTGGCTCTTTCCACTGTAGACCAAGGGTCACAGAGCTGGTAGGAAGAACAAGAGTCTGTGTACTCCGAGTGGCTTGGGGAATCCAAGAACCACCATGCCAAGCAAACCTGCTTTAGGAGAACTCGCATTGAGTCCCTGTATTTTTTAATTCTCTACTTAAAGACACAATAAAAAAAGGCCACCACTGAGAGCTGGACCGGAGATGTAGCCCTCGAGAATAGGGTGAACTCCTTATTAAAAATTCTTGTGTCTTTGTGTTGCTTACTGTGTTTCTCTGCTGTCTTTCCACTTATTTTCTGTGTATTGGAAATCTGATCGATCCGTTGTTTCAATAACACAGAACACACACACCAGCACATGAGTCTGTAATACCTTTTGTTTAATAAATTTTCAAATTGAGGTCACTGATAGGGTGATTATCAGATCACCTAAGGAAATCTTGACTGCATCCTTTGTCATGAAAGCAAATCCTCCTGCCACTGTTTCTCACTCTATCACATGGACAAGTCCTTCTACTCCCATTAGAAACAAGTCATAAACATATAATAATAAGATCACAGGCTCACTTTTAACAACCTTGTAGTAAAGGTTGGGATCGACATCAATTTTGGTGAAACCAATACTCATCAGGTATCCATCAATCCAAGAATACCAAGCCCGAGGTGCCTGCATGAGTCGATACAGAGCCTTCTTTAGTCTGCAAACATGAGATTCCCTCTCATGTAGCTCAAATCCTTGAGGTTGTTCTATGTACACTTCTTCCTCAATCACTCCATTGAGGAAAGTAGTCTTTACCTCCATCTGATTTAACCTCCAACCCATAATAGAAGTAATAGAAATAATAATTCTAATAGAAGTGTTCTTGGAAACTAGAGCAAATGTCTCTTAATAGTCCTCTCCCTCTTTCTGGGAGAGTCCTCTCACCACAAATCTTACTTTGTACTTCTCTATGTTTCCATCTACTGCATGCTTGATCTTGTAGATCCACTTGGAAGTCAACATTGAATTCGTTGACTTCCCCTTGTTGATTTTTAGGGTATCCTCTAGACTGATAATTACTTCTTATAAATTTAGTTAAGTTAATTCATTTCTTGTGTTCTTTTCCATCATAAACCAATTATACAAAGGGTTTCAACAGTAAAATAAAAATTCCATAAGGATCATAAAGAGACAACTACACAAGAACACAAAATTTTACCCTGGGAAAACCCACATGGGATAAAAACCAAGCCATCCTTTAATTATAGAATCAATTCAACAAGAGAGACATCAAAGTCAAGATCATAGACAAACTGACCAACAATATGGCAACCTCATAAATCCTTCAAGAAGCCAAGTCAACCCTCCACAAACTTCAGTAAAAGGGTTTGCAATAAGGGATAAATTTCGACTTGTCTCTCCCATAGAAACCTTAGACTTAACCTCAGAAAATTTGGACTTGACCTTAGAAAAATATCACAGAAACTTCGACCCCTGTCTGGACACAGTTGGTAGCAATAGAGAGTATATGTCAAACGTGTGAGCACTTGTTCTTCTTCTTCGAGCTTCAACCTCCTTTTTCCTTGTTCTTCTTCGCATAAGAGATCAAAAATATATCTCTTGATGATGATATCCAAATTGCACATTGAGGGAGATCAAGTGACCTTATATATAGTTTCTTTGGGGGGCAAATAGGTGCCACTTTATGGTTGAGTCGACTTGTAATGGAGGAGGGTCAACTTGGTCTTCTTGAGGAGCCTTAAACCAAAACTTAAAATTCAAATTTTCCTTTTCACAAATACATAAATAATAAAATTTTATTTTGAGAATGAAGAACATGCTTTACATATAAATATATCAATGATAAAAATGATAAATATGAATAACGACCATAGCTACAAAATTCGAACACTCCCTCTTAGCTAGGGAGATATTCATAATGACTATCAAGATATTCTCAAGTTTACAATTCTACAAGGAAGGATTAAGATTAAGATAAGCATCATCATCAATGTCATAATTACCAGCATCAACATAACCACAATTCACCATCAAAAAACTATAGACATGGTTTAGGTGAAACACTAGAGGCCTCATTAACGATAAACAAGCTCACTCTAGAAAGAGATCCGAGCATGATTCTGGGAGGCTCCTGCTCATCTAAGAAGCCTCTAAGACTATTCTCCAAGCAAGGTCATTTTAACACAGGGAGAATATCCTCTGTCGAATCAATCTTCAAACCAAGGTCAAAGTGACACAGGGAGAATTTCTACTAAATCATTCTCCAACCAAGGCCAAAGTGAGACAAGAAGAATGTCATCCCATTATGCTAGCTAATCTGTCAAACCATTCTCCAACCAAGTTCACAATGACACAAGGAGAACTTCTCCAACCAAGGTCATAAGGACACAAGGAGAATATCAAATCATTCTCCAACCAACGTCATAATGACACAGGGAGAATATAAGACCATCAACCAAGTTCGTGAAGACGTAGGGAGAATGTCCATTCATAATGATGTCTCATCAACTCTCCCTCTCAATAAGAGAGATATTCTCCACATGCCCAAGCTTGTCACGAAAATACACAAACTTCCCTCTAGAAATAGGCTTTGTAAGAATATCAACTACCTTCTCATCAGTGGAGATATACTAGAACTTCATTTCTCCCTTCTGCACCAAGTCTCAAAAGAACTAGTACTTGATCCCAATGTGCTTCGACCTATCATCATGGTTGTCACCTACACCTGATCAAGATAATCCTGTAGGTAGCCTCAGAAGCCATACTTCTTCTCAACTTGCCAAATTAGTTGCAATATACTCTAACACTGAGTGCAACATATGTTTTCTTCCAACTCATCCAATGAAATCATAACAGAGCCCAAACTAAAGCGATATCCTTATAAACTCTTTTTTTCTTTAGCAATTTGAATATGCAGTTGTACTTCTTAGATCATCGATGACCAACTATACCATGTCGATACTCCAACACATGTTGAGAAACATATCTTGGCTCAACCATAAACTATTCTTCTCCCTTCACTGGATCATAGATGGATATCACATTACACAAACTGGGTGCTCCCTCTTAAACTAAGACATATCCTTTTGTGGTAATTAAGGTTGCTCCCTCTGCCATTGTTGTCTTTCAATTTATCAGCTATTAATGACAATCCATCATCTTGAATTCAAAGTTTAGCTCCCTCTAAAGTTAAAACAGGGTTCCCGAGGAAGTCTTGACTACTCCTTCAATGAGCTCTTCTACTCTCAAGCTTCAGGCAGCTCTTATGTACACTTCTTCCTCCTCAATTATTGAGGAAAATAGTCGTTGCATCCACCTGGTGAAATATTCAAAACAATGATAATAGAAGTGTACCTCACAACTGGGACAAATGTCTTGTCACGATCGTCTCCCTCTTATTGAGAGAACCTTCTATTTCTAGATCTTGTAGACACCATGATCAAAGAATACTTCAAGATTACTATTCTGATTACTCCTTTTGAGTTCAGATGTCATCTGGTACAATATCTCTCAACACAAGTCATGATTATGGGATAGTCCTCTTGCTTTTCTTTGTTCTTACACTTCTTCCATATTCTTATCAAAGCCTTGGCAACCTTTACTATGTACCTGCAATCCTCACTAGGAGGCCATGGAAGAACACTTACAACAAAGAAAAGAACTCAAAGATAGGAGACTAACTAATAGTAAAATAACAACAATAATAATTAATCAAATGTGAGAGATATAAAATACTTATCTTTTGAGAAAAGAGTCAGATCCCTCTTAGTCTTTAGTTTCCTTGCATCCATCTGCAACTTTGTCAACTTCATCCACATCGTTATCATGATGGTATTCCCTTCCATACTTGTGCTAGGGTTTTCTTCTTTTAGTAGAAACATCCAATCCCTTTACACCATCTAGGGTTGCAAACCCTATATCAATGTTTAAATGACAAAACCCTAGAGTCTTCTCTTTGCATGTGAGATGAACTTGATCATTCTCATCAATTAATTACAAGATGGCTTGATCAATAATTATCCTTAGTTTCTTCAAACTAAGTAGCTTTTTTTTTTTCTCAAAATCTTTGTAGCAGCAACAATGTTTTTGTCCTTAGATACTTGGATTTTATTTCAATGGACTCCACCATTTTTCACTTTGTTGCCACTCAAACCAGCAGGGGACCTAAAGGGGTTCCTAAGAGGGAAACTATTAGGTTAAGGGCAACTGTGGAGGCTTAGCCCACTATCACCACAACTAAGTTTCCCTTCTCACCGATGGGAGGAGTCCTAATAGTGTAGGGATTCACTTGTAAAGTATATGTCAATGGATATGTGAGAAGTGACCCCAAAGACCATTTCCCAAGGATGGAGTGAAGAATGGAGCTTGCTTGCTCTTTAAGCAAGGGACTTGGTCCACCAGGGATAAGGGGTGAGGATTGGAGGGTTGAGGGAGAAAGGATAGACTTATGAACAAGTTTCTCAATCCATATAATCCTTTGGAAATTTGGATTCCCAAATAGTCCTTGAAAAATAGCCTTTATTGATAAGTGGGACCACACGAGGCCAAGTGGACCCAACCCAGGTTCGGTGATGGAGTGTAGCAACCAATGACATTCCTATCGTAGACAAGGTGAGGGGAAAGCACCAAACAAGAAGAATTTATTCAAAAGGTTGAATTTATCCTATTGAGGTCTAGCCTTGGGGATGGCTAGGCACAATTCGATCTTAGAGCTAGGGATTGAGATTCCCAGAGATTGCACTCTTAGAATTGCCTCAAATTTGGAGGAGAGGGAAGGGACCCACCAACACAGTAGCCTATAGGAGATCAAGTTTTTTCCTTGAGTCAATTCCTAGGAAATTGATGCCCTAGGTAACCTAATGGGGCTAGACTTAGGGAAAAAGGGGGGAATGGTTAAAAGAGGGTTGAAATGAACACTCTTTATGAGGGATTAGTGCCTAGTTCACTTGGGGATATGGAGTCAATGATAATGATGATTAAGAACTTAGTTTATTGACCAAGGAGGCCTAGAAAGTCAACTTCGTCCAATATTGAGAGAAAGAAAAGAAAAGTGACCTTCAAGCATTTATACTTCAAAGAAAATGATGCAAGCTTCTCGAGATAAATAAATATCTAAGACATTTCATTCATATAACATTGGCCCATACATTAAATTAGCTAAAACATGCTCAATTCCACATTTCGACAATGCAATGACTAGCCCTAATTTTAGCCGTATGCAGCAACAAGAATAATAACATCAAAATTTACTTACAACATTATAGAATATATCCAACCAGAATTTTGTTTTCTCAATAAACTCCAAGACGAGAAATAACCCGAATCCATACATCTCCAAAAATATCCACCCAGGAAAAAGTGTGAAAATTCTCTATGATTAGAGAGATCCAAAGTCAAGTGATGATACAAATGAGTGTATCTAACATCAATATATAGCATCCTAAGGAGTTCGAATTAGCCTATGGCCCTACATAAGCCCCTAATGATAAAATAATGTGCAAATAAAACCCTTATTGGTGACAAACCCAGCAAACTAGCTCATAAGTGTAAAAATAAGCCTCACAAGGGGTCAAATAATAACATGTACATGTCGTAGGGCCCTATAAAGGAGCAATAATATCTTGAAGTGCCATATTGAGGAATAAATTCCTTGGAATATGATGGACAAGGGGGTAGCCCCTTGTTCTCCAAGTAGTAGACCTGTGGTGCTCCCATTGGGTATGAGGGCACATAGATGACCCCATGGGTCTCCATATGAATCAAAGATCCTCTACAAGGGTCCAAGTGGTGGAATGAATGTTACCATGACATCGTACAAGTCCTGGGACACTGTCAAGAGTGTGGGGCTCCTATGGGGGCTTGTTGGGCTTAATGTCTAAAGCATATCATCATCATCCAGAAAGTGGATCGCTAGTAATCTCTAGGCATCCATGAAGATCTGTGGAGTGTTGTCTGCTGCTGTGGAGGCCCATTTTCCTCTATGCACACCCTACATGTGCCAATGTAGACCTTTGGGGGCTAGGATCCCATATAGGGAAACCAAACCCAAATGGAAACCACCTGTAATTATGCATAAGATCTAATGTGTCCCCTAGGCTTCCAGTACAACCAGTCATAAAAATAATCGGGTTAAAAACTTACAAATCATGGATAACAATGTGGGTACTTCATAATGGCATGCCCTTCCATGGTGGGCTTTGGCATGTGCTAGTGTCTCCAAGCTCCAAAGGGGGTTAGCCAAGTACCTTATTAGGTGTTTTCAACCCTTAAAGGGGATAGTATGTCCAAGGTACATCTCTCTAATGGGAGTGGAAAGTGACAAATAAGTGGAATGGAATAGGGAATGGGAGGGGAAATCTTAGGCCACATAGTGGGGCATATGGGTAGCTAGATAAGGGGAAGCCCACACCTGGGTATGTAACGTATAGGAGGGAGAAATTGTGGTACATAAGGTTCCCCAACATTGATTTTTCTACCCCACTTCACCCTCCCCTTTGCATTTCCCTCTTGTTCATAATCTTGATTCTTTCTCAAGTACGCCCCTCATCCCTTTTGGTATCACCTCGAGTGACCATGTCCCTTTTCCCTTTTCTGAATATGGTTTCAAGGAGGAACTCTTCATTGAATATACCTTATCCCCTTTGACCCATCCTCAGGATTATGATCACTCTGCGTCCTCCCCTCCCTGCTGTGACCATCACATTGAGAGACCTATTTGTTGCATTCCTTCCTTCTCTCACCTTTCATTCCCCTCTTATCACAACCATGTGACATCCTCAAAGCATGATATTGCAAGCAATGATTGTGATGAGGAGTTCTCGAGAGTAATCATTCATTCCTCCATTTTGTACCTAGAAGGAGAACCATGGACCTCCAAAATGACCAGTTTTCTTTCTCCAAGGAACTCCCTCTACCTCAAATAGAGATCATATTTTCTCGCCTCCCACCCACCATGTGACTATGTCCACATTCGATTTGGAAGTTGCTACATGAGTAATCATACTAGCAGGCATATCTATATTGATGTGATGATATGTTGGTTGCACTGTCTTTATGATTACACTTAGTATTAACATCACCATATGCATGTTAGGGTAGGATTCATTGTATGATGATTTTTACATTAGAACTAACTGCATATGATGTTTCTCATGATAGATTAAATTGCATGTAAATAAATAAATAATAATAATATAAAAAATAAAAAATAAAATAAAAATAAAAATAAAAATAAAAATTGCATATTTTAATTTTTGTTGGTTTATGGGAGAAAGGATAGGCTTATAAAGGAGTTTCTCAATCCCTATAATCCTCAACCTTTACCCTTAGTGGACCAAGTCCCTTGCTTAAAGAGAAAGCAAGTTCCATTCCTACTCCATCCTTGGGAAAGGGTTTCAGGGTCACTCCTCACCTCTCCATTGACATCTACTTTACAAAGTGATCCCTACACTATTGGGACTCCTCCCATCAGTGAAAGTCCGTAAAGAGCAGGGAGACTTAGATGTGGTGACAGTGAGCTAAGCCTCCACTGTTGCCCGACCTAGTAGTTGCCCTCTTAGGAACCCCTTTTAGGTCCCCTGCTGGTTCGAGTGGTAACACACTTGAGCATGTGACATTAGTACTCGAGATTTCCCAGAGAAGTGTATATGACATTAATTCAGATCCATTCAAGAATATGTCTTCGGGTATTTATGTCCTTGCCTAGTGATAGTGAGCTAGACATATCCATGTCACATCCTCCATTAAGCTACATCTTCCAAGTGTTATACCTTTATAACAATATTCGAAAATACAATACATTGTTTAATTTTTCCTTTCATATTCCATTGTCTAAGCATATTTGAGAATTATTGTTTTTCGAGCCATTCAACTAAAGTAGCCTATGTCGAGTTTTGCAGATCACTTAATTTTCTTGAGCAAACTTCAAATCTTGAAAGAGGACTTGATCTCTTATTCATTGTGAGATTAGCATCAACATATACAATGCATCTTAATATTTTAAACATTCTTTCAAGGTTCGATCCAAAGCTCTCATAGAGCCTTTAATCTTGAGGAGGAACTTGACCTTATAGTCTTATCTTCAGTATGTGTAATGGAAACAAGTGATTTTTTAGCTTCAACATTCTACTAGACTTTGCAAAAGTTATTGAATTCACATTCCAAAGGTTATAGGAAGAATCATTCTTAGATTGTAGTATTCTTTGCATGCAAGAAGTTTAAAGTCTTCACCAATATTACTCTTCTTAAAAAAAACTTCAGTGAATAAAAGACATTTAGGATTTCCTCTCAGATTCGTCCTTACTGAGATTTGGTCTTACTATATTTGAATTGGAAATCAAGTCGAGAGTTTGATACAATTTTAACCATAAACTTTGACTAAGCTTGAAGATATAGCCAAAATTATAGAGAGCATATACATACCTTGACTTCTAGTCCTTAATAATTCTGTTCTTTGAACATGGAAGATTTTCAAACTTCCTTTGACTACTACTTCCAAAGAGACTTTGGCTCCAACATTTATTGAAACAAAGAGTGGTATGATTTAAAGAAAGAAGTACAACCCTTTTATTCCAACTATCACAAATACTGAACATGTCTGGCCTTCTGCAACTTAATCTATTCTCTGAGGATTCAAATATATGATTGAGTCTTCTTGGTTCTCCTAAAGGTCCTCGACTTACTGCAACATATTAAGACTTGGTTGAATCACTAGAACAGATCAAACACAAATTGTAGGCATGCTTCTTCCATTGACTTAGGTATTTTTGGATCTTCTAAAGTCATCCAAGAGATTTCTTTGTCTTCAATGTTATGATAGAGATTATTATTTTAATTATGAGCTTTGGATTAGTTGGGATAGGCTCCTCCTACAATTGACTTATACTTGGAGATATTTTTTAAACCTCTGAGGCTATGACTAATATTTTTGGCCTATTATGACAAGTTCTGAAGTTTTCTTGGGGATTAGAGCTTTGATCCTTGATCAGAGCCTCTGAGATTTTCAATCCTGTGATCTTCTGAGAATTTCGAGCTATGCAACATGTCTTGAATCTCGGTACAAAGAATAGAACTGAGATCTAGAAATTAGGGCAGATATTGTAGCAACTTTATCCATCTCTTGAGGGACTTAGGTCTACCATACAGATTTAACTAAGACTTGAAAGGCATTAGAGAAGTTTTGAGGTAAAAAATGGGCCACAAAACAAAAATGTACAACCAAAATCAATTTTATAAGAACCAATAGGATTCAAGATGATGATGTCAACCATGGAGGACGATTCACCATTTTTGGAGTAAAAAAGTAAGAAGATTAAAAAATAAAAAACTATTTTTTCAACTCATATTTTCAACTTATATCCCTACGGTTTTACTCAAATTTCGAGTAGGAGCACTCGTTGGATGAGGAATTTAATTCCTCATCCAAGGAGTACCCATGTTGCATACTATCGATGGACCCTTCTACACGAAAAATGAGAAATACAAGAAAGTGACCCTTCATGCATTTCTCATTTTTTGTGTAGAAGGGTCCATCGAAAATATACAACATGGGTACTCCTTGGATGAGGAATTAAACTCTGCATCCAACGAGTGCTCCCACTTGAAATTTGAGTAAAACCATAAATAGATAAGTTAAAAATATAAGTTGAAAAATTAATTTTTTCTTTTTTCCCTCTAAAATTTGATAATGTAATATAATCTTATTTTATTATTTCCACTATTACTTTATAATATTCCTTAGGAGGTCCATTTTAGACCTCAAAATTTCTCTAATGGATTCATTTCAAAGACGAATGAAGCTTCATATTCAATGTTGCTCTTTCAACCATAAGCTTTGATACACTGTTGATTTTTAGGGCATCCTCTAGACTGATAATTATTTCTTATGAGTTAAGTTTATTCATTTCTTGTGTTGTTTTCCATCATAAAGCAATTATACAGAGGAGCTCAACAATAAAAGAAAAATTCCATAATGATCATAAAGAGATAGCTACAAAGAAACAAAACATTTTACACTGGGAAAACCCACATGGGGAAAAACCCAACAATCCTTTCCTTATAGAATCAATTCAACAAGAGAGACCTCAAAGTCAAGATCATAGACAAATTGACCAGCAAGATGGCAACCTCAACATCCTTCAAGAAGCCAAGTCAACCCTCCACAAACTTCAGTCAAAGGGTCTGCAACAAGGTTTGCAATAGGGGTTGAATTTTGGCATATCTCTCCCACATAAATCTTAGACTTGACCTCAAAAAATTTAGACCTAACCTTAGAAAAATATCACAGAAACTTTGACCCTTGTCTAGAAACATGTGCGAGCAGTAGTGAGAGCAACTTTCACACATGCGAGCAATTTTTCTTCTTCTAGCTTTGACCTCCTTTTTCCTTGTTCTTCTTCGCATAAGAGAGTAGAAATATATCTCTTGATGACGATATCTCAATTGGACATTGAGGGAGATCAAGTGACCTTCTCTATAATTTATTTGGGAGCCAAATAGGTGCCACTTTAAGGTTGAGTTGACATGTCATGGAGGAGGGCCAACTTGGTCTTCTTGAGGAGCCTTAAACCAAAACTTAAAATTGAACTTGTCCTTTTGACAAATACATAAATAATAGAATTCTCTTTTGAGCGTGAAGAACATGCTTTACATAAAAATATATCAATGATAAAAATTATAATTATGAAGACCAACCATAGCTACAAAATTCAACACCCGTAAGGTCTTAGCACAACTTCCCACACATCATTCTTCATGATGGATTGATATTCCTCCACCATGTCATCCTTCCAAACTTGTTGGCGTGCAACCTCTGGACTAGAATCTCTTTAATTCATCAAGCACGATTCATGTTTGTACAATTTCTCCCTCTTGAACAAAAATCATTCTTGTTGAGTTTATGCTCGATCCTGGGAGAATCCTCTTGCCATAAACTTTGTTTCGTTCTTCCCGATGCTTCCATTTGCTGTCGAAATCATTTGATGTACTTACAAAATTAGGAGGTCATGGAAGAAACAATTATAACCAAGCAAAAGATATAAAGACAAGAGGTTGACCAAAAGTAAAGTAATAATGATCAAGGCGGAAAGATATGAAGTACTTATCTTTTGATATGAGGATTGTAGGGAATTGTCAACTCCCTCTTGATCCTTACCTTCTTGCAGAAATCATTGAAATCCATCTACAAACTCATCAATCTAGAAATTCTCATCCTCGTCCTCATCATCAACTACTAATGCATGTAGCTTTCCTTTCCTTCCTTGTAAGAATTGTATCAACTACGGTTTATTCATCCTCGAGTTATCTAGCCACACCAAAGGCTCAACTATAAGCTAAGGCATCTTCATGCTAATTGGAAGATGAACCAAGTACAAACTCCACTGTCATCTAACACTCTAAGTCTTGTTCTAGGGTTTCACAAACCCTTAGGAACAAGACTTCAATACAAGTCATATCCTTCTAGACTTATAGGGTTTGCAAATTTCATCGACACCCTTTGCAAGTCCAACACACTTGTCATGTGCAAATTATTCTGCTATAATCATGGATCCAATCATTGTCCCTTAAAAGGAATTTGACATTGATCCATTGCAGGATGTCATCATATCATCTCAAACCTTTGAAGATCATTGACCACTTGTGAATCTCATCACTGGAATTTATTTCTTTATACAAAAAGTGTTGAAATATGTAACTAAGTTTGGTCTTCATAATGGCATATGTAATCGCAATTTTATGTATTTAATGAAAAGAGAAAAATAAATTTATTATTTGTGTTCTTGAGGCATGGGTTTCATGCTCAATGAAAAATTATTTTTAGGTCAAGCACCCATTGAGTGCTTATAGGTTTGTCATAAATTCAATTGAGTCATTGTCATGTATTGAAGACCCATTTGAGCATGTTACATATTGTAAAGAAAAAATTATTGAGTCAAAATAGAGTCAAAAGACCCTCCAAGACCCCGTCATGGCACAAATCTCAATTCGTCCTACATGAAGGGACAAGTCTTCCTTAAGATAGCAATTCATACCCCTCACAAGCCTATAAATAAGAAGGAATTCAACCTCATTTGCTCACTCACTCAAGCAAGTTTGATCTCCTCAAGATAGAAGTTGGAAAAGGGCAAATAAGAAGATCAAGATTGAAGTTTTTGGGCTCTCTCTCTCTCTCTCTCTCTCTCTCTCTCTTTCGTTAGGGTTTCTTCAATTTCAGGGCTAGATAAAATTCTGAAGTTGCAAGGTCGAAGTTGTGAAACTACAAGGTCGAAGTTCTGAAGCTGTAAGTTCAAAGCTGTGAAGCTGGCTCTAAATCGAAGTCGTGAAGTTTCTAGGTCGAAGTTGTTGAAGCTGCATCTAGGTCAAAGTTGCTAAAGCTGCTAAGTCGAAGTTGCAGAAATTATTGGTGGGGTCGAAGTTGCTGGAACGTCAAAGTTTGTCGCTGGAACCTATCAAGAAGGAAGAATGACTTGGTCCTGGAGGCTCTTGGTCAAGGATCATAGGTCTTGGAATTCATCAATTGAAGTTCTATAAGAAGAGAAGTATTTTGGTGGGTTTTCCTCTCAGTTGGAGAGGTTTTGGCCCTGGTTGATTGCCTATATATTTTTTCCTATTGTCTCATTATTCTTTGTGATTTGGTAGTTGTTTGATGATAGAGAACACTAATAATAATTAAGGAAATAAGAAGTTAATCAAGTAAAGTAAAAATGCATCACAAGTAGTTATCAAAGTTAGAGAAATCTCCTACACTTGTTGCCCCCTAGATTTCTCAACATAAAGTAGGTGAAGGAGGCTTTCTCCTTAGCTCCCTCTAGCTCTGAAGTAACTTCCTTGGTGGACAAATCAGAGAGGTGTGGTCAATCAAATTAACAACTTCCCATTGCATACAATTTCATTAGTTTTACAAGCTATCCTCCAATGCTCACACAAAGGCTTCTTCTACACATGTTTTTAAGGACCGTTCTTCAACCATATAGTACAAGGTTCATGACAATGTAGAACTTCAAGGAAACACTTTGCTTCTGTAATATAAGTCAATAGATCTAAAGGTAACTTTGATACAACACATCATACTTCAGGTTGCCAAGCAATTTAGGCACAGGTGTATGGATCTCACTCAATTCAAACCCTTTTGGAAGACCTTATCAATGAAAACACTTTTGATTCTACCTCTAGAGAGCTTCCTAGACATGCCTCAACAATTTCCTTTCAACCAGACCTAAACTCGGTCCCGCAACTCAACTTTCTAGAGTTTTGTTAATGAAATTGAAAAAAATAACTTTTTTCTTGTAGCCATATTTCTTTAGGTTATTGTTATCGTTCAAACACCAATCATTCAAATTCCATTCTTAAGACTTGTTGCTAGAAAATTCATTGTATTCACAAGCACTCAATCTTATCACAACAAGATATTTGATTGGGGATTGTTCGCTCACAGTTGACTTCAAATTTTCTCAAACACTCCAAAGGCTGCTCCTTCACCAAAGCTCTAATACCATGTTGATTTTCTTAAGAGAAATTGATCTTCTAATTTGATAATTACTTTCCAATGATTTCTTAATCAAGTTGTCATATGTCACATATATAATTAATCAATTATACATAGAAATTTCAACAATAATGCAATAATGAAAATAGGATCATAAAGAGATAGCCAAGCACAAAAGAGGCACAAATATACCTTGGGAAATCCCAACCTCGGGAAAAACCAACAACCTTTTCTTAGGGGAAATTGTTCAGCTCAACAAAAATACAATTTGATATTCACAGAGAAATTTGGTCAACCCAAACCAAAATAAAGACCTGGTCAAACAGGTCAAAATTCTACCTTTTTTAGTTGCCAAGATAACTTGGTCAACCTTCCCAAAATCTCAGTCAAACTGCCCAAAAAAATCAATCAAATTGCCCAAGAAAAAAAAACTTAGTCAACAACCCGAAAAACTTAGTCAAGATTCCCAAAAAAAGACTTGGTCAACTGCCTAGAAAACTTAGTTAGGTTGCCCAAAAAAAGACTCAGTCAACTGCTCGGAAAAATCGGTCAAGCTGCTTGGAAAAGGTCTGGTCAAACTCATAAATATTCCTCTTTATCTCGCACATGTGAACGGAAAAATAATAGATGTGATGATCTGAATTGTGTCCAAATGTTGGAGGTCGAATTGGTAATCGTGTTCATGAGGTGTATTGAAGAATGTAACTTGTGTCAGTCTTCATAATTGTATTTGAGTCATGATGTAAAACATTTGTCAAAAGAAAGAAAAATAAATTTCATTATTAAACAAATTGACTTATTAAAGCACGGGTTTCATGCTTGGGTCTATTATTTTTAGGTCAAAGCCTCCATTGAAGGCTTCTAGGGTTTATGTCAAGTGTCTGTGTCCATGTCATATTGTAACAAACCTTTCTTGGGATTTATTTGTCAAGAAAGAAATTTATTAGGCCTCCTCCACTAAGTCGGACTCAAACTAGAAAAGTTTGTCTAACTGAGGGGCAGAATCACCTATATAAAGGCAACAACTCGACCTATTTTTGAGTAGCAAGTTCGATTTGCAACTTGTGGGGCCAAAATAGTGCGAATTTCAAGGAAAGAAGAGGAAAGGGCTAGCGAAGAAGAAGGAGGTCTCTCTCAAGCATAAGAAGTTGAAATTCTCTCTCTCTCTCCCTCACTCACACACACACACACACACACACGTGTGAAGTTGTGAAGTTGTTGGAGGGGCCGAAAACAGCAGAGCTAAAACTAGGCCAAAATTTTGTAACTAGGGGTCAAAATTTTGTAGTTGGGAAGTCAAATTTTTGGATTGTTGTTGAGCTAAAGCTATTGGAGAAGAAGAGACTACTAAATCATCTTCGAAGGCTGACTTGGTGGAGGATGAAGGTTTTTTAGTCTAAGATCTTGGTCTATCTCAATTTGAATCTAGTGAAGGAAGATCTCTAACTAGGTTTTCCCCTATAAAGGGGTTTTAGCCCTGGCTAAGTGCCTACGTCTGGTGTCCATAATCTTCATGTTTTTGCTTTGATAATCACTTGATGAGAAGAAGATAAAAGAATAACATAAAGAAGTAAATAATAACATAACAATATCATAAGTAATTATCAACATAATAAAATCTATCTGCGTTTTCGATTTTCTAACATGGTATCAGAGCTAAGGTGAAGAAGGAAGAAAAAATAAGGTTGAAGATCAATTGAAGAAAAGGAGATAAAGGAAATTTCATTAAAGAGGATCATATAAAAGGATAATCCTATTATCTACAAGAACTACGTCAAGCTCAATGAAGGTAGAAAACAAACTAGAAGGAGCCTCTAATTGCAAGGCCTAGAAAAAGAGGATAGATCTTATTCTCGAAAAGAACAAAGTTTTGAATCTTGTTCCAGGAAAAATCAAGAAGCCTACAAATGGATCAAGTGAAGTAGAGAAATAAAAGTTCAGAGAAATAGAAATATTGGCTATGAACCTAATAGTGGATGGAGTTAAGGAAAACCTAATTCCATACATATCGAACATAAATTATGCTCAAGAAATGTATGAGGATCTCACCAAATTATTCACCATCAAATGCATAGGTCAAATTTCAAGCCTCA
This sequence comes from Pinus tabuliformis, assembly GCA_031772625.1. Lineage (NCBI taxonomy): Eukaryota > Viridiplantae > Streptophyta > Pinopsida > Pinales > Pinaceae > Pinus > Pinus tabuliformis. Next base: position 128,810,518 of record CM062820.1, on the reverse strand, counting down.
AGAATGAATTAAGGACTATTAAGATGACAAAAGACTACATTGTATCATCCTACTTTATAAGAATATTTAGAATTAGAGATGAACTCCAAGCAATAGATGAAGTTGTTCTAGAAAATGAGCTCGTAATTAGTGCTCTTCTAGGACTACCAAAATCTTGGAGTGTCTTTGCATCAGGTCTTAACTGTTGGAAGGATACTCCAACATTTGAATAAATGTGGAATGCATGCAGTCAAGAAAAAGCTCGAGTATCATCAGTAAACAACAAGAAGGAGTATGAAGAAGAAAACCTCTCTAATGCCTATTATACTCATCACAAGAAGAATGGAACCTTCAAGAGGTTCAAAGGACTAAAGAAGAAGGTTGACCTATCCAAGATAGAATGTTACAATTGTCACAAGATGGGTCACTACAACAATCAATGTCCAGAGAATCCAAGGAATAAGAAGAGAGATAGGGATCAAACAAGTGTTACTGATGATGCTCCACCTCAAAAGAACAAGACCAAAGAATCAAAAGTTAAGGACTTATGCTACTAAGTCCTATCTCCCTCACATATCCCTCTTAATCTTCTATTTTAAGTTTTGAATTGTTTTACTGTATGTTTTGATTTCTACAGTTTATAGGTTTAACATGTCTTGTTAGAACATTTTTAAATTATTTTGATAAGGTTGTGGGTATCCCTCAAAAGGATTGGGTTAAGAGGGAGTCTCCACCATTTTACCAAAAGATAAGTATCTTATTCTTTATTCCATCTTTTCATTTTGGTTTCCTCCTCATATCAAGACTTGTTTGTATTGTATGCTAATAACCTTTCTGTTGAAAATAGCAACAAGAAATGATAAAAATAGAATCCATAATGTTCCAATTTTAATTTGTCCTTTAATTAAAATTGTGAATTACAATTCGAATTTAGTCTCACCAACTGCTTGAAAAATAATTAATTAATTCATCTTGAGTTAATTAGTTGGAGAAATTCAAGTTAGAAGTCTTTCTGAAGTCATGCAACAATTATCCCTTAAATTAAGGAGATTATCCCTTAATTAAGGAGATAAGGTTGAGTTATATTTGAGTTGTAATTAGTTAGCTCAGTTTACTGAGTTAAGTCTAGTTAAATTAGTTCCAAACTGTTTGAGGAACTAATTATGAGTTATCAGTGAGTTGATGCATGCATGCACTCAACAAATGTACTCCAGATAACTGAAGATTCTCTCATCAGAAACTCATGCATGTCTATTATGAGAAAGACCCAGTTGAGCTAAATGTCAAGGACATGTTACTATCAGTTGCATGTGTTTTCCTATAAATGAAACTCATCCATGTAGTCAAGGTAAGGTTCCTTGAGGATTGCGCAGTTCTAATAGTGTGTTAGAGCAGTGTTACACTAGGTGAAGGAGATCATCCCAGAGGTAACTACGCAAGGAAATAGGAGGCTTGGAGGGCTGAGTAGAAGGTTTGTGAGAATCCTTGTTTTCTGTGAGCATCCGTGAGGATTGTACTGAGAGCTGTCTAACTGTGAAAGCTAAAGCTTTATGTAATTTTGATGTATTTCCACCTTGTATGATAATACATATAGTGGGGTTTTTAGCTGAGGCTTTCCCCTGAGTATTCTTCTATGTTTTATGTGCATTGATTCTTCTTATGGTTATATGTGTCAGCTCTAATTCAGTTCAATCTTTAAGCTTCCACAAGTTTGATAATAGAAGTAGATTATTGTATTTTGCTTTGGTATATTGCATTATCGAGTTAATCTACAGTTAGATTTTCTACATAGATCTTAGAGGTATATTTGTAGAGAATTTGTAGGAATTTCTACATGGTATTAGAGCAAAGGTTATCATAGCTATGAATATTATACGGAGAAGATAATTTGAAGTTTGAAATTCAAGGTTGCAGGTGCAAATCGAATTCATATCATACTTAAAAATAAAATAAAAATATATTGAGATGGGACATTATGCGACTAATTGCCCATCGAAGAAGTCCAAGAAGGGATCCTTAGAAGGATCAGAAGGTGAGGAATTAGCCTCTCAGTTCGAAATGGACTTTACTCTCATCGCATGCATGGTGTCATCGATGATGGGTTGTGGTTGGTATCTTGACAGTGGAGCCTCATTCCACATGACCGACGATAAAAGTTTATTCAGTACCTTGGAGGAGAAAGACCTCACGATGGGCATAGAGATGGGTGACGATGAAAGGTATAGTGTTTCATGAGTGGGCACAGTTGGTTTTCAGAGGGAACACGGAGCTCTTATCACCTTGACATTTGTGAAGTATGTGCCTAGACTGAAGAAGAATTTGGTATCAATCGCGATGTTGGAGGACAAAGACTACGATGTTGTTATTAGTAAGGGAAAGGTTTTCCTTAGACACATCACCACGAGACATGTGAAACAAATCAGTTCACGAGTCAAGAACTTGCATTATCTTGAGGTTCAAGATGCATGAAAAGCCTTGAGGAGCACGAAAAATGTTAGAGACTTGGTGGTTGAGAGGGAGTGTAAATTACCTCTCAACATATAGCCCCAGAAGAAGTCTCAGACAATTGTGGAGGAGCCACAATTGGAGATGCTGAGAGGAGACTGAGTGGAGGCATCCACTCATGCAGAGACCTCCAGTAGGGGGAAATTTCGAGCCAAGTGGGTAGAGGGAGCACATGTAGCCATACCTCCAAGTGTGAGGTGGGGCGATGTGAAGTGATAGTCCCAAGAAGGCTGAAATTGGGCAGGGTCCATTGAGAGGTTTTATCTCATGGATCGTACCTTGCTACGGGAGCCCAAAGTACATAGTAGTGGGAGGAATCAGTGGGATTGATGCAGTTAGAGATCAAAGTGACAGAGGCTAGAGTAGTCAGATACTAAAGAGCGCAGAGAAGGATTGACAATAGTGCAGAAAGGCAGAGTCAGCAGAAGCGCAAAGTTTTCAGTTGACAGAGGCAATAACAGTCAGAGACTTTGATGACAGATGCATCACACTGATTCAGGTTGGATGTTTTTTTGTTTCTAGAGTTGTTGGAGAAACAACACTAGAGAGAAGTGTTGCATGCAGAACATTCAAAAGGTTCAGGATCAGGATCGAGTTGAGTTCATTTCTTGTTGAGAGGGAGTGTTGAAAATAGCAACAAGAAATGATAAAAATAGAATCCATAATATAACAATTTTAATTTATCCTTGAATTAAAATTCAAATTTAGTCTCACCAGCTGCTTGAAAAATAATTAATTAATTCATCTTGAGTTAATTAGTTGGAGAAATTCAAGTTAGAAGTCTTTCTGAATTCATGCAACATTTATCCCTTAATTAAGGAGATAAGGTTGAGTTATATTTGAGTTGTAATTATTTAGCTTAGTTTACTGAGTTAAATCCAGTTAAATTAGTTCCAAAATATTTGAGGAACTAATTGTGATTTATCAGTTAGTTGATGCATGCATGCACTCAATAAGAGTACTCCAGATAACTGAAGTTTCTCTCATCATAAACTCATGCATGTCTATTTTGAGAAAGAACCAGTTGTGCTAAATTTCAAGGACAGGTTACTATCAGTTGCATGTGTTTTCCTATAAAGGAAACTCATCCATGCAGTCAAGGTAAGGTTCCTTGAGGATTGCGCAGTTCTAACAGTGTGTTAGTGCAGTGTGTGAGAGCAGTGTTACACTAGGTGAAGGAGATCATCCCAGAGGTAACTGCGCAAGGAAATAGGAGGCTTGGAGGGCTGAGGAGAAGGTTTGTGAGAAGCCTTGTTTGCCTGTGAGCATCCGTGAGGATTGTATTGAGAGCTGTCTAGCTGTGAGAGCTAAATCTTTGTGTAATTCTGGTGTATTTCCACCTTGTATGATAATACATATAGTGGGGTTTTTAGCTAAGGCTTTCCCCTGAGTATTCTTCTATGTTTCATGTGCATTAATTCTTCTTATGGTTATATGTGTTCAACTCTGATTCAGCTCGATATTTAAGCTTTCGAAAGTTTGATAGTAGAAGTAGATTATTGTATTTTGCTTTGGTATATTGCATTATCGAGTTAATCTACAGTCAGATTTTCTACATAGATCTCAGAGGTAGATTTGTAGATAATTTGCAGGAATTTCTACACTTTCTTTTTATATCTTCCTTGGTTAAGAAAGCGTGTCGAATGCTCAAGGGTTATGGAGGAGACTTCAAAGGATAGACTTGAAACATGAAAGAAGTTCTACCTTTTTAAGATTTGATGTCCTACAAGGTTCGTTAAGGAACAAATCAAGGTATGTCTTATACTATAAGCTTTGTTATAAAATTCTCTTCATGTAAAAGGTACGGTCATTCTTCTTTTGAAATGTGATTTACATTACTGACATTGTCATGTCTAGGGTTTTGAATCACAAAGATTCATGTTAGAAAGATTAATCATAAGATTGAATCTACCCTCATGATATTATTTGATCATTCTTTTGTAACCCTAACCTTTAGGTTTCACTATAAAACCCTAACCTCTTGTTGCTAAGGGTATGCCAATATTGATCATGAAACCCTAGTTTACTTAGGGTTGTTGATCTTATTATTTGATGTTTAGGTTTTGATATTGTTATCATAAAAACCCTAGCCCTTTAGGGTTTGTTGATATTGTCTAAGTTATGTTTTGAAACCCTAGATATTTAGGGTTTGGTAAATAAGTGTTTATGAGAAAATCCCTTGTAATATCTGTTAGCGCTTGAGATTTCACCCTAGGCCGAGGAAGGTAAACCTTCAAGGCAACATCAAACCATTTCACCTCGTAGCTAGCCCTACGGGGTATGAGAAGGCTCTCTCCGGTCAAACTCGGTAGATCTTTCAATAGGATGAGCTGACCCAATTAGGAACACTGATATTAGGCTAGTAAACTGATAAGGAAGGTTGATTTAAAGTTTTTTTTTTTTTTTGGGGTTTTTAATGACGGGGTTTTTCTGGGCTGCATGGGCAAAATCACAGCTTCAAACAGAGAAATATAATGAACAACACAGGTTGACGACTGAGGCAAGGTAGGCACGGAATTTAGCATCAAATCTAGATTTTTAAATGGGATGGCAAGACTGGTGAGGAGCTAAGGAGGGCAAATAATACTTTGAATCCTCCTTAAACAGAAGAAAACATTGAATATGAGCAAATTTATAGGAGGAGGATACAATACTATGAATTCCTACCTAAACACTTCATTTGCTCAATTAGATATGATCATGAGGTGAATGAAACATAACAGTTTACATATGAGACAAAGGGAAAACTTATGCTAAATTAACATACCACATGAATCTCAGAAGTTAGAGCTGTGAAATTTTCATTAAAAATCCCTGCAGAAAATTGTACATTGAAAGCTCTGTTCCAGCACTCAGCACTCAGAAAATCTCCCCTGACTCTCTCCTTTTCTAACCCTCTTCAAATGAATTTTTTTTTTTAATACAATACATGAAACGCTGCCCAAAACAGGGGCGCAGTTTAACTAACATTACCAAAAAAAAAAAAAAAAAAAACAAACGTTACATCTATTCTCTACATGGTACAACGTTTCTCTGACTCTTTTGACAATTGGCTCATTAAGAGAAAATCTGGTGCTAAGATCTCATAGAATCAGGGCTATGGATTAAAATAGGCAAATGCGTTTTTTTTGAAATCCTCTGCTGGCTAACACATGGAGCGCAGATCTTCATAGGATCAGGATTGAAATCAAATCGCATTCTTTGGTTATGATAGACAACAAAAAATCCTCCATTTGCTATTAAAGATAGAAAGCTTTTCATTATTCCAGCGTGAAGACCGAAATAGGCAAACGATCCTTGACTGCCACTTTGCAACTGCTCTCAATTTCTGGAGATACGTTCTGCTGCTTTACTAAAATACGGGTCAAACCGCCACATGCACGCATAACGCAATAACTGCCACCTAAGAAATGACCTCTGTATCGGTTGGAGTTGAGAGAATTGAGGCTATCCGTAAAGATTTTGTAACATGAGGGCCGCTGTAATCTAGCCACTTTGCAATGTCTGGCAAATAGACCCAATTGACACCACCTTGATGCCATGATTTTAAAAGTTTTCCAGCGATCAGCACAAGGATGACAACTAAAAACTGACAAGTGCTAAGTTACTGAGCATGTAATGATCCACGTATACTGCTCTTCCTCCACCAATGAGCTAGATCCCAGACTAATCACATGAATGCACAGAAGCACGAATTTTACACTGTCTTCCATGACGAAAGAGCCCTTTTACTCTGCGGCAATTTGTATATTGGCACTGAGGAGAGCAACGCAGAGAAGCATGTGCCAAGAGGTCCAATCATAAACACTTCATTCCATTCGGTCCACGAGAATTGGCCTCATTGTTTGTAGGTTGCAATTCATCTAATCGATGCCAAGCAATTTCACTAATCTCCTTTTTAGTTTGTGGTGCAAACACTGTGTCATCCTTCACTCCACCAATGATGTACATGCGCACTCTTTGCTGTCCTATAATAACTTCTATGTTTTCATCAACATTCAAAAGCTTAGATACATCAAATCCCGTTTCTTATTTAATCTCGAAATGTTGCCAACAACATCAGCCTTCACAAGAGCCATAGCAGCGCCAAACTTGTCAATGACTAGTAATACAAGCTTGAAGGTATCCAAAAATGGCTTCGTCTGTATATCACCATCGGCAGACTTCACATGAGGTATGGCCTCCAAACAAGGAGTAAAAGTAGCCTTCTCCTTATTTGTCTCACAGAGGGACAAAATGTTAAGAACAAACTTCATTTTCACTCCATCATTTGGATCTGCATTAACATTGTTAAGAGTAATCCCAATATTAGTCACGTCGGACTCTAATCATCCCGAAGGATTCTCTCCTTCAGGTGAAGGATGTATGCCGACTGCTGAAGACATTATATCTATAGTCACTCTATTTCCCACCAAGTGTTATACCTTTCTCAATGCTCCTCTCTGTTTATCATTTAGATTCAACATTACAGTGAAATCAACAAGTCCAGGCAAATCTTCGAGTACATCTCCTTTATAATAATGGACAAATAATAATGCTAGTTCTTGGGGATCACCTCAGTGCTACTTTGTAGAGCATAACCCAGTACTTCAGAGATTCCCTCGTCCTGATATGGAACTATAGAACTGGACGCAATCAAGTTTTCATAATTGTTGTTTTCTGAACTCTTCCGCCAATCGTCTGAAGGTGGACTCTGCATTTTTACAGTTACAGTTGATCCCAGAGCCACTAATGAACTTTCCATGGAAATATTTCGCCTATGAAACCACCTCTTTTGGGATTTGAAAGCGGATTCCTACATTTGAGACTTCTGCTGCCAATATCATGATAAATAACGCTGCTACTTGAGGTTGATCCAAACCTAAATCTTTATTTGAATATGATGTTATTTGTTGTACAAATTCATTCACAGAGCACAAGATATATGTGCCATGGCTTTTGCCCATGCAATACATAACAGAGATAATATCTTGCTCATCCTGGGGATGCTTGTCCAGATTAGTCATAAGGGCTTCAATTATCATTTTAAACATAGATATGCTGGGTAGCTTTATTCGACCAAGAAATTTCCTTGCTGCGGAACGTATATCAGAGTTGATGTCGTCGAACATACCAAGAAACATATGCATGTGTTTTTTCCTCTGAGAATTCATCTTCAACTCCATGAAGAAAAGCTCCAGCAGCGCTAAGAGTGAGAAGATCTAATCCTCTGCCATGGCATGCTAGGTCTCTATCACCCTCAGGAGTTCCATTAGAAAAGTTATTTGATACCCTCTTTGCTGCTTGCCCCAAAATCTTCTTACTCAAAGCTTGAAGCAACACACTTTCAGATAAGGGACCCATTCTTCCGAGAGCGTAAAGAGCTTCACTTCTTACTTTCATATTCATATCCCTTGAAATAGTACACAACTGGAGAAATGCCTCATTTATTTGGTTTGTGCGTTGTCCTTCCTCTACTTGGTGTAGAGGCAAGCAGAGCCACCTTGCCAAGGTCACATTAGCAACAACTCTGTTTACCAGAAATGATCAAATGCAGGGATTGCTGATGATGTTTTGTTTTCTTTTGTTTGTGCTTTTGCAGGGATAGGAGCTTGAAATCACTGCCTTTTGAAGAGCTGAAGAATAAATTACATAATCGAAAACACCACATTAATGATTTCTTCTTCAAAACAGTGTTTTGAAGAAGAATCAATCTCTGACATGAGACGGAGTCTAACATCGGCTCCATTTGGGATGGCAGCTGCAGCTTCCTGGAGGTGCCAAGAACCGCAGAACTTTGGGAGAGCAGACAGTGCCTCCACCCATTGGGCAATGGAGTCATCATCGACACAACTGAAACTGAACTCAAACTGAAAATAACTTAACAATCTTGAAGCAAACTAAAACAAGATGCTGCCTTTATGGCTGCTTATTTATTTACAACATCTACTCTAATCTGCTGTATAAACAAGAGATCAGGTAATGCTAAAATGCCATATTAACCATTCGAGTAAACCTGACAATGAAGCCGCTTGAGAATGCTGCCACGAAGTCACAGACGCAAATGCTGGCAACCCTTCATGCACGTACTGAGCCTGGTCATGGAAAAGACAGCCTGATCTGTCAATAAAACTGAAAAATGTGTCCATGTATGCCGCAATAGGATCACGGACACTGGACTCTGTTGGCTGCCCCAACTCTGCGATGCATACCTCCAGCTGCACATTGTCAATGTATACCTCTATAGGCAAGTCTGTTGTTTCTTGTTGCGAAGGAGGAAGGATTTCCAAGAACTTTTTAGGGTCTTGGAAATCATAAGACTGGATCTGCTCATCTAAATCTTGAATCTCCTTCTCGATTCTTTCAACAAGTAACTCACAGATGCTAGGATGATAATTCGGAGATTTCAAACATTGAAGGAAAAAACTTAAAACTTCTTCATTAATTTCAATATCCACTAAGCATTCTCTAAATTCGTTTAAAGCTTCACACGGTGCAGGGTTTGCCACATACCCTACCATTGCATGAGTGAATCAACAGGCACTGGAATGTCTGGATCGAGTTGGAGTCGCTAGGTGAATGATTCAGCCTGCATAAGTGTCTGACTGCTGTCCACCATCAGCATCAGATCTGCACCTTGATCGCATGTACTGGGGTAAAATGCAACCGAAGTGTTGTTTTCACAAGCTCACGGAGATTGACTGAAGCAACGTTTATCTACTAACGCTGATGTAAAACAAGAGCGTTTTCGAAGGCTCCTGGCATAACTTCAGGCTCCGTCTAAGACTTATGAAACAAACACATCAATGAACAAAGGATTAGATGTTCTCCCCAGTATGGTCGCCACTATGTTAGCGCTTGAGATTTCACCCTAGGCTGAGGAAGGTAAACCTTCAAGGCAACATCAAACCATTTCACCTCGTAGCTAGCCCTACGGGGTATGAGAAGGCTCTCTCCGGTCAAACTCAGTAGATCTTTCAATAGGATGAGCTGACCCAATTAGGAACACTGATATTAGGCTAGTAAACTGATAAGGAAGGTTGATTTAAAGTTTTTTTTTTTTTTTGGGGTTTTTAATGACGGGGTTTTTCTGGGCTGCATGGGCAAAATCACAGCTTCAAACAGAGAAATATAATGAACAACACAGGTTGACGACTGAGGCAAGGTAGGCACGGAATTTAGCATCAAATCTAGATTTTTAAATGGGATGGCAAGACTGGTGAGGAGCTAAGGAGGGAAAATAATACTTTGAATCCTCCTTAAACAAAAGAAAACATTGAATATGAGCAAATTTATAGGAGGAGCATACAATACTATGAATTCCTACCTAAACACTTCATTTGCTTAATTAGATATGATCATGAGGTGAATGAAACATAACAGTTTACATATGAGACAAAGGGAAAACTTATGCTAAATTAACATACCACATGAATCTCAGAAGTTAGAGCTGTGAAATTTTCATTAAAAATCCCTGCAGAAAACTGTACATTGAAAGCTCTGTTCCAGCACTCAGCACTCAGAAAATCTCCCCTGACTCTCTCCTTTTCTAACCCTCTTCAAATGATTTTTTTTTTTAATACAATACATGAAACGCTGCCCAAAACAGGGGCGCAGTTTAACTAACATTACCAAAAACAAAAAAAAAAACAAAAAAACAAACGTTACATCTATTCTCTACATGGTACAGCGTTTCTCTGACTCTTTTGACAATTGGCTCATTAAGAGAAAATCTGGTGCTAAGATCTCATAGAATCAGGGCTATGGATTAAAATAGGCAAATGCGTTTCTTTTGAAATCCTCTGCTGGTTAACACATGGAGCGCAGATCTTCATAGGATCAGGATTGAAATCAAATCGCATTCTTTGGTTATGATAGACAACACAAAATCCTCCATTTGCTATTAAAGATAGAAAGCTTTTCATTATTCCAGCGTGAAGACCGAAATAGGCAAACGATCCTTGACTGCCACTTTGCAACTGCTCTCAATTTCTGGAGATACGTTCTGCTGCTTTACTAAAATACGGGTCAAACCGCCACATGCACGCATAACGCAATAACTGCCACCTAAGAAATGACCTCTGTATCGGTTGGAGTTGAGAGAACTGAGGCTATCCGTAAAGATTTTGTAACATGAGGGCCGCTGTAATCTAGCCACTTTGCAATGTCTGGCAAATAGACCCAATTGACACCACCTTGATGCCATGATTTTAAAAGTTTTCCAGCGATCAGCACAAGGATGACAACTAAAAACTGACAAGTGCTAAGTTACTGAGCATGTAATGATCCACGTATACTGCTCTTCCTCCACCAATGAGCTAGATCCCAGACTAATCACATGAATGCACAGAAGCACGAATTTTACACTGTCTTCCATGACGAAAGAGCCCTTTTACTCTGCGGTAATTTGTATATTGGCACTGAGGAGAGCAACGCAGAGAAGCATGTGCCAAGAGGTCCAATCATAAACACTTCATTCCATTCGGTCCACGAGAATTGGCCTCATTGTTTGTAGGTTGCAATTCATCTAATCGATGCCAAGCAATTTCACTAATCTCCTTTTTAGTTTGTGGTGCAAACACTGTGTCATCCTTCACTCCACCAATGATGTACAGGCGCACTCTTTGCTGTCTTATAATAACTTCTATGTTGTCATCAACATTCAAAAGCTTAGATACATCAAATCCTGTTTCTTATTTAATCTCGAAATGTTGCCTACAACATCAGCCTTCACAAGAGCCATAGCAGCGCCAAACTTGTCAATGACTAGTAATACAAGCTTGCAGGTATCCAAAAATGGCTTCGTCTGTATATCACCATCGGCAGACTTCACATGAGGTATGGCCTCCAAACAAGGAGTAAAAGTAGTCTTCTCCTTATTTGTCTCACAGAGGGACAAAATGTCAAGAACAAACTTCGTTTTCACTCCATCATTTGGATCTGCATTAACATTGTTAAGAGTAATCCCAACATTAGTCACGTCGGACTCTAATCATCCCGAAGGATTCTCTCCTTCAGGTGAAGGATGTATGCTGACTGCTGAAGACATTATATCTATAGTCACTCTATTTCCCACCAAGTGTTATACCTTGCTCAATGCTCCTCTCTGTTTATCATTTAGATTCAACATTACAGTGAAATCAACAAGTCCAGGCAAATCTTCGAGTACATCTCCTTTATAATAATGGACAAATAATAATGCTAGTTCTTGGGGATCACCTCAGTGCTACTTTGTAGAGCATAACCCAGTACTTCAGATATTCCCTCGTCCTGATATGGAACTATAGAACTGGACGCAATCAAGTTTTCATAATTGTTGTTTTTTGAACTCTTCCGCCAATCGTCTGAAGGTGGACTCTGCATTTTTACAGTTACAGTTGATCCCAGAGCCACTAATGAACTTTCCATGGAAATATTTCGCCTATGAAACCACCTCTTTTGGGATTTGAAAGCGGATTCCTACATTTGAGACTTCTGCTGCCAATATCATGATCAATAACGCTGCTACTTGAGGTTGATCCAAACCTAAATCTTTATTTGAATATGCTGTTATCTATTGTACAAATTCATTCACAGAGCACAAGATATATGTGCCATGGCTTTTGCCCATGCAATACATAACAGAGATAATATCTTGCTCATCCTGGGGATGCTTGTCCAGATTAGTCATAAGGGCTTCAATTGTCATTTTAAACATAGATATGCTGGGTAGCTTTATTCGACCAAGAAATTTCCTTGCTGCGGAACGTATATCAGAGTTGATGTCGTCGAACATACCAAGAAACATATGCATGTGTTTTTTCCTCTGAGAATTCATCTTCAACTCCATGAAGAAAAGCTCCAGCAGCGCTAAGAGTGAGAAGATCTAATCCTCTGCCATGGCATGCTAGGTCTCTATCACCCTCAGGAGTTCCGCTAGAGAAGTTATTTGATACCCTCTTTGCTGCTTGCCCCCAAAATCTTTTTACTCAAAGCTTGAAGCAACACACTTTCTGATAAGGGACCCATTCTTCCGAGAGCGTAAAGAGCTTCACTTCTTACTTTCATATTCATATCCCTTGAAATAGTACACAACTGGAGAAATGCCTCATTTATTTGGTTTGTGCGTTGTCCTTCCTCTACTTGGTGTAGAGGCAAGCAGAGCCACCTTGCCAAGGTCACATTAGCAACAACTCTGTTTACCAGAAATGATCAAATGCGGGGATTGCTGATGATGTTTTGTTTTCTTTTGTTTGTGCTTTTGCAGGGATAGGAGCTTGAAATCACTGCCTTTTGAAGAGCTGAAGGATAAATTACATAATCGAAAACACCACATTAATGATTTCTTCTTCAAAACAGTGTTTTGAAGAAGAATCAATCTCTGACATGAGACGGAGTCTAACAATATCTATAGTAAATTCCTAGGAATGAAACCCTAGGTGCATATTTGTCCAATCGAAACCCTAGCCTAGAGAAAATTGTTGTGTATCTAACTTTGATGCATTAATGTTTGTGTTTGGGTTTACCTAATAGATATTGATGTGAAATGAATCCTAGATATGTATATGTGAGTATGCTAACCTAATTGTTGATACTCATGTTTTAGTTTGTTAAATATAGGGTCTGTAAAACCCTAGTAGAGATTGATATTCTAGGATATGATGATATTGTTTTTCGATATGATTTAGTTTTGACAATAAAATCTAGGGTTTGCAACTAACACTAGTAGAACTCTAAAATGTAAAAGCATATTGTTGATGTATAGCATTATGACCGGATTTAATTTGATTAAATTACTGATATGTAAGGCTTTGTGTCTCGAAGATGAAGTCTAGGGTTTGTGACAAAACCCTAGCAAGAAGTTGAAGTCTAGTATGTAAAGAGATGTAACTCTTGTTGTTTATGAACCTAACTAAGTTTAGGTGTTTGATATCTAAAATCTAAATGCTTCCATTATAGTAACATGATTTTGATATTGTTAACTTCATGCTTTTGTATGTTTATATTTGGTTGTTCTTATTATCGAAGTTTTTCACGTACATAATATTCTGATTATGACGATGTTTGTATGATAATAATAAGCATGATGAAGGAAGTTATGATGATCAAGATGACCTTGATGTTGTAAGAAGGAATAGAGCCATGAAAGGCTCTCCGATGTTATAGAAGAAGGAAGTGGGTATATCTCCCCAGTTGGGAGGGAGAGCATATTATGATAGTGAGTACCGTGAAGTAAGAATGGAACCAAATGAATGAAAGTATTACAAATAAAGGTTCGTGATTCATGAAGACTTGAGAAGTTTTGAGGTTGTATTTGGTGTCACTGAAGAAGTGAAAGAAGAAAACTTCTGACAAGATGTATATGGATAACTTGATGACGAAAGTAGAATCAGAATGATTGAGGACCCCGAAATTTTGTGTTTACTTGTATGTATATTTGAAAGTATATTATTGATTGGTGTTTGTGTTTGTACACAAAAATCTTTCCATAAAAAGGTTGAACACTCTGGAATCATGCTTGGACAAATGGATATATCTAGTTTGATAGGGAGAGTTGAAGCATCTAATGGTGGATGCTTGGGAGTACATCTGGCTGGCTTATGTGTTGATGTATAGATCACGAAGAGGGAGGGTGGTGTTGGCCAGGGAGCTACGAGCTTGGATACGCTCCTAGATCCTTGGGTTGATGGTTAGCTAGTAAGCGTGATGGTACCTAGAGTGGCTGAAAGTTTGAGTCATCTTTCCCTGTCGCCTACACCTATCTAATAATTAGTGAGAAAATCCTTTAACCCCACAAGGTGTGGTTGGTGGCAGGGAACTAAGAGAAGGGGTTGTCACAGTAATCCCGACTCTCTCCGTTTAAGCTATCTCCCAGGTTATCCAAGGGGGGTGGTCCCTAAAGGAAAATTAAGTTAAAGATGTGAGTTTCTAGGAGAGACTAGTGTTATAGTGTTATGGCTTACTCTTAGAGATTTATAAGAAAATGTGATATGAACAAGATGAAATCAAATAATTATGACAACCATCAATCCATAAGACGATCATTCAACCAGCGCCTTCAAATAATATTGCTCTAAATGAAACTATATTTGCTTAAAGTAAATGAAATGCTTCCAAAATAGTAAGCAAGAATAACCTTGAAAAATGAAACAAAAGAGTGTTAGCACAAGATTTCAATTTGAACTCTTGATCCTTAGACCTCACTCTCATCCAAAGATTTGGGACTCATAGTGAGGAGTCCATAAAGGTAGAGGGTCCCTAAAATGTCTATTCAATCAAATTAAGTTGAAGGCTAATTCTAGTGAGGCTTGGGGCCTTCTATGCTAATACGCCTAAATGAGATGCAAGTTGTCTTAATTTCCCAATTAAATGCTAATTGAAATGCTTCGAGATAATGCTCATCATAAAATTGCAATAATGAATTAAATTTGAGAAAATAAAATGGAAATTAGCTTTGCATGTGTTTCACCAATTGACAGAAAGTAGGCAAGCTAAATGAAATGAGACACATAAATTGCTTAAGATAAAATTGCTCCAAGTGAAGTGTAATGCTTCAATAAAACATGTAGCATAAGTTGACAAAATAATGAAGCATCTATGAAACCATTAAACAAGTTAAGTGCAAATAGATCAAAGCTTGCCAACAAAAATAAAGTGCTTACACATAAATGAGATTGTTCAAGATTGCAAATTTTGAAACTTAGGCATGCAAGAACTTAGATATCAAAATTAGAAAAATGAAATGTGAAGTGAGGTTATGTTAACTTAAGCATCCAAATGAGATTAACTATGAAAAAACTAGAAAGATGAGAAGCAAAACCAATCCACCCACAAGGTCCTCCCTCTAAATGAGGAAGGGGGATGCCTTGGGACAAATCCAAAGCTCCCACAAGCGAAAAATTTGATCTTTTATTAATGGTTACGATGATTTAAAAACCCTCTAAGAGGGCTGCCCAAAGATGAAGGAGAACTTTGCAAAGTAAGAGCCTAGTAAAACTAGAGTCTCCTAAACAATGCCAACCAAATGGAAAATGGAAAACTCTCAAAGTCCAAAATCTACAAGCTCCAAAATGCCCATGGCCTAGAAAATTTGCAGTTGTCTTCTAAGGCTCATCACATCCTTGAATTTGATCTTCAATTGTGTTGGAGGTCCTGCAAAAAATGGTTAGAAGTTTTCCAATATTTCTCTTCAACACTCTTGTTGGCCAAAGCTCCAACTGTGGGATGCAATACAAAACAAAATGTTAGTGTAAAAAGAGAGAAAATTAAACAAAAATAAATTACAAATTAATATACAAGACACTAAATCAAGTAATGGGAGTGACCCCCCATACTTGTTTAGCTTAGGAAATGCTCTTGAATAGCTTATATAACCTTGAAAGCTCTAAAATCAAAGAAATATGAAATTTAGATGATCAAGTAGATAATGAGTAAGAGAAACTCCCCTCTTGCTCTTCTTTAGATGAAAGACTTGGAGTGGAAAATCGATGAGTCTTGAGTCACTTTGAATCTAGGAGTGAGTTGATCTAATTGAGATTTCTCCCACGCCCAGATGGATTCCTGCACACAAATTCAAATATATTTTTCCCTACACACTTGAAACAAGTATTAGTTTGCAAATGGATTAGAGAAACATAATGAATAACATAGATCAAATATTACTCCAAAAATAAATTGGGAAGTTCATTCCTAGAATGTTACTCTAAATGAAGGATATGTGCAATATAGATTGCACATATCAATCCAAAATATATGGCAAATATAAACTAACAACATTCAATTATGCAAGAAAACTAAAGCATAATAACAAGATCATGGAAGGATATCACCTCAAAATGCCAAGAGAACACCACCAAAATTGCCCCAAAGTCTTTGATTATATTAGCAAGTTGCAAGTACAAAATGACAAAGTTTTCTCAAACCCAATAGCTCATAACATGATACAATATGAGAGCCATGGCTCTATGATATAGAGAGTTGGTAGAAAATCCCAATGAAGAATGTTCATGACAAATGGAATTGGAGCCAATCCCAAATAAGAGAGAGTCAAGTTCCAAGTGGAGATGAGAGAGACACCATGGTAAATCAAATTCCCTCTGTGGCACCATGAAATCCTCCAAGAGAAATCGAATTCTCTATGTGGCACAATAGCAAACCCAAGTGTGAAATAAGACAAGTAGATAACTCAAGTCACAATCCAACTTCAATCCATGTGATGCCACCTCTGATGATGATTCCAATGAGGAATAACATAGATCCTCCAAAAGAATGTGTGGTCCCTCCAAGAGAAATCGAATTCTCAAATTGAAGTGTTGAGTGTAGATGGAGTGGAATGTAAGTGAGACAAAATCCCATGAAATCCTATACAAAATATCGCATCAAATATTCCTTTGTGAATTAACTCCTCCAAATAATTCAATTTTCCACATGTGCATGTGCTGCATTAACTCCAGAAAATTTGATTTAATGAGATAATGGTGTATTTATGACGTGATGTGCTCAATCATCCTCCATATTTCCTTGGGCTCAAATCTTTGAATTCGGATAATTTTCAAGTCATTTCCATGTCATTTTGTCACATGGAATAATTTATTTATCTCTATTTTATTTAATTCTAGATTAATTAATTTCCACATTTTCCACTAAACATAGGAAAAGTGGGTTTTGAGGGTCTAGAACCCATTATTAACCCTTCAAAGTGTGTCATAGTAGAAATTTGAGGATGAGAGGTGTAATTTTTATTACTCATGCCCCATACAACTTCTCTAGACAACACTTAATATATTTCAATTACAATTTTTATTGCAATTTCCATCTTGCGAAAAATCTAAAAAATTACTACCTAGACCTAACTAAATTCCATGAAATTTCTTGTGTGATCTGGTATGGTAATATGGATCGACTCTAGACACTAGGACTCACCCCAAGGCCTCATTATCAAGCCGTACTCCGGCTTTGGGGTAAATATGGTGGAAAAAACTCAATTAATTATTAAGTCCTGATAGGGAGATGATAATTAACCAAGTGAAAAAACCTCCCAGAGTAATACTCACTTGTTGACAAGGTCCCAAGCTACCTAGGCCTGCTACAAACTCAAAACTCATCATTATTATCATCATTTATTACAATTCCCCGTAGGGTGTGGAATCTGGGTACGAGAGAAAATAATGAGAAGTAGAAGTAGAGTTTAAAAAACTCTAGTAGTATGACGATATCTGATGGTACAAGTGTACTTTGGTACATCCTTGGGTATGGAGTCCATTGAGAAATTTGAGGGCTTGAGAAGTTAATGATTTCTCTATCTTGATAACTGCTTGTGAAGTAAATTTATCCTTTAGATTTATTCAAACAAGATCTTTTATTTGTTAATGATTATTAAATTCATCAACTAGCTACCATGCATGATAAACAAAAGAACAACAACACAAGATATAGGCAACAACCAGGGAAAAAACCTCTCCAAACCTGAGAGGAAAACCTACGGTAATTCTTCTTATAGTATCTTCTCTTGACAAAATTTCCAATACCAATACAAGACCCTTCTAACCAATGTGACTCCAAGATCAAGGCTAGATCATTCTGCTGCTGCAATTCTCTGACTTGTTGTCCCATGGATCAGATCTGCTACCATGAATGGATGAATTGGCTTCCTCCTTCCTTCTTTTTCTTACTTCAAGCCTACCTTGCTTAAGATGGTCCACTAGCCTAGTGGATCTCCTCAACGCTTGCCTTGAGACAACGTGATCTGCTTCCTTGAATGGACTCCAAACATGTACCCAAACATAATGTAACCTTTTGCAATTCTGAACAGTATATCAGGTCTATAGCAAGAGTATGACAATCAACAATGATGGTCTCGGATAGGCTCTTCTAGCCTCCTTCTATCTTCACAATTCATGTAGACCCATCACACATGATAGCTTCTTGATCTGAGATTTCGTGATGCCAAAGGTATGACAATTATAGGCCAGTGAGGACAAAACCTTCTGCTTCAGGATGTTGACTCTCTTGATAGGAGAGATAGGGCTCTTCTAGCCCTTTGATGACTTCGATCTCTTTTGTATTGAATTCCTCATGCAAATTGCGACCATATTGGATCTATAACCCAACAATATACCCATATGACATGATGCCATATATCATATTAGAATGCCACATGTGAGAGAAGGTTTGGTGATGAACTCATATGAGGGAACAAACTTCCTCATTGACTGTGGCTATCCTTCTTCTTCGACCCTTTCACTTCATTATCCTTCATGTAATGAGTGAGGATGATTGTGTTTCTGAATAGATGAGGAGATGCTTTTATTTATAGTGTTTTAGGGTTGTCCATTAGGCCAACATAACATGCCTCTAAGTTGACATGAATGTGATATGAAGCCAACATGAACACATAAATATAAATATATATTTATGCTGAAAATACATTGCTTCTTCTAAATTCGTTTGGAGGGGTCAATTACTAGCCTTTTGTTCTTGACCTTGAAGGAGTCCTGAACCATTATTCTTCCCTTAATCTTGGAGTCATACATTATACATATTCAAGTGTAACCATTTACATTAATGACACAAACCTATCACTATCCTAGAGCTCATAATAAGAGCTACTAAAACAAATACATTTTTTGATCATGAAACCCATGACTCAAATTCACAAATTTGTTTTCTAGATACAATTTACATCATTTACATTGGAATGTGTCATCCTGAAGACTGAACCTAGTGAAACTTTCTTCAACAATCCCTCCTAACTAGGGAGGTATACATACATACATACATGATAATTAGACAATTTTTCAAGTTCACAGAAGAATTCTCATAAGAAGATCAGATTTGCAATCCATCTGTTATAGCATCATTTCAACCAACATTTTTTTCACATTAATCATAACCATTAAAATTATTCCAAGGGATTCAACATATCCTCATCAAATGTTCATCAATTCATCAGTTTTTCATCCGTTCATCAATTTTTCATCCATGGATGTTACCAATCCATAGTCAATTCATTTAAACAACACATAAGAATGTTCATGAATCACAACATGATATGCTAACTAAGACCTATAAAAGAAAACAAGAGGTGAACTTTTAATCATAGTAAAGGTCCTCAGGCTCCTCCTTCTTCAGATTCTTTTCATTGTCTTTAGTTTCCTAAGTGACATGAGCTGCTTCATGTTTCCTCTTGCCATTTTTCTTTCGCTTGGGACAATCTCTTTGATAATGTCCATATTCGTGAGATTCAAAGCATTGAATCTTTGACATGTCTTTCTTGGGATGTTGCTTGTGACCAAATCTCTTGAACATTCTGAACTTCCCCTTTTTTTGAACCTGGTAGCAAATGCTTGCTCCTTGGATCCAACTACAATATCTTCCTTGGCCTTTATTCGGGCTTCTTCCACTTTGCATATTGCCCATAGGTCATTGAGTGAGGATGCCTCATTCTTGGCCCATACGCATGATGTAAAGTTTACCCACTCCTCAAGTAGTGCATTTAGCACTATCATAGTCATTTCTTGATTATACATGATTTCTCCTTGTTCCTACAACTGATCTCTTATTTCAGAGACCCTCCTGAAATATGAAGTTATACCTTCTTATTTTCTGATCTTCATTTTTTATAACTCATTCCTTAGAGAGATCCCTTCTCTTGTGGTACAAACATAGAATAAATCTATCAATTTGTCATAGATCTCTTTGGCTGTTTCAAACTTGGCTACATAAGGAATCAGAGAGTCATTGATAGATTCTATGAGAATATTTTTAGCTCTCACTTCGTTCCTATTATGCTTAACTAGTTCTCGACTATCAGAAGGAGCACCAATTTTCTTTTGTACATAATCAATAACTTCTTGTTCTTTCAAAGTGAGATCAATCCTCTTCTTCCAAACAAGGAAGTTGGCAACCCCACCTAACTTATTGCTTTCCTTGCAAGAAGACATCCTTTTCAAGATTAGGTTTGCTCAAATCAATAAGATACTTACTTGATATAATGATCCTTGAAGCTTGACTTTAGATCGCTGCCTTGAAGGAGCTTGAGGAAGCTTGACTACCCTTGAATGCTAGGGAACTTGAGATCTGCTTGCCTTATCCTTAAGGATCTACTTTTCAACTTAAGTAAGAGGATTCTTGATAACTTCCTCTCATAGATCTTTCACTTTAATAGATCTTGGAATTTCAAAATGTGGATCTGAATTTTGAATCTCATTTTGCATTCAACTTCAACTTCCTTGCTTCTTCCTTAATGTTCTATATCAACCCTTCCTTGATCTGCTACCAACCCTCTGATACAATATTGAGAAATTTGAGGGCCTGAGAAGTTAATGATTTCTCTATCTTGATAACTACTTATGAAGTAAATTTATCCTTTATATTTATTCAAACAAGATCTTTTATTTGTTAGTGATTATTAACTTCTCAACCAGATACCATGCATGATAAACAAAAGAACAACAACACAAGATATATGCAGCAACCAAGGTAAAACCTCTCCAAACCTGAGAGGAAAACCCACGGTAATGCTTCTTATAGTATCTTCTCTTGAAAATTTTTCCAAGACCAATATAAGACCATTCTAACCAATGTGACTACAAGATCAAGGCTAGATCATTCTGCTAATGCAATTCTATGACCTGTTGTCCCATGGATCAGATCTGCTACAATGAATGGATGAATTAGCTTCCTCCTTCCTTCTTCTTCTTCCTTCAAGCTTCCCTTGCTCAAGATGGTCCACTCGCCTAGTGGATCTCCTCAATGATTGCCTTGAGACAACATGATATGCTTCATGAATGGACTCCAAACATGTACCCAAACATTTAAATGTATCCTTTTGCAATTCTGAACAATATATCAGGTCTGTAACAAGAGTATGTCAATCAACAACGATGGTCTCAGATAGGCTCTTCTAGCATCCTTCTATCTTCACACTGTGTGTAGACCCATCACACACATGATAGCCTCTTGATCTAAGATTTCGTGATGCCAAAGGTATGACAATTATAGAGTAGTGAGGACAAAACCTTCCGCTTCAAGATGTAGACTCTCGTGATAGTAGATATAGGGCTCTTCTATCCCTTTGATGACTTTGATATCTTTTGCACTGACTTCCTCATGAAAACTGTGGCAAGATTGGATCTATAACCCAACAATATACCCATATGACATGATGCCCTAGATCAGATCAGAATGTCGCATGTGAGAGCAGGTTTGGTGATGAACTCGGATGAGGGAACAAACTTCCTCATTGACTGTGTCTACCCTTCTTCTTCGACCCTTTCACTTTTCTATCCTTCATGTAATCAGTGAGGAAGATTGTGTGTCCGAATGGATGAGGAGAGGCCTTTATTTCTAGTGTTTTAGGGTTGTCCGTTAGGCCGACATAACATGCCTCTAAGGTGAAGTGAATGTGATATGAAGCTGACATGAACACATAAATATAAATATATATTTATGCCGAAAATACATTGCTTCTTCTAAATTTGTTTGGAGGGGTCAATAACTAGCCTTTTGTTCTTGACCTTGAAGGAGTCTTGCAGCCTGATTCTGCCCTTGATCTTAGAGTCACACATTGTACATCTTCAAGTGTAACCATTTACATCAATGACACAAACCTATCATCTAGCCTAGAGATCATAATGAGAGCTACTAGAACAATTACACTTTTTGAGCATGAAACCCATGAATCAAATTCACAAAATATTTTGCTAGATACAATTTACATCATTTACATTGGAATGTGTCATCATGAAGACCGAACCTAGTTACACTTTCTTCAACACTCCCTCTTAACTAGGGAGGTATTCATACATACATGATCATTAGACAAATTTTCAAGTTCACAGAAGAATTCTCATAAGAAGATCGGATTTGCAATCCATCTGTTATAGCATCATTTAAACCAACATTGTCTTCACATAGCAAGGCCTTAACTAATAGCTCTATCTCTCATTTATATCAGTGCACAATGTTGATGATACCAATGACTGATAGACACACATCATCATTGTCTCTCTTAGGGTCATACCCACCTGGGTGCTCTCCGAGTATTCCCTACTAGGACTATTCTCATCTTGGGTTCCCAACACTCAAGAATATCGGTCCTCTTTCCCACTCTTATCTTGGATTCCCTACAACATCCTCAAAGAGTGTCAGATGCCAGATGATTCCACAATCCTCCATTCTTTCTTCCAAACTAAAGACAAGAATGTCGTGTCTAACTCTCCCTCTTAACCAGGGATGAGTTCCAAGTTTCTCTTTACTCAAAAAATTACTTATGTTCCTTTGCTCATAGGAATCTTCTAGAGCTCCCTCTTAAACAAGGACTCTATCATCAATAATTTATAGGGTCTTCTAGTTGACTGATGACCCAACATCTTGATGTCATCAATTTCTTAATATGTAGGGCTCAACCATCCATCACTTTCCTTCATCATGTCATTTCCTAGAAAGTATCCTACTTGGATTTGCATCTAGGGCTTTCTTCATAAGGCCAACTAGCTCCACCTTTCCTTCATCAGTGATTTCTCGAGGTACATAGTTATGGCACGACTCTTATTACCATGGCCCTGCAAACATACCCAGATTTATCCAAAAAGTTAGAAACCAAAAAAAACAAATCACATATTACCTTTTTGGTGAAGGACTTTTCTAGTGACATATTCTTGTAGGAATCAACACCCTGCATACATGTTGAAACATCTCTGTAGATATCTGTAGTCAAGGGTCTTCAACTTTTCAGACTTCTATCCAAGTCTCCATATCTTTATGGGAGATTCCCTCATCAAATCTTCTCTGGATGTTGACTGCTTCCATCATGGTTGCATATCTCATAATCTCTATCATCCTTACACCTTTTATTTCCAGGAACTTCCAATCAGAGTTCCTTAATTGTAGTCAACTACCTCATACTTTATATGAGGAAATATTATGTTGATTTCATCTTTACACCTTTTAGAGGATGAGATCGTGTTTCTCTATATCATGCTTGATCCAAGCTACCTGCAACCATGTGACATGATATTATAGTATTAAATAGAAATATACATACCTCATTCGTCTTGAATCATACCATGATTCTTGTAGCGGACTTCTTGAGGGATCTTTGACCTGCAACAGAGTTGACTGGATCCTTACAAGTTGTCTTGGTACTATCATTCTAACTTGGATTCTTTACAGAGGATATATGCCTGTAGAAATTCTTCAAAGATTCAGAGAATCAAGATGTTCTCATCTTATAATTTCCTACACATAACAATTTCATTTCTGCCTAGAATCCTTACATAAAGAAATACAATATACATTAATCATAACCATTAACAGTATTTCCAAAGGGTTCAACATATCCTCATCAAATGTTCATCAATTTTTCATCAATTGTTCATCCATGGATGTTACCAAATCCATAGTCAATTCATTTAAACAACACATAAGAATGTTCATGAATCACAACATGCTATGCTAACTAAGACCTATAAAAGAAAAAAGGAGGTGATCTTTTAATCATAGTAAAGATCCTCAAGCTCCTCATTCTTTGGCTTCCTTTCATTGTCTTTAGTTTCCTAAGCTACATGAGTTGCTTCATGTTTCCTCTTGCCATTCTTCTTTCCCTTGGGACAATCTCTTTGGTAATGTCCATATTCATGACATTCAAAGAATTGAATCTTTGACATGTCTTTCTTGGGATGTTGCTTGTGACCAAATCTCTTGAACTTTCCGAACTTCCCTTTTCTTTTGAACCTGGTAGCAAATGCTTGCTCCTTGTATCCAACTGCAATATCTTCCTTGGCCTTTAATCAGGCTTCTTCCAGTTTGCATATTTCCCACTTGCTGTAAAGTTTCCCCACTCCTCAAGTAGTGCATTTAGCACTATCGTAGTCATTTCTTGATCAGACATGATTTCTCCTCGTTCATGCAACTAATCTCTCATTCCAGAGACCCTCATGAAATATGAAGTTATACCTTCTTCTTTGATAATATTCATTTTGTATAACTCATTCCTTAGAGAGATCCCTTCTCCTGCGGTGTTGAGAGAGATTAAATCTTTCAGTTTGTCATAGATCTCTTTGGCCTTTTCAAGCTTGTCTACATAAGGAATCAGAGAGTCCTTGATAGATTCTATGAGAATCTTTTGAGCTATCACTTCGTTCTTATTATCTTAGCTAGTTCTTGACTATCAGAAGGAGCAACAATTTTCTTTTGTACATAATCAATAACTTCTTGTTCTTTCAAAGTGAGGTGAGTCCTCTTCTTCCAAACAAGGAAGTTGGCAACTCCAACTAACTTATTGCTTTCATTGCAAGAATACATCGTTTTCAAGATTAGGTTTTCTCAAATCAATAAGATACTTACTTGATGTAATGATCCTTGAAGCTTGACTTTAGATGGCTGCCTTGAAGGAGCTTGAGGAAGCTTGAATACCCTTGAATGCCAGGGAACCTGAGATATGCTTGCCTTATCCTTGAGGATCTGCTTTTCAACTGAAGTAAGAGGATTCTTGATGACTTCCTCTCATAGATCCTTCACTTTAATAGATCTTGGAATTTCAAAATGTGGATTTGAATTCTAAATCTCGTTTTGCCTTCAACTTCAACTACCTTGCTTCTTCCTTAATGTTCTATATCAGCCCTTCCTTGATATGCTACCAACCCTCTGATACCATGTTGAGAAATCTGAGGGCTTGAGAAGTTAATGATTTCTATATCTTGACAACTGCTTGTGAAGTAAATTTATCCTTTAGATTTATTCAAACAAGATATTTTATTTGTTAGTGATTATTAACTTCATCAACCAACTACCATGCATGATTAACAAAATAACAAGAACACTAGATATAGGTAGCATCCAGGGCAAAAACCACTCCAAACCTGAGAGGAAAACCCATCGTAATTCTTCTTATAGTATCTTCTCTTGACAAAATTTGTAAGACAAATATAAGACCATTCTGACCAATTTGACTCCAAGATCAAGGCTAGATCGTCCTACTACTACAATTCTGTGACCTGTTGTCCCATGGATCAGATGTGATACCATGAATGGATGAATTGGCTTCCTCCTTCCTTCTTCTTCTTCCTTCAAGCTTTCCTAGCTCAAGATGGTCCACTAGCCTAGTGGATCTCCTCAACGCTCGCCTTGAGACAACGTGATCTGCTTCCTTGAATGGACTCCAAATATGTACCCAAAGATAATGTATCCTTCTGCAATTCTGAATAGTATATCAGGTCTGTAGCAAGAGTATGTCAGTCAACAACGATGGTCTCGGATAGGCTCTTCTAGCATCCTTCTATCTTCGCACTTCGTGTAGACCCATCACACACATGATAGCCTCTTGATCTGAGATTTCATGATGCCAAAGGTATGACAGTTATAGGGCAGCAAGGACAGAACCTTCTGCTTCAGGATGTAGACTCTCGTGATAGGAGAGATATTGCTATTCTAGTCCTTTAATGACTTTGATCTCTTTTGCACTGACTTCCTCATGCAAACTGTAGCTAGATTGGATCTATAACCCAACAATATACCCATATAACATGATGCCCTAGATCAGATCAAAATGCCACATGTGAGAGCAGGTTTGGTGATGAACTCGGATGAGGGAACATACTTCCTCATTGAATAGGGCTACCCTTCTTCTTCGACCCTTTCACTTAGTTATCCTTCATGTAATGAGTGAGGATGATTGTGTGTTCGAATAGATGAGGAAATGCCTTTATTTATAGTGTTTGAGGGCTATCCGTTAGGCCGACATAACATGCCTCTAAGGAAACGTGAATGTGATATGAAGTTGACATGAAGACATAAATATAAATATATATTTATGCCGAAAGTACATTGCTTCTTCTAAATTCGTTTGGAGGGGTCAATTACTAGCCTTTTGTTCTTGACCATGAAGGAGTCTTGCACCATGATTCTGCCCTTGATCCTTGAGTCATACATTGTACATCTTCAAGTGTAACCATTTACATCAATGACACAAACCTATCACCGAGCTTAGAGCTCATAATGAGAGCGACTAAAACAAATACATTTTTAAAGCATGAAACCCTTGACTCAAATTCACAAAATATTTTTCTAGATACAATTTACATCATTTACATTGGAATGTGAAATCATGAATACCGAACCTAGTTACACTTTCTTCAACACTCCCTCTTAACTAGGGAGGTATTCATACATACATGATCATTGGGCAATTTTTCAAGATCACAAAAGAATTCTCATAAGAAGATCGGATTTGCAATCCATATGTTATAGCATCATTTCAACCAACATTGTTTTCACATAGCAAGGCCTTGACTAATAGATCTATCTCTCATTTAGATCAGAGAACAATGTTGGCGAGACCAATGAATGATAGACACACATCATCATTGTCTCTCTTAGGGTCATACCTACCTGAGTGTTCTTCGAGTATTGCCTACTAGGACTATTCTCATCTTGGGTTCCCAGCCCTCAAGAATATCAGTCCTCTTTCCCACTCTTATATTGGATTCCCTACCACATCCTCAAAGAGTGTTGGATGCAAGATGATTCCACAATCCTCCATTCTTTCTTCCAAACTAAAGACAATAATGTCATGTCTAACTCTCCTTCTTAACCAATGATGAGTTCCAAGTTTCTCTTTACTCAGAAACTTACTTATGTTCCTTTGCTCATAATAATCTTCCAGAGCTCCCTCTTAAACATGG
The DNA here is from genome assembly GCA_031772625.1 of Pinus tabuliformis. NCBI lineage: Eukaryota > Viridiplantae > Streptophyta > Pinopsida > Pinales > Pinaceae > Pinus > Pinus tabuliformis. Next base: position 128,783,393 of record CM062820.1, on the reverse strand, counting down.
ACTCTATCATCAATCCTTTATAGGGGTTTCTAGTTGACTGATTATCCAACATCTTGATGTCATCAATTTCTTCATATGTAGGGCTCAGCCATCTGTCACTTTCCTTCATCATGTCATTTCCTAGAAAGTATCCTACTTGGATCTGCTTCTGGGGCTTTCTTCATAGGGCCAACTAGCTCCACCTTTCCTTCAGTGGTGATTTCTTGAGGTACATAGTTATGGCACAACTCTTCTTACTATGGCCCTACACACCTACACAGATTTATCCAAAAAGTTAGAAACTAAAAAAAACAAATCACATATTACCTTTTTGGTGATGGCCTTTTCTAGTGACATATTCTTGTAGGAATCAACACCCTGCATACATGTTGACACATCTCCGTAGATATTTGTAGTCAAGGGTATTCAACTTTTAATACCTCTATCCAAGTCTCCATATCTTTCTGGGAGATTCCCTCGTCAAATATTCTCTCGATGTTCACTGCTTCCATCATGGTTGCATATCTCACAATCTATATCATCCTTACGCCTTTTATTTCTAGGAACTTCCAATCAGAGTTCCTTAATTGTAGTCAACTACCTCATACTTCATATGAGTACATATTATGTTGATTTCATATTTAAACCTTTCAGAGGATGAGATCTTGTTTCTCTAGATCATGCTTGATCCAAGCTACCTGCAACCATGTGACATGATATTATAGTATTAAACACAAATATACATACCTCATTCGTCTTGAATCATACCATGATTCTTGTAGTGGACTTCTTGAGGAATCTTTGACTTGCAACGGAGTTGACTGGATCCTTACAGGTTTTCTTGGTACCATCATTCTGACCTAGATTCTTTACAGAGGATATTTTCCTGTATAAATTCTTCAAAGATTCGGAGAATCAAGATGCTCTCATCTTAGAATTTCGTACACATAAAAATTTCATTTCTACCAAGAACCCTTACATAAAGAAATACAATATACATTAATAATAACCATTAACAATGTTTCCATAGGATTCTACATATCCTCATCAAATGTTCATCAATTCATCAATTGTTCATCCATGGATGTTACCGAATCCATAGTCAGTTCATTTAAACAACACATGAGAATGTTCATGAATCACAACATGCTATTCAAACTAAGATCTATAAAAGAAAATAGGAGGTAATCTTTTAATCATAGTAAAGATCCTCATGCTCCTCCTTCTTCGACTTCTTTTCATTGTCTTTAGTTTCCTGAGCGACATAAGCTGCTTCATGTTTCCTCTTGCCATTCTTATTTCGCTTGGGACAATCTATTCGATAATGTCCATATTTGTGACATTCAAATAATTGAATCTTTGACATGTCTTTATTGGGATGTTGCTTGTGACCAGATCTCTTGAACTTTCCGAACTTCCCTTTTCTTTTGAACTTGGAAGCAAATGCTTGCTCCTTGTATCCAACTGCAATATCTTCCTTGGCCTTTAATCGGGCTTCTTCCACTTTGCTTATTGCCCATAGATCATTGAGTGAGAATGCCTCCTTCTTGGCCCATATGCTTGCTGTAAATTTTCCCCAATCCTCACGTGGTGCATTCATCACTATTGTAGTCATTTCTCTATCAGACATGATTTCTCCTCATTCCTAAAACTGATCTCTTATTTCAGAGACCCTCATGAAATATGAAGTTATACCTTCTTCTTTGATGATCTTCATTTTGTAAAACTCATTCCTTAGAGAGATCCCTTCTCCTTCGGTGTTGACGGAGAATAAATCTATCAGTTTGTCATAGATCTCTTTGGTTGTTTCAAGCTTGGATACATAAGGATTCAGAGAGTCCTTGATAGATTCTACGAGAATATTTTGAGCTCTCACTTTGTTCTTATTACGCTTAGCTAGTTCTTTACTATCAGAAGGAGCAACAATTTTCTTTTGTACATGATCAATAACTTCTTGTTCTTTCAAAGTGAGACCAATCCTCTTCTTCCAAGTAAGGAAGTTGGAAACTCCAACTAACTTATTTCTTTCCTTGCAAGAAGACATGCTTTTCAAGATTAAGTTTTCTCAAATCAATAAGATACTTACTTGATGTAATGATCCTTGAAGCTTGAATTTAGATGGCTACCTTGAAGGAGCTTGAGGAAGCTTGACTACCCTTAAATGCTAGGGAAACCGAGATATGCTTGCGTTATCCTTGAGGATCTTCTTTTCAACTGAAGTAAGAGGATTCTTTATGACTTCCTCTTATAGATCCTTCACTTTAATAGATCTTGGAATTTCATAATATGGATCTGAATTATGAATCTCGTTTTTCCTTCAACTTCGACTGCCTTGCTTCTTCCTTAATGTTCTATATCAACCCTTCCTTGATCTGCTACCAACCCTCTGATACCATGTTGAGAAATCTGAGGGCTTGAGAAGTTAACGATTTCTCTATCTTGATAACTGCTTGTGAAGTAAATTTATCCTTTAGATTTATTCAAGCAAGATCTTTTATTTGTTAGTGATTATTAAGTTCATCAATGGACTACCATGCATGATAAACGAAAGAACAATAAAAAAAGATATAGGCATTAGCCAAGGAAAAAACCTCTCCAAACCTAAGAGGAAAAACCACGTAATTCTTCTTATAGTATCTTCTCTTGACAAAATTTCCAAGACCAATATAAGACCCTTTTGACCAATGTGACTCCAACATCAAGGCTAGATCATTCTGCTACTGCAATTCTCTGACCTGATATCCCATTGATCAGATCTGCTACCATGAATGGATGTACTGGCTTCCTCCTTCCTTCTTCTTCTTCCTTCAAGCTTCCCTCACTCAAGATGGTCCACTAGCGTAGTGGATCTCCTCAATTCTTGCCTTGAGACAACGTGATCTGCTTCCTTGAATGGACTCCAAACATGTACCCAAACATAATGTATCCTTCTACAATTTTGAACAATATATTAGGTCTGTAGCAAGAGTATGACAGTCAACAATGATGGTCTTCGATAGGATCTTCTAGCCTCCTTATATCTTCGCACTTCGTGTAGACCCATCACACACATGATAGCCTCTTGATCTGAGATTTCGTGATGCCAAAGGTATGACAGTTATATGGTAACGAGGAAAGAACCCTCTGCTTTAGGATGCAGGCTCTCGTGATAGAAGAGATAGGGCTCTTCAAGCCCTTTGATGACTTCGATCTCTTTTACATTGACTTCCTCATGCAAACTATGGCCAGATTGGATTTATAACCCAACAATATACCCATATGACATGATGCCCTAGATCAGATCAGAATGCCGCACGTGAGAGCAAGTTTGGTGATGAAATCGTATGAGGGAACATACTTCCTCATTGACCGCATCTACCCTTCTTCTTCAACCCTTTCACTTCGCTATCCTTCATGTAATGAGTGAGGATGATTTTGTGTCTGAATAGATGAGGAGAGGCCTTTATTTATAATGTTTGAGGGTTGTCTGTTATGCCGACATAACATGCCTCTAAGCCGACGTGAATGTGATATGAAGTAGACATGAACACATAAATATAAATATATATTTATGCCGAAAATACATTGCTTCTTCTAAATTCATTTGGAGGGGTCAATTACTAGCCTTTTGTTCTTGACCTTAAAGGAGTCTTGCACCATGATTCTGGCCCTGATCTTGGAGTCATACATTGTACATATTCAAATGTAACCATTTACATCAATGACACAAACCTATCACCTAGCCTAGAGCTCATAATGAGAGCTACTAAAACAAATACATTTTTTGAGCATGAAACCCATGACTCAAATTCACAAAATATTTTGCTAGATACAATTTACATCATTTACATTGGAATGTGTCATCATGAATACCAAACCTAGTTACACTTTCTCCAACAGAGTCTTCATATAATCATCAGGTGCCACTCTAGTGGTCAACAAGTCCATCTTAGTCCCACCTAGATAGAATACACTGGTCAAGTTTCTAGTCCGTAGCACTGAGTGTGCTAGAACTCTTCGTAGTTCATTTTGGAGATCTTCCATGTACCTCTATATATTTGTAATTATGAATACCTCCCTAGTTAAGAGGGAGCATGGAAGAATGTAACTGGTGTCAGTCTTCATAATTGTATTTGAGTCATGATGTAATGCATTTTTCAAAAGAAAGAAATAAAAAAAATGTTATTAACGAAATTGACTTATTAAAGCATGGATTTCATGCTTGGGTCAATTGTTTTTAGGTCAAAGCCTCCATTGAAGGCTTCTAGGGTTTATGTCAAGTGCCCTTGTCCATGTCATATTGTAAAAAACCCTTCTTGGAATTTATTTGTCAAGAGAGAAATTTATTAGGCCTCCTTGACCAATTCGGCCTCAAACTTGACAAGTCGGCCTAACTGGGGTGCATAATCACCTATATAAAGGAAACAACTCGATTTCATTTGGAGCATCAACTCATCAAGTTCGATCTGTAACTTCTGGGGCTAGAAAAAGTGTGAATTTCTAGGAAAGAAGAGGAAAGGACTACCGAAGAAGAATGAGGTCTCTCTCAAGCATAAGAAGTTGAAATTCTCTCTCTCTCACACGTGTGAAGCTATGAAGCTGCTGGAGGGCTCGAAAACTGCAAAGCTGAAGCTGGGCCAAAATTTTGTAGCTGGGGGTCAAAATTCTATAGCTGGGAAGCTAAATTTTTGGATTGTTGTTGGGTTGAAGTTGCTAGATCGGGACTACTAAATCATCTTGGAAGGTTGGCTTGGTGGAGGAGGAAGGTTTGTTAGTCTAAGGTCTTGATCTGTCTCAATTTGAATTTACTAAAGGAAGAGTTCTTAATGGGTTTCCCCATATGAAGGGGTTTTAGCTCTGGCTGAGTGCCTACATTTGGTGTCCATGATCTTCGTGTTTTTGCTTTGACAAACACTTGCTGGCAAGAAGATAAAAGAAGAACATAAAGAAGTAAATAAGAACATAACAATATCACAAGTAATTATCAAAATAAGAAAATATTTATGACTTTCCGATTTTCTAACAAGGTTCCAAAGGGGCACATATCCTTGTGTTGGGCCAACCTCTACTTTGGAGCCAACTTGAGTAGATTTAATTTAAAATTTAATTTTTCCCTCTTTTAATTGAGCCAACTTGTAGCTAGGGAATACCTCTTGCGGCTACCCAAAAATCAACAGTTGTAGCAGAATATAGATATATTCTATGTGAGCTATTGCTACATAAACTATTAAAGGAACTACAAAAGCTATTGCTACAGAAACTATTAAAGGGACTACAAAAGCTATTGCTACATAAACTATTAAAGGAACTACAAAAGCTATTACTACAGAAACTATTAAAGGGACTACAAAAGCTATTGCTATGGAAGTTGTTAAAGGGGCTACGGAAGTTGTTAAAGAGGCCACAAAATATATTAAGGATGCTACATAAACTGTTAAAGAGGCTATGGTAGCTATTGCTAAGAAAGCATGTGAAGAAGCTTGAAATCGGAATTGCACATACATTGAAATTTTCATAATAAGCATTTGTGTTGGTGAAACAGACAAGCCATAGGTCCATTATTTACAGTTCAAGTTAAAAAATAAAGCTCTCAATTAGAACAATTTATCTTTCTTTGAAATTTTTAGTTTTGTTTTTTAGGAGTTATATATGTGTAGAAGTAGGTTGCTTTGGTTAAACTAGCACCACAAGAAGTGACAGAAAACCATTTGCATTGAGATCAAATCATATGTGGATAACTACAACCCTGCCAAGTCGCCACCTTATGAGTTTTACACCATATTCTTCTCTACAATGTACATTTGTTGTCTTTCTTCTTGAACAAGGTCGATCCAAATTTTATGATTTTCTACCTTTGGTTTTGCTCAAACCTTCCATCAAAATTTGTAGATAAAATCAATGTCTAGATTCATCATGGATTTCATCCAACTCTCGCTTTTACAATTGAAGATTATGTTGATGTTTTTGCAGCATCGGGCAAAGATTCTCTCATGAGGTCAAAATGATTTGACTATGGGGGGATGATACATTCACCCATGGGGCCATGCTAATTTGGCTAGGGGTGAATAGCCCAGGGGTAGTCTTTATCCCATGGGGCCGTGCTAATTTGGCTAAGGGTGAATGGCCCAAGGGTAGTCTTTTTCCCATGGGGCCATGTTGATTTGGCTACAGGAGATTGGCCCACGATCCTCACATTTCTTTCTCTAGGATGGAGAGGTCTAATTTTTATAGAGCGGGTTTGAATTGTTTATTAATTGGGGAATTTCACCCAACAATGTGGTAAACAATTCTAGTCTAATGTTGAGTTGTGATGTAGGCTCCATAAGTGAGGGGGTTTCTTGTGATGAGGTGCCTGTTTATGGGTCTCCACTCAACGCTAAGGCTCTATATAAATAGAAGAGCATGTGAGAGGCAAATCATCAACATAGCAAGCTCATTGAATCTTTTCTAGTGGAGGATAAATTTGGCCAAGGAGAGATCTCTTGTTGGAGATCATCTTTCATCTTTCTTCACCATTTTATCATTCTTTTTGGAGACCGCACATGTGAGGAAGAAGGAAAAGTTTGACCAAACTATTCACCAGATTGAGTTTGATTATATCATTGACCAAGCCAAGTTTGACTAGAGTGTTGACCAGGCCAAGTTTGACCATGGTTGTTTGACCGAGAGTTGACCACAGGGTAGAGAGTTTACCGCAAGATTGAGAGTTGATCACAGGGCCAACCGCAGGGCCAAACTTGATTGCAAAATTTTACGGCAAGGTTGAATTTGACTGTATGCTGAAAGTTTGGCCAGCATTGACTTTTGATTTTTTGACTAGTTTGACAAGCATTGACCAACAATTGTTTGACTAGGTTTGACTGGTATTTTGACTTGTAAAGTTGGCTCATATTTCTACACAAATTTCTAATTTGTAAACCTTGTTGAAAGATAATTTCTCCTCAAGAAAATATTGTTGGGTTTTCTCCCAACCTTCCCAAGGTAAAAATATCATGTCTATTGTGCATGGTTGTATTTTTATGATCTTTACTCTTTCTGCTGCTTTTACAATTGAGATTTTTTTTTTGTAACTATTCAATGATGTCAGTGGCATTAGAAATACTGGTTGAAAATCATCAGGAAGTAATTATCAGAGAATAAAATTGTTAGGATATTCTGACACATAGGAAATAGTTAAGTATAACTTGGTTTAGTGTAGAGTTAGGTAAAGTTTGTTTCTTTAATATGTACTTTTGTAACTTACAATCTGACGGTCACAATATGTTCTAGACATGAAGTGATCCGACGGTTCATTCTCTCCTCAATATCACTGACACTTGATCTGTGGCTTAACACCCGATTGGTCCACGACCTCTATTTAAAGAGAATGGAGGGTTATTTGTAAGGTGACCGTTCATGAGATAAGCTTATGTAAATTTTATTTCTTTTACATTAATAAATTGCCTAAAGTGGCCGTGTTGGCTCAGGTCGTGGACTACTTCCCTCTTTGAGGGTTTTAACCACGTTAAGAATATTAGTGTATTGATCTGTGATTTGTTTGGGAGTGGTGTCCTTTGGTGTTCTATCTGAGGAACTTACCCTGTAAATTCCTACAAGATCTCAGAGCTATTTGAGGGCCACATCCGTTGGTGATCCAAAACCAAAGCCGGTACAATTGCATACGACTGTTGTTTCTTAGATCTACCATTTCTTAATGCTTTCGGGCTGAGATGACCACTCTATTGTGTTAGGAGCATCTGTTCCAGTGAGGAACCCCTTTCGTTTCATGCGAAAAGGTTTCTGGTAGCCCTAGCTACGTCATTTTTAAGATCTAGAGGTATACAATCTTTATTTTCAGTTTTAATTATTTATCTCTCTGTTTATTTTGGTTTATTTATCTCTCTGTTTTTAATTACCGGATCCATACATTTCATTTCTGCGTATGTTCTTTGCTCCGCGACTCTGTGCGATCTAGGAAAACCAGAAACATATATGATGGATTTTTCTCATGCGTATGCTCTTTTCCGTTGCACCTTAGCGTGATCTTGGAAAATCAGAAACATTGAGGAAAATATTTAGTTTTTGACATAATCTAACTTCAAGACATTATGTATGGTTTTTTTTGCATGTTTGTTTTGGGTTGTGCATTTTTTTGTTTTGTAGGAAAAAAGGGTTCTCTCAAGTAAACACGCACTCCAAAGCTTCAGTGACTTTAAAAAAAAAAAAAAAAAACCCTTTCTCTTTCTCACCCATTATAAAAAGAGAGTCACTTATAATTCTAAAGTCTCTTTATTTTTTATTTAAGTTACAGTTTAGTGGGTAGCTCATAAAGTACCATTGTAAAAGTGACTTTTACTTATTTATAAAAGTGGGTCACATATTTTTTTTTTAAAAGTGAGCTAATTAAATTAAGTATGGAAAGATGGGGGATTTTTTTTAAAATAACATTATCATTCACTTTTGCACATTCACGTACTTCGTTGGCATTTTCAACAACTTTTTTTCAAAAAGCCATAAATTCTTCATCCGGAAGTCGTTTTTGGAGCCGTTTTTTTTAATCAGCCTAATTTTTCGAGATCTTTCCATTAGAACACTTAATTTCAGTATCTACAACTTTAGTTTCTATTAAAATGGAAAGTCCATGCCGAGTTATTCTTTACAACACCAACTACTTCCAATGGGTGTCCTACATGGAGGATTTACTTAGAAGTAAAGGTATTTATAAAATAACCTCAGGCCAAAAGTCTAAACCTAAAGATGAAGATAAGAAAACCAAATGGGAAAATAGGCAAGATCAAGCACGTGGGTTGATAAGGATGTGTATTTCTCCAGAGCTTAGATTCCATATCGTAGAAATTGATACCCCTGATGAAGCAATGAAACACCTCAATAAAGTTTTTGGAATTAAAACTGAAAATAGAGCCCATCAACTCGAAAATGAGTTGCTTAGTTGGACCCCAATAATTTTTCTTCCATTGAAGATTTTTGTCCAGTTCAAGACCCTTAGACTTCTCTTGGAAGGTGTTAAGGTTAAGAAAGAAGATGGTAGCCTTATTTATTCCATTCTTACTAATTTGGGACCAACCTACTCTGTGTTTGTTTCCACCTTCCATTCTACTAGAGAAGCCTTTATTTCTCAAGGACAAGACCACAAGTCCCCCTCTTTTGATGCTTTTTGTGATTCTTTAATAAGAGAACAATAAAAACTCTTACATATTGGTCTTCTTAATCTTGGAAACTCTTCTAAGAAAGCATTAGCCACACAACAACAACCAAGTTCAAAGAATCCTAAGAAGAAACATCCTAAAAAGAACAGTCCTAAACGAACCAAGGGTCCTATGCACTTTCAGTCTCAAAATGAAAAATCAATTCAACAAAATGATAAGGCAAATAAAAACAAAGGGAAGAAGACTGATAGACATTGCAACTTTTGTAATTGAGATGGTCACTTAGAATCCAAATGCTTTAAGAAGATGGAAGCCTCGGAAGTAGCAGTGAAGAAACATAACATCCATTTGGAGCACTCTTCAACTTCAACTTATCTTCAGGAATAACACTTTCTGCATGTGTTTGTCAAGCATCTCAGTCTGGTTATGCACTAAATGTATCTTCTTCTTCTCATTCTCATGAGTGGCTCATTGATTTTGGAGCTTCTTATTACATGGCAAAAAACAAAGCCATATTTTCTTCTCTAAATGATTGTAACACCAAAAATACATATGTTGGTGATGATAGATCTCTTAGTGTTGTAGGGACTGGAACTATTCATCTAGAAAATGGTCAATTTATTGATGTATTGTGTGTTCCAACCTTATCCTGCAACCTTCTATTTGTATATCAGATAAATCATTCATGTGAAGGTAAAACTGTTGAATTTTCACCTCATAATGTTGTAATTAAGGACCTAAGAGATACTAGAGAGATTTTAGCTACTGGAATTGCTGATGATTCTACAAGGTTGTATAAGTTTAACAGCTTTGGGTCATCAACTCTTCCCTCAGTATTTGTTGCTCATAATGATGAAGTGAGCAAACTTTGGCATGAATGGTTTGGTCACTTAAAATATTGCTTCCTTCAAAATCCATGTAAAGAAAATATGGTGACAGGTTTTCCTATGGTATCTTATAGAAATGGTGTTTGTTCCGGATGTGTACTCGGAAAACATCATCAGGCTAGTTTTGAAAAATATGCCTCTTGGCACGCCTCATCCCCTTTACAACTTGTGCATAGTGATTTATGTGGACCACTTCCAGCTGTTTCATTCTATGGCTACAAGTATTTCTTAACTTTCATTGATGATTTCTTCAAATGCACTTGGGTATACTTCTTAAAACTCAAGAGTGAAGTATTTAACATGTTCTTGGCCTTTAAGGCCTTTGTTGAGAAACAATATGGACATCAAATTCTTAAGCTAATATCTGATAATGGCGAAGAATATGTTAACAACAAATTCATCAACTTTTGCACTTAGCATGGAATTCAAATGCAACATACTGTCTCATATACTCCACAACAAAATGGTGTAGCTGAAAGGAAGAATCACACCTTAAAGTAAATGGCTAATTAATTGTATGCTTCAATCTAAAGGACTTAGTCTTAATTTTTGCGCAGAAAATGGTGTAGCTGAAAGGAAGAATCACACCTTAAAGGAAATGGATAATTGTATGCTTCAATCTAAAGGACTTAGTCTTAATTTTTGGGCAGAAGCAATTAACTGTGTGTTGACGGTGCTGGACCCGCCAACATGTCAAGGGGATCTCCCTTATAAGAAGTTCCAATTAGACCTCAAACCGTTTGGTGTAGGAGTCCCAACAATGGGTCGTAAGGTCATGCCTTAACCGCGATGTCGCACAGAGGCAAGTAAGATAACTCTGTCAGTAGCAAGGGTGTGACTGATGCAGTGAGTCAAGGAATGAGTATGATAGGTTCCAACACTTCAAAGGGGGAGGAAAGTGAAGGTGAGTTTTAGGTTGAAAGGGATCAGTCCCAACTCAGCTAGGAACACACAACACAAAAGACATGCACATCTTCCGGCAGAGCAGTCGACACAGATGCGACAGTACTAACATACAAGGTAAGATAACACAAACATCACTCACAGATTAGTCTGAGATGAGTGTGATAGTTGATATAACAAGGTTCAGAGAAAGGTCTATCTGGTGTCCGGTAGAGCAATCGATACAGAAGGTGACAACATTACCAACATATGCAACACATTAACAACAAGATTCATATAATTGCATGTGAATCAATTCATACACAAGTACATAAGTTAAACAACATATATCATTAAGGCAACCAGAGCAATCCAACTACAATAACAACATATGCATGAAAATGTGATGTATTTTATTATATAAAGAAGTGTAAGTCACAATCATACAATACACCATGTAAACCTGCTAGCTCTATCAGTAGAATGTTACAATCACATTCGCCTGCTCCTCCAAAGAGATGCACTAGCTCTATGCAGTGGAGAATCCAAGGCGCGTTACAATATTGTCCAAGCCTTCTTCAAGATAGTCTTAGTAGAAGCTTGGCTGGCCAAAAGACTATAAAATGAGTTATGAGGGACTATTTATAGAAAAGGGTGGGGTGACCCTTGACATTCCCCTTTGTGATATTTAAACTCCCCTCATGACTCTTCACCTACTTTATGATTGTTACATCCAACTGTTGACACTTGACTTACACTTGATATGACTCATTACTACAATGCACATGTACTCATGTGAGACAACATGGCTTGAGCAAGCCTTTCAAGACATCACTGACACTCAGTCCACTGTGGTGTGACCAAATCTTTGACATGTTTGTGATGGTGATGCTGGTGAGTTGATGCCAAGTTTGGTCGTCCGTGATGGTGTGCATGTACCTCATGGTGACACCGTGTTGAAGCGAACTCTTACCTCCGTGTTGCAACCGGTGCATTGGTTCGGCCCCTTCATCCAACTAGTCTGTTAACATGCGCATGGTCTTCTTAGGTATGTTTGAACCTGCAACACACTAATGCATAGTGTCTGTGTTGATTTTCAAGTGTGTGCTGGTGGTCATGCGCATCAACTTGTCGAAGTGCATGTTCAACACCAGTTGGACTTTCGCCTTGGTGAGTGTGTTGAATGGGTTGGATTGCACGCATGTGCTCAACGACATGCATGCTGTTGGATCCTTTGCATGCGATCAACAACACTGCTCACCATGTTTGCTCTATGTCAACTGTTGGGATGGATCCGAGCAGTTTCATCCGCGAGTGCATGTTGCGCCCATTGTTGTTCCGGTTCTTGATACAACTCATTAGACCGTCTGTGCAGCTTCATGTTCTTCCTGAGTTGCTACTTCAACACATGCAACTCCTTCTTGGTCCCATATTCTACCTTCGCTCAATCTTCATGTCGGGTCATAACATCATAGCCCAAGTCTCCAAAGTTTCTTTCATTATCAGTGGATCTGCGTGACCTTGCAACATTGCTTCGCCTCTAAGTTGTCAACAACCTTCCTCTTGCATTTGATGCGTTCGTTGCATTCGGTACGCTGCCTTCAGATGCTGTTCATGATGCTGCTCGCTATGATGTTGCTGCTTGATGTCCTTGTCCATGAACAACTTGATGTCTTCGTGAGTAGCTTGATCGATTGCATCCCCAAGCGTTATTTGAATGGTGTCTTCATCTTTGCTCTCTTGGAAACCATTGTACCTGTATTGTTGAGAGGTACAACAGTGCAGGTACAATGATCACGAAGGTTGCGCAATTTCGGTCGGGAGGTTGGGAGACCGACTGCGAAGACTGCACAAGGCACAATATGGGTTGTTGGGAGATTTACTGATTGTTGGAACTGCACAATACACAGTTCAGTCGGGAAGTTGGCTGTTGGGATTGCGGAATGAGCAATCACAACTGGGAAGGACTGCTGGCCTAGGGCCAAATTTGCGCAATTTTTTGGGCTAAGCAGCCACTGACCTCTAAAAGTGCTGGGCCAAAATGCACAAATCTGGAGAGAAAGGTGAGCCTTCCTTCTCCAGATTGTGCAATGCAGCCTTGGTGAAGGCAGAGCCCAGGTCAAAGTTGGCCCGACTCGCCGATGGACAACTGAAAGCAAGTAAGTCAATGAATGCATGGCGACACTAAGTGATAGCATAAGTGATTAACATTGCATGCAAAACATGAATGAAATATTCATCAAACAGATCGACATGCATGTGGGTGAGGTAGTTCACCGGTTGGGTGAACGTCCATGCAAAACAATTTCATGCATGCGACACAGTGAGATAGCAACGAAAATTGAAACAGAGCTAGGACAAGATAGAATATATGTAAATGACACCAGGCGTTCAAATAAATCAAGCAAACAACACTCACACAAGCGAATACACAAAAAGCGACAGAAACGCTGAAAAAGACAAGCTAAGGCCACTTACCCATGAATAGATGAGATGGATGTATTGAAGAGTCTTGGATGTGTTGTGGGATGTCAGAGCTCCAAGATTGATGTGAATTAATGAGCTCTAATGTGTCGAATCAATAAGTTTTGTCTCAAAACGCGCATGCCACAAATCTAAGAAAAAACAACACTTGGAGGGAAACTTCTAAAACAACTTTGCATGTAACCCCATGTAACCCCGGCTGCCAAATATAGCTCCCTGCCCAAGGGGATTGCGTAATTTTTGGACCCAACAACTGACTGCTACCCAGATTTGCGCAAATTCTGGGCTGAACTGCTTGTTGATGGGAAAAATTATGCAATTCCTGTTGGGAGGGTTGGCTAGCAGGATTGCGCAATCGTGGAGCCCAACATGTTGTCAAAGGGAATTGCGCAATTCCTGGAGGGAAAGGATGGTTGCCCTCCAGAAATGTGCAAATTCCACTGGGAAGCTGCTCAGCGTGTAGCTGGACTAAGTCCAGGTGAGTAGCCTGTGAAGGGAAAAGATCAAACTGTGATCAAGAGACTGCCTTTGAGAAAAAAAGACACTAAAGCTTGAGGACTTGACGAGCAAGGCAAGCTGATGTGTAAGGTTGGTATGGAGGCTCCAAAACAGACTAAGGAAAAATTTTAGAGGGTGCTTGTAGCTGCTACAACACTTGGCAACACACTGGTAGAACTCCAGCTCTCTGTATAGACCTTGTTCGTGAAAAGCAAGTCTAACACCTCCAGAAGTATTGTTCAGTTCTTAGCTCATCTTGGTTTCACACTAACTTGATTGTAAGATGTACCATCTGCCAAGCCCTTGGTCGATTGACACACATTCCAAGCCAAGGAAACATAGTTTTTTCGATTGGGGTTGAGGGGTATATAGGTGCACAATCAGTATAGTCGTTAGAGTTTAAGTTTCATCTCTGGCGTTGCTCCACTGTCAGCGGGCCTAGACACTACCCCAGTGGAGTCACATAGGATCACAAGCATGGCTCCGCTGCCAGCGAGCCTGGTCAGTACCCCAGCGGAGTTACTTGCATCACCTCCCTGTACAAGAAGCCTTTCTCTTCTTTCGCCTTATTCATTTTTCATTTCGGTTTTTTTTTTTTTTTTTTTTTTTACTTTTCATTTTTCATCTTCACTATGCATAACACTTATTCATTTTAGAGGCAGAAGAGGGATCCTGACTTATTGAGAGCAGAGGAGGTTGTTCTAGTAGAGAAGTAGTTTATTATATCTTTGATGTCCCTGTTAAGGTTTTCCCCCTCACCTTACTCTATTTCACTGAGCTGACAAGGGTTAACCAAAAAACAATCAACTAGAGAAGGTGACACTAGTTAGTGCGCAAGCGTTGTGCTTACACAAAGGTTCACTTCGAAGAGTACGTATTTTCCTTCAATGTATCATGGACTAAGAGTAACAAGTTCATCATACAGAGGCAAGATGACATATAACCAAGTAGCGATAGTTGTACAAATCCTCTTGTAATTTACCCAACTAGTTTCATGAGTCACACATGGTTTCATGCAAAACTAACCTACGAACGAAACGAGCGAACTAACAAACATCAAATCAAAGAAAAAACAAAAGCGAAGGTGAAAGCAAAGAAAGTAAGCAAACAAACAAGAAAACAAAGCATATAAGTAAACAAGCATGCAAGCAAACAACTGAAAGAAAACACTACTCCTACTCCTACACTAACAGTGCACGGCCCTGATCACGTGAAGTGATATTTCCAATGCAACCACCAGTGCATTGGTAGACCCATGTGGGTGAAGGCTTGGTCCGCGGGTAACCCAGTTGTGCGGACCAACATACAAGAAATATATGACAGTGAATACAGCCACACTTCGTGTTTCAAAGTGCCTACAGGACATAAGTGAGTGCATGTGCATGATGAACAGTTCGTGGACTTATCATGGTGCTATGTGACACTACGTGCAACTTTGAAGCAAAATCACACTCTTGACTGAGACAAGTGAGAAAACGAAAGAAACAAAGATAACTTGCATCGTGCACGACTTCTTGCAATGTAAGGCTCCTCCAATGCATGAGAAATGGGATCGTGCAGTTCGAGTGGAGGAAGTGTGATCTATGTGTAATATGGATCTTCAAAGCATACAGATGAATGATGAGGAGCCTTGGGTGATTGAACAATTTCATGATCGGAAGTGAGACTGACCCCAAGAGAGCGAGGGCCTGACATAACCATCAGCTTGGGCTGAAGTGCCTCGACAGTCTTGGATGTCTCAACTTCATCATCATGTAGATCATCATAAACTGGTAGCTTCGAAATATCAACTACGATAGATTCATGATCGTGATAAAAAATGAAAGCAAATGGATCACCACTGCCACGATCAGAAAAAAACAATGAATTCTTCAACATCCTCATGATTAGATGAATCAAATAGAGGGGTAGATGAAAAACGAACGAACTCATCCTCTGTGTTTCAAGAAAATACAGATGAAGGATCAAGTGGATCTTCAATGAATAACTTATTCACTCCGTTGTCGAATGATGGACTAGCATCCGGTGAGTCCTGCGAGTGATCAACAATGGGTGCATCCATAGATGAAGACACATACAAAATCATGGATGGCGGGTTCACCAAAGAAGCTAGGAAGGAATGGAGGGGGCTCAGACGGAAGGGAGTCATCCTTTGCCGAGTGTTGATGTTCAAGCTCCCACTCATACTCTTCATGAATGATAACGCATGTTGGTTGTGCAACACCAACTCCGTTAGTGGGTTGTTCCTCGTTCACAACAAGTGAAGAGTCTGGAATGGATGAACACAGGACAACATCATCTGGAGGAACCCCTGGGTGCAAAGACGGAGGTCGAAGAAAAGAACGCATATGGGAGCTAGAAGGACTAACAACCAAATCTGCACGAAAATTACGTGGAGTGATGTTGTGAGGGTGTGAAGGATGAACAAATGTGCGAACATAATCCTCAGCATCACTGGGCGATGGTGGAACTGTTGAATGAGAGGGAGGCAGATAGTCTGTTGAGACAGTGCCTGTTCCCACATGGGGTTGCACAGTTCCATCAACGAAGAAGGTTGAGCGACGGTTGACATCAAGCTTCCTTTTGGGACGGGTAGATTTATTAAGGCAATACTCGAACTGGTCCCAAATATAAGTGAACCTCATCTAGCTCTTCGGAGCTTGAAACTGTAAGTCACGGAAGTGCTACCAAAAATAAATAACGGGTTCATGCGGAGCCCTCTGTTGTTGTAACAGTTTCTGGTCAAGATGGTCTGGATCAAAATGATGGAACTTATCTTCAATAAGATCACATAAGTGCTTACATGAGTGCACGGTGTCCGCTGGTAGGTTGAGCACCCAATGAAATGGGGATTCACAAAGTGTGAATGCAAGCAACAAATCAACCTGTTCGTCAGTGAACTCATCTTTCTCATAAATCATGGAAATGAAGTTATGTAAGTGCTCAGGCCAGGCCACTTCGCTTTCACCATCGTACGTGTGAGTGGATAAGAGATTGAAAAGCTTCCTCGATATGGAGACATCTTACGATTCGAAAAACACCTCGGAGGAAGAAGAATGCAAGATTCCATGAAAGATATGCAAAGGTTTAAAACTGGATGAGAGGACATTGCTTGTCATCAAGCCCTCCTTCTAGCGCCATAAATGTTGACGGTGCTAGACCTGCCAACATACCAAGGGGATCTTCCCAGTAAGAAGTCCCAATTAGACCTCAGACTGTTTGGTGTAAGAGTCCAAACAGTGGGTCGTAATGTAATGCCTTGACCGCGATGTCACACATAAAAAAGTAAGATAACTCTGTGAGTAGCAAGGGTGTGACTAATGCAGTGAGTCAAGGAATGAGTATGAGAGGTTCCAACACTCCAAAAGGGGAGGAAAGTGAAGGTGAGTTCCAAGTTGAAAGGGATCAGTCCCAACTTGGCTAGGAACACACAACACAAAGGACATGCACAACTTCTGGCAGAGCAGTCGACACGAATGCGGCAGTCCCAACATACAAGGTAAGATAACATGAACATCACTCACAGATCAGTCTGAGACGAGTGTGACGGTTGATATAACAAGGTTCAGAGAAAGGTCTGTCTGGTGTCCAACAAAGCAGTCGACACAGACGGTGACAACATTAAAAACATATGCAACACATTAACAACAAGATTCATATAATTGCATGTGAATCAGTTCATACACAAGTACGTAAGTTAAACAACATATATCATTAAGGCAACCAGAGCAGTCCAACTACAATAACAACATATGCATGAAAATGTGTTGGCTTTTATTATATAAAGAAATGTAAGTCACAATCATACAATACACCATGTAAACTTGCTATCCCTATTAGTAGAACATTACAACCACATCTGCCTGCTCCTCCAAAGAGATGTACTAGCTCCGTGCAGTGGAGAATTCAAGGCGCGTTACAATACTTTCCAAGCCTTTTTCAGTATAGTCTTAGTAGAAGCTTCGATCACCAAAAGCCTATAAAATGAGTTATGAGGGACTATTTATAGCAAAGGGTGGGGTGACCCTTGACATTCCCCTTTGTGACAGTTCAATTACCCTCATGACTCTTCACCTACTCTATGACTGTTACATCCAACTGTTGACACTTGACTTACACTTGACATGACTCAACATTACAATGCACATGTACTCATGTGAGACAACATGGCTTGAGCAAGCCTTGCAAGACATCACTGACACTCGGTCAGCTGTGGTGTGACCAACTCTTTAACATGCTTGTGATGGTGAAGCTGGTGAGTTGATGCCAAGCTTGGTTGTCTGTGATGGTGTGCATGTAGCTCATGGTGACATCTTGTTGAAGTGAACTCTTACCTCCGTGTTGCAACCGGTGCATTGGTTCAGCCCCTTCATCCAACTCGTCTGCTAACATGTGCATAGTCTTCTTGGGTATGGTTGAATCGACAACACAGTGATGCATAGTGTCCATGTTGATCTTCAAGTGTATGCTGGTGGTCATGCACATCAACTTGCGAAAGTGCATGTTCAGCCCCAATTGGACTTGCTTCTTGTTTTCGCCTTGGTGAGTGTATTGAATGGGTTGGATTGCGTCCGCTCAGCGACATGCATGTTGTTGGATCCTTTGCATGCAATCAACAACACTACTCACCATGTTTGCTCTATGTGAGCTGCTGGGATGGATCCTTAACTTGTACTGGCACAGTTTCATTTGCGAGTGTATGTTGTGCCCACTTTTGTTCCTGTTCCTGTTGCAACTCATTGGACTGATTGTGTAGCTTCATGTTTTTCTTGAGTTGTTGCTTCAAATAATGCAACTCCTTCTTGGTCCCATCTTCTGCCTTCGCGCAATCTTCATGTTTCACTGTCACTTCATAGCCTGAGTCTCAAAAGTTTCTTTCATTATCAGTGGATCTGCTTGACCTTGCAACTTTGCTCCGCCTCTAGGTTGTCAACAACCTTCCTCTTGCATTTGATGCGTTCACTGCATTCGCCACGTTTGTTGCATTTGGATTGCGCAATTTTTGGACCCAACAACTGACTGTTGCCTAGATTTGTGCAAATCCGAGGCTGAATTTCCTGTTGATGGGAAAAATTATGCAATTCCTGCTGGGAGGGTTGGCTGGCAGGATTTCTCAATCCTGGAGCCCAACAAATTGTCAGAGGGAATTGCACAATGCCTGGAGGGAAAGGCTGGTTTCCCTCCAAAAATGTGCAAATTTCACTAGGACGCTGCTCAACCTGCAGCTAGAACAAGTGCGGGTGAGCAGCCCGTGAAGGGAAAAGATCAAATTGTGATCGACAGGCTCCCTTTGAGCAAGAAATACACTGAAGCTTGAAGACTTGACGAGCAAGGCAAACTGTTGTGTAAGGTTGGTAGGGAGGCTCCAAAACAGGCTTAAGCAAAATTTTGGAGGGTGGTTGTAGCCACTACAACACTATGCAAATTAAATAGTAAATCACACTCCTACTAAGGTTTTAAAGAATATCACTACAGAAGAAGCATGGGGCTCAATTAAACTAGATGTAAGTCACTTTTGTGTTCTTGGAAGTGAAGCATGGGCCCATATTCCAGATGACAAACATAAAGTCTTATAACCTAACAATGAAAAATGTATTTTTGTTGGATATTCTGAAGATGTCAAAGCATATAGACTTCTTCCACCTAATTCCAAAAATGTTATCATTAGAAGAAATGTAAATTTTGCTGAAAATATATCGACCTACGAGCCTAGTTCAACGAATGTGCCACCTCTCTCTATCCCTTCTACTTCTAAAAATATTTCTTCTTCAAATGATGATAGCGAGGATGACAATCCTCCCCCACCTTCTCGGGATCCTACTTCAGCTCCTTAGCTTCCAAAATGGGTCTGCACTACTCAGGATGCAGCAGGTGATCCTATAGATTCGTGTCACACACATTCTTAGTTTGATAGAGCCTCTTCTTTATTGGCTCAAGCTTTAACAAATTATGCTCCTGACACCTTTGCATAAGCTTCAGGACATCCAGATTGGGACGCAGCTATGAATGAAGAATATCGTTCATTATTGGCAAATGATACATGGGATCTTGTTCCTCTTCCAAAGGGACGAAAACTTGTTAGATGCAAATGGGTTTACAGAACCAAGTTTGGACCAGATGGAAAAGTTGATAAACATAAAGCTCATCTTGTTGCTAAGGGGTTTTCAAAAGTTGGAAGCATTGAATATACTGAAACCTTCTCCCCTGTTGCCAAAATGAAATCTAGTTGCCTCGTTATTTCCCTTGCTGTTTCTTTCAAATGGGAAGTCCATCAGATGGATGTTAAATTTGTCTTCTTGCATGGGGGATTGCATGAAGAAATCTATATGGAACATCCTCCTGGATTTATACAAACAGACTCCAGCCTTCTATGTCGACTTAAGAAATCCCTTTATGGTCTCAAGCAAGCCCCTTGGGCTTGGTATGCCAAAATGGATAGCTTTATTTTAGATACTAACTTTCCTAGGTGTCATTCTGACAATACTGTCTACACCAAGAAAGTGGGTAAATCTCTTATCATTCTTGTTCTATATGTTGATGATCTTATCCTTACTGGTAGTGATCCCAACCTTATAAACAATGTGAAGTCCAGCCTTAAAAAGCAGTTTGAAATGATAGACTTAGAACACTTGAATTATTTTCTTGGTCTTCAAGTCTTGCAATCCAAGGTAGGTATTTCCCTTTCCTAGTCAAAGTATGCTTGTGATCTTGTTAAAATTAACTAGGGCCAAACTCCATGTGGGTCATCTTATTTATGGCAGCTGATATTTTTCTTGGATCCTTCTCATCGAGAGGTGTAGGATTGATCTAAAGACCATCCGATTTCGATGAGTATTCATAGAGTTATGAATTTATTTGTGTTATAAGACAATTTGTCAAGGTTGGCCAACAACCAAATAAACCCCACATGTGCTCAACGTTTTAGTATAAAAGGAGATGACTTGAGAGTCATTTTTCATGCACACTTCTTGTGTTTTCTTCCTCTCCACTTATCTTTGGGTTTTTGGTGGGAGGAAGAGATACTAAGAATCTACGCAGCCCTAAGGAGAGGATGCCCTAGCTCAACATTGTCATAGAGAGGGCATGCCCTAGATCTAGATGAAGGAAATGAAGAGAAGGATCTACGTCCTAATGTGGTAGCTTACATGGAAGGAAACTCTTCTGGTGGACACAAGGCTATACGCTATCCAGATCGAAGCTGCCCTAAACGTTGTTCAACCACCCTAGACATTCTTTGTTTTAGCAACAACAAAAAGAGGACAGAACAACGTGGGTTTTGGAGGCTATTAAGAAGGCCGAGGAGATTATGGACAACGTAATGAGGAGGAGATGAAGGAGGCCGAGCAATGGATGTATTTGAGCACTGTTCTTTGTAACAAGTCGAGTAAAGGGATGACTAGGCCGCAGCTAAGGCAAAATTCTAGCGAAGGTTTGAAGGGCTGTCTTAGGCCATCTCAAATGACCGAATTATTGCAAGGAAGGGCAACCACATTAACTGTTTAGAGGATGGGCAAACTCTTAACCAGTTTGCTACAAATCTATGGAATCTCGTTGTGAGGGCAGACCGTGGACCTTGTAAAGGCTAGAACCGCCTAGGATTATTGTGAAGGGTCTCATCCTCACAAGGAAGGGCGGCAACATCACCTTGGAGCAAATCTGGGTGGAAAAGAAGGCTGGCAAAGAGACTGTGATATGCCTTAACCAGACCTAAGTTGAAATAAATAAATCGGACCTCAAAAGAGTGAGCTAAGGTATGTTGTCTTTGACATTGCTTGTAGGTGTTGAGGATCAATTTGGACTAAATTGTTGGGCAGTTTGTGGGAGCCAAATTAGTGGTTGTACATAGTGCTATGGTACATGGGACAACTAGTATTTAGTGCAACAAGTTCATGGTGTTGCAATAGTATGGTACATGGGACAACAACAACAACAAGGTGCAACAAGCATAGTGCTGCAAACACATTAGGATAGTAGTATGGTACTTGGTGCAACAAGTACACGAAGCATCAATGGTGCAACAAGCACATGGGCGACAACATGGTTCAATAGTGGCACAAGGTACAACAATGCTAAACACTGGGACAATAGTGCAGCATAAGGTGCAGCGGTATGATGTGTACAACATGGTCATAAGGTTCAACATTGCAATGATGGGTGCAACATGGTGTAGTGAGGTGCAACATGGTGATGAGATGCAGCGCAATGATAGGTGAAGGAGTCACCTTGGAGAATCAATGGAAGCAGCATGTCTTCCACAGATCTCATGTATCATCTTCTTAGAGATGATTTATGCTCTTATCTAGATAAGTCAAAGTGTTGACTTCTGTTGTAAATGTACTATCTCTCTCTCTGCTGAACTATTGAAGAACATATAAGAAGAATTGATCAAGGATTTCCCCACATTGGGGTTTGTCCCTGGCTAGCGCCACATCTTGTGTCCTCTTGTCTTGGCTTGTCTTCTACGATTTATGTTTATGTTCTATCTGCAGTTTACTTTAATACTAATGTGATTGTTAATCTGGAAAAGATATTGAACTAACTATGAAAATTGAAATAAATTGCTCTAAGCATATAACATACCTAAAATTAACATGGTATCAGAGCTGAGGTGAAGACAATGCCCAACCAAGAGTGAAAGTGAAATCACCGAAGACGGTTGGGTAAGGACGAAAGGATCAATGGATTCCTCTTCCCTCTTCAAATTCACCAAGGGTAAAGTCGAAGAAGAGAATATTATCATAATGGCGCAGCGAAAGTTTTTGATGGCCTACTTAAAGATCACTTCAATGGGAATTCCAAATCTAAGGGTGGAAGGAAAGGAAGATTCCTTGGTTGTAATAAGTTCGACCATTATGCGAAGGAGTGTCCAAGGTAGGGACACATCAGTTGATGATGATAACAATCATTCCAGGGACATCTTTAATGATCAGAGGAATGATAGGTAATGCAGGTCATCAAGGAAACGACCAACTCTTCAGAGAAAGCAAGGAACCCCAGGTATGAAGAATCAAATGTTTTTTCTGATAAGATAAAGAAGCGTTATCTTGTATTGGCCCTCTCCTTTAGATTCTTTGGGAATCTTCCTTATTGATTGTAGAGCTTCAAGGCACTTCATCAAATAGAAGGGTGATCTCTCTAATTTAGTAGAGATGGAAATAATCATGGGATTATACTTGGAGCCGATGCCACCTATCTCGGAAAGGGTGTAGGGAATGTTACCCCTCAATTGAATGAGGGTAACTCGATTCATTTCCAAGAATCTCTTTTGTGTACTTGATCGCAAGAAGAACCTGGTGTCCATTTCGGCAATGGAAGTCAAAGGTTTCAGGGTGGCATTCATCAATGGAAAGGTACGTGTTTGAAAATAGAATTTTCAAAAGATGCTTTTACTCATGGGTTCAGGGTTGGAAATTTGTATCAAGTTGCAAGATGGTCCATTGGGGACCATTTCAGTTAACACATCTCATCTATAGCACCAGAGGTATACTTATTGTGGGGCCCTACCTTATGTGAGTCAAATTGTGACAGGGATGCCTAAATTCAAGAAGAGCATGAAGGTACATGTCTGAGATGTACCAAATAAAAATCTTACAAGGGGACCATTCCCCTCATGTAGCAGGTCCACAAGTTTGGAACAACCTGCAGGGTTTGAGATTCATGATTGGGAATCTCATGTATACAGTTGGAAGAAAGCCCTCTATGGCTTGAAGAAAAACACCCCATGCTTAGTATGAGAGGATTGATAGTTGTCTGATGAAGCTGAGATTCACTAGGAGTGAAGCTGATCCAAACCATTGCTTGAAGGTTGTGGATGATAAACCTCTCATACCAGCGCCTTCTGAGGACGACCTATTTTTGACAGGTGCAGACCCTCTCATTTGCAGAGGTAAGAGGGAGTTGGATTCCAGATGTGGAATGGTAAACTGCAAGCCCGTGACTACCTCGAGGATATTAACTTTCAGAAGTTATATGGTCGTGATCACAGACCATATTTGGGAAATGCCTCTGAATTTCATAAACTCATTCATGTTGATGTTCTTGGTGAACTTCCATCCGAACATATGATTTGCAGTTAGTATGATGAGCTCATATATGGTTGAGCCACATTGGATTGGTGCCAAGAATCTTCTGAGATATCTTCAGGGAACAATCTCTCATGGATTGAGATACATTGCCGGAAATATGACACTGCATGATTATTCAAATGTTGACTGGGCAAGCAATGTGGGGGATCACAAGAGCATTTCTGAGTGTTGGTTCTCTTTGGATTCTGCTTCGATACCCTGGGTGAGCAGGAAGCAGAAGTCGATTTCTACAAGCACTGCTGAGACAGGATACATAGCTACGAGTATGATCTCGTGTGAAGTTGCCTAGTTGTGGAAGCTCTTCAGCGAGCTGTTTGTACACATGATGGATACCACTATAATCCTCTGTGTCAACCAAGGGAGGATTCGATTGTTGAGGAATCATGTATTCTATAAGTGCTCCAACATATAAACATCAGATACTACCTTATCTGGGATATGGTATGTCGATGAGCAAGGAGCCTCCATCGCATTGAGACTGATGTACAGGTCACAGATATTCTGTCTAAGCGGAAAGGTAAAATTTGTGACTTTCCCGAATGACTTGGAGTTGTTGAGAGACCCTCTTATGAGGGTCTTGCATGTTGCATGCATTGAGCTTTGGGAGCACCAGAGGGCTTGGGGTACTTACTGGAGCAACATGCAACCATAGGGCGACTCACTCTCTCTTAATGGTGCGCTATGTATAGGGTGAATTCCCGCTTGGTCTATTGGCTACCGGACTTGTGTTAAGGTGTTGGTATATATAGTATTTTGGAAGGTCGACGGTTCGAAACCTCCGCCCGACCCTTCCGCCATATCTTCGTTGATTATATTGTTACATATATATGGTATATATACCATATACCATTTAATCTTGCGGTGAATGTCGGATTGGTTCGACACTTGTGATAACAATATATTCTGGCGGTTAGCAATAAATGTTAAGGGTCCGACGGTCGTGGGGTTGACCTTGACTGTCCGGCCCTTTTCCAGTAGTTAAATCCTATTCACAATAAATGTGATATATGCACCTTCCATAACAAGCAGTAACATAGCTCAACCAGTAAGCATAATCCGACGAAATCTTAGCCTTTCCGAGAGGTCAAGGGTTCGATCCTCTCTGACCCCAAAATTTTGCGATTTCATGCCAACATTGGGCAAATCCGCACTGCCATGTGTCAGCACCGGATTGGCCTGTATCAACCAATCAAATCACTACACATCACCAACCTTGATGACATCACCCTGGACATATGGCGCATTCCCGGGACGACATGTGTCTTGCTGACATCACCCTGTGTTGACCGTTGACCTTTGACTTTCATTGTTACACTTTGACATTTCCTCATTTTGCCCTAGTTTGCCTTGAAACTTTGATTGGCTTTAATTTCTTCATCCGGACTCGGATTTACACACCGTTCGCACCATTGGAATCATATCGACAAGCACTTTGATTTGATTCAACTTTCAACTGAATTTGAAGACTTTGATCCGGAGGCAAAACTGAATCCATTTTGGATCACTCCTCCCCACTAGAAGCTTTTGGACCACCAAAAGTTGGTTTTAGCTGTCGAGTAAGTGAGGATAAACTTCCTTCACTTTTCAAATCTCTATCCATCGTGCTTTACTTGGATTTGTACCGTTGAGTCCAACTCAAAGATACTCAACATTTCCCTGTTGCGAAGTCCTTATCCTCCTGTCAAGAACTTTGTCCTCCTGTAGCTCATTGAGATACTCGAGCAAAAGATCTTCAATGGAAGGTAGCTGACCTTGCTCTTCGGGATCTTCAATCAACGAAGGCTCATACAATTGCAAGTTTTCAACATTTACGATGGAATATATCTGCATATAAGCTGGTAGATCTAGGCAAAAAGCATTTTCACCAATTTTATCAAGTATTTTGAAAGGACCATATCTAATTGGTTTCAACTTTTTACATTCCCCTGTAGTCTTTCTTTGCTGATGTACAACCAGAGTTGATCACCATCTTGAAAACTATGCTCAACTCGATCCTTGTCATGTCGCACCTTATACTTTGCTTGACTTTTTTCCAGCCGTTCCTGTACTGCCTGGTGAATTTCCTGAATTTGTTCAATGAACTTGGTTGCTTTGTCCACATCATTGTGTCTATCAACTTCTATGTCTTTACCAAAGACAAAATCCAAGGGAGACTTTGGTATAAAACCAAAACAAGTCTCAAAAGGAGATCTCTAAGTGGAAGAATGTTTTGCATGGTTGTAAGCATGCTGCACATAACACAAATGTTCGTCCCAAAGTTTGGGATACTTGCTACAATATCCTCGAAGAAACCATATCACTGTCTTGTTGACCACTTCTGTCTGACCATCTATTTGCGAATGAAATGGCATGCTCTTCTTTAACTTTGTGTCCATTAACTCCCATAGACTTGACCAAAATTTCCCGACAAATCAAAAATGTCGATCGGATACAATAGAAGTGAGTAACCCAAAATGGACCCATACATTTTGAAAGAACAACTTTGCAGCTTGTTCAATTGTGACCTGTTTATTACATGGTGTCAAAATACACATCTTACTAAACCTATCCACCACAAATACATACAGATAATCATGACCCTTTCTAGACTTTGGCAATCCCCCAACAAAATCCATAGAAACACTTTCCCAAGGATGATAAGGAATTGGTAATGGAGTATACAAGCCTAATTTGCTATCACTTGGCTTGCTGTAGCACACATAGTACATCATTTAATATATCTAGAAACTATCTCATTCATTCGTGGCCAATAGCAGAATCTTTGTAATTGTGCAATTGTTTTACTTACACCAAAATGACCTGATATGAGAGAAGTATGTGCTTCTCGAATTAAATTAACTTTCAGTTTGTGGAATGCATAACTTTCCCAAATGATATAAGAGTCTGTCCTTTATGTAATAATCCAATTCTTCTACTTGCTTGCCATGACTTAAAGTTGCATATACATCCTTAAAATCTGTGTCTTTAGCATATTGTTCAATGTAACTTTCATGAATTATTGAATTATGCTTAAGTATTGTGGATGCATTTATGATTGGTCTTGATAACATGTCTGCAACCTTATCATGTATGCCCTTCTTATATCTGATAACAAGATGAAATTGTTGTAGAAAACCCATCCACCTGTAATGTCGTGATTGTTGCAATTTAGTTTGTGAGTGTAAATATTAAAGTGGTTGATGATCTGTGTGTATAATTGTTTCTTTACCCATTATGTAATGTTTCCATTTTTTAACACTCTGAACTAATGCATATAATTCCTTATCATATGTAGGATAGTTAACTATTGTTGATGTGAATGTCTCAGAATGAAAGCATAGAGGCTTTCTGTGCTACATCAACACTGCCCCCATGGCATATTCACTTGCATCTGTCTCGATCTCAAATGGATGTTGAAGATTTGGAAGTGCTAGTACTGGCACTGTACTAATCTTTTCTTTCAATGTGACGAAGGCTTTCTGCTGTTTGCCTCTCCACTAAAACACCTGTTTCACACTTGTCAAAGCATGTAAATGAGCTGCAATCAAGGAAAAGTTAGCAATAAATTTTCTCCAATATTGTGTTGCCCCTAAGAAAATTCTAACTTCTGTAGCAGTATCGGGCTTAGGCCAATTTACAATGACTTCGACCTTAGAGGGATCTATCTTCAATCCACCACCCCCTACAATATAACCCAAATAATTTAAAGAAGTCCTGCCAAATTCACATTTTGACAGTTTTACATAGAGATTTTCTCTTTTCAAAACATCTAAAATCTGTTTTACATGTTCATCCCATGTTCTATTAAAAACAAGAATATCATCTAAATAGACTATTACAAAATCATCAATGAATGGTCTAAATACATCATTCATGATTCGCATCATCCATTCATAGAGTCCTTGCTTCATTTTGAAAGTAGTCTTCCATACATCCTATTCTGCAACTCTGATATGATGGTAGCCGCTTCACAAGTCCAATTTAGAGAAATAAACTGCATCTTTTAACTGATCTAACAAATCATCAATACGAGGAAGAGGATAACGATTCTTTATTGTGATTTTATTTAATGCTCTAAAATCAATGCACATTCTCCACGAACCGTCTTTCTTTCGCACTAACACAATAGGTGATCTGCACGGTGATGTGCTTGGTCGAATAAACCCTTGATCGAGCAACTCCTGTACCTGCTTCCTTATCTCTGCATTCTCTAGCATTGATAACATGTACATTCCAATGTTAGGTAGTGGAGCATCTTGCTGCAAATAAATCTTATGTTCTATCTCTCGCTTGGGTGGAAGCTCTTTAGGCTCTTGAAACAGAACATCATAATCGAAAATAACTTTAACTAGATTTGCTTTCTGTTTAGGATTACAGCCTTGGAAAGCATCGGATTTATCACTATCCTTTGCTTTCACAATCGTAAGTAAAAATTGTTTACTGGCATTTACTATTCTTTTCATCTGTCCAGAATTTATGAGAGAGAAGTTATCTTTGAGTTTATGAGCCCTTACAATATATTCAATTCCATCCTTAGTGAGTTGATACTTATTTTCAGTTCGATAGAAGATAACATTTCTATCGTACAAGTATGGACTTCCTAATACAATTCCACATATGTCCAATGGGACTATGTCTAACTCAACCTCATCTACAAACCTTGACCCAATAGCAAAACGAAGTTTACATTGTTTCGTAACTTGTAGCTTAGTTTTATCACACACCCAACTTAATGGATATGGCTTTTTATGAAGTTTTGTTTCTAGACTCAATTTCTTTACAGTTGCTTTAGAAATC
Source organism: Pinus tabuliformis (assembly GCA_031772625.1). Taxonomy (NCBI): domain Eukaryota; kingdom Viridiplantae; phylum Streptophyta; class Pinopsida; order Pinales; family Pinaceae; genus Pinus; species Pinus tabuliformis. The sequence goes on along the minus strand of CM062820.1, from coordinate 128,754,677 downwards.
AAATTAACTTGTGACCCACTATCAAATAAAGTATCAATTTTAGTATGCTTGGAAATGACTCTTATGTGAAATAGCTCATTTCTTTTCCTCTCATCATTATCATTATCAACATAATGCGAAGAAGTACTTGTAGATGCTTTAGAATCTTTACCTTTTATACCTGTAGCTGTAATCGTTGTCTCGTCACCTGAATCTGATCCCAAGTCCTTTTGAATAGCAACAACATTCTTTCACTCTTTACTCCCAAACTTCTTAGGCTTCAATTCTGGATGAAAAGACCAGCAATGTGCCTCATCGTGTCCTTCCTTCTTATAATGAGTACATGAAGGTTTATCCTTCTTCACAGTGTTTGTTTTCTTCTCCTTCCACTTAAGTTTCTTCTTGCCTTTATTCTTGCTTTCAATAGGTTTGGATGATTTCCCAACATCTGGGGTTACATTTTTACCTCTAGCTTCTAGATGAGTTGCTTGAACTGATACATCATCTAAGCTAGTTGGATTAAACATAAGTATGGTATGCCTCAAATAACTATGAAGACCACCTATGTATTTCAACAATGTCTTTGGTGAGTCCAATGATATGCCTAATGTTAAAGCTCTCTTACGGAATTCCTGAGTATAACTTTGAACACTTTGACCTTTTAATTGACGTAGCGTTTGCCAACTCATCATTGCTTGTTGCATATAAGCCAAAGAATCAAATTGTTTTTTAATAGCAGAAACAAATTCATTCCAAGTTAAAATGATTTTACCATGTTTTTGGAGATATGCTTGTGTCTTGCTTTCCCACCATACAAGTGCGGTTCCTCCAAGTCGAAGGCTAGCAAGCTGAATATTCTTCCTTTCTGAAACAACTTTCTGCACCCTGCAATATACTTCAATTTGGCTTATCCAATTATCAAGCTTTTTAGCGTTAAGTTCTCCATCATAAATCAGCAAATCAAATTTTACATCTAATTTGATCAAAGAGGATTTATGTTTCTTCTTCGTAGAAGGACTAGATTTATGAAAAGAAGAGGATGATGACGATGATGGTGATCATGGAGGAGATGGAGGAGGCTTTTCTCCCTTTCCTTTATCTTCTTTATCTGGAGGAATAAAAAGAAAAGGTTCCTCTGCTCCTTTGTCTGGTTTAGGTGATGAAGTGTCTTCATCTTTGTTCTTCTTAAAGTCGCGATACATCTCTTCCACCATTGCACGTATTGTCGTGAAACTATCTAAGAATTGAGATTCTGACCCAAGTGGAGTTTCATCTGCCATCCTTCTTTGTGAAAAGACCCTTCCAATCTCTGGATTCGCTTCAACAAGTTCACCTTCACCTCATCCGAGCCTCAAGCTAGTAAGCATCTAAATCTTCACACAAACTTGTCAAACCTTAAAAATCTTGCTGCTCTGGTACCACTTGATCCATTAATGAAAAAGGTATTATAGACTGTGTGAATTCGCTTATGTTACTTAGTGCAACGGATCAAAAAGACTGCGAATAACATAAACACATGAACAATTTGAAAACACATTTAAACACATTTAAACACATCAACACAGCCAAATTTAATAAAGGAGTTCACCAGACTTTCTGACTACGTCTCCTTGTCCTTTCGCTTCCAGTGCTGACCTCTTTATTTTGTCTTCAATATGTTGTTACAGGTATGAGCTCGAAAACAGAGTCTCAAATAAGAAAATGGACATCACCACTGCGTCCAACTCGAAATTTCGAGTCAAACGAGTATAAACTCGACCATATTTGGCCACAGTGACCTCCAAATCCCCTCGAATGGTCCAAAACCACCTCTGTACCTGCAAAACCGCCTCTGCCTACAAGAAAACCACTTTCTACAATACAAAACCGCTTTCGAAATGCGCGCTGTGGTATGGCGGGTTCGGCACCTGCATAAAAATTAAATACAGTTTGGGTAGCTTGAATACCAAGCTCCACCGCTTGGTCTATTGGCTACGGGACTTGTGTTAAGGCATTGGTATATATAGTATTTTGGAAGGTCGACGGTTCGAAACCTCCGCTCGACCCTTCCACCATATCTGCGTTGATTATATTGTAACATATATATGGTATATATACCATATACCGTTTAATCATGTGGTGAATGTGGGATTGGTTCGACACTTGTGATAACAATATATTCCGGCAGTTAGCAATAAATGTTAAGGGTCCGACGGTCGTGGGGTTGACCTCGACTGTCCAGCGCTTTTCGACAGTCAAATCATCTTCACAATAAATGTGATATATGCACCTTCCATAACAAGCAGTAACATAGCTCAACTAGTGAGCATAATTCGGCGAAATCTTATCCTTTCCGGGAGGTCAGAGGTTCGATCCTCCTTGACCCCAAAATTTTGGGATTTCATGCCAACATTGGGCAAATCCAGGCTACCACATGTCAGCACCAGATTGGCCCATATCAACCAATCAAATCACGACACATCACCAACCTTGATGACATCACCCTGGACATATGGCGCATTCCCGGGACGACATGTGTCCTACTGACATCACCCTGTGTTGACTGTTGACCTTTGACTTTGAATGTTGACTTTGACTTTTCCTCATTTTGCCCTAGTTTGCCTTGAAACTTTGACTGGTTTTAACTTCTTCATCCGGACTCGGATTTACATGTCGTTCGCACCGTTGGAATCGTATCCACAAGCACTTTGATTTGATTCAACTTTCAACTGAATTTGAAGACTTTGATATGGAGGCAAAATTGAATCCATTTTGGATCAATAAGCCAACCCCTTCTCCCTTTCAGTCACTTGTACTTCCCTTGAAGTTGATGCTACCTTATACCATTAGCTTGTAGGAAAACTTTTGTATCTGACCCATACCCATCCTGACTTTTCCTTTGTTGTTGCCTTATTGCTCGGTTTATGCAAAACCCACATGAAAGTCATTGAAACGCAGCTAAAAGAATACTTCGTTATGTTCGAGGTACAGTTCAATTTGGGATTCATTACAATGCAAAAGCATTTCCTCTATTGGTTGGTTTCACTAATTTCGACTGGGCTGGTGACCCTGATGATGTCTATTGTAGGTTATGTCTTCACTCTTGGTTTTAGACCTATTACATGGGCTTACAAGAAACAAAGTGCCATTTCTCTTTCTTCAGTAGAAGCAGAATATCATGGCGTCGTAGAAGCTAGTAAGAAAGCCCTGTGGCTTCGTCAAATCCAGTCAGAGTTTGGTTTTCAGCAGCAGCATCCGACTACACTTTGGTGTGATAATCAAAGTGCCATTAAGCTATGCAAAGATTCAATCCAACATCAGCATAACAAACACATTAAACTACACATTTACTTCATCAGAAAGCTCATTCATGACCATGTTCTTGAAGTGCAATATTGTTCAACCGATGATCGAGTTGCAAACATCTTTACAAAGGCTCTCACAGGGGCGAAGTTTACTAAACTTCGATTTATGGTTGGAGTTCAAGAAGTTGCCACTAAGGGGGGATAGGCCTCTAATGCATCCTTCTTTCTCCTATTGTATCATATTTGTACATCTTTCAATCTTATCCCAAGTTGTTCTTAAGGGGGGATGTTAGGATATTCCGATACATAGGAAATAGTTAAGTATAACTTGGTCTAGTGTAGAGCTAGGTAAAGTGTGTTTCTTTAATATGTACTTTTGTAACTTACAATCCGACGGTCACGATATGTTCTAGACATGAAGTGATCCGACGGTTTATTTTCTACTTGGTATTACGATACTTGATCGTGGCTTAACACCCAATTGGTCCATGATCTCTATTTAAAAAGCATGGAGGGTTATTTGTAAGGGGACCGTTCATGAGAGAAGCTTATGTAAATTTTATTTATTTTACATTAATAAATTACTTGAAGTGGGCGTGTTGGCTCAGGCCATGCACTGTTTCCCTCTTTGAAGGTTTTAACCACGTCAAGAATATTGGTGTATTGCTCTGTGATCTGTTTGTGAGTGGTGTCCTTTGGTGTTCTATCTGAGGAACTTACCTTGTAAATTCCTACAAAAGTTGTATTCTACTACAGTTGCCATAAAATTTCAACAAATTATTCCTATACAGTATAGGTTTGTTCTACTTTTATGTGCATCAATGTTTTTCCCATATTCTGTGTTCCTGTCATTTAGAGTGAAAACTGAAGCCATATCTATCATATCTATCTTGAACTAAGAAAAGTTCAAGATATCTCTGATCAAAAGATTAAGGATGAGCTTCCATCAACTGTCATGAACTGTCATTTGCCCATAATCGTTAAACCATAGAGCATTGAACTGTAAATCCATAGTCCATGTTCACTGGTATCCATCAAGCCCCTGCAATCCATTCAAGCAATAAAATACATCAGAATAAAACAAAATCACCTCAAATCAGAAATTATCTTTGATGGAAACAACTTATCCAAAAGTATCACATTCCTTATACCATTTAGATTTTCATATAACAGCACCTGAAGAATTTGGTTTACAATTAATTATATACAATGATTCAGAGTGTCCATCAATATAAATCAAAGCTTTATGAATCTTGCATTTACCAAATTCTACAACCAAGACCTATGTATTACTACATGAGCTGCAAAGAAGCCAACTCCTACCAAAATGCGACAATTTGCATGGATTTCCAGTGAAAGTGGATTTTGTTGCCAGCTTCAATTGTTCACCAATAATTTCCACAGGAACACACACCATCCTTGAAACAATGGAAACGGCTAGCATCCCTCACAACAATTTCTCGTTCAACAATCTTGGAAATGAACTTGAATGCTGTGTGGCAGTCACCACAAACACGGAGATTTTTTATGATCCGAAGTCGTGTATGAGGGCATGTATTTAGAAGCCCAAAAGCAATAGCTAGCTTCTCACTGTGGTAGCATAATGTGTTCTCTTTGTCCTCCTCCTCTACATCATACATTGCAAAGTTAGTTTCAGGCACATACCCTGCCCCTTTGATTTGTCCAACCAAGCTCTCCAGCATCGCAATAATTTTGTCCATTTGTGGGTGAGACTGATCTCCTACTGTGAATGCATGAACCTTGTTCTTCACCTCAATCCAGCTGCATCCCGGTCTTTTTTCCAATCCAATATCTTCCATCATCTTTCTCACTGATTTGACATCATCCCACTTGCCAGCTGAAGCATAAATGTTTGACAGTAGCACATAATTTCCAGGATTTTCAGGCTCTAACACAAAAAGGTGTCGTGCTGCACGTTCTCCAAGCTGTACATTGCAGTGGATTTTGCAGGCACCAAGCAGAGCCCCCCACACTGAAGCATTAGGTTCCAGAGGCATTTTGTTAACAATGTCCTCTGCTTCACTTAGATGCCCAGCACGGCCAAGAAGGTCAATTATGCATGCATAGTGCTCAACTTTGGCTTTGATATGATGGTCAAGTGTCATTCTATTAAAATATTGCAATCCTTCCTCTACCAGGCCTGCATGACTGCATGCATGTAGAACAGCAGTGAAGGTGATGTGGTCTAGCTTCACTCCTGCCTGTTGCATTTGATAAAACATTATCAAAGCATCTTGTCCACGGCCATGCATCGCATACCCTGCAATGATCGCATTCCAGGAAACAACATCTCTGTGGGGTATTCTGTCAAATATCAAGCGTGCATCCTCAATACAGCCACATTTTGCATACATAGCCACCAGAGCACTCGCGACGGCAACTTCCGACACTAATCCCCGCCTGACTGCATAATCATGGATTTGCTTACCCTGTTGCAGGGCAGCTAAATTAGCACATGCAGGGAGAAGAGTTGCTATGGTGACTGAATCCAGATCCACCCCTGACAACTGCATTTCACAACAAAGTTGCAGGGCTTCCTTGCCATCAGAATTTTGTGCATACCCTGCAATCATTGATGTCCAAGAGACCACATCCTTTTCAGACATTTCATCAAAAAAATTACGTGCATCCTCTATATTCCCATATTTAGCATACATCGCTACAAGGGCACTCTTCACTGTGACATCCAACTCAAATCCACTCTCAACCAATTTATCATAGATCTCTTTTCCCTTTTCTAAACATGCCAATTGGGCACATGCCGATATAGCGCTAGCGACAGCAACAGAATTTGGCTTCATGCCTGACTGTTGCATCTGCTCAAAAAGCTCCAATGTTTTCTCCGACCTCCCATTCTGTGCATAACCTGCAATTATCGCATTCCACATAATTGAATCTCTCGAAGGCATTTCGTCAAACACTTGACGAGAATCCTCTACAATCCCACATTTTGTATACATATTTAACAGAGAGCTCGCAACATGCGCATCAAATCCAAACCCGCTTTTAATAACATAACCATGGATTTCCCTACCCGGTTGCAGAGCTACTAGGTGTGCACAAGCAGGAAGAACGCTGGCTATTGTGAAAGCATCGGGCACCATACTCACCACTTGCATCTGCCGAAAAAGTTTCAAGGCTTGATCCACATTGCCAATCTGTACGTAACCGGAAATCATTGCATTCCACGAAACCAAAACTCTCTGGGACATTTTGTCAAACACATCACGTGCATCCTCCATACTGCCACATTTAGCATACATATCTATAAGCGCATTACCCACGTATTCATCCAAAACAAATCCGCCTTTGATAATATAATCATGGATATCTTTGCCCTGGTCCAAGTCCCCTATACCAGCACATGCCCTCAGAAGGCAGGGAAACGTATAATTATCTGGACGGATCCCTTCCCTTTGCATTTGGTAATAAAGTCTGAGAGCCTCTTCGCTGTGCCCAAATGTAGCGTACCCACCAATAATGGCATTCCATGACAACACATTTCTTTTAAACATTTTATCAAACACTTTGCGTGAAGCCACGAGATCACCCGATTTAGAATACATGTTGATGAGTTTGGAAGCTACACTTAAGTTTTCTGCTCGTCCGCTGATGAGCGCTCTGGAGTGGAGCTGTCTGCCTTCTGACTGGGCTTTTGAATTGGCGCACGCCTGCAAGAGAGGAACGAACATGTCTGGGTTTTCCATGGCGTTGAACATGCGCAGAGCCTCCTGCAATCGTCCCTCCCTGCACAGTTGCGGAATGAAGGATGTCTTATTGTGGGCATACTGGTTTGCATTGGTAACATTGTGAAACAGTTTTATGAACAGACGCATCGTTATGTTGGTGTGCTCGTATGGCGTTTCTTCAGTAAATTATCCACCGCATCATTGGATTCGCGTGAGACGTCCAATAAAAACTAAGTGATCATATTCCATGATGCAAATTGGATGAGAATTTAAACACAGCCTGCAGAAATAGCAGATGATGAAGAAGATGCGCAGAGCGTTTAATTGGGTTGGGCAAAGCTAAAAAGTCATATAAGATATAAGACATTTTTTTTAACTAGATAAGGATTTTTCGAGGTTTTTGGTTGATTCAAAGTCTTTTACAGCGATATGGAGAGAGTTTGCCCTTGGAAGTTTAACCCATGCAACTATGACAGACACTTCAATTTTTTGTTGGATCGGCTCTCTAAAACTTGGTCGAAAAGAAGCTCGTTGTGGATAATCGTTATGCTCCACCAGATGATAATGGCACAGTATAAGCATTATCTGAAAGGACCTGGAAAATTCCATTCTGGCAGAAATCTGAACAACAAAAAATCGAGAGAAAGCACAGTTCCAGGTTAAGCTAATCATTTTTTGAGGTTCGAGATCCGTTCACAAAACTTAAAAACACCTTGGGTTTGGGAAAAACTATGACATGGGAAATTTAACCCATGCAAACATGCTAGGTACCCAATTTTTTTTAAAGGTAGATTTGCTCTTAAAAGAAATTGTTTTGGACAATCCTTACCCTACACTGTTTGATAAAGTCAGATCAACTACTTAGAAACCTCCATTCTAATAAAATCCAACAAAGTATATCTCCTCGTATGACGAGGTGGTTGTCTTATTAAGATGTTATTCTTTTTATTTGATTTTAAATCTCATGGGAGGACACCATGGCCTTTACATGGAAAAACTATGTCATCCCACATTACTTCATAAAGGTAAATGTATCGTATAAGTATTATTTAAAATGGTTTTGGAATTTGTCTCTAAAGAGCAGTTTAAATGGTGATTGTCATGTTATGAAAGTATTACGTAAATATTGAGATCTAAAGTTCAATTCTCCCCAATTAACTTGTGCCTATGAAAGGGGCGTATAGCGATCGGAACTGACCACATGTCAGGCAAGTACGAAACCAGCCTAGTTGCCAATTTCTATAGATACAAAAAAAATGGCCTTGGAATTTGATGAAGCAAACAATCCAAAGATAGCATAATTACATATTGTTTGATGATATTTGGAGGCTCTAGGTTTATTTAGATCCCTTATAACTCCTAGGGACATAAATTTAACTATGTTGAGCATGCAAATTTTTGTCAAGATCCACTCTCTAAAACTTCACAAAAAAAAAGAGGGTCCTTTTGGATAATCTTCATCCTACATTGTTTAATGAGCGCATAGTGTAAACATCATCGAAAACAATTTAAAACAACTTCTACTTTGCTAAATTAGATGAGACAAAAGTTCTAGAGACAACATAATTCCCACATGTTTAAGGATATATTGAGGTTTTTGGTTAATTCAAAGATCCTCTAAACTCTTAAGGACACAGGGAAATTATTCTTTAATAAGGGGCACTTAAAACACTACATTTTCAGCAAGCTATGTCAAAACCTATTAAAACATTGTTGGCGTAACACTAAGGGATCCACTCATTCTTTGAGATTTTTGAGGTCATGATGCAGGAACATCTCTTCAAAGTCAATGAAACCTCTTAAAGGTCTTACCAAATTTACCAAAGGAATTGGGTTCCATTAATTAAATTTATGAAGATAGGATTAGTTCTACAATGAAGGGATTTCTTTTCCAAATAAAAATGTAATAGTGATTGCCAGAGAAATGAGGAGTTTATTTCCCATCGACATGTAATTTGATATTTCAAGTGATTTGGTAAAGGAGTTAGAGATTCTAGCTTTAGATTTGATATTTTCCATAAATAGATGATTTCGATCTATCTTTTTCTTTGTAAGTTATATGAAAATATTTATATTACGAGAACATTGTTTTTATATTGATAACATTTATGTCCCAAAAAACTCTATGGGATCTCATAAATTGATACATTGACCATAACTTGTTCCCATGATCCCAGATTTAGCCAAAAAAGAAGTTAAGATACACTCAATAACATACTAACTAATTCACCCATTAAGAGTTCCATGCATTAGAGTTGTTAGGTTGTTAAAAGAAAATTGTGTGCACATATAGCCTAGTAAGCCATATTGATATCCATGAAAACATAGTAGAAGTAAACATAACATTGACCAAAACAAAACAAGGCATCATGCAAGATTGCTAGTCTAAGATAATGAATGGAGAAATAGCATTAGAGTTTCCTTGAGGTGATTCATTTGTTGGTGTGTTGATGACAGTTGGAGTATGAGGGTGTGAATCAGAACCAGAGTTGGAATCAGACACCACGAAGCATTCAACCTGAGTTAGTCTGAAGACTATGTCGTCCAGGTTGTATCTTATGTCCCGGATGATCCTTTTGATCTCCTCTTGTCATGCAAATAACTTATAATGATCAACTTGCTTGTCACGGATGACCATGTGAAGCAAGGTCTCTAGTTGTCGGTGTAGAGTCATTAAGTGAAGAAAGTGTAGTCTCCTTTTGCGGAATTTACTGGGTTCGGATTCCATCTAAAGGTGGTGCCACTAATTTCAGAGTCAGAGTAATATTCCCAGTTGCCAAATTCCTTGGCTTCTAGGTGAAGGATCTCATTCCTCACTTCGGGAGGGACAAAATCAAAGTGGTAAGCCCCAGAATGCCAACCAAAAAGATGTGGACGTCGAGAAATAGAAGCTCCTGTATTGCCACCCCGAGGTCCAGGTTGGTGAAGCCGAGGTGCTATAAGGAAATTTTTTTGGAGACTTGGCTGGGTTGGGTAAAGCATAGTGAAACTGGGAGGATGGACAAACACATGGAATGTGAGCAGTAGTCGACCCCGAGTGCTACAATGTTGGAAGGATATCAACTCAGGAGTGTAGTAATTGGTGGGGTAATGAAAGAAATATTGTATAAAGACATCATCAAGGATGAATGGACAGACAAATGAACATACCCTAGGTAACCAACATTTATTTGACAGTTTCTAGACAAGAGGCAACATATTGGGAAACACTGATAAAATTTCATATATTTTAAAGAAGAACAACATAAAAACCACCTTCAAACCTATGAGCACCATTAGCAGATGCCTAAAATCGGTTAAAGATCCCATTGATCCTAAATGCCACAAAGGGGTTTATTTGGTTCCTTGTTCTTGTGGCAAAACCTACATTGGTGAGACTGGTCGATCAATCTCAACTAGGATTCAAGAGCATGCAACTGACATTAAGCATAACTGTTCCAAAACCTCAGCTTTGGCCGAGCACTCCAGTAAAACCAATCATCATATTTGTATTGAAAACTCTTGTGTTGTGGCCAAAATTGATCATTATCACCATAGGAAATTCAAAGAAGATATCAAAATAGGTAAACACCCTAACAACCTGTTGATGCCTCGAAAATCGCTGCAACAACATCGGGGATAACCACCCGGTCCGGACCTTAGTACAGCTCCTTTTCCGTTTGGAATAGTGGCTCCGACTGGGGATAATGGGACCAGTTTCCCAGAAATAGATAAACGGGATGGATGGATGATTATAAACTACGCTAGCGATGAGCGAATAACTAAAACTATTGACAAGAATATAATAACTATGATCTATCCCGGGGACTTATTGAGCTTTTAAAGTGCAGCGCTTGATGATCCTTATCTATAAACGGGCATATAGATGACTCCATTTGACAGACATGGACGTTATTCTGTTCATGATTGCTATGCCTAAATAGTTAAGCAAAGCGATTAAGGCGATATTACCACACTTTATCACTTATATCATTGACATATACATGATTTAAAGAAAAGGCACATCATAAAACATCCAATAGTGGAATGAATAAAGATCTGCTGTTACAGCGCATGCATATAATCAACAATAGCAAGAATAATCAAATAACAATTCACATAGCAGGAATGAATTCAGACATAGATAGAAATACCATATGAGCCGCTTTAACACTCCCAAATATCAATCGCTATTTGTAGTGCTTCCTTCAACACAAAAACATCCTAAACAAAGACAATAGTGCACAATTGCATAAAGAAGCTTCCTTGTCAAATTAAGAACAACTGGTCTGGTTTCATAAAAGAATATTGACTGAAGCACAGTAGTGCAAACTTCAGTCTTTTAAGTCTGTTACAAAACTTTACGACCCTTTCCAAAACAACGAAAGGGTCTATAAATACTAAACTAATCTAAATATCTAATAAACAGAAATCCTACATAATTGGCATCAATAAATATTGATCCTATTTCCCGGAGCGATCTGGCAATCGGCGGCATGATTCATCAGGTAGGCTGCTTGCCTTTAAACCTGAGCTGACTTATCGCAAGCATTGGCTCTACTTCAGGCGGTTTGTTGAGACGCGAACTGAGCTGGGCAGCATAGGTGGCATCCTGAATGTCGGGAATTATACACCCGATTGCATCTGTTAAACACTTAAGGGCGGCTCTCTGTGTGTGCGGCTTAATCAGGAAAAGCCAATATGCATCGAAGGTCAAATTGTTAACTCCAGCGATTAATCTCCCCTTTTCCTCCAAGTCAGGATAACACGTTTGCTCTAACATGTTTGCTGTTGTCATCTTTCCTGGCGTACATTGGGAAATCATATTCGCTAAGTAGAGAGTGTTGTTAACCAGATCAACTAGGTTGCTGGAGGTTGATTTACATCTTGAAGCCGCCCTCTCTGCTTTCATCACTTGAGTTTGCCATTCTGTGAAGAGTATATCCTTATATGTTTCTTGGATCCTGGGCAATTTTGCTGCTTTTCCTAGATCAGAATCTTGCCAGTCAAGATATGCAGTTATGATTTCTTCGGCTTGGTCTAACTCATTCCTGGCCTTCTCTACCTGCTGATTAATGGATGTAGTTAACTCACACAATGGCTCTGCCTCAGTGAGTTGTTGACAAAGGAGCCTAATTTGTGATATTAATGCATTGTTTATTTGCAATGCTTCTGATCTGAACTCATCCACCTGTGGAGCGCCCTTTATTATTTCGAGCTGCGATGACAATTGAGCGATTTGCTCATCTTTCGTTTTCATCATTTGCTCATTTGCTGCTCTCAATTGTGCCAATGCTTCCGACAATTCCTTCTGTTTCTGGATCGCGCTTTGGTCGATCCTTTGCTTTTCTATTTGCAATTGCTGGGTTAATTGATTGTTCATTTGCTGTTGTGCCAGCAACTGCTCCTCTGCTTGCGCTGCCTTCTGCTTTGTCTCGGCCAATTCTGCCTGTAGTGCAAAAATTTCTTGGTCTTTAGTCTTCAGTAGAAGACTCACCTCCGATGCTTTGTCAATTGTCGCTGCCGAATAGGCTCCTGCATACTGCGACAGTTTCGTTAGGTCATCGGAGGGGTCGAATTCCTCCTTCCAAACCACGCTGCCCGTAACAGTTTGTTCTGGAAAAAGGGGAGGTTGACCAATCTTCCTTCTTTTCCTTTGTCGTTTTACGACTGCTCTATGCCTCGGGCTGTAGAAAACATCCAGGGGAGGAATATCTTCTACCTGTAGAATGATTTGGTCGGAGGGGTCTTTTGGTATTACCTCAACATCTTTAGAAATGGGTGGGCCGCTGGTTCCACTTAGAACCTGAGGAGAAGTGATGTCCTGTGTATCATTTGTCTTGGAAGTGTCCCCATCTTTCGAACATTCCAATCCACTGATGATAGAGTCAAATTGCCTCCACTCTTGAAGCAAATTAGGGTCAATAGTAGTATCTGTATTGACATCAGTGGTGGTTTGTTTTTCCTTTTCGGCTTGGGCTTGGGACTCCTTCCGCTCTTTTTCCTGCTCTTTCTTCTGTTGCTCCTCTTGTTCCCTCTGTTGCCTTACCTCATGCTCTTTCTTCTGTCTTTCCTCATTTTCCTCTTGTGCTCTCTGCTGCTTTTCTACCTGTTCTTTTTTCTGCCTTTCTGCCTGTTCTTTTTTCTGATCTTTTGTTATAACAGGAGGTTGGCTCGACTGTTGCCGACCGGGCTCGCTTGATGATGTAGCTGGGGTCGTTGCCAGTAAATCTAGAGGCAGAGTTTGCAACCTCTGTTCTCTAAGTTTATTAAACTCAGTTAACCCTTCATCATTATACTTCATTCTAGCAAGTTCTCTAGCCTGACCTATTGATTCGGTTGCAATGAACAGGTCGTCAAATATATCCTCTTTATGCTCAAATTTTGTCAATTTGGCCTGTTCTAGTGCAGTATAGGCAACTTTACTTGGATCATATGGCCTATTGGGGATAGTCGCCAGAGTCAGAGATTGAATCTTTGTGGCTTCCTTTTCTGCATGTTTGAGGTCATGCAAGGTATACACACCACACTTCAAAGGAAAAGAGGGTCAGCCTTGCTTTTTATTCTTCTTAAGTGTTTGTGTAACACTCTCGGAAATGATTTGGTAAGAGATTTCCCTTGCTAGAAGTTTATCTGGTATGTACAGAGGGAGGACATGGGGTCTGGCTTGGCTGCCGAAAACTCTTATGTAGGTAAACCTTTCTTCTCCAAACCAACTGGCTATTCCGGCTAAATCAAATCTGGCTTGATAAGAGATCTTGGGAGCAGGTCTATCAAAAATGGAATAATGAATAGGCAACATAAAGCCATTACAAACTTGGTATAAATGATCTTTATAGGAAGACTTCCACATTTTCTGGTGATATATATGAATGGGTGAGGGGTCTTGCACAGTCCACCTCCAGCCGAGTACGGGGAATTCAGAATTATAACAGAGGGTGTCTAGAATATAAGCGCTGTAGTAAAATGGGGGAATTATCCTTTCAGTAACCCGGGTCTTGCTTCTAAACTCAAGCACAACTTGTGCTAGTTTGTCGGAAAGGATAGTGGCCCAATCCATGATTATACTGTTTACTGCTGCCTCCATTAGAGGAACCATTTCTATGGTAAAATTAGTAGAGTCATGCAATCCCCATAATCTACACATCATTATCCCCGCATAGCAATAAGGAGAAGCCAGAGAATCGACCGAGTACTTACCAGAAGATTCGTGCTTGTGTTTGGCTGGATTCTGTCTCCAATCCCGGATGGGTTCGGATTCTTTTTCATTATCGTTTGCAAACTTCTCCAGGAACGCCTTGTTATACACCTTCTTTGGCTCGGGCAAATGATACATTTGCCTTAGATCATCTGCCTTGAATGATCCGAAAATCCTCCCATCTCTGGTGTTAAAAGTCCTGTCCAAGATTGGAATTTCTTCAATCGCCCATCGCACGACGTCTGTGTATGGGAGAATTTGCTCTCTGGCCGCTATCCTGTGAAGGAAAGAGTCGGCCAAATCTTTGAGGGTGCTTTCAGACTTCCGAAGTAAATCCACACTAGCTTCTGTTACTGTCTTTACTGGTTGTTCGGCTTCAATCAAATTGTAAGTGCCTTGCCAAGTGACTCTGGTGAGACCCGTACACGTAGTATCAGAAATTAAGCCCTTCTTCTTGTCTACGGCAGCTTGTCCTGCAACTGGTGTAGCGGAAGCGCCCGCGGTCTTCTTGGATTTCTTCCCCATTTTGTTTGAGTTTTCTCTTTCGGATGGATTCTGCACAGAGAGGCAAATGTGTGTAATACAGAGATAGCAATGAAAACTTGCAAGTGATGAAAACATATGCATAGGTGCGTAATAAGGGATTAGCCTTTAAAAATGGGCGCGGACACAATCCATGGAAAGATTTTAAGACTTATGATCTCATTAATTGGCCGTTTAAAACCTGTCATCCCTTAAATGCCCATTATATTGTTATTCGGCTGAATGATTCACTTAAGCGTGCAGTGGGCGTTTTGGCGGTTGAGTGCAGGTAAATGACTGCTTAACCGATCAAGCTTTAAATATGAATGAATTGTGATATCCCATCACTTAACGGCTTTTTATTGAAAACTGCGCTTTATCGCATCGCGTCGGGAGGATGAGGATTATAAAGTGCACATATAGTGTATCGCCGATCGCCGATAGTGATATCGGATCGCATCGGGGGTATGACCTGTGCGCCTTAATGATGTGCATTGGATATTGCCGATTGCCGACTGCCGATTGCATCGCATGGGGGGAAAAGCTTTGAGCACATTAAGACTTAAGTAAAGATTACCACCGATATCTGATCGCCGATTTTGCATCGCATCGGGGCTAATGGCATGGGGCACTTTAAAATGTGCATGAAGTATTGCCGATCGCCGATTGCGATATCGCATCGGCGGAAATCAATGTGTCGTTTATTTATATTTCTTATGTCATTGCGATATGCGATCTTGCGATCGCTTTATCGCAATGACAAAGATTTGCCTTATTTCTTTAAATGAGTTTTTCAAAAGGGTTTTATAAAATGAGTTCATTTGATTATCGGACCTCTTTGAACAATAAAAGTATTGATACCAATTAATCTTTAAAGGGACCCATTTCATATGTTAATATTTATAAATAAAAATGATATGAAATGGGGGGGTTGTTGTAGAGCACAACAATTGGCGATTCGCTGGAAGAACCAGTTATCTCTGGAAATGATAGAAATACTTAAGCTTTTTCAAAAATAGAGTTTCAATCAAAAAGGGAAAATTCTAATATAACCAGATATATATGCATTCTGAATAAAATGATACTATTTTGTTGACTTCCTCCCCTTTCTAAGAGAACAAATACATTCTAAGCTTTAAAATAGGCCTTTATTAGTTTATAATGCTAAAACAGAAAACCTTTCCAAATCAGCTTTTAAAATGAACTCCTCTGTCATAGGTAGAGCCTCTGCTGCCAGCAAACGTTTATAGTTTCGACAGGGATACCTTTTAACCATGTAATTGTCCATTGTCCCATTCAATTAAGCGTGTGATTAACAGAATGCATTCAAAACATGTTTTCATATTTTGTATTTCATTTCCTTTTTCTGTTATTGATAAGATAAAAAGCCATTGTCCTGGTTTGGTGGCCAGCTGTTTGACAAATCCATTCACTGGTAATAATCTAACTGAACAAGCTGGCTCGTGATGAGACCCCTTGTCTTGCAATTTCAAGCCATTACCCTGTTTTGGTATGTAGTATTGGTAATGTCAGTTAAACTATTTCCCTATGAACATGGTAAGCAGGCTTGTAATAAGACCTCTTATCTTTAATATCTTATATTTTAGAATTACACTCTAAATAATCATAAACTTTAGTGAATGGGATGAACAATCTTCTCCTTAAGAGTAAATGGATGACAGGGTAAGAGTTGAAGATGCTGAAGTTGGATTAGCTTCTATCTTGATATTGATAACCTTTGTAAGACCAATTTGAAAACGGAGAATGATTTACAATACTTCTATATTTTGAGGGGAGTTGACAAACTTGAACTGTGGTTTCAGAATACAATGATATCTAATTTCCTAGAAATTATCCTTTTTGGTTAAAAGTTCTATTATTTAAAAGCAAATGTTCATACTAGTTCTGTGGGACAACTTTTCAAACACAGCAAAAGGTCAATGGAAGATATCTCACAACCTTATTTTCTAAAAAATCCTACAAACTATAAAATCCTACTGAAATGAAAGGAGAAGGGGTTACCTCCTCAGTTAAAGAATTTCTTTAAGATAAGGCCATTAACAGGGAGAGAATCTCTCAAACCTGATAAATCTTGCAATATAAAGGTTGAATGGCCTATCTTTTCACAGATCTGAAATGGTCCAAGCCACAACTTCTGGAACTTGGAGTGTTTACCCTTGTCCTCATGGGCTTTGTCCCATTTTAGAACTAAATCACCGACTTGGAATTGTTTTGAACCGGATGAGACTGAATCAAAAGCTGCTTTGATGACTTGCTGATGATTGGCATGGATAACCTTGGCTTTTTCTCTTTCCTCTTCTAATTTTAGAATTTGGTCATGTCTAAACTGAATAGAAGAGGAAGGTCTTTCCTCAATAAACTACACTAGGGCTAAAGAAGGAATAACAAGATTCGTGGGTAGTATTGCTTCTTTTCCATATACAAGATTAAACAGAGAAGTTCCAATAGAAGCTTTCTGTGTTATCCTATCAGCCCATAATGCAAACACTAAGGATTTGTGCCAATTTCTCTGATTTTGTTCGATAGTTCGCTTAATGATTTTAATCAGTTTCTTATTAGTAGACTCCACTAAACCATTACCTTGGGGATAGTAATTAGCAGAATATTTTAACTTAAATCCTCTTTTAATAGCGAAATCAAACATAGCATTGCCTGAAAAGTAAGATGCATTATAAAAAACAAGAGCATTTGGGACACCAAACCTGGTAATAATGAATTGATCTATGAATTCAATGATTGCTTTAGAATTTGCTGTCTTTAAAGGGATTGCCTCAACCCACTTAGTAAAATAATCGGTAGCAGTAAGGATATACTTATGCTGTTTTGAAGACGATGGAGTGATTTCCCCAATGATATCCAATCCCCATTGCTCAAATGGTTGTTCAATGTTGACTGGTTGTAGAGGGAAAGCTGGTTTTCATTGTCTTCCACTAGATGTTTGACAATTGAGGCATTTCCTTACATACTCGTGAGCATCTTTAAACAAAGTGGGCCAATAGTAACCAGCATGAATAATTTTGTGAGCTGTTGTATCAGCTCCGAAATGTCCCCCCGCTGGTCCATCATGTAACTCCTGCAAAACCTTTTGTGCTTCAGGTTTCTCAAGGCATCTTAATAAGATGGAATCATAATTCTGCTTAAAAAGCAAATCATCAATAATTGTAAAATTCTTTGCTTTCAACCTAATGGCCCTTTTGTTCTTGTAAGATAGTTTTGGAGGTGCATAACCATTCTTCAAATAAAAGATTAAATCTGCATATTGGGATTCAGAATCAGTAACACTTATCTGATTGATTTCTTCAGTTTGACCTGTATCACTTGATTCTGGAATGTTTGATGCTCCCGCCAATATCCTGCAAAAACCTTGACCCCTAACAATCTTTGCTGGTTTAATTTCTAAGTCATATTCTTGAAGCGCTGTGACCCAATTTGCCCTTTTTTCACCCAGTTCTTTTTGGATTAATAGTTGCCTAACTGCTGGGAAAGGAACTATAACTTTTGTGTGGGTTTTCAAAAGGAAGGGTCTATAATGTTTGACTTCTTTAAAAACAACAAAGGCTTGTTTTTCTACATCGGAGTAATTCAATTCGGCACCCTGAAGATTTGAGCTAAAGAATGAAATGGGTGCTTCCAAATTGTGAGCATTTAGCTGCGTGAGAACTGCAGCATAAGACAAGTCGGATGCGATGGTGTATAGTGTAAAATGATTAGAAAAATTTGGAGTATTCAAGGCTGGGGCATTGATTATTGATTGCTTGATTATATCGAAAGCTTGTTTTTCTGCTGATCCCCACTTAAAGACTGAATTCTTCTTGATCATTGTTTGAAGTGGCAAAATAATTTGAGAAAAATCTGGAACAAATCTTTTAACAAAATTGATCTGGCCTAAAAATGACTACATCGACTTTTTATTGTGTGGGAAAGGGATTTCAGAGATTTCTTTGACCCGATCAGGGTCGATATAAATGCCATCTTCGGACACAATAAAACCCAAGAGTTTTCCTTGATCAAGAGCAAAGAAAGACTTTTTAGGATTAAGAGAAATACCATATCTTTTGCAGCGCTGAAAGATTTGATTTAGATCATGCAAATGATTATACCTCTTCTTAGAGAATACAGTAATATCGTCTAGATAGACGACTACTGTTCTATTAATCAACCCTCTAAAAGCTATATCCATAGCTCTTTGGAATGTCGCTCCTGCATTTATAAGTCCGAAAGGCATTTTC
The DNA here is from genome assembly GCA_031772625.1 of Pinus tabuliformis. Classification (NCBI taxonomy): domain Eukaryota; kingdom Viridiplantae; phylum Streptophyta; class Pinopsida; order Pinales; family Pinaceae; genus Pinus; species Pinus tabuliformis. The sequence continues at coordinate 128,735,755 of CM062820.1, read as the reverse complement.
TGATACGCATATGTTCCCCATTTTGTTCTGAATGTGGTTTTAAGTTGGTCATCAGGATGAACCAGAACTTGGTTATATCCTGAGAATCCATCAAGAAAAGACATCAATTCAGAGCCTGCTACTGATTGGAGTATTTGCTCCATAGTAGGTAATGGGAAATTGTCTTTCAAGCTCGCTTTGTTTAAATTTCTGAAATCAATACAAATTCGAATGTCGCCATTTTTCTTTCTGACTGGCACCATATTAGAGACCTAGTTTGAGTGTCGGACAGGAAAAATAATCTTGGCTTTCAAGAGTTTGTTAAGTTCCGACTTTATCTGGCTCTCTAAATTTGGATGTATTTTTCTTAACTTCTGCTGAATCGGTTTCTGATCAGGAAGCATAGGAATGGTGTGCTGGATAATGGATGTATCATATGTCTTCAAATCATCATACTTCCAAGCAAAGACCTGTTTGTTTTTTCTTAACAGTTTAATGAATGCCTCCTTCTCTTCCATGGAAAGTCCTAATCCTAAATTAATGTTTTGAGGAGCATGGTCAGTACCTAGATTTATCAATTCAAACCTAAGGGTAGAACTTTGGAGCTTTGCATTAATTACAGGTTTAAACCTGTCTTTGATATCATAAAGATCTTCGAGCTTTACCACTGGTTTAGGAATTGAATTTTCCTGAGGTGTTTCTTTCATTTGTAGATCATGGTCATTTTCCTCAATAATTTGATTGTCATAGGACTTTTCAGAAGTTAGAAATTGTAAAATATCTTCATCATGGTTAAATACTCTCCAATTAGTGACATTGTCGGGAATTGAAGGCCTAAAAAGTAATTCTACGGAAAATCTATCAAGGTTGTAGTCTTCAGAAGGTAGAAGCTTGGAAGCTACATTGGCTAGTAGGTCGGCTGCCGAGTTTTGCGACCTAGGAATGAAGGAAATGTTAAATGCTGAAAAGTGTGAGGTAAGATCTTGTACTAGCGATTGATAATGCTTGAGGTGATTTGAAAGACAATGAATTGCATTCCTCACCTGTTTAACAATAATTTCAGAATGGCCGAATACTTTTAGATATTGCACTTTAAGGCCGATTGCTTTATATAATCCCTGGACTAAAGCTTCATATTCGGCTGTGTTGTTAGTGCATTCAAATTCTAACCTACAAGACAGCATTGTCTTTTCTCCTTGTGGACTAACCAAAATGCAACCTGCTCCTGAGCCCTCGCTGGACTTAGAGCCATCAAAATATAAAGACCAACATAAAGAGGTATTAACAAAAGTATTTACATTTTTCTCAGCATCATTGAAACATCTAGACTTATCAGTTTGTGAAAAATTTTCAATCTGAGATGTAAAATGATTGACTGAAAAAGGAGATGGTTGGGCAACAAAGTTGCCAAAGAATGACTCTGACGAATAATTCCCCAAAATGTTGTTGTTGAACGCTACAGGTTGGTTTTCTTGCTCAAATTCAGTAACTGTGTGGGTCATGTGTTTCTCTCGATCGATCCTTATTTGATTTGGCTTGCCCTTGTAGGGAAGCCACATATGTGACCAATATGTGGAAATATACCCATGCAATTTTTCGGACCAATCCCTACTCAGAATTAAACCGTAAAATTCAGGTATATCGGCTATTAGGATGTCAATCCTTTGTACAACTCTGGGATCAGCAGACAACCTGATAGTTACGGAATTAATTTCTCCCACAACCTGCACTTTGGTCCTGTCCAACTGTACAATATGAATAGCATACTTCTGGGGTTCAATGTTCAGTTTAGAGCAAACTGAAGCTGGCATTATGTTAGATGATGCCCCTGAGTCAATTAAACAGTTGTGCAGGTTTCTGTTATAAATCTCATAGGTCAGCAGGAAGGGTGGAGTATGAGAATTCGATCTATCTCCAATTAGAACTGAATCGGTAGCTTCAACCATACCTGGAGGAGGTTGGCCTGAATCATTAGCAGCTTTTGCACTGGGAAGGGGTGTAGAGGGAACAACATTCAATTCTTTAAGGAGTAATTTTTGTTGATGCTTTAATTTACTAAGTTCAAACATAGTTATGTTTGCTTTAGTTTTCTTCATGTCATCAACAATGTTCTATTCCATTGAATCAGATACCACTAATGTTTTAGATGTTGAAGGAGAATTAGAAGTTGAAGGCTGGTTTTGGGGAACTACTACAGGTGATTTCTTTGGAGGAACTTTTTCCTTTGTTGTGGTAGCACCTGCACTCCTTTTCTTCGAAGTTGCCTGGGCAGGTTCAAAAGTACTTTTACTTTTAGTAGTAACCAGGAAGGCTTCTTCTTCATTATCGGTATCAGAGTTGGGGAGTATAAAATCCCACATTCCGTGGCATTCAGCTACTTCTTCTTCATCATCAGTTTGTGAGGTTGTTTCCTCTTCCTCTTCTTCTTGCTCTGAATCTGCGTTAGATATGACATTCGGTGGCTTTGGTTCAGTTTTCTTATAAGTCCTAAATGGTCTTTTGTTTGAGGTTTCGGCCACCTGCTTCTTTATTTCAACCATTTCGTGAGACAAAGTTTTCAGGACCTTTTGCAAACCCTCCATGTCATATGGGTCTTTTGGGGTTTTCTTCTTGGAATCCTCTTTAAATGAGACTTTTTTGGCTTTTCTGTCTTCCAAAGCAGCTTTCTTCTCTAGAGCATTGATGCGCTTTTCCACAGCAAGTGCTTCTCTCATGTTTTCAGCTAAGGTAGGTTTCCCAGCCCTGTCTACAAAAATGGCTATATTGGCAGGTAGGGCGGTAATATACCATTTGCTTCGAATTTGTTCACTTGGTTTGGAAGCTGTAGGGATTTTATTCAGGAGTTTATTAAATATAGCATTAAATTCCTTTATTGGTTCCCTATGCTCTATTCTCAGATTGGAGAGGTCATTTATTAAAGTAGCTAAGGACCTATCATCTCCATATTTGGTAAGAAACTGCTCTTGGCAAGTGTTCCAACTGGTAATGGAACCAGAGGGTAAAGAAAAATACCAGGATCCTGCTGATCCTTGCAAGGTGTAAGGGAAGAGTCTAACAACAACATCTTGTTCTGTTACTCCTTTCAAGTTGACTGCTAACATAAAATTATTAATGTGTTCTTCAGCCTGGGTCCCGTCATCTAGGTTAAATTTAGGTAGCCATTTTTCAGGAGCATCTGGTAAAGGATGCAATGGTGCAGGCATGTTGACTGCACCTGGCCTGGTCCATGGGTCTGCCATTATAATAGCAACAGTGGTTGATACTACTGTTGGAATTCCAGATGTATGGGAAGAAAATAATGCTGAGTGAGTAGGTTGGGATGTTGAGGCTTCTAATCCTTGGTGAACAACAATATGTAATGGGGGAATGGATGGTTGACTTTGCAGAGGGGAAGATGCAATGGAGGATGTGGATGAAAGCTCTTCACTATCAGATCCTTCAGTAATTTTCTTCGCCTTTTTCCTTTTGGGTAAAGGGAACTCAGTGGGTTCAATACCGAGTTTTTCGCTCTGAAGTCTGGTGAGAGGATGAGTTAAATTGAACTGCGAAGTCGCACTGCTTTGTGATACCTCAGATTTCTGTGGTGAAATCGAGAAGCTCTGAAGTTTGTGGATAAGAGACTGGACTTCAGGTGATTCAAGACATAATTGTTCTGGAGTATGATGGGTTTGAGCAGTGGTAGTTGATTCCCCTTCTTCTTGTTTGGATACCGGCGAACCAGTATGCAAATGGGAAGATCGAGGGGATTCGGAGGGAGAATTACTCTTAGAATGGCTTATAGGTTTTGACTTATGTGCCATTCACAGTTGATGGCCCTCCTTCTAGCGCCAAAAATTTTGATGCCTCGAAAATCGCTGCAACAACATCGGGGATAACCACCCAGTCCGGACCTTAGTACAACTCCTTTTCCGTTTGGAATAGTGGCTCCGACTGGGGATAATGGGACCAGTTTCCCAGAAATAGATAAACGGGATGGATGGATGATTATAAACTACGCTAGCGATGAGCGAATAACTAAAACTATTGACAAGAATATAATAACTATGATCTATCCCGGGGACTCATTGAGCTTTTAAAGTGCAACGCTTGATGATCCTTATCTATAAACGGGCATATAGATGACTCCATTTGACATACATGGACGTTATTCTGTTCATGATTGCTATGCCTAAATAGTTAAGCAAAGCGATTAAGGCGATATTACCACACTTTATCACTTATATCATTGACATATATATGATTTAAAGAAAAGGCACATCATAAAACATCCAATAGTGGAATGAATAAAGATCTGTTGTTACCGCGCATGCATATAATCAACAATAGCAAGAATAATCAAATAACAATTCACATAGCAGGAATGAATTCAGACATAGATAGAAATACCATATGAGCCGCTTTAACACTCCCAAATATCAATCGCTATTTGTAGTTCTTCCTTCAACGCAAAAACATCCTCAACAAAGACAATAGTGCACAATTGCATAAAGAAGCTTCCTTGTCAAATTAAGAACAACTGGTCTGGTTTCATAAAAGAATATTGACTGAAGCATAGTAGTGCAAACTTCAGTCTTTTAAGTCTGTTAAAAAACTTTACGACCCTTTCCAAAACAACGAAAGGGTCTATAAATACTAAACTAATCTAAATATCTAATAAACAGAAATCCTACATAATTGGCATCAATAAATATTGATCCTATTTCCCGGAGCGATTTGGCAATCGGCGGCATGATTCATCAAGTAGGCTGCTTGCCTTTAAACCTGAGCTAACTTATCGCAAGCATTGGCTCTACTTCAGGCGGTTTGTTGAGACGCGAACTGAGCTGGGCAACATAGGTGGCATCCTGAATGTCGGGAATTATACACCCGATTGCATCTGTTAAACACTTAAGGGTGGCTCTCTGTGTGTGCGACTTAATCAGGAAAAGCCAATATGCATCGAAGGTCAAACTGTTAACTCCAGCGATTAATCTCCCCTTTTCCTCCAAGTCAGGATAACACGTTTGCTCTAACATGTTTGCTGTTGTCATCTTTCCTGGCGTACATTGGGAAATCATATTCGCTAAGTAGAGAGTGTTGTTAACCAGATCAACTAGGTTGCTGGAGGTTGATTTACATCTTGAAGCCGCCCTCTCTGCTTTCATCACTTGAGTTTGCCATTCTGTGAAGAGTATATCCTTATATGTTTCTTGGATCCTGGGAAATTTCGCTGCTTTTCCTATATCAGAATCTTGCCAGTCAAGATATGCAGTTATGATTTCTTCGGCTTGGTCTAACTCATTCCTGGCCTTCTCTACCTACTGATTAATGGATGTAGTTAACTCACACAATGGCTCTGCCTCAGTGAGTTGTTGACAAAGGAGCCTAATTTGTGATATTAATGCATTGTTTATTTGCAATGCTTCTGATCTGAACTCATCCACCTGTGGAGCGCCCTTTATTATTTCGAGCTGCGATGACAATTGAGCGATTTTCTCATCTTTCATTTTCATCATTTGCTCATTTGCTGCTCTCAATTGTGCCAATGCTTCCGACAATTCCTTCTGTTTCTGGATCGCGCTTTGGTCGATCCTTTGCTTTTCTATTTGCAATTACTGGGTTAATTGATTGTTCATTTGTTGTTGTGCTAGCAACTGCTCCTCTGCTTGCGCTGCCTTCTGCTTTGTCTCGGCCAATTCTGCCTGTAGTGCAAAAATTTCTTTGTCTTTAGTCTTCAGTAGAAGACTCACCTCCGATGCTTTGTCAATTGTCGCTGCCGAATAGGCTCCTGCATACTGCGACAGTTTCGTTAGGTCATCGGAGGGGTCGAATTCCTCCTTCCAAACCACGCTGCCCGTAACAGTTTGTTCTGGAAAAAGGGGAGGTTGATCAATCTTCCTTCTTTTCCTTTGCCGTTTTACGACTGCTCTATGCCTCGGGCTGTAGAAAACATCCAGGGGAGGAATATCTTCTACCTGTAGAATGATTTGGTCGGAGGGGTCTTTTGGTATTACCTCAACATCTTTAGAAACGGGTGGGCTGCTGGTTCCACTTAGAACCTGAGGAGAAGTGATGTCCTGTGTATCATTTGTCTTGGAAGTGTCCCCATCTTTCGAACATTCCAATCCACTGATGATAGAGTCAAATTGCCTCCACTCTTGAAGCAAATTAGGGTCAATAGTAGTATCTATATTGACATCAGTGGTGGTTTGTTTTTCCTTTTTGGCTTGGGCTTGGGACTCCTTCCGCTCTTTTTCCTGCTCTTTCTTCTGTTGCTCCTCTTGTTCCCTCTGTTGCCTTACCTCATGCTCTTTCTTCTGTCTTTCCTCATTTTCCTCTTGTGCTCTCTGCTGCTTTTCTGCCTGTTCTTTTTTCTGATCTTTTGTTATAACAGGAGGTTGGCTCGACTGTTTCCGACCGGGCTCGCTTGATGATGTAGCTGGGGTCGTTGCCAGTAAATCTAGAGGCAGAGTTTGCAACCTCTGTTCTCTAAGTTTATTAAACTCAGTTAACCCTTCATCATTATACTTCATTCTAGCGAGTTCTCTAGCCTGACCTATTGATTCGGTTGCAATGAACAGGTCGTCAAATATATCCTCTTTATGCTCAAATTTTGTCAATTTGGCCTGTTCTAGTGCAGTATAGGCAACTTTACTTGGATCATATGGCCTATTGGGGATAGTCGCCAGAGTCAGAGATTGAATCTTTGTGGCTTCCTTTTCTGCATGTTTGAGGTCATGCAAGGTATACACACCACACTTCAAAGGAAAAGAGGGCCAGCCTTGCTTTTTATTCTTCTTAAGTGTTTGTGTAACACTCTCGGAAATGATTTGGTAAGAGATTTCCCTAGCTAGAAGTTTATCTGGTATGTACAGAGGGAGGACATGGGGTCTGGCTTGGCTGCCGAAAACTCTTATGTAGGTAAACCTTTCTTCTCCAAACCAACTGGCTATTCCGGCTAAATCAAATCCGGCTTGATAAGAGATCTTGGGAGTAGGTCTATCAAAAATGGAATAATGAATAGGCAACATAAAGCCATTACAAACTTGGTATAAATGATCTTTATAGGAAGACTTCCACATTTTCTGGTGATATATATGAATGGGTGAGGGGTCTTGCGCAGTCCACCTCCAGCCGAGTACGGGGTATTTAGAATTATAACAGAGGGTGTCTAGAATATAAGCGCTGTAGTAAAATGGGGGAATTATCCTTTCAGTAACCCGGGTCTTGCTTCTAAACTCAAGCACAGCTTGTGCTAGTTTGTCGGAAAGGATAGTGGCCCAATCCATGATTATACTGTTTACTGCTGCCTCCATTAGAGGAACCATTTCTATGGTAAAATTAGCAGAGTCATGCAATCCCCATAATCTACACATCATTATCCCCGCATAGCAATAAGGAGAAGCCAGAGAATCGACCGAGTACTTACCGGAAGATTCGTGCTTGTGTTTGGCTGGATTCTGTCTCCAATCCCAGATGGGTTCGGATTCTTTTTCATTATCGTTTGCAAACTTCTCCAGGAACGCCTTGTTATACACCTTCTCTGGCTTGGGCAAATGATACATTTTCCTTAGATCATCTGCCTTGAATGATCCGAAAATCCTCCCATCTCTGGTGTTAAAAGTCCTGTCCAAGATTGGAATTTCTTCAATCGCCCATCGCACGACGTCTGTGTATGGGAGAATTTGCTCTCTGGCTGCTATCCTGTGAAGGAAAGAGTCGGCCAAATCTTTGAGGGTGCTTTCAGACTTCCGAAGTAAATCCACACTAGCTTCTGTTACTGTCTTTACTGGTTGTTCGGCTTCAATCAAATTGTAAGTGCCTTGCCAAGTGACTCTGGTGAGACCCGTACACGTAGTATCAGAAATTAAGCCCTTCTTCTTGTCTACGGTAGCTTGTCCTGCAACTGGTGTAGCGGAAGCGCCCGCGGTCTTCTTGGATTTCTTCCCCATTTTGTTTGAGTTTTCTCTTTCGGATGGATTCTGCACAGAGAGGCAAATGTGCGTAATACAGAGATAGCAATGAAAACTTGCAAGTGATGAAAACATATGCATAGGTGCGTAATAAGGGATTAGCCTTTAAAAATGGGCGCGGACACAATCCATGGAAAGATTTTAAGACTTATGATCTCATTAATTGGCCGTTTAAAACCTGTCATCCCTTAAATGCCCATTATATCGTTATTTGGCTGAATGATTCACTTAAGCGTGCAGTGGGCGTTTTGGCGGTTGAGTGCAGGTAAATGACTGCTTAACCGATCAAGCTTTAAATATGAATGAATTGTGATATCCCATCACTTAACGGCTTTTTATTGAAAACTGCGCTTTATCGCATCGTGTCGGGAGGATGAGGATTATAAAGTGCACATATAGTGTATCGCCGATCGCCGATAGCGATATCGGATCGCATCGGGGGTATGACCTGTGCGCCTTAATGATGTGCATTGGATATTGCCGATTGCCGGCTGCCGATTGCATCGCATCGGGGGGAAAAGCTTTGAGCACATTAAGACTTAAGTAAAGATTACCACCGATATCTGATCGTCGATTTCGCATCGCATCGGGGCTAATGGCATGGGGCGCTTTAAAATGTGCATGAAGTATTGCCGATCGCCGATTGCGATATCGCATCGGCAGAAATCAATGTGTCGTTTATTTATATTTCTTATGTCATTGCGATATGCGATCTTGCGATCGCTTTATCGCAATGACAAAGATTTGCCTTATTTCTTTAAATGGGTTTTTCAAAAGGGTTTTATAAAATGAGTTCATTTGATTATCGGACCTTTTTGAACAATAAAAGTATTGATACCAATTAATCTTTAAAGGGACCCATTTCATATGTTAATATTTATAAATAAAAATGATATGAAATGGGGGGGTTGTTGTAGAGCACAACACAACCTTAACCACGATGATGGTTGGAAAATTAGTGATAATTGGATACCTATTCTTACCTCTAATCCCTCCTTCTCCTAAATGTCTCGTGCCCTCTTATCCCTCCACTTGGCCTCCGTGGTCTTCCTTTTTATTACACTAGCCCTAAATTCATTAAACCATTTTCTTAAAATCATCAAGAATAAATACTTTTTATAATTACTATTTTAATTCATTTCAAAAAAATCAATCTAATAACTTTAGTTTAATTTAATGCAATCTCAATCATCATATTCAATTCTAAAATTAAAGAAATCTTTATAAATTAATTATCAATAGCCTATAGAAATATAATCAAAGTTTACAAACATTTAATCTTTGCAACATCATTTACAAAAATATTAAAGGATAAAATTTTTATTTAATTTAATTCAAAATATTAAATTCATTTTTGGAATTAATAATAAAAATTAATTTAGTGTGCATAATAATAAATTGGTTTTTAATATTAGTCAGTAAGTGTTAATTATTATTTTATTTTTAATAATTCAATTATAACTTAAAATTAAGATAATTCATATCACTTATTACCAAAGATAAAATAAAGATTATTCAATTAAAAATTCAAATCATTAATATTTATTTCAATCATATAATTAATAAAAATTAATTAATTATACATATGATTATTAATTAGTTAATAATCACTAATTAATATTAATTATGAATTAATAATTCTAATCCTTCAATAAAAACCAAAAAAAAAAATTACATTCCTCAAAAAAAAAATTAAAGAAAGAAAACTAGATATTAAATTAGGAATTAAAAACCAAAACTAAAATAAAATAATTATTAACAAATTAATAATAAAATTAAAATAAATAAATTATAACTAAACTAAATCACATCATCATCTAACCTGTTGGCTAATATTCATTCCCATCCCAACCCCAACCTTATTTATTAACCTTATTGAGTTATGAATTATTCACTCATGGATCTAATCTTGATGATGAACCACAGAGGTTGGCTTAAAACATCGATTCCAACAAACATGAATGCGATGACTCCGGAAGATAACACTACAAAGAGGCAACATGTAAGAATATGGTAGAATAACCTTTGGAGTGGTGTTACCAGTCAGCTATCAAAACCAAAGTGAAAACGTTCCCAAGTACCAGACACAACATACAAGGACGGGAAATCTAAATGATATGCTTGTGGAGTCATGGATTTGAGAGGATGCAGAAGGCAACACAACGACTAGTTCAAAGGAAAGACACATCATTGTATTATGGATAAAGAGAATGAAAAACATGGGTACCTATAGTAACCAACCAGAATGCCAAACCCAAACCAACCAAGATAGCAAATGTAGTCACAAGAGAAGGGTAACCAGGACGGGTATAAATAGACTAACGAACTTGTCTCAAATTCTCAAAGCTCCAGTGGATATAGACTATAGTCGAGAGCGACGAGAAGCTAGTATGCGGTCGTGGATACAGTCTTGAAAATCCACCAACCTGAGTTAATATCCCTACAGTTATAAAGAATCCCCATAACTTGCAAATTTAACAGACCAAAACAATTGTTGGAAGGAATAACCGCGAAGGAGTGACTAGTGGGTGTTATAGCACACATAGTAACACCTACACGAATCACTTCAAACATGTGTGTACTTCCCTGGAATGCCTCCATTTTCAAATTCATCTGCTGGAAGCTATGAACCAAAGAAATGTCGGACAAGAACTCCTCTCCCTCCACTTGCCTATTTTTAAAGTGATTTGATAAAAATATCAAAGGTTGATTGTATATGCGGTAGGGAGGCCACGTGTAAACCCATTCCGGACAGTTGGTGACATTGTCTCATTTCCCCAAGCTTACCTCCATCTTAGCCACTATAATCTTCTGCATGTCAATCATGTGAATTGGTGCCCTTCCTAACTGTAAATGCACCCCCATTAGGGAGATTTCGATTAATCTTTAGTTTATCTCAACAAATCATCATATTGTATATAACTTAGTGTAAGTTTTGTAATAAGGGGAGAGTGTATGAGAGATTGAGATCAAGGGGTGTAGACAATCCAAAAGATCAAGAGGATGACATTGCTACCGAAACAAAGACATGGTAATCAATTGGTTATCATCTATCAAAAGGACTCCATATTGGAGTTTTGTTGCAGTTGTTCAAAAATACAATACTCTAATATAGTTTGACCACTGATATGGCACTACATTGAGTCCCCAGTAACATTAAATGAAAGAAGGGTTTGCCGCCAATTGCCATTGTCATATTGGTCGGATATAAAAATTCCATATGTTAAAAACATCTAGGAGGTTGATATGTTAGTATCCTAATAGGCGTTGCTTTTGGTAGGTGGTCCTACGCAAAACTTGGGACTAGCAAGGGGTTGTAGTGATAAAGTGGGGAGCAAATAAAACAAGCAATATAGTGAGTTTAGCGCTTGGTGCTATGTTTACACAACTTAATGATATAATGTGGGTTATATGGTTGGGTTGGAATTTAACATTGAGCGGTATTGAAGTTGGGAATAACTCCCCATCAATTGATAATAAAAGAAAAGGAGGTTTGATTGCAACCATGAGAGTTAGGGGTTGAAGAATGTTGGAGGAAGTTGAGTAGTGGATGGACCAGTCATTGGGTCAAAACCCCTAGGGGCATATTTCCATCGTGATCAAAACTTTGACTATGGTGGAATTATGACATCCATAAAATTTGTAGCTTGATTTGAATTGAAAGCTCCCCAAAAAAGGGAGTGGTTTGAGTACCCCATATTCTATACAATTTCTCATAAATTGTATGTTTCATGTATTTGTAATAAAATGATATACATCCACACTATACATAAGAGGAACGTTTAGTGATAAGAGTTTCTATCAAATCGTTGAAGGTGGTTGCATCTTCTAATTGTTCATGGGGCATTGTTTTTTTTTAACACACCATGAATTCTTATTGGATCAAATGTTTTGGGAAATAACGCCCATTCTTAGTCACAGGTGCCCAAAACATTAAGTGCGCACACAAATATTGAGTGTTTTCATGTAATAATGAGAATGAATGTGGATGTTGTAATTTAGTGTGTGTAGTGTTATCTCGTTGTTGAAGTTTCAAGTCACTACAATAAACCCTATGAGAGCATTTCATATCAATCTCTTGTGTTAGTGGTAAGGTGAAGTTGTCAATGACTTTACCCCTTAACTTTGCAAAAGGAATTACCCATCAAAGGTAGCTTGGTTGGAGGAGATCGATGTAGGAGGTGGACGCTTTTGGCAAGCATGACATTATACACCAATTTCTTGTGCTCACCTATTAATCACCAAACATTGCAATTTACCTTGTGCCTATGTAAAGGTGGGGCCACTAGTTTGTGATGACAGCATCTAGCGTAGCCCAACAAAACATTTTTTGTCTTGGAGTCTTCCTTGGGGGTTTATTTATTGGAAGTGCAATTACTCATGTTGGTATTCTTAAAAGGAAATATATTTTGTGGTAACACAAAATCTTAAACAATTGTTTTGATTCAATGTTTTTGTTAAGTCTTCATGGAGTTGGATATATACCTTTCGTGATGAATGCCTTCCTACCAATTTTACTTGGAAAGCAATTGTAACAACCCTAGTAAAAAATCCATGTAATAAAGCTAATAAAGGAAAAATAAGACCTTGGTCATGGGACACATATTCCAAGTTGAATGTTGGGCAAAAACATAGTGATGGGGATCAATTGTGATTAATTAATGGCTATGGAAATTGACATAGTCAATGGTTAAGGCTTTGGAAAGGCACGAGACATTTATTGGCATTTTATTTATGAAAATAATGGAAATTAGGAGAAAAAGAAGGTGAAAGGTCACACATTACATGTGTTGAAGAAAGCGTAACTAGGTTAGGTCTTCATAAATGTACTTTTGATATTTGTATTTATACAAGAAAATAAATATTATTTTTTCTATATTTATCAATGAGTTTCTTGCACATTGAAATAGGTCTAGCATGTGTCAAAGTGCTATAGGTAAGTCAAAGACTCAAAAGAAATTATTGAAGACCCTTAAGGGCATGTTACACCATGTATATATTTGTATAAGAGTCAAAGAATATCCCTCCAAGTAAAGACAAGTCCTCTCCATGCAACAACATCTTCAAAGGAGAAAAAACGAAGAAGAAAAATGAAGTTGGCCTAAAGGAGGGACAAACCTCTATATATAGAGGTTTTCCACACCTCCAACGACAATCCAACACACCTCTGAAATTATCGAAGAAAGATAGCCAAGAAAAGGTGAATAAAAGTCAAGTGTAAGGAGCCTCTAGTACAGCGAGAATTCTAAACTGAAGTTGAAGGGACTATTTTTAGGATGAAAAACATTCACACATGCGAGAAATAGAGGACAGAGTATGGTTACATCAACAACAAGATCATAATCATATATATCTTATCATTTGGGCTATAAATTTAGGCCTATAAGGCCTCCTACTCAAGAGAAGGAGAGGCTATCCAAATCAAAGGTCAAAGGAGCCTAATATTCAAGGAAACCAACCACACATGCGAGAAACTAGGGCTGATGTGTTGTCACATCAAGCCTACAACTACACATCAAGAAGAAACTCGGTTGGTTATGAGAAGGAAGGTGTATCCATAAATGAAGGATCTCAATAAGCATAAAAGATAAGTATCTCTTCTAGAGATCACATAAACAAGGTCTATCTCCAGTGGAAGAAGGAGGAAGGAGGAAAAAGTGCCAAAAGAAGGAGGACGAAGTGTCGGGAAACAAAGTGCAGGAAGAAGGAGGACGAAGTGACGGGAAACAAATTGCAGGAAGAAGGAAGGTCTTGACTTGTGTTTGGAGGAAATTCTTGTCAAGGGTCTAGGGTTTGGCATTGATCAATAAGATGCTTCAATAAGAGAAATTTATGAAAGGGTTTTCCTCTTTAAGAGAGAGAGGTTTTACCCTGGTAGAGAGCCAAAATCTTGTGTTCTTGTTCTTATGTTTTTTGGTAGTAGTTTGATGAAGTAAACACACATGAATTAATAAGAAGAGAAGAAGATTAAGCTAACAAGATAAATTGTAAAAGAGCTTCACAAATTGTTATTAAGTCTAGAAGAATCCTACTATTCCTCATTGCCCTAGATTCTTCAACATGGTATTGGAGCTAAGAAGACACATCAAGGAAAGGGCATCTCAAGAACACTCATAAGGTGACTCATCAAGGAAGAACATCTACAAGGTTGAAGCATCAAGCCAAGAAGTCTCAATCACATCAAGGACAAGAAGGTATATCATCTATCATTCATCAAGGAAGACTACAAAGCAAGAAGAAAAGCCTTATATAAAGGCAACTACAAGAAGAGAAAATCAAAGAGGGACCTACATCAAGCTACACCATATTCAAAAGGAAAAACACTACAAAGTTAAAGTCATCAAGCAAATCTCATCATCAAGCAAGTCCATTTGGAGAAAGTAACTTGAAGAACATCAAGATCTAAGGAAGGAAACCCATCAAATCTTCAAGAAGAAAGCAAATCTACTACATCTCAAACTCTATCAAGTAAGTATATCTCTCCTCTTGAATATAACTCAATATGTATTTGCAAGGAAAGCAACAAATTGGTTGGGACCACCAACTTCCTTGCATGGAAGAAGAGGACTAATTTACTTCTCAAAGAGAATGAACTTCTAGACCACATCAAAGGGAATATCATTATCCCTTCCAAGGAACAAACTCAATCCTTAGCCAAGTACAATAAGGATGAGACAAGAGCTCAAATAATTCTAATAGAGTCCATAAACGACTCTCTCATTCCTTATGTCTCCAAATTTGAAACCTCAAAAGAAATATATGACAAGATAATAGAGTTATTCTCGGTAAGCACAACTGGAGAAGTGATATATCTATGAAATGATTTATACAAGATGAAGATACCAAATGAAGGAATAGCTCCATACTCCATGAAGATCTCTGAGACGAGGGATCAACTACAAGAGCTCGGATAAATCATGTCTGACAGAGAAATGACAACTGTAGTACTCAATGCTCTACCTGAGGATTGGGGCAACTTCACATCAAGCATAAATGCCAAAAAGGAAGCTACTCCACTAAGTGAACTATGGTCTCTATGCAAGATAGAGGAAACTAGACTCAAAGCAAAGGATGATGTGGGATCAAAGGAGCAAGCATTTGCAACCATGGCCAAGAGAAAGGGAAAATTTGGAAAATTTGGTCCACGAAGAACAAGCAATAGAGATATGTCCAAAGTCCAATGCTTTGGATGCCAAGAATATGGACACTACGAACGGGATTGTCCCAAACTTAAGAAGAAGAAGAACAACAAGACAAAAAGAGAAGAAGCTCACATAACTCAATAAGTGAAAGAAGAATACAAGAAGTAGAAGAAGGAATATCCTCCAGATCTCTACTATGACTAAGTCAACCTCTTTACTTAAGTATTCTTTCAAAGTTTTGAGTAGCATAGGAGCATATAGAGATAAGATAAAATGCAGGGTTAAGTAGCATCTTCTAGAATATAGGAGCATGGTGTAGATATAGCTCAATATATTCATGTAGAAGGAACATACCTATTATAGGACCTCATCCACAATGAAAACATAATTGATCATGATTAAGAATCTTAGAAGCCCTCTATCATCAAAAGGAAGAAACATTTACAGGGTAAGAGTCTTCAAGATCCTCTTATAGAATCTTCAAAATAAGGTTCATAAACAAGAGCAGATGTCTCATTGGGAGTCCCATTCATGGGGTTCAAGAAAAGGATGATATGTAAGCAAGAAAATATGAACCAAGAAAGAACACACCAAGGACAATCAAATGAAGCCAAGATGATCAAAGAAGAATCGATATGAGGTATGTATGCATCAAAGTTAAGTCATGTTAACATATATATATTATTGAGTCATGGGAATAGTTCTATGGCATGATCAAGTATAAAAGGAGCTCTTTCACATATGACATGCTCGAAGGCATGTACTACAATGAAATGAAGGTGAACATAAAGAAGTGCTCCCATAAGGAGTATAATGTGGTTGACTAATCATCCAAGAAGAAAATGAAGAAAGAGATCAAGCATGTGAATGACATCATGGTCACAAAGAATCATTATCTGACAAGATCCATTAAGGACATCTCTTGAAAGAAGGCTTGAAAACCCTGACAAAGGAAGAAATAGATCAAATTACCCTTGACACCTATGAAGGCCTCAGAGATAGTAAGGTGTAGATAACTGATTCAACTCTACAATGATGTGATGATGAATAATCCATCCAGAAAAAGCACCATTTGATTTTGAAGCAATATTAGGATGAAGTCATGAAGGGCTACTAAATCAAAGTATGGGAACAAGCAAGTACAACTAAGCATCCATGTGATAAGTATTCAAAATCATAGATAAGATGACAAAAGGACTTGATATATATCAAGAAGGCCACTTTCCACGAATGGATCAATGACATGACAAACCAGGAAGGAAAGTGATCGATGGTCGGTGCCCTACCAAGAAGAAGTTCAAACAAAGACTTCATTACATCGAAGGAAAGAAGGATATTAAGTAGCTAAAGGACCCACGAAAAAGAAGTTGTTGATGAATGGATGAGTCCCTAGTTAAGAGGGAGTTCTAACAAGTTCCCAACTACAAAAGAGTTTGGGTAAGTTCCTTGTTAGAGGAAACTTGGGCATGTCTTCCTCAAATAAGAGGAAGAGATAGACATAACATTCTTGTCTTTGCTTTGAAAGAAAGAATGGAAGGATTGGGTAATCATCTGGTGTCCAATACTCTTTGAGGATGTGTAGGGCATCCAAGATAAGAGTAGGCAAGAGGACCCATATTCTTTGAGGGCTGGGAACTTGTTAGCACTCCTTAGTTTTCCAAGGCTGAGAAAGGAAACCAAAGAGGTAACCACAGACCAACTTTGGACTTAGCAGCTAGCCTTGCTAAATCAAAGAGGTCTCTCTCTCTAAATCAATCCTCACATCCAATGGAAGTGACTGGAGAATACTAGGGTTTTAGGATAGTTATAAGCTCAATAGGGTTTTGATTAGGGTTCGCTGGATAAGAAGCACATGGTCTAGGAACTAGGCCAAGTAGGTCAAAAGATCATTTGCAGACATAGAATGAGGCAAGGTAGGTGTAATCAATGACACAAATGGTTTGTCATTGTATTATGGTAATGAGAAAATCATATGAAAGAGAATAAGTGAGCAAATGCATGAATTCACTTATCTGGAAGAAAAACATTTAAATGCTAATCTCAAACAAAACAAAACATTGAGATAATGATTTCTATTTAACACTCAAGAGATAAATCATAAGAAGAAATATGAATAGATACTAAAAGCATCTAATAATCATATGCATAAGAAAAACTGGAGAAAAACAGTGTCACTGACCACAACACATGAATCCCATAAAAATAGCTTCAATTGTATATTATTTCTACCAATATCAAGTACACTAGTTCAAAAAGTATGGGCTTCCAGCCCCCTCTTTGATTTGATTGTGACTACATATAGATGAAAAAACAAGATTTCCCCTCTAAGGGGTCGAATCATACTTCATAGGAATTGATTTCATGATCCTACCTAACCACTGCCAAATCCTAGGGGAGTTAGAAACCACTTTCCCCTTTAAAACTAATTGGTTGAGTTTGTTTTCAAAGAATTTAATTACAATATTTTTTACTCTAGTAACCACTAACAAAATTATTTACATCAGATGAACTCATAAGGAAATTATTTACATCAATCTAGCTCGACATTTCACTATTTACATGCAAAAAACACCTTCATTCACAAAAGCGCAACAAATTTCAGCAGAAGAGCAGCGAATGTTTAGATTGATATTTTGATGGCTTGAAGAGGTTCTAAGCTTTGCTGGAGACTTGTAAATAAAGTATGGGATTTCTACTACACCCTAGAACCCTTAAGTCATCCAAAAACATGATTTTGACCTCCTTAATCTTCATCCCAAAACTAAGTGTCCAAAAACGCAACGACTATCCTGAAGAGGGTGGAAGAAAGGTGTAAAAGGCGCATTGTTTGGTGATTTTATGCAAATTCATGATTATGAAAATCTCCTCAGGTGATTTTCTAATGTCCGCATGTCAATGGCTACCTCCACATGCTTTACAATCTTGATACTGACCCTTTGAGAAAAAGGGCAGCAACTAGTTGTTGTGTTTCTGTAGGATGCTATTTGCCTGTGCACAAAAAATACTTCAAAATTTCAAAATTTTGCTTGCTTTCTATTAGAAAATTATATATATTACAGAGCAACGGAACACATAAAAAATATTGCAGAAATACAAACACAGAAAACACATAAAACAAGAGAGACACAGATATATGTTGTTCACCTAATTTGGGCTATGTCCATGGAGAAACAGCCAATCCTTCCTTTTATATTATCCAGCAAATTGAAGAGTTACAACCTACAATAGATCCGTTGTAATTCCCTCTTCGCTATCACACAATCTCCTCTCTCTTTCTCACTCAGAATCCAGATCTACATAGACGCAATACAATTCCCTTATATATAGCGAGGGGTTGCCTTCTAGGGCAAAAAACCCTAAATTAAACATAACTTATACCGTCAGATCTCCGCTTAATGAACAGACCAGATTGACTACGAATTTAAAACATTTTACAAGGCAATTTTACATCTATTTTTAGCTTTGGGGGTGCTGCCCCTGATCCCCTGCCCCTTGGACCCCCCTTGCAGCGCAAATATTATGGATGGCATTATCGTCCCATTACAAACTGGAGTCCAATGCAACGATACCTCTGAATAAAGAAGATAATCAAGCTCCACACCCAACACTTTCCTTTGCTCTTTGTCCTGCATTCAGACCACCAATGATGCATCTGCTAAGAGGTCAAGGTTATCCCTCTTTTTGAGTTTCCTTAGGGTTCTTTTGAGCTTCTTCTTCATGTTTTTAACTCTAGCTTTGTAAACCATATTTCTTGCATAGTAGTGCCTTGCCATATTTCTTTGCATGATGGTATCACTATTTTCCTTTTTCAATAACTTCTTCAAGTGCTCCCTTCTCAAGTTCAACATCTATGGTATTTTGGACTTGAGGAGGAGATGGATCTTTTACATGCTTTTCCTTCCTTGCGATTTCTATAGTTTTGGGTATCCCTGGCTATACCTGACTGTTCTTCTCATCCAACTGCTCTACCTCAATGATGACTTTCCCTTTATCTTTTGTTGTTAACACACTTGTTTGGCTTGATGATGGAGGGTCTTCTTGTGACTTGCTCTGCTGCATTAGGCTTAGTTTCAATTGTCTATTCTCTTGTTGCAAGAAAGCCACCATGAAATTGGCTTTGGCAAGGTCATATTTTAGCTCCCTAATATGTGCCTCTTTCTCCTTGATTATGTCTTATGTTGCCTTATCTCCATGGTCAGCCATCTCTATTTCAAAAGGCACCTCTTCATGATGTTTCAAGGGTGAATCACATTTATCTCTATGTGATTCCTCTCCCATGGCTTCCATATGTACTTCTTTAGTAACAACCTCCTTAGGTATTCTTTTTGCTTGAGACCTAGTTCTAGGTTTAGGTTTAGGCATCTCTGTTTCTAGCTTAAGAGCAAAAACCAACCTCTCACCTCTCTTGTATGTCTTTGAAATCTCTTCCCTTGGATGAGCTTTTGTCACTGATGGCCTGCTTGATGTTTGATCTCCTTGTGGTCTAGATGATGATGAAGGAGTACTTGGACTCTTTGACTGGTTAGAGACAAAGAAGAGAATTGCCTCCAAGAAAGCTTCCCGTGACATGTCGATCTGTGCTAGATGGTGGAGGACTATCAATTTGACTAGAGCATGATGAAACATGCTTGCTTGATGATCTCTTCCTTTATATTGCACCTTCTCAGTCATTTTCACCAAACTTCTAAACAGATAGTTAGGTAGGTTTAGGGGCTTCATGGAAGTGAAATGCATCAATAATCTGATGTGATATTGATATAGTCTGCTAAAGCTGCCCTTACAAGTAAAATACTTCATGATAATCTTCATTAAAGGGTTTTACTTGTCCAACAATTTCCTACTAGGAAAAATATGAGAAGGAGACTCCTTATATTGTGGTTTCAAAAACATCTTGTAGTGTGGTCTGGAGTGATTTCAAGGTGGGCATCCGACCAACTCAAGATGAAAGAAAACAAATTTTTATTATAATTCATTATTTATTTAATAAATTATTTTTATTTTTAATTCTTCCATGTTATTTTATTTTTGTTTAATAATGGTTTATGGACTTATATTATGTTTGATGATATAAATTATGATGTTATTAATTATTTATATAACTACCTTTATGTTTTTAACTTATTGTAATAAATTGCTTTTTAATTTTAATTTTATTTTAATTAAATATTTTTTTGTTTTAATGTTTATAGGAGTTAATCTATTACTTCATTATTGCTATATTATAGAATTATTTAAGTTATGTTATTGGTTTTTATGACTTTTAATTATTGTGAATATATATTCCAATATGATTTTTATTATATTTGATAATAAAATTCATGATTTAAAACCTAAGTTTTGGATCAGGTTCGTGGACGACACCAGTGTTGATTGGCCTCATGGGGAGGAAGAACTTAAAAAAAAATTAAACCATCTCAATAGCATGTCTGATGACATTAAGTTCACAATGGAGGTTGAGGAGAACAATTGCATACCATTCCTTGACATCCTCCTCATTAGAAACAAGGATGGTTCCCTAGGACACAAAGTATTTAGAAAGAAGGCACATACTGATAATTACCTTCATGCTGATTCACACCACCACCCAGCTCAAAAAATGGGTGTTCTTCAAACCCTATTTACTAGAGCTTGTAGAATATCAGACGAGATCCATACCAAAGAGGAGATTACTTACTTGAAGAAAGTATTTACCAGCTTAGGATACAATAATAAAAACATCATTAAGCCATTCAGAAAGCCAGATCCGGAAGCAAGAAAGATAAATCTGAGAACCAACCATCTGCGAATGCTTAGCTTCCATACATTCATGGAGTCACTGACAAGCTAGCTAAAGTTCTCATGAGGAAAGATATCAAAACTTCATTCAAACCCTTGACGACTATTAAACAAAGAATGAGATCTGTCAAGGACAACCCAGAGAACCTCCAACAAAAAGGTGTTTATATGATCTATTGCTCTTGTGGAGAACACTATATTAGAGAAACAGGTAGGTCCGTCAAGATTATGCTCAAAGAGAATGGTGCAAATATCCATAATGAAAGAACTCATTCTTCAACTTTAGCTGAGCATGCAAGCAAGACAAACCAACATATCTTCCTTGAAGACACAAAGGTCATTACTATTGAAAAACATCATTTCAAGCATAAATTACGGGAGGCACTCGAAATCATCAAGCACCCGCACAACCTCAATAGAGATGGAGGCCTGGAAGTTAGCAGAAACTGGATTTCCCTTCTCCCCCACATTGAATAAATTGCTTCCCCCTTCCCATCAACCTTACCATTCTTCATCATGCCCACCCTCCGCCCCTGCTTCTCACAGTTACCTCCTCTATCACATTCCCCCTCTCCTCTAAAAAAATTCCCTATCAACCTCTCATGACTCCCCCCCCGTATGAAATTTAGCCCCCTTCTATACCCCTCCCTTCTTTGGACCCATCCTTGGTTTACAACTCCACCCCTCCCATAACCCCTAAAAATAATATTAAGCATTATTAAGAAATACCACTTATATAAGCTAATAGCATGAACTAACATTAGGTATAATTAAGTTGCATAAGTGAATATATTATCTAAGCATTAGTAAAATAATACATAAAACAAAATAAAATATTATTTAACCAAAATAAAATATAAATTATAAATATAAATTATAAAAAAAATAAAAAAATAAAACTTGAAAACATAAAGGTAACAATGGAATTAACAATATCATGAATTTTATTATCAAATATAATGAAAATCATATTTCAATATATATTAACAATAATTAAAAGTCATAACACCAATAACATAACTTAAATATTTCTATAATCTAGCAATAATGAAGTAATAGATTAACTCCTACAAACATATATATATATATATATATATAGATATATATATAATTAAAATAAAAATAAAAATAAAAATAAAATGTAATTTATTACAATAAGTTAAAAACACAAAGGTAGTTATATAAATAATTAATAACATCATAATTTATATTATCAAACATAATATAAGCCCATAAACCATTATTAAACGAAAATAAAATAACATGGAATAATTAAAAATAAAAATAATTTATTAAATAAATAATGAATTATAATAAAATTTTGTTTTCTTTCATCTTGAGCTAGTCGGCTCCCCACCTTGACATCACTCCATACCATATTTATAGCTCCTGTTTCTCTTCTTTGCAAATAAGTCCCATAGATGAGTCTTGTTCTAGACTCGAAACGTAGACAACAAAAAGTGAAGACTGTGGAATATCCGAATCCGGAATCACAAAAACCACACCACAGAAATCTATAAACCACTATCTTGTAGTGCTCTAGATCCAAATCCATTCCCTTGAACCAAATCTCACCTTGATTAGGGATAGTAGTTGTTGAAGTTATGACCTCTGATGACACTGGAAAGTTCACTCCTGCTATAGTGGCATGATCCTTCTTGAAACTAATGGCAAATAAGCTTGTTAAATCATGATGATAGCCCACCACTTGCACTTTCTGATAAAACCCTAGACAACCTGCCTGCCCAAATGATTTTCTAATGAATTCTGATGCATTGACCTCTTGCATATGAGTTGTATCATATCTTGAGATATCTCCTCCCTTATACCTCCTTCTTTCATTGGTCTTCACCATGTTTTGGCTTCACTTTTTGACAGAAAACCCTGATTTCAAGCAAGAAGGAGTAAGGAATTTGAGCTGCAAAATAAGGCTAAAAGTGCAGCAATTTGAGGGAAGGGAATGGAGAGGAAGGAGGATAGGAAAAATTCTGAGGAAATTGTTGGGGGTAGGGATATGCGTTAAGGATACAATGAAAGTGGAATTTCGCAAAATGAGCAAGAAACAAGGGGTGAAAAGGGAGAAACACAATCCTAAGCCAGAAGCGCAGCGACTAGCTAGGCCTATGGAGGAAAATGATGAAATTAGTGAATTTGAATGTGAGGAATGATGAGGAGTGTTTAATGAGGGTAATTAAGGGGATGTAGGCTTAGAAACCAGGGGATTTCTTCTTAAAATAATTAAAAGACTATGGAAAGTAGAAAATGCAGCAAGAAAGCGCAACAAAACCCTAGGGATAGATTTCAATTAGTTTTTGAGGAAAAAGACTGCATGGATGATTTATGAAGCTTTAATTACTGGTT
Source organism: Pinus tabuliformis (assembly GCA_031772625.1). Taxonomy (NCBI): domain Eukaryota; kingdom Viridiplantae; phylum Streptophyta; class Pinopsida; order Pinales; family Pinaceae; genus Pinus; species Pinus tabuliformis. Next base: position 128,712,546 of record CM062820.1, on the reverse strand, counting down.
TAAAGAGGCCTTCAAGCATGTGTTATGAAAATTGAACCTACTTTCCCTCCCTTTGGTCTCCAAATGAAAAACACAACGAATACCTCCAGAAACGCAGCAACTACTTCTAGAAACACAACAAACAGATGAGAGGAGCAGTGGTGGTGAAATTCGAAATTCTAATGGCTATGGCAAGTATCAAACTGGTGGAGAGGAGCTCTTGGAGATTTTTGTAAGGATGCAATGAAGTTTAAAAATGCTTTTATGCTCCTTTATAACTTAGAAACTCGATTTTTGGCTTCATAGTGGGATGACATCATGTGTACTTTGACATAATGATTTGATGATGTGATTTGTACTGCAACATTATTTCTTCAATAGGAAGGTTACATCTCCATGTGACATAGAAGTACTTTGATTATTTTTGAAAAACTGTATTCCCTAATTGCTAACTCCCATGATGGTGACCATAATGGATGACATGACTCCCTAATTTGATATTGATGACTAATATAATGATTGCCATCAAATGCATACTCTAGACCATGACCTAAATGGTGACCAACTAACTCATTTGATGACCTATAACAGGAAATGATGACATGACCATGATGGCTATTTATGATCTTGAATAAGTGGAGGGAGTAGCAATGACACTTAGATAATGACTTATGATCATTTGACAACCAAGAAAGATGTCAAATTTTATTTGAAAATATAATAATTTGACCTAAGACTCTATCAACAATGTGAAAGAGTAAATTTGATCATTGTGACTAATGGACACTAACATTGGCTCCAATGGGGATGGAAACTCCTTTATGAGGTGTTAAGAACACTGTAGACTAGATAGCCTTGTTCATTAGGCAATGAATCCACTGCAGCTATAATCCTCAAACTAACTCAAATCAAACTAAAAGTTGAACTATACACCATCAATTGCAAATTGTACTGGAAACTTACACTGAAAAATATGCTCAGAATGTTGAGCTTATTCATCACACCTTACCTACTCTAACTGATCCATAAATCACCTGATCAAGTAAAATGGAACAACCAATGAAACCATGCAAGCATTTTATCCATTGATTGAGTTCTTTGCATATGCTTGTTTACGAGCAAAATAGAAATTCTGCATGATGACAACTCCAATAAAAACTTGCAAACAAATCCAAATTTGGTAGGATTGAAAAATTTAGATCCCCTTGTTGACTCCAAAAATAGTGAAAAAGGATCTTCAAATGAATGTGCACTTAGGTTTAGGTCATCCAACAAATTGCAATTCTACTCTAGGTGGTCTTTATACCATGAATACAAAATTTCATTTTCATCCTTACTCTCATGCAATTCTAACTTATAATTGTCTTGATATGACTGCAAATTTTCGGATGAGCTTTGTAATGAGACTCTTGTTGAACAAGACAATGAAGTCGGTTGCCTGATCAAGTTTTTATCATCTCTGTTTTTAGGCTCATAGCTAGCTAATGGAGAAAGGCTTTGACTACATATATCATCCAAAATATCAGCTATTGGATCATGGAGAACCTGAGAAGGTTGTTGCAAATTTTTATACATTGGTTCCAATGAGACTACAATCTATAGGCTTGTCATTCTTTTCTTCAGAGATATTATCAAAATTTTTCTTCAAAAACTGAATTAATCAAAACTTAATGGTACAGAATTATCTTGCATAAATTCATAATATATTTTAGGTTCTAAGATTTCATCTGTGGTTTGAAACTCAATGTAACTCAGTGGCTACGATTTTGGAGCGAAAGAAGCTTCCATATCACAAGTGACATCCTCAACCGATTCATGAGAAGGTTTCCCATTTATACTGTTGACAACTCGCTTATCTGCTTGCTTATAGTTTTCTCTTATTTTTGCAAATGAGGAGAAACACAAGGGTAAGGAGTCCCGATCAAGAAGTTCATTATCTTCTTTGTGCTCAATATCAAAACTGAAAGACTATTGATTTCTAATCTTGGGAAATTTTTCTCTCAGAAATTGAAATGAAGCAAAACATAAGGGCAAAGACCTTTCACTTGCTTTGAAATTTTTTGCATTTTATTCATTGCTATCATGATTGATCTGCATAGTCTGATTGCTATATTTGAGTTTCTATAATTGAGCTTCCTCCTCCCAAAAACATGTCGCTGATTGCTTTGAATATTTAGCCTCGATATCGACAACATAGTCATCATCATACTGATCATACTTGGGAAAGTCATCCATATAAGTAATGTCATCAAGCATTCACATTGGATCATTTGATCGTTTCTCCACAAGCTGATTTTGCATTTCATCTTCGTACGTGGCTTGGAGTGAATACATAAAAAAATCATTTTCCGATCTATGGTTACAAGGATTAGCAAAAAAATGATTAGGACCAATAACCTTTACTTCTTCTGCAATAAGTGGGACATTTTGTTTTTTAACAACAAGTTCATCTCTCATGATGTCCTTTTGCATCATTTCTTCTATTGTACTTACCAAAGTGTCAAGTTTCGCTTCTGAATATGTCAGGTGCTCCTTCTCTATGTTCTCCCTATCTTATGCCTTAAACTTTGACCTTTTGACCAACATATTAGCTTCCACACCTATTGCATTGTCCTGCATTTCTTCGAGTGTTGTAGTTTTCATTTCTCTTAATTGAAACACCATTTCTGGATCAAAGGCATCTGAGTAGTGTGAGAGAGCTAAACCAGGAGGCAGTTTTATATAAGCAAGCATTGAATAGTATACTTGATTGAACCTGGCAGAAAAGTGTTGCACTGTTTCTCCTGGATATCTTTTCAAATGATTATATTCTTCTAAAATCAGAAAAGGATTCCTCTTAATCACCCATTTATCAAGGAAGACTTTAACAAACTGATCGAAATCGAAAATTCTTGTAAGTGGCAAGTTTTTGAACCATTTCTTGGATCGCCTTGCAAAGATAGAGAAAAAATCCTAATACTGACATCATCTTCTTCAACCTTAAAAATATCGAGAAAGTGTTCAAAACTCTAAATGTGTTTTTCAGCAGTGATGTTACCATATTCTCCAACAAACCTAGGAAGATATTTCTAATAATTTTGAGGGAAATCATGGAGTATAGGAGGTAATATGAGAGACTTGTATCTATATGGAATTTTAAAAGGTGTAGGAGTATGTATAGAAGTTGTAAATTAAGTCTTGATCTCTTGAGGCTCATCAAGTTGAATATGATGAACATAAATTTCAGAACAAGGGTCTTGAGCAATATCAAAAGCGTAAGGAGAATTTGTATTCACAATCTTCAAAGGAAAGGAATCAAATGTAGGTCTGTGATCTTTTCTCAAATACTGTATACATTGGAAAACCTTCTTGACATTCTTAGGAAAAGAGAAGAAATAATGAACAATAAATCATATTATGTCTTGGATGAAATTCCAACTTGAATACCTGATATTTCCATATTGTCTTTTCATGTTTTTGTTGGTAAGGTTCATCCTCTAGTGGAGTCTTTGAATTAAATTTGAAATTGATTTGGAGTCACCAGGTGAATGATTTCAGCCTTCCTATGTCTGATCACTGTCCACCATCAGCAATCAGATCTAATCCTTGTTGTTCACACCCAGGGAAAATGTGACCTTTCTTTCCCTGACAACGGTGCCAAAATGTTAGCACTCCTTAGTTTTTCAAGGCTGAGAAAGGAAACCAAAGGGGTAACCATATACCAATTTTGGACATGAAAACTAGCCCTGCCAAATCAGAGAGGGATCTCTCTCTAAATCAATCCTCACAACCAATGGAAGTCACTGGAGAATACTAGGGTTTTAGGCTAGTTATTAGCTCAGTAGGGTTTTGATTAGGGTTTGCTGGATAAGAAGCACAAGGTCTAGGAACTAGGCCAAGTAGGTCAAAAGATAATTTACAGACATAGAATGAGGAAAGGTAGGTATAATCAGTGACTCAAATGGTTTGTCATTATAGTATGGTAATGAGAAAATCATATGAAAGAGAATAAATGAGAAAATGCATGAATTCACTTATATGGAAGATAAACATGTAAATGTTAATCTCAAACAAAACAAAACACTAAGATAATGATTTTTGTTTATCGCTCAAGAGATAAAGCATAAGAAGAAATATGAATAGCTATTGAAAGTATCTAATAATCATATGCATAAGAAAAACTGGAGAAAAATAGTGTCACTAACCACAACACATGAATCCCATAAAAATAGCTGCAACTGTATATTATTTCTGCCAATATCAAGTACACTAGTTCAAAAAGTATGAGCTTCCAGTATCCAACCCCCTCTTTGATTTGATTCTGACTATATATAGATGAAAAAACAAGATTTCCTTCTAAGGGGTTGAATCCTGCTTCATAGGAACTGATTTCATGATCCTACCTAACCACTACCAAACCATAGGGGAGTTAGAAACCACTTTCCCCTTTAAAACTAACTGATTGAGTTTGTTTTCAAAGCATTTAATTACAAGATTTTTTACTCTAGTAACCACTAATAGAATCATTTACATCAAATGAAATCATAAGGAAACTATTTACATCAAGCTAGCTCGACATTTCATTATTTACATGCAAAAACTAACTTCATTCACAAAAGCGCAACGAATTTCCCAAAAGCGCAACAAATTTCAACATAAGCGCAATGAATGTTTAGGTTGATATTTTGATGGCTTGAAGAGGTTCTAAGATTTGTTGAAGACCTATGAAGAAAGTATGGGATGTCTACTACACCCTAGAACCCTTAAGTCATCCAAAAACATGATTTTGACCTCCTCAATCTTCATCCCAAAACTAAGTGTCCAAAAACGCTGTGACTATCCTGAAGAGGTGGCATAAAGGTGTAAAAAAGGCCTTGTTTGGTGTTTTTATGCAAATTCATGATTCCGCAAGTCTCCCCAGGTACTTTTCTAATGTCCACATGACAATGTCTACCTCCACATGCTTGAAAATCTTGATTCTAACCCTCTGAGAAAATGCGCAACAACTAGTTGTTGCGTTTATGTAGGATGTTATTTGCTTGTGCACAAAAAAAAGCTTCAAATTTTGCCTCCTTTCCTTTATTCTTTGTCCTACATTCAGACCATCAATGATGCATCCGATAAGAGGTCAAGGTTATCCCCCTTTTTTAGTTTCCTTAGGGTTCTTTTGAGCTTCTTCTTCATGTTTTTAACTCTAGCTTTGCAAATCATATTTCTTGCATAGTAGTGCCTTGCCATATTTCTTTGCATGATGGTATCCCTATTTTCCTTTTTCAATAACTTCTCCAAATTCTCATTTACTCTCTCAAGCCAATATTCCTTGTCCTTCTCAAGTTCATCAGCTATGGTGTCATCTATGGTATTTTGGGCTTGAGGAGGAGATGACTCTTTTACATGTTTTTCCTTCCTTGCCATTACTTTAGTTTTGGGTCTCCTTGGTTGTACCTGACTGTTCTTCTCCTCCAACTTCTCTACCTCAATGATGGTTTTCCCTTTATCCTTTGTTGTTAACACACATGCCTGGCTTGATGATGGAGGGTCTTCTTGTGACTTGCTCTACTACATTAGGCCTAATTTCAATTTTCTATTCTCTTGCTGCAAGAAAGCCACCATGAAATTTTCTTTGGCAAGGTCATATTTTAGCTTCCTAATATGTGCCTCTTTCTCCTTGATTATGTCTTCTGTTGCTTTATCTACATGGTCAGCCATATCTACTTCAGAAGGCACCTCTTCATGATGTTGCAAGGGTGAATCATCTCTATCTCTAGGTGATTCCTCTCTCATGGCTTCCAGCTGCACTTCTCCAATAACAACCTCCCTAGGTATTCTTAATGCTTGAGACCTAGTTCTAGGTTTAGGTCTAGGCATCTCTGTTTCTATATCAGGAGCAAAAACCAACCTCTCACCTCTCTTGTATGTCTTTGAAATCTTTGCCCTTGTCTGAGTTTTTGTAACTAATGGTCTGCTTTATGTTTCATCTCCTTGTGGTCTGGATGATGATGAAGGAGTAGTTGGACTCTTTGACTGGTTGGAGATAGGTAAGAGGGCAGCTACCTCCAATAAAGCTTTCCATGACATGTTGACCTGTTCTAGATGGTGGAGGATTATTACTTTGACTAGAGCATGATGAAAGAGGCTTGCTTGATGATCTCTTCCTTTAGATTGCACCTTCTCAGTCATTTTCACCAAACTTATAAACAAATAGTTAGGTAGGTTCAGGGGCTTCATGGAAGTGAAAAACATCAATAACCTCATGTGATATTGATATAGCCTGCTAAAACTGCCCTCACAAGTAAAATACTTCATGATAATATTCATCAAAGGGTTGTACTTGTCCAACAATTTCCTGCTAGGAAAAATATGAGAAGGAGACTCCTTATATTGTGGTTTCAAAAACATCTTGTAGTGATCTAGGTCCAAATCCATTCCCTTGAACCAAATCTCACCTTGATTAGGGATAGTAGTTGTTGAAGCTATGACCTCTGATGACACTGGAAAGTTCACCCCTGATATAGTGGCCTGATCCATCTTGAAATTAATGGCAAATAAGCTTGTTAAATCATGATGATATCCCACCTCTTGCACTTTCTGACAAAACCCTAGGCAACCTTCCTGCTCAAATGATTTTCTAATGAATTTTGATTCATTGACCTCTTGCATATGAGTTGGTTCATATATTGAGATCTCTCCTCCCTTATATGTCCTTCTTTCATTTGTCTTTACCATGTTTTGGGTTCACTTTTTGACAGAAAACCCTAATTTCAAGCAAGAAGGAGCAAGGAATTTGAGCTGCAAAACAGGGCTAAAAGCGCAACAATTTGAGGGAACGGAATGGAGGGGAACGAGGATAGGAAAAATTATGAGAAAATTATGGGGGTAGGGATATGCGTTAGGGATACAATGAAAGTGGAATTTCTCAAAATGAGCAAGAAATAAGGGGTGAAAAGGGCGAAACACACTCCTAAGTCAGAAGCATAATGACTAGCTAGGTTTGTGGAGGAAAATGATGAAATGAGTGAATTTGAGTGTGGGGAATGATGAAGAGTGTTTGGTGAGGCTAATTAAAGGGATTTAGGCTTATAAACCATGGGATTTCTTCTCAAAATAAGCAAGAGACTATGGAAAGTAGAAAACGCAGAAAGACCCTATGGATAGATTTCAATCAATTTTTTTGGAAAAAGACTGCATGGATGCTTTATGAAGCTTTACTTATTGGTTTAAAGAGGCCTTGAAGCATGTGTGATTTAAAATAAACTTTCTTTCCCTCCCTTTGGTCTCCAAATGAAAAGTGCAATGACTACCTCTAGAAATGCAACAAACAGATGAGAGGAGCGATGGTGGTGAAATTCGAAATTATGATGGCTATGACAAGTATCAAACTAGTGGAGAGGATCTCTTAAATATTTTTGGAAGGATGCAATGAAATTTAAAAATGATTTGATGCTCCTTTATAACTTAGAAACTCGATTTTTGGCTTCATAGTGGGATGACATCATGTGTACTTTGACATAATGATTTGATGATGTGATTTGTACTGCAACATTATTTCTTCAATAGGAAAGTTAGATCTCCATGTGACATAGATGTACTTTGATTATTTTTGAAAAACTTTATCCCCTAATTGCTAACTCCCATGATGGTGACCATAATGGATGACATTGTAGAAAATATGTGATAGGTTAACTCGACAATGCAATATAAATCAAAGCAGAATACTATAACCTACTTCTACTATAAATTTGTGAAAGCTTAAAGATCGAGATGAATAATATAACCAGAAGAAGAAGAATCAATGGCACAATACACATGAAAATACTTTGGGGAAAGTCTTAGCTAAAAACCCCACACTATTGTATTATAATACATGGTGGAAATACATAGGAACTATACAAAGCCTTAGCTCTCACAGCTAGCCATATCTCAGTACAATCCTCACAGATGCTCACAGGAAATCTTGGCTTCTCTCCAGCCTTCCTCTCTGCCCTCCAATCTCCTATTTCCTTGTGTTGTTTCTTGTGGATGATTTGCCTATTATCAAGTGAAAAACCAAACCTTCAAAACTGCGCAATCCTCAAGGATGAATTCTTGACTGCATGCATGAGTTTTCTCCATGAGAAAACACATGCAACTGATAGTACATTGTCCTTGAACATTAATCTCAATTGGGTCTTTCTCAGAATAGACATGCATGAGTTTCTGATGAGGGAATCTTCAGTTAACTGGAGTAGCACTAGTTGAGTGCATTAATGCATCAACTAACTATTAACTCTCTATTAGTTCCTCAAACAGTTTGGAACTAATTTAACTGGACTTAACTCAGTAAATTGAGTTAACTAATTACAACTCAAATATAACTCAATCATATCTCCTTAATTTAAGGGATAACTCTTGCATGACTTCAGAAAGACTTCTAACTTGAATTTCTCCAACTAATTAATTTAAAATAAATTAATTAAGTATTTCCAAGTAGTTGTTAAGACTCAATTTGATTTTAATTCACAATTTAATTCAAGGACAAATTAAATTGGAATATTCTTGTTGCCATCTTTCAACACTCCCTCTCAACAAGAAAGGGATTATCTGCCACCCCGATCTTGTCTCTATGGAACTCAAATTTACACTTCGATAATGCCTTTGTCAAAATGTTAGCATCTTGCTCCTCTGTCGAAATATACTGCAGCAACATGATCCTCTCAACCTGTGAAAATCCACGGGAAACAAATCTTGCCTTATGCTTCTCCACACTACCATCAACAGCTTGCTTTACCTTGTAAAGCCAAAGTGAACTCACAACTGACTTGTTCTCCGGTCTCGGAACCATGTCCCAAATACTATTACGAACTATGGAGTCATACTCCTCCACCATAGCATCAACCCAAATCAGCTGCTGCACTGCTTCCTCAAAGGAAGATGGCTCAATCTCAACACATTCCCCAGCAAGGGCCATGTATCCAGTGTACCTCTCAGGTGACCTCCTCTGTTTACGCTGAGAAGATGGTGCTCCCACATTCTCTCTCGCATCCTCCAACAATCTGTCAGTTTCTCTTATGCGTTTCCGTCCATCTCTGGAAGACTCTGCTTGAGTAGATGTCTCCACTCCTGGAACCTCTACATGTGATTGCTCCACATCAGTCTGAGGCTCCTCGTCCTTAGGAACCAGCAGTTCGTCCATAGCCTGTAGTTGGAGCTCCATCTCAAGGGAAACTCGCATGGCCTTCTGCTCATCAAACTTGAGATCTATGCGAACCATTGTCCTCCGACTGGTAGGCAAGTACACCCGATAGTTGTGAGCTGTATCAATGTACTCCACAAATATCCCCAACTCTGTTGTCGGCTCAAGCTTCTTCTGTGTATCCTTTGTCACATGGCAATATACCGATGAGCCAAAGATCCTTAAGTGACCCACATCTGGTCTCTTACCAGAGAAAGCTTCCTCTAGTGTCTTCATCCCAAGTATGTGATGCAGGCTTCTATTCTAGAAATAGACCGATGTGTTGCATGCCTCAACCCACAAGTGAAGTGGTAGGCCTTGGTCATGCAGCATTGCCCGTGTTTCCCCTACAATAGTTCTGTTCTTCCTCTCAGCCACCCCATTCTATTGTGGGTTATGAGGTGCCGTCAACTCTCGTTTAATTCCTTTCGTTGCACATAAGTCCTTAAACTCTTGAGAGACATGTTTGGTCAATTTAGTGTGTCCTAAATTGCTATTTAAAATGTCAATCCGAGAGTCGTAAACTGCTGAAGTGAAGTGCATTATATATGCAAGATAACCGATTTCTTAGTTCTTTTTTGTTTTTGAGTTTTTGGTTTTTTTTTGGGTTTATCTTCTGTGGATTCCCCAGTGTGAGATGGCAAAATTGAAGGTCAAGTATGGATGGTAATGGTGATTTCTACAATGATTTTCCAAACTTTAAAGTTCTCAAAAAGAAGGTTTCAATCTGACTGTGATGAAATCAATTCTCAAAAAAAATAAAAATATACCAAAATAGTGAACTAGTGACAATGAAGCCCAGTATCCTTACTGCTGTCTGAAAAGAAAATAAAAACTGAACTCAAAGCAATTCAAATACTGAAAGCAAAGAAAACTAAATCACACTACTTCAACCCACATTCTGACCCTTCACCTTTCAACTCGCTCCGGCTATAGGAAGTAATCATAAACAAGCTGGGTAATATGATATCTAAATTGCAAGAAATGAAATTGCATAAAATGAAACTAAGATTTAACTACTCATTCATATTTCAATTCCTGAAAATGACATAAGTAATTTAATCACTAACTTGCAGGAAAGTAAACTAAATCATACTACATCGAGTAATATTCTGATTCCTCACTATTTGAGTCGCTTGGCTATAGGAAGGAAATCATAAACATATGAGTAATATGATATCTAAGTTGCAGAAAAGTAAATAAGAAAAGCAAAACTGAAAGAAATGACAATGCTGGAATTAAAACTCAGTAAATGAATCAACAGAAAGGACAAGATGATCTCATGTCATTAGTCATTAAAACTATGTAATTTGCCTGGGCTACCTACAAGAACCTAAAAGAAAATACTGATCAGCTAGCAATCATGAGAAAGCACAAAAGAAAAGATGAACAGCAATTAGTATAAATATCAGGAAATATATACACAAGCAACTAATTATAAAAGCAGTAACATAATGAAAGAAAGCGAGAAACTATACAGTAGATACAGAGCCTTGGTGTACAGGGGCCCTCTGCAACCTCGGCCAATCAATACTCAGTCACAAATTGAACTCAAGAATGTTGTCTTCTCATATATTAAAGTGCAGTAAAAACATAGAAATAGAGCACGGCACAGTGGGCTCGTAAACACAGTCAATATTACATGTAAAGGCTAGCTATCAAGCGTATGATAACATGTTATTTATAAGTGAAAATTCTATAACTGATTCCTAGATTCTACGCTGCCAAACAGACACGTAAATCTCCACGGCCTGAGATCTAGCGGTATGGTAATCATGACAGATAAATCCATGGAGTGGTGGCTGCTCGATTCGGTTCACAGATTGATCCACAGGTGTTAGCACACCTCCGGAGATTGAGGATCTTGCCACACAAAACTTCACGTGGGCAAAACAGAGCCGTGCCACCGCAAAACTCTTGGTTTGACCACTCCTTTGACCGTCTTTGACCATGGCTGTTTGTGAGTGATTCGGCTGAACCAAGGGGACACGCTCCATGTACATGTCATTTGTAGCTTGCCCATGTGGCCGGATTCTCCATTGGACACCTGTAACATAGTCTTTAACAAAATGGCTGCGGAAACTTGAGCTGGCTGCGGAAAGTGACAAGTTTCCACAGCTGATTGAACAAAAATCTAAATCAAACAACAATCACAAACATAGTTAGGAAACCATTTTATAAGCTCTTTTTAGACTAATATGCAATGATTTGACAGCTTGGTGGATCAAGTAAATGGAAAAGAAGGCTGAAAAGGTATATAGGGAAGATGCAAGTTTGGGACTCAACAAGACATATTCTCCACTGTTGTTGCTTCTCAAGGCCTTAATCTTCTTCCCTGACTCTTTCTCGACCAAAGCTTTGAACTCACAAAACTTTGTGAAAGTTTGGTCCTTCTTCTGCATGAAATGAATCCAACATTTACGAGAATAGTCATTAATGAAAATCACATAATACTTTTGCTTCGTTATGGATGCCATCGAGAATGGTCCACAAAAAATAGTATGAACTCGCTCTAAGATAGCCTTTGCTCGACTGTCTCGATCATGAAAGGAAGACTTGGTGTACTTTCCCAAGGTACAACCTTTGCATGTGTCAACTTGCTCAAGTTTACCTTTGGGAAGTCCTATAGATATTTGCTGCATTATCTTCAAAGCGCCATGATGCAAATCACCCAACCACCTATGCCACAACTCGCCAATGTCTTGGCTTTGCACCAATTATGCTTTCGTACTCAATGCTACACAATCATCTACCTCTAATTTATAGAGATTCTTCACCTGAATCCCTATCCTCTTGGTCTGACCCGTGGCTATGTGTCTTAGGAACGCCTTTCCTTTACTGAAGACAACATCGTAGCCTTTGTCCTCCAACATCGCGACCGATACCAAGTTCTTCTTCAGTCCAGGCACATACATCACATCTATCAAGGTGAGAGGAGCTCCATGCTCCTTCTAAAAAGCAATTATGCCCACTCCTGAAACACTATACCTTCCATCGTCACCCATCTCTATGTGCATCTTGAGGTCTTTCTCCTCCAAGGCACTGAATAAATTTTTATCACCGGTCATGTGGAATGAGGCTCCACTGTCAAGATACCAGACACAACCCATCATCGATGACACCATGCATGTGATGAGGGTAAAGTCCATTTCGAACTGAGAGGCTAACGCCTCACCTTCCGATCCTTCCAAAGATCCCTTCTTAGACTTCTTCGATGGGAAATTAGTCACATAATGTCCCATCTTGTGACAATTAAATCATATTACTTTAGACATGTCACCCTTCTTCCCTCCATGAGAAGAATTCGATTTGAAATGGGAAGCCTTCCCCTTCCCTTTCCTTGCCTTACTTGCTAAGGCCATATTTTCTTCATCATCATTCTTGGATGAAGAACCATCTTGTGTGCTCCTCCTGATCTCCTCCTACATAAGATCGACCACAGTCGTTCCCAATTCGACAATTTCTCCCTTCCATTCACAGAGTCCTGGTAGCTATTCCAACTCTTTGGAAGGCCAAGGAGAGTGAGGCTCACCATATAATCATCGGCAGTAGTTATTCCCACACTGCCAAGCTCATCTCTACAGGTGGTGAGCTTGTTCAGATATGTGGAAATAGTATCGCCCTTCTCCATATTGATTCTTCGAAGCTTATCCTTGAGCACCAATTTCCTATGGTCGCTACTATTCTGGTAGAGGTCCTTCAATGTCTTCCACATTGAAAATGGAGTATCCTTCCCATGGAGACTCGAGACAATATGGTCTCGAACTCCCTCAAGAATGATCTGTCTCGCCTTCGCCACACACTTCTTCCACTCAGCCAACTCTTGTGCATTAGTTGAAGTTGGCTTTGGGTCTTCTTGATCAATGAATTCCTTCGAGTCATTGTCTTCTAATACAACCTCCATTCTATCTTTGCATGCTATGTAATTCGAGCTACCTTCCAAGGCATACTCGAGTCTCAAGCCATAGAATGCCATTGGCCAACCTTGAAGTATGATATGAATTCGATTTGCACCAGCAACCCTGAACTTCAAAATTCGAACTCTCTTTTAGTATATTGTTCATAGCTCCGATACCATGTAGAAAATCTGTGATAGGTTAACCCGATAATGAAATATAAATCAAAGCATAATACTATAACCTAATTCTACTATCAATTTGCGGAAGCTTAAATATCGAGCTAAACAATGTAACCAGAAGAAGAAGAATCAATGGCACAATACACATGAAAATTATTTGGGGAAAGTCTCAGCTAAAAACCCCACACTATTGTATTATCATACATGGTGGAAATACATAAGAATTATACAAAGCCTTAGCTCTCGCAGCTAGCCATCTCTCAGTACAATCCTCACAGATGCTCACAGGCAATCTTGGCTTCTCTCCAGCCTTCCTCTCTGCCCTCCAAGCTCCTATTTCCTTGCACTGTTTCTTGTGGATTATTTGCATATTACCAAGTGGAAAACCATACCTTCAAAACTGCGCAATCCTCAAGGATGAATCCTTGACTGCACGCATGAGTTTTCTCCATGAGAAAACACATGTAACTGATAGTACACTGTCCTTAAACATTAATCTCAACTGGGTCTTTCTCATAATAGACATGCATGAGTTTTTAATGAGGGAATCTTCAGTTAACTGGAGTAGCACTAGTTGAGTGCATTAATGCATCAACTGACTGTTAACTCACTATTAGTTCCTCAAATAGTTTGGAACTAATTTAACTGGAATTAACTTAGTAAACTGAGTTAACTAATTACAACTCAAATATAACTCAATCTTATCTCCTTAATTTAAGGGATAACTCTTGCATGACTTCATAAAGACTTCGAACTTGAATTTCTCCAACTAATTAATTTAAACTAAATTAATTAATTATTTCCAAGTAGTTGTTAAGACTAAATTCGATTTTAATTCACAATTTAGTTCAAGGAAAAATTAAATTGGAATATTCTTGTTGCCATATTTCAACAAACATGACTCCCCAATTTGATATTGATGACTAATATAATGATGACCATCAAATGCATACTCTAGACCATGAACTAAATGGTGACCAACTAACTCATTTGATGACCTATAATAGGAAATGATGACATGACCATGATGGCTATTTGTGACCTTGAATAAGTAGAGGGAGTAGCAATGACATTTAGACAATGACTTATGATCATTTGACAACCAAGAAAGATGTCAAATTTTATTTGAAAATATAATAATTTTACCTAAGACTCTATCAACAACATGAAAGAGTAAATATTATCACTGTGACTAATGGACACTAATAGAACCCAAGATAGGAATAGTCCTAGAAGATCATAATCAGTGAACACTCGGGTGGGTATGTACCTTGAGAGAGAATGACTAAGGTGTCTATAACTCACTAGTCTCGCCAACATTGTGCTCTGATCTTACGAGAGATAGAGTTGTTAGTCAAGGCCTTTCTATGAACAATGTTGGTTACTATGATGCTATTACAACCAATTTGGTTTCTCTTATGTGAATTCTTGAAGATTGAAAAATAGCCAAACACCTTGTAATGATTTATGAATACCTCCCTAGTTAGGAGGGAGTGTTGAAGAAAGTGTAACTAGGTTCGGTCTTCATAAATGTACTTTTGATATTTGTATTTATACAATAAAAGAAATATTATTTTTGTTGTATTTATCAATGAGTTTCATTCTCATTGAAATAGGTCTAGCACATGTCAAAGTGTTATATGTAAGTCAAAGAGTCAAAAGAAATTATTGAATATCCTTAAGGGTATGTTGCACCATGTATATATTTGTATAATATTCAAAGAATATCCCTCCAAGCAAAGAAAATTCCTCTCATTCAATGACATCTTCAAAGCAACAAAATTGAAGAAGAAAAATGAAGTCGGCCTATTGTCCTCAAGTCAGCCTCAAGTTGGCCTAAAGAAGGGACAATCCTCTATTTATAGAGGTTGTCCACTCCTCCAACGACAAGCCAACACACCTCTGAAATCAGTGAAGAAGTATAGCCAAGAAAAGGTGAAGAAAAGTCGAGTTTAAGGAGCCCTAGTGCAACGAAGAAGGAGGAGTCTAAATGGAAGTTGAAGGGACTTCTTTTAGTGTGAGAAACAGTCACACGTGCGAGAAATAGAGGACAGTATGTGGTTACATCAGCAGCAAGATCACAATCATATATATCTTATCATTTGGGCTAGAAATTTAGGCCTATAAGGCCTCCTACTCAAGCGAAGGAGAGGCTCTCCCAAGCAAAGGTCAAAGGAGCCTAATATTCAAGGAAACTACCCACACGTGTGAGAAATTAGGGTTGCTCTGTTGTGACATCAAGCCTACAAGTAGACATCAAGAAGAAACTCGGTTGGTCAAGAGAAGGAAGGTGTATCCATAGGTGAAGGATCTCACTAAGTATAAAAGATAAGTAACTCTTCTAGAGCTCACATAAACAAGGTCTATCTCTAGTCGAAGAAGGAAGAAGGAGGACGAAGTGTCAGAGGAAGGAGAATGAAGTGCCAAGAAACAAAGTGCAGGAAGAAGGAAGGACTTGACTTGTGCTTGGAGGATATTCTTGTCAAGGGTAAAGGGTTTGGCATTGATCAATAAGAAGTTTCAATAAGAGAAATTTACGAAAAGGTTTTCCTCTCTAAGAAAGAGAGGTTTTTCCCTGGCATTGAGCCAACATCTTGTGTTCTTGTTCTTATTTTTTTTGGGAGCATTTTAATGATGTAAACACACATGCATTAATAAAAAGAGAAGAGATTAAGCTAACAAGATAAATTGTAAAATAGCTTCACAAATTGTTATCAAGTCTAGAATAATCCTACTATACCTTATTGCGCTAGATTCTTCAACATGGTATCGAAGCTAAGATGACACATCAAGGAAAGGGAATCTCAAGAACACTCGTAAGGTGACTCATCAAGGAAGAACATCTCAAGAAAATTTACAAGGTTGAAGCATCAATCCAAGAAGTCTCAATCACATCAAGGACAAGAAGGTCTACCATCTATCATTCATCAAGGAAGACTGCAAATCAAGAAGAAAAGCCTTATATAAAGACACCTATAAGAAGAGAAAATCAAAGAGGGACCTACATCAAGCTACACCATCTTCAAAAGGAAAAGAACTACAAAGTCAAGTCATCAAGCAAGTCCATTTGGAGAACGCAACTTGAAGAACATCAAAATGTAAGGAAGGCAAGCCATAAAGTCTTCAAGAAGAAATCAAGTCCACTACATCTAAAACTCTATCAAGTAAGTATATGTCCCCTCCTGAATATACCGCAATGTTTTTTGCAAGGAAAGCAACAAATTGGTTGGGACCACTAACTTTCTTGCATGGAAGAACAAGATTGATTTACTTCTCAAAGAGAATGAACTTCTAGACCATGTCAATGTTGGCATTATGATTCAGGTTTGGCGCTATGGCACAAGTATTGTACTTGATGGCAACTCACTCAAGTGGCAAAACTCTGTTTAGGCTCTCAAAATGATGGAAAATAAGAGGTTCGCAGGTGCAATGTTCAAAAGGTGCGGACCCGCAGGTTCACCGACCAAGAAGTGCGGACATACCCGCAGGTTCTCCGTTCAGAAGGTGCGGACCCCAGTTCACTCACTCCAATGCACAGAAGCGCACTCTCGTGGGGTTTCTTATGTTTGGCCCTTGGTATTTAGCCCGTCGATTCATGATCTTATGGTTTTGGCCCGTGGTATAGGATCTAAATTATTGAACCTCGATTTGGATCCCTTGTATTGGTTTTCGATGGTTTTGTCCCATGGTGTGAATAAGGGCTTGACTATAAAAAGGAAAGGAGATCACTTGGCTAGACACTTGTGAAATTTGAATATCTTAAGATCTGAAATTTTGAGTAATCGGTTTAAAAGCTAGATCTAAATCAAGGTGAAATCTGTAAAGTGTAAGGTGGATCTGTTGATAGGTCGTGATCTCTTGGGCGTGTGATCAGATCTATGGATCTGACAGTCGGTGGTACATTGGAGGATTGTTAATTTGGCTCTATTCAGAGGTCCGCAGGCAATCCACTGCATAGGTGCGGAGGTAGGCAACGCAGCAGAAGGTGCAGTTGCGAGGGTACGCAGGGAAGCAGAAGGCGCTAGTGCGAGGTACGCAGAGCAGCAGAAAGGCACAGTGCGGAGGTACGCAGAGAAACAGAAGGACCAGTGCGGGGGTACACTGTCAGACAGACAGTGCAGGTGCGGATCTGAGCTGAGGTACGCAGTTCAGCGGAAGGAGTAGGTGCAGAGGTACGCAGAGTAGAAGAAGGACTAGGTGCGGATCTGCACTGTTCAGCCACAAAAGAGCTACGGATATCCGTAGGTTTATATTGGTGAAGTTGCGGACTTTTCTTGAAATATTTGTTGGCTGCCTTTTATCTATTGCTGCAGAGTTCTGGGTTTAGATTACTGGTATTAGTTTTCTGTTTACAACATTCTGAGAAGTTGGGTGGTTCATTGGTTTGATTGTATAAGGAGATTGGTTGATTCACATGTACTTGATGATTATTTGATGTTCTTGGATCCAGTCTGAAAAATTAATGAAACGTGGTCCTTAAAGAAGTAGAAGAGCAAAGGGGGTTGCAGCTCCCTTCCAGGAGAGACTGGAAAACGAGAGAGAGTTGTAGCTCTCTGTTATAGCTCCAAATCTCACTCTTATGGTTTGTGATGCTGTACTCATGGCCTAGGGCAACCCCTCCTTCTAGACCTGGTCCTAAAATTTAAAAAACAGTGTTTTATCCCTTATACGCGACATTGCCCTGAGTTAAACGCGTGTATACGCGGGTATGTGTATAGCCAACCCGTGTGTATGTATTAGAACACTTAAAAAAATATAAAACTCCTTCTTTTCGGGTGGAGATCGCGGGTTTTACCTGCTGATCACCTGTTAGTGCCCGTGGCCCAACTGTTCCCAACCAACTCCTAACTAAAAAACTACTTTGGAGATGGTATAAAAAGACCTCAAAGGGAAGGCCTAAGGGAGGAGAGAAGAGAGAGAAGGTTATTATGCTGAGATTTTTCCCTTGACCAGGTCTGAAGTCCCTTGTGCCTTCTCCACTTCCCCCATTTTGTACAGGAAACCTTTGTTTCCTTGTGTGTTGATGTTCATCCACCATTTATGACATCATGGAGAGAGTCATGGAAGGAGTTTTGTTAGAGGCTTGAGGCTGGAACGGATCCGGAAGGAAGCTTTGCTTGGAGCCTGCTGAAGGTGACTCAGGTGAAAATATTCCTTTTTATGTACTTTATTTGTCTATAATAAAAGAAACACATGTCTTGGTTCCCGAAATGAATCTTCTTTATGTTAATGATATTCATGCTTAGAATTCATATGTAAATGGTTGTTTGGATTTCATAACTAACTGCCTTTCTTTATAACATGAAGATGGTTTCTTTATAAGTTTTTGTCCATGTACTGTTGTATTCTTTGAATTGGTTGTTTTGCAGGACAAAAGAGAAGAAGGGAACTCCAAGAAGGGTTTGCACCCTAAAGGCCTTCTCAAACGTAGGACCAAAGGTACGTACCCTTATCATAGAATTTGCTTATAATAGCATAATGGCTGTATGAATGTATGTTTCTTTGAATAGATAACTTTCAGTCTGCTAGGGTTTCAACCCAAAAATCCCTAGGGGAACATTTCCCTCTACCAGAATTGGCGACTCCACTGGGGACAACACTCTTGTTGTTCCTAGTTTGGGTGTTTTTCAAGCCAATAAGGGCTCAGCTGCCTTGTCTGCTTGCTGTTACTGTCTAGTCTGTTTTTGAACTTTAAGTTTTGCCAGTTTCTTCAGTTTGTCTTTTTTATTTTTCTTGAAGCTTTTCATATACGCTGTTTTTCTTAGATACAGAAGCGTATATACGCTGGTTTCTTTGAGTGAACCCGCGTATATGCAGGTTTCCTCAAACACAGTCGCGTATACACGCAATCTGTACATAAGTACAGTCACGTATATATTGCAATTTTCAAGATCTATAAATCTTTTTAGTCTCTGAAGGTTTGTCTGGTGGTTTGAGTCAGTCTGAAACAATCATTTTCCAGTATCAGTTATTTGTTTTACAGCGAGCATCTCATTCCGAATTCTCTTTGATTATTAGGAGTATTGGTCTTGTTTTTTGTTGATTGCACGCGTCATTGTTTTTTGCTAAAGCACGCAAGATTTCTTGCTAGGAATCTTGGCTACTCTGTTTCATCAGGGTAGGAAGATTGAATTCAATCTTTGTGTTAATCTTGCTTTTGGGTGACTTTTTGTTTGCATGACAAAACCGCTTTGTGACCATCCACTTCTTTGTTTCATGAAATTTGTTGATTGACACTTTCTTGGAATTTGTCTTTTTGATCTTTTGGTTTTCATTGCCAAAGCTTGCATTGCTGCTTTTGATTGTTAAGAGCGATTTCAAACACATTTATTTTTGTTGAGTCTTCATCCATTGTGTGGTGTCAATTCGCAAAAGTGTTTAATTGCCTATTCTTCAATCACAAGTTTCAGTGTTGTTGAGAGCATTTTTTGAAAAGACTTTTTTGTTTGTTGCTTTGAAGAAAATCTTTTGAAAATCTTAGTTTTGCTTTCTTGAACTTGCTTTTCATTTGGTTTCCTTTTAGTAAGTGAAAGTGCTTTATGTTTGTCTTAGAACTTGTTTTTAGTGTTTAGACGAAATGAATGGTAACATTTCATATTCCATCTAGGCATTTTAAGTGGCAAGATAAAGATTGATAAGCAAGCAACTTTCATTTTTTGTTTTTAGAGTAGTTTTGAATCTTGCATCCACATATAGTTGTTGCATTAGGATAGATTTGCATCCCCTTTTTAGGCATACATAGCTTTGTTAGCTTTTGTGAGTGTGAAGTGTGTATTAACGAAAAGAAAAGAAAAATTTGTTTTATTAGAAGTACCTCTGAACCCTGTAGAAATTGCTCTTCATCGAAAAACGAAAAAGTGCATGTGCATGTAGTTAAGTTTTTATTAATTTCTTTTGCGTCAAAAAACACCACTAGTTTCACTTTCGTTACCTTGTGACTTAAAGAACGGCGTAATAAAATCAATCGCTAACTAAAATTCATTAGAACTTTTTGTTTTGGTTAGTTACACCAACAAGATTAGGATTTTAGGGCCTTGGATTAGGCGAGTGGAGAGTTAACTCTCCAAGGCCATATAAACGTCAAACGTAGGAGTCTGAATAACGAGAGAAAATCCAATAGCGTTAGGAAGACCAGGAAAGCTCCGGATCTGGGAGTTAAGCACGAGGGTCTGTGAAGACAGGGAAGAGAGATACCCCCTCTCCTACTTGTCCGAACTTACCTCACGACTGTTCCGCCTGGTTTCTGTGACGAGTTGGTATCCATAGTTGCTGCTCCTAGGGAACTACACAGGTGGCTGCGGAGGGGAATCCGTGGCACCTGAGGTTGACGTTGCATCACTCTCAACAGTACTACTGGAGGGCACCCTTGCGAAGCTTGGGGGCTTGCACCATCGCAGGCTGTTTTTAGGAGGTCAGCGTAACTTCCTCTGTTACCTTCGTTGATAGGACTGGGCCATCATTATCCCAGACTATCTTTGGAAGGCCCTTGACTCCACTTTCTTGTATTTTGGTATCCGGTCCTCATCACACGGAGCGGAAATACTTGGAAGTTGTTTGACTGGCTGTTATCTTTAGGGACTTTATAGTGTGTGCTCTTTGTTCCTTGTATATAGTTGGCTTTAGGTATTTTTGTCTAGTCACGTTTGGACTTTGTGTTCTGAGTGACTAGCTTACCACTCTACCGATCTTGAAAGGCTTTTGGTCGTTCTTTCAGAAGTTGTGGAGTTGCCTCCTCAAGGGCAAAGGTTTTGATTGCTTATCCATATTCCTTGAAAATTTATTTCTATATTCCCGTAGGGGAAGGGTCTTTTGGAACAGTTAGATATGGCCAATATTCTCGTGGAAACCAACCAAGGTGCCCTCCCAAAAGGGGATCCTTGTGCTTTTCCTTTCTTTGGAAATGTTGGTACTCCCTTGATGGCCACTTTGAATATTCCTGGGTTGAATGTTGGAATACCCGTTTGGCTGTGGTCCACTCCGAATATTCCAAATGCTCTTGAAGCTTCTCAGTTGAATGCTTTATTTCAAGGGCATCACATGGGTGCTAATTGTTCATCTTCTCTCAAAGAGAAATCTGGGGTTCCTTCTTCTCCTCTTTCTTGTCACAAGAAATCTAAAAAGAGGAGAAAGAGGAAGTCAAAGAAGAAGAATAATTCTATCCTTTCATCTTCAACCTCTGCAAGTCATGTTGGAGATGAGCCTTTAGCCACTGCTAGTCATGCTGGGGGCATAAGTCTAGTCACTGCAAGTCACACTAACACTTCATCATCAACCTCTGCGAGTCATGTTGAAGATGAGTCTTCAGCCGCTGCAAGTCATGCTGGGGGCACAGGTCTAGTCACTACGAGTCATACTAGAAAAGAGTCACTGACCTCTGCAAGTCATGTTCAGGACTCTCCGCAAACCACTGCTAGTCATGTTGGCGGAATGGAGGTTGATAAGAAATCTGGACGTAGAAGTTTTAAACCTAAGTTCCCTTGTAAGATACGCAAGGGAGACCATCTTACTCATTTATGCCCTGGTATTCCAGAGGTTCAAAAGATATGGTCCGAGTCTGAAAGTACTTCTACTCTTAGATTTGATATGGTTTCTCATCAATCCCATCAACCATCGGTTGAAAATGTGGTAGAGCCAGTGAAATCACTGGC
Organism: Pinus tabuliformis; assembly: GCA_031772625.1. Taxonomy (NCBI): domain Eukaryota; kingdom Viridiplantae; phylum Streptophyta; class Pinopsida; order Pinales; family Pinaceae; genus Pinus; species Pinus tabuliformis. The sequence continues at coordinate 128,690,651 of CM062820.1, read as the reverse complement.
CGATTACACTCCTCTTTTGGGGGGTGAAGTGCCTAATAAAAGAGTCTGTTTGATCTCTAGTACAGAGTCTTCTGGTATGGGGGGCATTCTTGTTTCTTTGAATGTTCCCCCTCCAAGTGCTAAGAGTGTTTCCTTTGATTGGGATAGTCTTGTTGAGCCTCGTCTTCCTTCTGCTGCATCTTTCCAAATAAAGGTCAGAGTGAATTCCACAAATGTCTATTGATGTATGGTGGATGAAGGATCCTCTACAAGTATTATATCCTCTTTGACTTGGAAAGCTTTGGGTTCCCCAAAGTTGTTGACATCTCAGAGTCGGTTGTTAGCCTATGATAGAAGACCTGGTGAATCTATGGGTGTTCTTCCTCAATTGCCTATCACTTTAGGTGGGAAGATTGTCTTAATCGATATGATGGTGGTTGATAGCCCTTTAGACTTTAATATGCTACTTGGGCATGATTATGTCTATGCTATGAATGTTGTGGTGTCTTCACTCTTTCGAGTAATGTGCTTTCCTCATAACGGGAATATTGTCACTATTGATCAACTTGCATTTGATAATCACCACCCTAATTCGACTTTACTGCAAAATTCCCCTTGGTTTGTTCCAAGTGTTCAAGTAGACTCTACCCCGCCACGGGTCAATTATGTGGCATTGAATCCTCAATGTTCAATCGCTTCTAAGAAGGATCCTTTGACCTATTATTCTCCTTCTTGGGACTTGGTCCCGGCAGTTGACCGAGAGATTCTTCCTATAGGAACATGGGACCCTTTAATTCCCTCTTTCAATCCTTGTAGTTCTCATGATTTCTCAGATCTTGTTTTGCCTTCACAGGAGGAACTCTTTGAAGCCATGAGTTATGACTACCAAAGGAGTCCTTGGCCTGAGCCCTGCAAGGGGTTTGTTCAACAGAACTATTATGCGTAAGCCGTAAGGTTGCGTGGTTCCCTGTACCATATTGTATATATGAGGTACGCATTTTCAAGTCTTGTATTCTATAACACAAGATCTTATATGAAGTTTATATGTGAGATGTATTAACTTCTCGTCTAGTGTTCCCATTTATGTTTACAGAACTTGGAAGATTTCTCCTTTGGAAGTTTATGGTTGGTCCGTTCTAACAGGTATTGGTTCTCGAAACTGGCATATAGGTTAGGGACACCATTTTTCCGTTGCATTATGCATACTAACCTCCATTTGACCGATACATCTGCCATAGGGTCGATCCCATCGTGTTATGGTTCGTAAGCCATCTTCACTCGCTGATTCTTTAAATCATGACACGATGGTAGAGCCATCCTTTACATGGGCATCCTAGTTAGCACCTCACTGACATTTGTTGCTCATGCTGCTCCGATTTGAGTAGGCTCGGGAGTCCTCTGTAGTCCCGCCATGACTTATGCATTGAAGACTCATTCCTCTTAGCTTCTCCGCTTTGTTCTGGCCTTATACCCTAGAGGCTCCTTTGTGTTGAGTTGTACTACTGCATTACATGTTGACTACTTGCACCTTTTGGCCTAGAGCTGGCTTCACTTGGACTCGTGTTTAAGCCAACTTTTGACCATGACGTCTGCAAAATCAACCTTGCATGCCTTTAACTTCTGTAGCTTGACACACCTTGACCCGTGGAAGGAACATACCTTTGAGTGTCACTGACCAGTTTTCACCTCCCTGCATTGAGCATAGGAACGTTCCTTTCCCAGGAACCAGATCATCTGTTTCACCGACACTCGTTCTTTCCACTGTACCATAGCATTCTTTTATTCTTTTTCCAGCTTAACAGAAAAAGACAAAAAAATTAAATATTCCAAAAAGAGCGGGAACAGGACATTATTTCCATTTATTGTTGGCAGCTAGAGTCAGTTGTGTCGCCCTTGAACAAAGCACTCAAAACAAAGTCTCCTCCGTATGGGTGGGATTTAGTTTGACTTAGGTACACCATAACCTTGTTATTGAGTCAGTTCTCCCCTGATTGGTTATCTCTTCCAATCATATGGAGGGTTCGTTCGTGCCTCCTGCATAGCGAACTTATACAGAGTCATCATATGCTGCCACATAGTCACGTTGAGTCGTGCTTTTGTTCAAGGGAAGTTAGCCTGAGTCAGCCTCTCTGCAGTGTCTCTTGACTCATTTTTCAGTCGGCCATCCCTGGTTGTCAGTATCATGTCTATCATCACATTAGTTATATTGGTCCTTTACTCGTTCCGGTTTGAGAAGGTCCCCATTGACTTCTTGCTGGCGGGTCTTGTCCTTATCGACGACGACACATTGCTCTGAGGACAGGCCTAGAGTTGCACCCTAGCCCTATTTTCATTATTGATAGGTTACCTTGTGCTCAGCATCGATCAGTATTATGGGTCTTTGACTGAGTGGTTTCCCTTGTGTTCGACATCAGCTTACATTATCACGCATTGGGATTCGTGCAGTACCTTGGTTTCCATTTGACCCTATTGGTGGATACCTCGCCTCTGTGTCAGCTTTCATTATTGGTTGGTTCAGAGGGTTTCTGCCGTGCGCTAGCCACATCTTGTGTACGCCGAACGTACTTCGGTTGGGTTACTACATCTTTTTCGTCCGATTCCTTCCACATTATTGGCCTACGGGTTACACTCGCGCTAGATTGATGAAAGATGCCTTAATGCCTTCCTTCTAGCGGATCTTTCCCTATCGACTCCGACTCATTGCTCTGGGGCAAAGATCTATAGTCCATTTGGCAGTACCTTGGGGTTTGCAGTCATTAGTGGCAGATCCTTCGCTATCGACAGTGGGGAACCATCATTGTCTCCTGATCGATAGATTCTTACAGGTGTTCGACTCCAGCTCATCTATTCACACTTGTTAGATTGTACTGGGTACCTTGACACTCATTATCATTATCAGTGAGTAGTCTCGCGTTTGTTAACGGTATACATCAATGACCGGTAATCAAACGATTTCTCACATGGTCGACTTCAGATCATTTATTCCCATGGTGTAGAAATGTACCACGGCGGTCGGTGAAGACCTCAGGTTGTATCAGCATTCATTGGTTCACTTGACAGTTGCTCCTGTTGCTGCTAGTCGATACCACTCCACTTTATATGTTGCAGTCAGTCATTGCGACATCCTATATGCTGGCACCTGAGTTTGCAGTGTAGTACCATCCTATTCCATCATGTTCAGTTGGTACCTTTTGGGGATCAATCTTTGATATCAGTGATACGTTGCATCTTTCAGCATCATTGACAGTCTTATATGTGATATTCAGACATGTACTTGTTCATTATGATCAGATGATCCATTATGTATCTTTCAGTCATTTATACTTGTATACTTAGTGGATCCGCTTGTACTTGATATGCGGACATGCTTTACTTTTTCTGAGCATGGGTATGCCCGCCTCAGACAGTGTTTCTTTCTGATCTCCTTTGGTGGCTTGGCAGGATGAATTCTGGTGAAGTCCTCCTCGGTTTTTGACAGACTTCCTTTCCATGTACTTGCATAATATATTTCGGCCATCATGTACCCCTTCTGACCTCATATATTAGGGGGCATCTGTTATAGCTCCAACTTTCACTCTTATGGTTTGTGATGCTGTACTCATGGCCTAGGGCAACCCCTCCTTCCAGACCTGGTCCTAAAATTTAAAAAATAGTGTTTTATCCCTTATACGCGACATTGCCCTGAGTTAAACGTGTGTATACGCGGGTATGTGTATAGCCAACCCGCGTGTATGTATTAAAACACTTAAAAAAATATAAAACTCCTTATTTTCGGGCGGAGATCGCGGGTTTTACCTGCTGATCACCTGTTAGTGCCCGTGGCCCAACTGTTCCCAACCAACTCCTAACTAAAAAACTACTCTGGAGATGGTATAAAAAGACCTCAAAGGGAAGGCCTAAGGGAGGAGAGAAGAGAGAGAAAGGTTATTATGTTGAGATTTTTCCCTTGACCAGGTCTGAAGTCCCTTGTGCCTTCTGCACTTCCCCCATTTTGTACAGGAAACCTTTGTTTCCTTGTGTGTTGATGTTCATCCACCATTTATGACATCATGGAGAGAGTCATGGAAGGAGTTTTGTTAGAGGCTTGAGGCTGGAACGGATCCGGAAGGAAGCTTTGCTTGGAGCCTACTGAAGGTGACTCAGGTGAAAATATTCCTTTTTATGTACTTTATTTGTCTATAATAAAAGAAACACATGTCTTGGTTACCGAAATGAATCTTCTTTATGTTAATGATATTCATGCTTAGAATTCATATGTAAATGGTTGTTTGGATTTCATAACTAACTGCCTTTCTTTATAACATGAAGATGGTTTCTTTATAAGTTTTTGTCCATGTAATGTTGTATTCTTTGAATTGGTTGTTTTGCAGGAAAAGAGAAGAAGGGAACTCCAAGAAGGGTTTGCACCCTAAAGGCCTTCTCAAACGTAGGACCAAAGGTACGTACCCTTATCATAGAATTTGCTTATAATAGCATAATGGCTGTATGAATGTATGTTTCTTTGAATAGATAACTTTCAGTCTGCTAGGGTTTCAACCCAAAAAGCCCTAGGGGAACATTTCCCTCTACCACTCTCTGCAGGTTGCAGCCTGCGTACTGGTAAAGGACTGCACCAGTACAAAATCATTGTAAAAAGAAGTTTCTAATTGAAAGAAGATAGAGACATATTGCAGCAGGTGGTTTTCACCCACATTGGGTTTCCACCTTATATCTGGTGTTCTTTGGTGTGACTATCTGTTTTTCCTTGTTCTTGTTCATTATTATATGGTACTGATATACAAGTTAATGATCAATATCTGAAGAATAGATTAAAGTATAAATCTGGAAGGTATATTGAAAAGAATTTGATAATACTGATTCACCCCCCCTATCAGTATTATTTCCAACAATTCGTATCAGAGTAGGTCCTTCAGAAGAAGCTTGATCGCTTGAAGGAAGATCTTTCATCATGAGCAACTACGAGAGGGAAGCATCAATCAGGCCACCGGTTTTTGATGGGACAAACTTTGTATATTGGAAGGTAAGAGTTACTGCCTATCTTCAATCTCTTGGTACAGAAGTCTGGGATATCATAGATACAGGGTATACTTTTCCTTCAGCAACTCCTACAGATCCAGCTGAGAAGAAGAAATATGAAACAAATGCAAAGGCAGTCAATACTCTATTAGGATGTCTATCTCAATCAGAATTTGTCAAGGTTATGCAGTATAAATCCGCAAAAGAAATATGGGACAAGATTGTTCTAAGCTATGAAGGAGATGATCAGGTAAAACGAGCAAAACTTCAAACCCTCAGAATTCAGTATGAAAATCTCAGAATGTACAATGATGAAAGTGTGGCTAACTATTTTCTTTGTGTAGATGAGATTGTTAATTGTATGAAAAACTTGGGTGAAGAAATAAAAGAGGCTGTTGTGGTTGAAAAAGTTCTAAGATCTTTGTCCCCTAGGTTTGAATCTAAAGTTTCTGCAATAGAAGAAAAAGAGAATCTACAAAACCTCAAAATGTCACAGCTGCACGGAATTCTAACTGCTTATGAAATGAGGAAAGGAGGTCCATCAGATAGAAGAGAAGCTGCCTTCAAGGCTTCAGGCAAAGGAGAGTACTATGAGTCAGGACATGTGTCAGAAGAAGAAGAAGAATCAAATTTTGTCATAAATCTTCAACGGGGTGCTGGACGATTCCGAGGTAAGTTACCTTTCAAATGCTTTGCTTGTGGAAGAGTCGGACACTATGCTTCCAAATGTCCTCATAAGGATAAGATTGACAAGGGGAAGGAACCTGTTAGATGGAACAAGAAACAGAATGCAAATAAGAAAAGCTACTCATGAAGATAGTGATGTACTTTCAAATAGTGACGAAGATGAACGAGGTAATGATTATAAACTTTTAATGGATTTTGAAGTTGATGATTACATGGATGCTATAGATGAAGAAGGTCTTTATGAAGAGATTTATAATCTCAACATTTATTTAGAAGAGAAAAATGTGATTATTGATTCTTTGCAATGTCAACTGGCTGAAAGGGAAAAACATCATGAAAAGTTGGAATGTGAAATTGTTGGTCTTAGAAAAGAGATTGAGAAGAAAAAAGCTATTAATCTTAAATTTGTTAAAGGATCTGAAACTCTGGATGAGATTATCAATGTGCAGCGTTCTCCACTAATCAAGACAGGTCTGGGATATAATGGAGAAACTTCTCAAGCATCCACCTCCAAAAGTTATCTTGATGCAGCAAGGTGGAGCGAGCAAAGCCCTAATAGAAATCATCAGGTAAATCAGGGACAATTTACCTCAAGAATGAACAAAGTCTATCAAGAAAATCAGGGGCAATCTACCTTAAGGGCAAACAGAAGCTACAACCAGCCACAGGTAAAACCTTCCCAATTTGCCTCAAGAATGGATGTCAGTAGAAACTACAATTGGTTGGTTGATAGATTTGATAATCGCAGGAGTTACTTCAATGGCCAATGTTTCTCTTGCCATAACTTTGGTCACAAGGCAGCTCAATGTGTTGCCTATAAGACAATCATGACTAGAGAAGCTCAAAAACAAAGAAGCATGACTGGAATCACGAAAAGGACCTATAACAACTTTTCCGCCCTTGAAAGTGAAATTGAATGTTATATTTGTAATAACTTCGGTCATGAAGATTCTGAATGCAGGAGCAGGTTTCAGCAGACAAAGGAACAAGCCTCTAGCACCAGAACATGGAGAATAAAGGAACCACAACCAGAAAGATGTGGGATAGATTTTTATGCAGAAGGACAGGAAAATCTATGGTACATCGACAGCGGATGTTCGAAGCATATGACAGGTGATAAAGAAAAACTTGAATCATATACTGCTTTAGAAAAGGGAAAGAAAGTTTCTTTTGGAAATGATACCCCTGCAGACATAAAAGGAAAAGGCACTGCTCAGTTGAAAGAAAAGGTCAAAGCTGGAAATGTTTTGTATGTTGATGGCTTGAAGCATAATCTACTGAGTGTCAGTCAGATGTGCGATCAAGGAACCGAGGTAATATTTCGATCAAATGGATGTAGTGTTCGTGATATGGATACAGGAAAAACAGTGATCAAAGGCAGAAGAACTCCAAATAATCTATACATATTTGAAGAAGGACAACAACAATGCTATTTGAGCAAGGATGATGAACACTGGTTATGGCATCAGAGGTTGGGGCATCTAAGCTTTTCACAAATAAGGAAAGCATGCAAATACCAGGCAGTTCGTGGTCTTCCAGATATCAAAATTCCAGACAACACCATATGCAAATCATGTCAGTTTGGTAAGCAAACCAGAACTAACTTCCCTGAGAAGGAAGGATCAGCCAACAGGCCTCTTGAACTAGTCCATACAGATGTATGTGGTCCATTTAGGACAAGGTCACCTCGAGGAGAAGAATACTTTATATTATTCATTGACGACTTCTCCAGGATGGTTTGGTTGGGACTTATGAAACACAAGGACGAAGCATTCGAAAAATTCAAATCTTTCAAAGCCTTGGCTGAAAACGAATCAGATCACAAAATTAAGTGCCTCAGGTTTGACAGAGGTGGGGAGTTTACCTCAAATGAATTTTTCGATTTCTGTGAAGAACATGGAATAAGAAGGGAATTCTCTACAGCTAGGACTCCTCAGCAAAATGGAGTGGTGGAAAGGATGAACAGAACGGTTCAACAAATGGCTCATGCTATGCTTGATGAGTCTGGAACTCCCGCAACCTTCTGGGGTGAAGCTGCATTTGCTGCGGTTGTTATTCTCAACAAAACAAATATCCGAGTGAACAACACTCAAACTCCTCATTAGCTCTGGTATGGTGAGACTCCTTCGGTAAAGCATTTCAAAATTTTTGGAAGCAAATGCTATATTAAGAATAATGATGAACAGCTTGGAAAACTTGAACCTAGAGCAGATGAAGGCATTCTCCTTGGTTATTCTCCCCACAGAAAAGCATATAAGTGTTACAATAAAAGACTTGGAAGAATTGTTGACAACATTGATGTAGTGGTTGATGAAAAAGGATACATCCCTAGGCAAGTAAATTATGAAAATATCGAAGAGGATGAAGACTACTCTCCAAATCAGACAGATGACGAAGAAGAACCTCAAGAGGCACCAGAGGAACAGATAAGGATAGAAGAGAATACTCCATCCAGGTACGTTCAGAAGAATCATCCAGAATCTCAGATTTTGAGGCAAAAGGAGGCAGGCGTACAAACAAGAAGAACAATTGCAGAAGCTTCAAGCTATTTGGCATTACTCTCCTCCACTGAACCACAAAATGTAAGAGAGGCATGCAAAGATGAATTCTGGGTCAAGGCAATGGATGAAGAACTTGAGCAGATCGAAAAGAACAACACTTGGGAGTTGGTTCCTAGAGAAAAATATAAGAATGTCATAGGGACAAAACGGATCTTCAAAAATAAGTTGAATGAAAATGGGGAAGTAATTAGAAACAAGGCCAGACTTGTTTGTAAAGGGTATGCTCAACAAGAAGGAATAGACTTTGAAGAAACTTTTGCTCCCGTTGCTAGACTTGAGGCCATCCGAATGTTCCTTGCTCTCTCAAGCTTTCAAAAGTTCAAAGTATTTCAAATGGACGTGAAATCAGTCTTTCTAAATGGAGACTTAGAAGAAGAAGTGTACATTGAGCAACCAGATGGTTTCATCCTTGGGAATGATCCAAATCTTGTATGTAGACTAAAAAAGGCTCTCTATGGTCTTAAACAGGCTCCAAGGGCTTGGTACTACCGTTTGGACAAATATCTTCATCAACAAGGTTTTTCAAAGGGATCAGCAGATAGCAATCTTTATATAAAAATTGAAAATGACAAATTGCTAATACTTGTTGTGTATGTAGATGATATTATCTTTGGCAGCAATGAAGAAGCTATGAGTCAAAGCTTTGCCTTGGTGATGCAGAAAGAATTCGAAATGTCTTTGCTTGGAGAACTAACATATTTTCTTGGATTGCAAATCCAACAAAATGAAGGCGGGATCTTCTTGTCTCAAACCAAGTATCTCAAGCAGATTTTGAAGAAATATGGCATGGAAGATGCAAAACCAGTATGTACCCCCATGGTCACAGGATGCAGCCTTAGTGCAAATTATGAATCAGCAGCAGTGCATCAACCAACCTACAGATCTATGATTGGAAGTCTACTTTATTTGACAGGTACCCGACCAGACATCATGCATGCAGTGGGAATAGTTGGGAGATTTCAGGCAAATCCAAAGGAAACTCATCTTCAGGCAGTGAAGAGAATCTTCAAGTACCTTCAGGGAACTCAAAACTATGGCTTATGGTATCCTAGAGATACAGATCTCACACTTCATGCTTATACAGATGCAGATTGGGTCGGAAGTGTGGATCACAGGAAGAGCACAAGTGGTGGTGCATTCTTTATGGGTTCCAGATTAGTATCTTGGTTCAGCAAGAAACATAGTTCGATTGCTTTATCTACAGCTGAAGCGGAATATGTGGCTGCTGCATCTTGCTGCACTCAACTCCTTTGGATGATGCAGACCTTGCAGGATTTTCAAATCACTTGTACACCACCTATCTCCATCTTATGTGATAATACAAGTGCAATCAGCATTTCAAAGAACCCAGTCATGCACTCAAAGACCAAGCATATACCGATCAAGTATCACTTTCTCAGGGAACAAGTGCTTGAACAAAAGGTCAAGTTGGAGTATGTTCCTTCTAAGGAACAAGTTGCTGATATACTCACCAAACCATTGCCCAGGGAGACCTTTGAATACCTCAGGCAAAAGCTGGGGGTTGTTGATGCATCATCTTGTTGTTGAATCTCATCTGTTTCAAAGATTGTTGGTTGTACGCAAGTTTCATATGGGGTATACGCGTACATTTGTTGGGTTGCGGATTGGTCGAAGATCGAATGGCACAGGTTCAAGGGGAGCATATATTCTTCTAATAATGCATTGTTGGCATTATGGTAGAAGATCTTGGAGGAAGTATAGAAGGAGATCATGGATGTTGATCTGAATATTGCTGCAATAGTCTCTATCTCTTTCACGGTCATTTATGGTGTATGGTGGATTATGGTTAGGCATGTTCTCAGGGGGAGCATAACCCTTTGCCCTTGATGTAAAAGGGGGAGAATGACGTTGAGGATCTTGAGGTTGCCATCAAGTCCAAAGGGGGAGATTTTTGGCATTATGATTCAGGTTTGGCGCTATGGCACAAGTGTTGTACTTGATGGCAACTCACTCAAGTGGCAAAACTCTATTTAGGCTCTCAAAATGATGGAAAATAAGAGGTTTGCAGGTGCAACGTTCAAAAGGTGCGGACCCGCAGGTTCGCCGACCAAGAAGTGCGGACATACCCGCAAGTTCTTCGTTTAGAAGGTGCGGACCCCAATTCACTCACTCTAATGCACAGAAGCGCGCTCTCGTGGGGTTTCTTATGTTTGGCCCTTGGTATTTAGCCTGTCAATTCATGATCTTATGGTTTTGGCCCGTGGTATAGGATCTAAATTATTGAACCCCGGTTTGGATCCCTTTTATTGGTTTTCGATGGTTTTGTCCCATGGTGTGAATAAGGGCTTGACTATAAAAAGCAAAGGAGATCACTTGGCTAGACACTTGTGAAATTTGAATATCTTAAGATCTGAAATTTTGAGTAATCGGTTTAAAAGCTAGATCTAAATCAAGGTGAAATCTGTAAAGTGTAAGGTGGATTTGTTGATAGTTCGTGATATATTGGGCGTGTGATCAGATCTGTGGATCTGACAGTCGGTGGTACATTGGAGGACTGTTAATTTGGCTTTATTCAGAGGTCCGCAGGCGATCCACGGCGCAGGTGCGGAGGTACGCAGCGCAACAGAAGGCGCAGTTGCGGGGGTACGCAGGGAAGCAAAAGATGCTAGTGTGAGCTATGCAGAGCAGCAGAAAGGCACAATGCAGAGGTACACAGAGAAACAGAAGGACCAGTGCAGGGGTACGCTGTCAGACAGATAGTGCAGGTGCAGATCTGAACTGAGGTACGCAGTTCAGCGGAAGGAGTAGGTGCGGAGGTACGCAGAGCAGAAGAAGAACTAGGTGCGGATCTGCGCTGTTCAGCCACAGAAGAGCTGCGAATATCCGCAGGTTTATATTGGTGAAGTTGCGGACTTTTCTTGAAATATTTGTTGGCTACCTTTTATCTATTGTTGCAGAGTTCTGGGTTTAGATTACTGGTATTGGTTTTCTGTTTACAACATTCTGAGAAGTTGGGTGGTTCATTGGTTTGATTGTATAAGGAGATTGGTTGATTCACATGTACTTGATGATTATTTGATGTTCTTGGATCCAGTCTGAAAAATTAATGAAACGTGGTCCTTAAAGAAGTAGAAGAGCAAAGGGGGTTGTAGCTCCCTTCCAGGAGAGACTGGAAAATGAGAGAGAGTTGTAGCTCTCTGCAGGTTGCAGCCTGCGTACTGGTAAAAGACTGCACCAGTACAAAATCATTGTAAAAAGAAGTTTCTAATTGAAAGAAGATAGAGACATATTGCAGCAGGTGGTTTTCACCCACATTGGGTTTCCACCTTATATCTGGTGTTCTTTGGTGTGACTATCTGTTTTTCCTTGTTCTTGTTCATTATTATATGGTACTGATATACAAGTTAATGATCAATATCTGAAGAATAAATTAAAGTATAAATCTGGAAGGTATATTGAAAAGAATTTGATAATACTGATTCACCCCCCCTCTCAGTATTATTTCCAACAATAATATCACTATCCCTGATAAGGAAAAAACTCAATCCTTAGCTTAATACAATAAGGATGAGACAAGAGCTAAAAGGATTCTAATAGAATCCATCAAAGACTCTCTCATTCCTTATGTCTCCAAATTTGAAACCTCAAAAGAAATCTATGACAAGCTAATAGAGCTATTCTCTATAAGCACAACTGGAGAAGTGATATCTCTACGAAATAATTTGCACAAGATGAAGATATCAAAGGAAGGAATAACTCCATACTGCATGAATATCTCTGAGATGAGGGATCAACTTCAAGAGCTAGGAGAATTCATGTCTGACAGAGAAATGACAATTGTAGTACTCAATGATCTACTTGAGGATTGGGGCAACTTCACATCAAGCATATTTGCCAAGAAGGAAGTTACTCCACTAAGTGAACTATGGTCTCTATGCAAGATAGAGGAAACTAGACTCAAAACGAAGGATGATGTGGAATCAAAGGAGAAAACATTTGCAACCATGGCCAAGAGAAAGAGATTTTTTTTGCAAATTTGGTCCACAAAGAACAAGCAATAGAGATATGTCCAAAGTCCAATGCTTTGGATGCCAAGAATATGGACACTACAAAATGGATTGTCCCAAACTTAAGAAGGACAACAACAAGAAGAGAAAAAGGGAAGAAGCTCACATAACTCAAGAAGTGAAAGAAGAAGACAAGAAACAGAAGAAGGAAGATCCCCGAGAACTCTACTATGAATAAGTCAACTTCTTTACTTAAGTCTTCTTTCAAAGTTTTGAGTAGCATAGGAGCATATAGAGATATGATAGAATGCAGGGTTAGGTAGCATCTTCTAGAATATAGGAGTATGGTGTAGATATAGCTCAAGATATTCATATAGAAGGAGCATACCTATTATAGGACCTCATCCCCAATGAAAGCATAATTGTTCATGATTAAGAATCTTATAAGGCCTCTATCATCAAAAGGAAGAAACATTTGCAGGGTAAGGGTCTTCAAGATCCTCTGATAGAATCTTCAAAAGAAGGTTCATAAATAAGAGCAGATGTCTCATTGGGAGTCCCATTCATGGTATTCAAGAAAAGGATGACAAGCAAACAAGAGAATATGAAGCAAGAAAGACCACACCAAGCACAGTCAAATGAAGCCAAGATGATCAAAGAAGAATCAAGATGAGATATGTATGCGTCAAAGTTAAATCATGTCATCATATATATATATATATATATATATATATATATATATATATATATATATATTATTGAGTCATGGGAATAGTTCTATGGCATGATCAGGTATAAAAGGTTCTCTCTCATATGTACTTGTGTTATTTCATCACTTATACTATTGTTGTATGTTTTTGTTTTCTTTATTTTGCTAATTATATTGTTTTTTATTCATCTTGTTGGCATTTTATATAATTGGTAAGTTTCACAAATATTTTTACACATTTTTGTTTTTGTTTTTTTACTGGAAACATTTTTACACTTAAAACTAAGTATTTCCAATTGTGTAATTTATAATTTAAAAATTAAATTTTTAACATATTTGTTTAATTCTAATTTACATTAGGATGGATCAAAATATTGTAATTCTAAGCATGAGTTATAAATTTTGCACTCTTTTGTTGTACTTTGTGATCCCAAACATATATTTCTAATATAAAACATTTTCTACTCTAGATAATATATTAAAAGTCCATTTTGAATCCTAGAGGTGAGCACTCCATTAAGAACGCTTATTTATAACTGCATTTTTTTAAGATATCAATCTAAATATACTCATTATCTCCTTTCTCAAATGAAATTGTGAGTATCGTCCACTGGGTCTTGGATAGATGGTGAGCGGGTGCTCTGCTAAGGCACTCATTGATGTGAAGTCATCGGTTCAATTCCCCGCCCCGATCGGGGTGATATATTGGACATGATGAAGATATAGTCTTGCCAAGCTTACAAGAAAAAAGAAGACATTGTGGGTATCAATATAAAATAACTCACAAAGTGATAGAAAATGGATAAGGAAAATCATAAATGTGTTATATATGTGTACTAATAGACCTACTAAAATCATCGTCAAAGTTTTTCAATATAGTAAAATAACCTCCCTTAATTTCACTATGCAACATATCTCCATAAGTATAAATGTTTAAAACATTGTGTACAATATCTATGATAATAAGGATTCAAGGTGACAATCCTTCTCAAATAGGAAAATGAGAAGAATATCCTAAAAATGAGAAAATAGGGAATTTGGAAACAACATTGAAGATTTCTTCTAGAAAGGTTCATAAGAGCACTCCATGATTTCGATAAAATACGTTGATTCTTCCCTACTTGACATAAAATGTTTGAGATGACGGAATTAAAAAGAAGGAATGTATAATACAATGTTAGATACTTATTAGTTTATTAATCATTTCACATGTCTTTTCTTTAGGTTTATATCAAAATCAATATAAATCATGAAGTAATAAACCTATGAGGACTTTAACAATGAAAAATTTGTGTATTAATATGTAAAATTAAATTCTTGACATGAGAGGTGAACTCATGTTTACTATATTTAAATCCCAGTTCTTACAATATTATGTAAACTGAAAGGAGGTCTTATGTGCATATGTAAAATGTTGGTTACATCTTTTTATGGACCATAAGAGAAACAAATGGGCTTACATGGATGCATGTGAAGTTTTATTTTTTTCTTCATGGACAATGGAAGAGTTTCGACTTTTCTAATTTTCAATAGTAATTATAAATAAAAGTTGAATTAATAAATATTTTATGGCTAAGAATTAAATGATAGATCGTGTGATGGTGATTAAGAGACATTTTGTTTGAATTTCTAATAGATTTGGTGATGCATTTTTCTTTCCTATTTAGATTATGTAAAATCTCTTTTTAGAATGCAAAACTTGAAAAAGATGTGCATGTCAAAAGATTTAATCTCTTTTAGTGCTTCATAAATCTGTGAATAAGATGGATATATAGGGTTTTTTTTTATCTCTATATATAGACCATATGTAATTTTTCAATGTTTAAATTGTATTTTTGAATAATTTATTATTATTAATTTTTTATATTAAAAAATTAAATGAGTTACACATTTTTCCTTATTAAGACTAACTAAATGATTTTACCTTTAATTATTTTTCCTTGTAAGTATTGAAACAATTTTTTTTTTTCTCGGCAAAGACTAATTCTATTAACTGAAAATCAAAATAAAATTACAAGGGGTTGAGGCCTCGGGCAGCATCAACCGAGAACGATCAACGCAACAAAACCGTCCCTGGTAAGGGATAACCAGTTACAGTAAGCAAGAGAGCAGATGTAGGAACCAGAAATTAACCAAAAGGACATGAGGATGAGGTGGTATAACCACCTAGCAATAAAACGAGACCAGAAAGAGAGACAGAGACACTATCCAAAATCCCAAAAGAGCTTTATACTGCCGCCCACCAGGAAGAAGAACGAAACTGCCTGGCTATAGAGGCCGAACCAGAGCTGCAACCAAAACCGCCTGAACTTGACCAAACGAGTCATCAGAAAAAACCGGGAATGTCTGAACGGGCCCAGGTGGCCTCAAATTGCCACGTCCTCATTCGGAGGCTCCTCCACCACCGGGCACGCGTTGCCAACCCACATTTCATCGTTTCCAGCCATGTTACCTGCATAATCGCCACCTGGGTGCACCGACGAGGGATGAGTGTCACTGGAATTACCTTCCCTGATCATCGAGACAAAGGCTCCTGGAGGCTGAGTGTCGTTGGGAGCACCGCCCTTGTCAAGCAGCTCACCATTCCTTTTCTCTTGGCTTCCCTCTGCCAAAAACTGCTCACTACTCTGGCTGCCTACCTCTCTGAGACCACCCTGAGAAGGCTCAGACGTCAAACGCACCATAGTTTGAGGCAGAGCCTCTTCTTCAGAGAAGATAATAGTAATATTGGCCGTGATAATAGACCTATTAAGATTGCTCTGAAACTTGAAGTGAGTAGACTGAAACGCATTGTGCGGTATCAGCCTGCGGGCAGGGCTTAGAGGAGGCAAATTTACCGGAGAAGAGGGCAAAGTAGTAGGAGGCGGGGTAGTATCCACAGAACGAGCAGCTTGCAAACGCCCACGGCCACCTCGACTCCCCCCATAGCGACTTCTCATCCGTTCGCGAACCATGATGAGGCGATGAAGGGAAAGCACAGCGATATTAGAAGCAGTGTCGTGAAAACAAACCAGCACCACGGGAAACCACTTCAAGCGCAAAAAACAGGCCTGAGAATGAAAGGAGGGCAGCACAATTCTTACTTCAAGAGCCACTGAAAGCTTACCTCTGTTTGCAGAGACTGACCTGCCACAAAGACGCGCAGCCAGCCAAGGCTTGAGATAAGAAGGCGAGGTGCAAACAGTGGGAAGGATAGTCCAGATCGTCATGGTAATATCAGCCAGAGCCTCACCTTGGACGAAGTGAGCAGTTATTACAGAAATCATGCCAAATATCCCTCGCTTAAGATTATCCAGCTTGAGCCAGATACACTCATGGGTAGCCGCGCTGGTATGCATCTGGCAGTACCACGCTCTTCCTCCTGTCATTAAGATCATTAGATGTCATTTATTTCACCCGCATCCGGGTAAGTATTGAAACATTTTACTAATTAGGTTAGAATGGAAATGTATGAACTATCTAAGAAATACAAAAATATTTATGGTAATTTTACAATTATAGTTTAAATCATATTGTTATCACTCAGAAGTCTTCCCTAGAAGTTATCAAAAGAAGGAGTAATCCGAGGTAACCACAAACCTAATCTTTTAGACTTGGGTTCTAGCCAACCTAAGTCCAGAGAGGGCTCTCTCTTTATAATTTAACTTTGTTTTGGGTGGTATTTTAGGCTAGTTCTTAGTGTTCATAAGGTTTTGAATTTGGTTGGGTGGTGGAATTCTAGGAACAGATGGATGGAGCAAGGCCTTCAAGCCATTGGGCTATGGAGTCAATCAAAGGGTGGCTTAACTGGACCAAATCACTAAAGGGAGTGTTCACAGGGCAGGCTAGCAAAGCAAAAGGAAAATCTTCAGGTTTAATGGATGAAATAGTCCTAACCAGGGTGAAAGGGAAATGAAGAATCCTTAGACCGAGATCAAGATGAAGAGTAGGAGGTGATCATGAGCAAAGGGAAACTAAGAATCCTTTACTATAGACCGAGGGGGAAACTACAGAAGTAAGGGAGCATTTAAGAATTCCCTAACTAAGATAGTTTAGCAGAAAACATTAAGAATGTAAACAATCAAGACAGAGAGCATTAAAGCCAGTTTTGAAATATCATTCCTAGTTTACCATTCAGATTTCATAGAAAAAAATATGATTATTAATAAACATAAAGAAAAACAATAATACACATGAGAGAAGATACTTATTTGATTTCCGCTTTACACAAGAATCCTGTGAAATATCTTTACTTTATTCCTTGATCCAGTAAGCCAATCCAGTCTTGATACAATAGCACTTTAACTTGATAGGAAAATGCCTACAGAAATGTCTTCGAATCCACCCTAAATACTTCAAAAGGTGAAGTATTTATACCAAAAATATTACAAAATATCTCATAACATTTTGAGAATTAATCTAGGAAATCAAAATATCTTCAAGCATGAAGATAGAGACAAATGGAAAACTGCATCATGTTGTCCCTTTTGTTGTGATAGTGCTGGTTGTTTTCAGTTTGAATTTGAGCTCTTTATGCTGACTGATATTTGTATGCTAGAATCACCTTTGTCTTTAATCTTTTACTAATACTCTTTAACCTGCTACTCTTTGACCCTTTTTACCTGTTTCATCTGGCTGCCATTTAGATTTACTGTGGTAACTTATAGTAAATCTGTCATTTTTTCCCACCATTCATCTTGAAGTAAATTTACCTTGAGCATCCTTCTATATATCTCGTCTGCCTCAGTCTATTTGGCAAATTTTGGCTTGGTGACAAATAGATGTTTCACCTCATGCTCTAGGAAGAATAGATTTTCTAAAGTATCATATAATACTTTCCCTGTTGGCAATGCTTTGACTCCTGAAGTGCTTGCCTGTTCCTTGGAAAATTTCTTTAATCTGTCAACATAGTCCAATTGGGTCATAAGTTTGTCATTGATTACCATGGGACTGGGAAGGCCTTTATCCATCAAAATTTGAAACTTTGCCATGAATCTGTCAATGCCAACCTGCATGTTATGGCATTTTTTCTCTAGGTTAAGCATAAGGTTTCTTTTAAAAAGAACCTTTTTGACTTTAATGATGGCTTCAGTGCTGTCCTCCACACCAAGCTCATTTATTTCATGCCTGTTCTTACTGTTCAAGAATTGGATGAGTCGATTAGCATCCTCAGGTTGGTCTCCTAGGTCTTCCTTTAACTTTTGTATTGCTTCGGTGGCCACTTTCACCAATTTTGTTTGCTCGAATATTACTTGAATTGATGGCCAAGTATCATTGATAGAGTCAATGATATTGGCCCAGAGCATCTCCTTAGTCTATCCTAGTTTCTTTTGCAATGTTAGATCCTTCTCTAGGAACTTAATCTTCTCACCCATCCTTAGGGCTTTCTGTGGTTCTTCTTTTTGCTGTATTTGGGCAAGCTTACAGTCAATTTCTAAGCTTGTCACTTTCTCCTTAAGATTTTTTAGCTCTGTTTCCTAGATGGACATTTCCTCCATGGCTTTCACTAACTCTGATGGCTTTTCTGTTGAGGTACCTGCTGTTGTAAATTCAGTTGTGACTGGCAGTGTTGTAGCAGGTGAAACTGTTGGTGCTAAAAAGGCTGCCAATGTTGAAGGGACTGTAGTTGTTACTGTGGGAATGGCATCTATGGAGGGAGTGGCCAATTCACTCTATTTGGACTGAATCAATGTGTCCAATTCTTTCTCTGTTTCTTTCAACTGGTCATTTAGCTTAAGGACCAAGTCCATAAGCTCTTCTTGTCTTTTTTGTGTTTCCAGGATTTCTACTATTTGTGGATGATGCAATGGTGGAATTTTGAGTTGCTTCTTCAAATCAGCTATGCCATCATTCTTCCTCTTTATCAACTTTTCAATGGCCTTTACATCTTTGGGATCATGTCCCAACTCAATGATTAAGTCCTCTAAGGACTTGATTTTGGTGTCTTTTGCCTGTGAAGAGGCCTTCTCCAATTGGAACTGAGCTGATATATTATTCAGGAAGTTCTGCAATTGGTGGGTTGTGATGGCTTTCCCTGTCAAGGTGGAGTAAATAATCTCCCCTGTCTGTCTGTGCAACTCAATCTGGTCAATAGGATGTATGTCCTTTGGCAGCACTTCAAAATCTATCTTTTGGAAGTCAGCTGCTGATTTTGGTTGTTGAGTAGTGGGTTTCATGAATGTCATTTGAATTTTTCCTTCTTTCACATCATAGGCTAACATCAACCTTGTTTGGTTGGTAGGTGCCATCTTGAGGTACTGTGCATAAGTCTGGGCCTTTAGCCTCTCATTCCTGACTTTGATGTCCTTGTACCTTTCTCTGATATCTTGATATTTGTCTACTAGCATCCTAAATGAGGACACTTCAACACTCTGTTGCCTCTCCAACATTTGAGTATGAGATGTGGAAGGTTCTGGTATGCCCCTAGAAGGAGTAGCGGGTCTACTTCTTTCTTTCTCTGTGCTGGTGGCCCCCCCTGTTTCTTTTGTGAATCCTTGCTCCGAAACAGGATTTAACCTCTGCCTTTTGACTAGGCTGGTTTCTGCATATGTTTGTATGGTTGCTCTACCTGATGTAGTGGCCTCCTCCCTATTCCTTTTGAGGCTTCTTTCTTCATTTAGAGGAGTTTACAAGTTAGGGGGAGTACTCATATTGGGTTGCTACATACTCGTTTGACCTAATTCCTCTTATAGGTCTGGATGCTCTGGTTCTTCTTGTACCTGGGATTCTTCTTCTATATGTTGTTCACTGTGTGTCTGTGATTCTCCTTGTGCTTGAGATTCTCCTGGCACCTGCAAGAAAGAACCTTCATAAAGCCTTTTCTCTAGATCAATTAGTGCATTTTCAACAGCAACTTCAGTGCTATCTCTATCCACTAGAGTATTCTCCACCCATTCCAACTGATTTGCATATTTCTCTATTTCAGGGATTTGATGGTGAATGTAGGGAGTCATCTTATTTTTATGTCTTCTATTGTAGATGAATTCACAGGGGTCATATTTCCACATGAAGCTTTGTTTTAGTTTGAGTCTCTGAAGGATTTCTTCTACTTCTCTTCCAGCTTCTCTGTTATTGCATACAAAGGGTCCTAGTTAATATTTGATTCTGAGTTGGGCCTTCTTTTTGGATTTAACAAAATGTACCTCATCTGAATTGATTATTTTCCTATAGTACTCCAGAGCAAATAACCTCATTGGGAGGTATCTGGGCAGTTTATATGGGGCCAAATCACAGCCATAGATCCTAATTTCTGTGTGATTTTGGTACAAGTACCAATCTCCCACTTTGTGTTGTTTTGATAGCTGCAGGATCCTCTTGATGTCTGAACTGATTCTTGGAGGAGGACTTCCTAGTAGCATGGTCACTACTGGATATACAAAAAGATCAATGAAATCTGTATATGGATATGGGGAATCATGCTTATGTATCAAAGGAGTCCAAAAAATTACTGACCTAGGATGACCTTTAGTGTCAAGCTTTTGGAGAGTGAATGGGAACTTGTCAGCTTGATAGTATAAGAAAAGGTGGTACAAAACTGAAGAATATTTAAACACTCTTTCATTACTCATTCTCAAAAATTGTTCATGCATCCTATCAACTATGTACTTGGCATAATCATACATGATAGCAGGGGGCTGTCCTGGAGTAAAAATGGACATGAAGGCTAAAATGATTTCATCTATGTACTCACTGGTGGTATAGCCTAAAACACAAGAGATCATTGCTACTATATCCTGACAAAATGGGGAAAATATGGTAGCCACATATGGAGGAGGTTCTGTTGAGACATGCTTTCCCTCCCTGATGAAGGTTTGAAGCATTTCAGCAATCTTGGCAGTGGTAAGCTTGGGAAATTAGTCTAGTAGATCTCCAATTGAAATAGGGGTTAAGTTCTACCCTAGTTGTAGTTGCAACATTTCATTGATTAACTTGGCAGTACAGTTTGATAGGGGATTCAAGGATAGAGGTGTCCTTGATTTGGAAATATTTATCAGCAAGGGGAAGGTGGTCCAGGTCCAGGTGAGGAGTAGTAATTGGCCTGACATCCATGGCAATAGGGGCAGACATTCTTAGTTCTTGTGGATTTAAGAATGGGGGACATAAATTACAGTTTCTTGAGGGTAATGGGGTTTTTCAGTCAATTAGGGCAACTAGGTTCCAATACAGAGTAGTCTTGGGTTGTTGTGCAGTTCTTTCACTTAATTTCTTATTAATTCCAAGAAATGCAAGTAACTGGTTCAAATTTAGACAAGGTTTCCAGTGAATTTTGGGTTAAATACCTGGAATTTGGGGAAAATTGGCTCTGAACAGGTTGACGGGTGACTGTGCACGGTCGAAAAGTTTTGCGTGGACTGGAGGGTGAATTGAGTGTTCTATGGCGCCTTCAAGTTGGCAAATGGATGTAGGTTGACAGGTTCGTTGTCGTGCAGGTGCGTGCATGGCAGTTTCATTTGAAATCACGATAAAAGAAATGATTTTGGGGTTTTTGGCTTTATTAACAAAGTCAAAATTTTGGCGGGTAATGTGAATAGTGACACTTTTGGCAGTTAGCAGGGTGATGTGATAGTTTTGGCATTTAGCGGAGGGGTAGTAAGCGGGTTTTTTCGCATCGCTTATGAGAGCTGGGTGGTTTTGGGGGGAGGCCACCCGATTCCACTCATCGGGCGCCACGTCGCACCGGGGGCCCAAAGGAAAACAACCCATTTCGGGCAAGTAAAGTTTGGGTTTTGAGCCTACCCGAAATTGTTAATAACCATCGGATCAAATGGGAGGCAATCACACGGTGATCGGGCGTAGGAGTTGTACGGGGGGTAATGGAGGGGCCGGGCGGGATTTAATTAAATGATGGATTAAGGCGGGGTTAGGGGCTAAGTATAGTTTATATTTAAACTGGGTTAGGGATATTAAATATTAAAGGGATTTAAATATATACGGGAAAAGGGAAATTTCAGGAATTGATAAATATAATTAAAATTAGAAGTTAATATGAACATTGCGGAAAATGGATTAGCGCTAAGTATAATGTGTATTTGAAACTTATTTTCTTTTCACATAAAAACTTTATGACTTAGGCTAAGTGTTATTTTTGTGGGTTTTTCAGAAAAGGGGTTTACTTGGGGGTAATGGCTTTTCCTTAGGAAAAATAGTGTTTTATCTTAGGAAAAGGGGTTTGTTTGGGAAAATGAAGGAGAGTGAAAGGGGGTAATGTTTGTGGGGGGGAATTTTAGTACTTGGGATCCATAAGTCATCAGGTTGAGGGTCCGGTCCCTCTAGAAGTCAGAGAAATTCTCTTAGCCCTTTGACTTAAGATTTTGCGTACTTAAGACTTTTTATTGGAAATTAGTTAAGTGAAAGGTGTAATGAGTGAGGGAAATTAATCAATTGACTTTGTGGACTTGATGCATGTCCAATTGCTCATTAATACTTGGAATTTTCATGATGAGGGTGATAAATATGCTTTTGTCTAACAATCATCACAATTCTGCAACCTTTCTACTACTTACCCATCTACTCATCCTACCATTTTTACTTCTCTTTATTAGGGTGCACTTAAGCTGGCAAACCCTTATCAAAACATTTTTCTTTTCTTTTACAATAGTAATCTAACTAATTCTAACCTTATTACATCCAAGGGCTCAAATTAAACAGTTGAGCTCCTTTTATTCACTCTACCTAATCTAATTATCTGCCAAGATTACACTATTTGGTCATATTTTCATTCTCTAACTATAAGCATGAAATTGAAAACATGAAATAGCCAAGTTTAAACATTTTGACTATCATGGATTGTGGCATAGGTTACAAAATGCACATAATCATTTATTTTGTACAAAAAGTAAATAGTAGTGGCATTTTGACTTGCACACTTTCATGGTCTTTTCTTTCTTGGGGTTCATATTTTTCATCTTTTTCAACCTTTTTTTATTTTTTTTGCCCTTTGGTTTTTCTTTTAGGACATACCCTCTTTACATTTTTTAATTTTTTGAATATGGAAAACATTTGCAGAAAGCAAAGGTATGTACATATTACAGGTTTAATCTCAACCATTCAAAAATTATGACTCCTATTGGTATAGAAACCTAACACATATTAAACTTTGTAATTTATAAAAATATCTTTGCATTTTTTTAAAAGTAAGTCGTTTTACATGTAATTTCATATATAAAATTTTGATATAAGTTCACCAATGCATAATCTATTATAAATAACATTTCGTAAAAGTAAACATCATGGTCATAACCATATGACAAACATGAACATCATCTAAAATACACATTCAAATTCGCTAACATCATCTAATTATATACACCTTTAGCACATATAAATGTCATTAGCTAGCACACAAATCTAATAATCTAAAATGGCATCATCATTGTGATCACACTGAGAAAACACAAACATTGTAATCTAACCTCATCACCACACACATCCTCAAATATACATCTCGTGTCAAATAATTGCTATCACATACACATCTATCTACAAGTACATTAAATGAACATATCTAACATGACTTAATAATATACAATATACACATCAACACTAACATATGAATTAAGTACATCAACATGAACAAAAAAATCCACCATATATATATATATAAACAAGTCAAATAACTGTTATAAAATATCTGATACAACAATACTAGTGGTAGTCTGGTCTGTAGCAGAAGACAATGGATGGTTAACTGCCTCAACAATCAAACTACAAGGTGGAGAAGAAGGTGGTTGGTTTGCTATCTGAGGAGAAACAGACAATATTAGTGTGTCATGAGGCGAAGGAGGAGGAGGTGGAGTACTACTAGAAGGATCACCAGTACCCTAATCACCATTCGATGGGTTAGTACTGGGTGAAGACTCGTGTATATGTTGCATGCCCTCCCTCCTTATTTCCAGTAGCCTCGTAGCTCTAAGGATATGATGTATAAGACTCACCATATCGCACAGACACTCCCTCAAGAGCACTGGGACTCTAGGATTTGCCCTGATGTCTCGAGTCCTTGCAGGGTAGATTCCATCCTCAACCAAAAGTCTAGAGAGTTGGTCGTAGTACTCCATCCTGAATTTGAATTCAACCTTATGTGACCGCATGGCCATGCCCATCGGCATTCGAGGATGTGCCTCACCTACCACAGGCTTGGCCATCTCTGCATCTACATCTAGTGGGGGGGGGGGGGGGGGGGGGGGGGGGGGGCGGGGGGAAGGCATGTCCCCAACGAATGTGCAAATATCTACAAAATATATAGTACAAATCAAATAATTAGACAATTTCATTAAATAATTTAATAGAACAAGTTAAAGAACATGCTAGAATAAATTTTATTCTAATTAATTAAGACAATAAAATGAAACTATATTAATTTAAAGAAAACACTAATATTACCTCTATCGTCATGTTGGGACACTATTGCCAATCCATCCTCGGATAAGGACACGACACTTAGACACAAATGTGGTCAGCGTCACTGGTTAGTAGCCCTAGTGCCTTAGTGGAAATCCTAGCTGGATACTCCGCATGGCCCCTCTTGGGCATCATCTCACCCCACATGTGCATTCGCACCTTAGTCATCAGCCTAGGAGGGAGACGGTCAAAAGTAGGCCTCGTCTTCAGAAACCTCTCAAAAAATAAACAAAAAAGCTCTTAAGAAAAAGGGAAGTTCGCCCTCCCATGTCTCATATCACGACATCTATAAATCCATACACAACTACCACAAAAAATGGCAGACCATATGATACATCGTGGCCTCTGCACCAAAGAATTGACATAAAACAAAAGAGGGAAACTAATGTGTTTTCCATCACTAATATAGTGTGTAATGGTACTCACTAATATTCACCTAATAGTGAGAGGCACGTAAGCTCCTCTGCACCAAAATAGGCGATCCATAACTATCCACCAGACACTTGAAAATTTGCTGGATTCACTACATGATCCCCAACATATCTCTGAGATTAGATAAGTTGTCTCTCTGTTGCAACACCACTGGGGACATCAGGGAACTGGGGAAAATCCTCCCCTCTCCTTGATAGGTTAGTGATAAAATAAATTTCTTCTTCAGTGGGCACATACCACTAATAAGGACCGACATAGAAATCTTGCTGATGGAAATCCCACTGACGGATCAACTGTGCCAACAACCCAAAGTGCCCCTTTAGGGATGTAGCCTCCTCATAGTACTTAAGCAGGCCTACATTCCTCAAGAGGCTTTGGGTCATTGTGGTAATAGGGCGAGGGTATAAATATCTCTCCCTCTCTCGTGCCTCCCACGGTCATACCATATTGTATTGGTCCACCCTTTACTCTTGTTGTTGTTTCTCCTCCCTCTGTTGACGTCTCTACATGATTGGCATATAAAATACATCAACCTCATACATAAAACATAATTGTTTTTATTAAATGAAAAATGTGTTTATAAATATGGAAATATAAATTTTAATTAAAAAAAACATTCATCCTCGGTGCGCCAAAAAAAATGGAATGCACCAGACATAGTGCACCACAAAAACAGGAAAGCGACAACCACGGTGCGTACATCGACTTGAAACACCGCTTTCAATTTGCATACATACATATACATTAGTTATTTTTATTTTTCAACGTGATGCGTTGACATAAAATTTTGCACCAGTGCATTGCCATAACCTTTTCACACCAAAACAAAACATTTGGGTTAACGAATGGACTGAGCTATAATTTTGTTAACATTATGCGGTGTGTTTGGTAAAAGTAAACGGACTGGGAAGTAAGTTTCACCAGACGCATCTCTGAAAATTACAACTTTTCCTGGTGAGTTTCAATTTACCAAACACATAAAAAAATATTAAAAACCAGCGGTGCGTTAATGTCGCACATCATGTAAATTTACAAGGCGCATCGTTATTAAACAAAAAAAATAAGAGGATTTTTACCTATTTTACAACTGTATTTCGCTAAAAAATTAAATTAGATAGAAACATAGACATTACCTGGACATTTTCTCGTCGGGGAGGCATGATGGCCACATACATGAAAAAATAAATTTGCCCACCATTTGAGAAAATTCAAAATCCACACAGTGAGCAATGGACAAAAGGATGGAAAACAATGGAAGAACCGATGATAGGGAGCTTCACAGAGGCAAGAGTAGCACCGATGCTTAAGAGATCTACAACACTAAAAATGGTAAAATGAATTTTAGAGCTAGTAAGTTTTTTTTTTAACCTTGTTCCAGTGTGCTCGAGTAACCAACGCACTGATGTAGATTATTTATGAAGCGCACTATTATTTCTTAAATTAAAAATGCTACCGTGGTGCACCATGTTTTTTACGCACTGGGGTGTTTCAATACATGAATAACATTAGTGCTTCGTGGGAGTGTAGCACCGAAATGGTGAAAATGGATTTTACGACTGACATTTTTTAAATCAAACCTTTGTCTGGTGTGATCGAGTAATATACACACCATTGCTCCTGCTTCACCTAGTGCACCACCATTTTTAAATTAAAAACCCTACAATGGTGCACCATGTTGTATACACACTGGGGCATTTGTAAAAGGTAATGGCACTGGGGCTTCGTTGGAGTATAGCACCATAATGGTGAAAATGAATTTTACAATTGACATTTTTTTAATCTAACACTAGTCCGGTGCTATCAATTAGTATACTCACTGGTGCTCCAGAGTAACTTAGAGCATCATTATTTTTTTTTAAATAACCCTTGAATGGTGCACCATTGCCTATCAAGCACCAGGAGGTACAATTCTATTAATGACACCAGCACTTATTATATGAGTAACGCATTGATATTTTTAAATTAAAAACCTTGCCACGGTGCGCCATGTTTTTACGCACCGTGATGTTAGTAAAAATGGAAAGCACTAGTGTTTTATGTGAGTATAACACTAAAATGGTGAAAATAAATTTTATGACCGACATTTTTTTAAAATTTAACCCTTGTCTGGTGCTATCGAATAGTATACACACTGGTGCGCCTTATATAGGTAGCACCGTTATTTTCATTTGTATAAAAAATAACCCTGCATCGATGCACCATTTATTATTAAGCATTGGGGCCTTGAATTCAATTAACGACACCAATGTGTATAATATATGCAACACAATGCTATTTTTAAGTTAAAAACCCCACAACGGTACACCATATTGTTTATGCACTGGGGTGTTCATATACAGGTTTAGCAACAGGGCTTACGTATGCAATTTTATCACTAGGGCATCGTCAGAGTATAGCGTCGAACTAGGAAAAAATAATTTTACGAATATATATATATATATATATATATATATATATATATATATTAATTTAACCCTTTCTGGTGCTATCGAATAGTATACGCGCCGACACACATTATGTACTTAGCACACCGTTTTTTTTTTTTTTAATAACTCTATCACGGTGCACCATATGCTATTAAGCACCAATGCGCATAATTGTAGACAGCATCAGTGCATTAGTGTATTATAGATGCATCGTTGAAAAACATCTGCTAAAACATCTGCCCACCCAACTTCGCTACAAACGGATTTTTGGGCTATTTTTATAGGGGCTTATGCAAAAACCTTTGCTAGAGGGTCTTTTCCTTGTAGTGTTTGAAATATAATGATTTTTTTAATCTTATTTTTATCTTGAAAATTTCATTGACAACCTAGGTTCTTTTGTAATGACATATTGTTGAAATATAATACATATGGCTTGTATCCTTTTGAATACTTGAACATTTTGTTCTTCAGTGAGAAAGACATGTTTTCTTGGTGGGTTATTGCCATAAGATAGAAAAGGGCAAATTAACTTTGTTTCCTTGAAATCATCATTGTTAATTGTTGTTGTGTACTTCCTTTGCCTTTTGGGTGATTTGGTCTCATATTAGACTCATAATTCTTCTCTCTGTCATTATATGTTCATTATTTTACTATGAAATCACATACTTTGTTATTGTAGTTGTTGATAAGTTTGGATTAAGTTGGACTTCGATTTATTTTTATTATAAATTATACATTGCCCCTTTTAACCACCTTTTAACTTGTGCTTTGAATTATGCCATGAAACCTTGTTTTAAATCCATTCCTACTCTATTATGATACACTTAAGGTGCAATTGACAAGCTTGAGGGAGGATACTCCAACATGGAATCAGTCACCAGGACTTTAAAATTAGGTGAAAAGTTTTTTGCATAAGTATTTACAATTAGGTGGAAAGTTTTTTGCATAGGAGTTTACAATTAGGTGGATTTTTTTTTGCACAGTCTTGATCATTAGGTGGAATTATTTTTGCAATATATTTGACCACTTGAATAGTTATAAGCTTAGGAGTTTATGATTAGGCATAAATTTTTATACTCATTTCCACTTAGATAGTTAAGGTGTTTGATGCCACATACTTTACCTCCACATCAATTTTGATATTTCATTATAAAAAAAATCAAATTTGCTTTAGAAGTAAGAAACAATGTGTGGGAGAAAAAAACGAGTTAAGCTAAGGGAGGTGTGTAAAGGTTTCCTTAGGTTGGACAAAAATTGGCCCTCAAGTTCAAAAGCAGCAGGGAATACAAACTCATTAGATGCATGTGAATTCAAAAGTTTAAAAAACACACTTTTACTTTTTTATTTTGTAGTTGTTAAGTCATTGGCATTAATCATAATGTTGTAAATGAAGTATAAGCTGTAAATATGATCTTGATTCCATTACATGCTAAAATATGTATTTTTTTTTAGATAAATTTTTATAAGTATATTTATAATTAATAATTTTAAAGTTAATTGGGTTTATCTGAGGTGGTTGGGAGGAATGCTTGTTATCCTCTTCACCCAGAAACAATTCTCACAAGTGACATTATGAAATTTGAAATTAATAACTTTCAATATTTTGAAATATAAGAAATGAATTATTGTAATGTTTAAAATCTTCTTGTACTAACCAACTTACACCTCATAAAATTGTTTGGAATTTGTTGAAACCTTCCTTTAGACACTTTGAAGGTTATATATTTGGTCTATGACCTTCCTTAATACACTTAAGAATATTTATTTTGGTCTCTATAGACTAACATAAAAGTTTGAGACAATCTTCATACTAAACAACCAAAAGTTTGCTACCATTGACCTAAATTTTACCTAGTTTTGATTCAAATGCATTCAATGTGGCTTGTGCATTCTACCAAGAGCATTGTGAATTAGTAAAATGATCTAGAGTGTTATAGGTTGTTTGTATCATTATAAACAAATTTGTAAGGAAAAAGTAATGTCATTGGATGACAAAATTTTGATTGAAATGAGTTCAATGTGTCTGTTCCATTCTACCAAGAGCATTGTAAACTAGTAAAATGATCTAGATTATTTCAGGTTGTTTGTATCATTACAAACAAAATTGTAAGGAAAAAGCAATGACATTGGATGATAATTGTGGGAGTTTATTTCACGAGTGGCTTAAGCTCCTTTGATCATTGTAATTGAAATAATTATAATGGGAGGTAAGGCAATTTCAAGAGTACCCCAAGTCACTTTTACCATTATAAACAAAATTGTAAGAAGAAAAATAATAATTCACAATCTATATGAGGTTGATTTAGAAAGTGCCATAGATTCCATGGACCTCTATAATAGAAATAAAAATGGGAGAAGGGGTATTGGGCCTACACTGGTCACTAATTCATAAACATGTGGAAATAAGAGAAGTGCTAGATGCTTGATTAAATGAGTTAGTCAATAGATCCAAACTTTGTATCCTAACCCTTACATAAAATTACAATGGACTAAACACTTAAGATTTATATCAAGTTATTTTTGTATGCATTACATGTAAATATTTTAATAGCATCAACCAAACCATGAGCGATAACGTAAATAACAATAAAAGAATAAAACCAACCATAATAACTTATTAAAAAAACCACCAACAACTATAATTACCGATCACATAACTTGATTATTAAGATTTGCACCATAACACATAGAACATTATGGAAACATAATATTCAAGTGGGGAAACTTGAGTATAAGTAGAAAACCCATTGTAAAAAAGGACCAAAACACTTAGTTCAATAAATCAAGAGAAGAGGTGAAGACCTAGAACACCAATCACTGCAACAAAAGTTCTTACTTCGTAGATCATAATCACAATAAGTAAGACAATATAACCTAGTATGCTAATAACTACTTCTACTTATATTTGAGCGTTACTTGACATGATAAACCTTGATCACTAATTCAAGTGCCCAGTTAGTTAGCTTATCCGATTAAATCTAGTTATTACACATTATGTTATATGTATTAATTATAAAAAGAAGGGTGTTCATATTTGATAAGGAGTGATTTGGAAAGTACCCTAAGTTACTTATTTTGCTATAAACAAAACTACAAGGGAAGAAATTCCCATGTCCATAGTTCATTGACTATTTTTCCCAAAAGTATCTAGGAAATTAGAAAGCCATCAAACATAAGTTATTTTTGGAAAAGTGACTCACATATGTTTGAGTTCGCTTTTACTTACCATTCCATATAGTGGTCCCAAGTAGTCCTTCAATAAGAAAAGACTTTGGTCTAGGATCTTTGAATCTCAACCAAGAATTAATCAAAGGTATTTATGATAAACAATCTAGAGACTACAAGAGATGGAATGATTAAAAGGAAGAATTATAGCTTTGCCTTGCAAATAAGATTATTCTAGAAAAGGTTTGGGTCTTGATCCTTGATAACCTATTCCTTAAGCTAATCCTTCTAAGGCTAAGATCTAATAGAAACATTTTAGATGAAGTCATAGAAAGGGGTCTATGAAGTATAAGTCAATTGATGTATACAAATGGTTATCGAAAAGGCCTATACAAGAAAGAAAACCTCAATAAAGTCTAGAGAGCCAAATCGAAGAAAAACATTTGGCTACATAGATGAAAATTCATTTGGAAGTGGCAACTTTAATCCCAAAAACTTGTTTTATTTGATCATTGTTGCATGGGCCCAGCATAATCTTAGGAAATCCCTTGAAATACTTGAGAATTTTGTAGCTTGAATGTTCATTGTGTGGCAAGAATCAAACTCCAAAGCACTAATTTTGGTTCAGAAAATTAGTTGAATTAGGTTGGAATTAAGCTTTCAGAACATATCACTCATTGCACTCAACCTATATTCTAAAAATCACCTTCTTAGGAAATCCTCTCCCATGTGTTATTGATTTTACATGGCCTTGATATTGTGCATCATCTTTGGAAAACAATAAATGAATGTTGTTTCACTGGCTCAAAACATATCACAAAATTTCCTTACAAAGGATCTCTAATATGTTCCCATTTGCAATTGTAGATATAGGTTGTTATCACTCAGGTTGTCCTTAAGCTCCGAAAAAGGATACGGACGAGGTAACCACATACCAACTTTGGACTGTAGGTTCTAGCTAACCTGCAATCAAAGAGGGCTCTCTCTTTTAGGTTTAGCTTTGTTTTAAAATGATTTTAGGCTAGTTATTGAGTTCAGGGGTTTTTGTTTTGTTTTTGGTGGGAAGGAAGATGTCTCAAGTAGAGAGGCAAAACATAGTCTGGTAAGTTTCAAAGCATTGGGCGTGGAGTCAAGGAGTGGGACTGCTGGTGCGTTTTCTTGGTCACAAGAGAAATAAGGAGCAAGGTAGCTGCTCATGAAACAACACTTAAAGCTTAAAAGGATGGAATGAGGGATAAGGAATGAGAGGCAATAAAGAATCTCTCACTCGGCTTAAAAGGGGGAAGGTGAATGAGCTCTGTCTAGGAGCAATTAAGAATTCCTAGACAACTGTCAAAGATGAAGGGATTAGGGGAAACATGAGCCATATGGAATTCATATTCATTACTAACCCAGATGAAAACATAAATAAATAGCAGAAAATGAGCATAGAGGGTGTTTAAACCAATTCTAGACTATTCTTTCTTTCTACTATTTTAGACGGTATATCAAATGGAAAAACAGAGGTAGGAAAACTTATTGAGTCATGTTGCAGCACAAGAATTCCAAATTCACTTCTTCAAAACCATTAGACACAGAGCAGACAATCTTTCCTCCAAGCCTTTCAGCAGTCTTTGATTACAGAAAACATATCAGGTATACAGTGCGAGTCTCCACTGAAGACTATCAACCAACCGACCCTTTAAACAATACAGAGGGTGGTCTATATAGAGAAGGTTTTTCCAAAATTTATCTATTGCAGCTGACCTAACAGGTCTGACAGAAAACTGATTACTTTTAACCTAATCTTATCCAAAAATAAATGCCAGAAAATATCTTTGAGCTATGCTGGGGGCAGCTGTAACAAGATGAGTTAAAGTCTGTCCTTGTGGCTGTGTGCTGTTCATCTCTCATAACTGTGCATTGGTCTTTGCACCCTTGCTGTTCGGCGGCATTGAATGCTTCTGACTGTGATTTGAGAGCTAGGACGGGCTTACTCTTCTTGATTTGACTTTTTGGGGGGCTCATCAATGTTCAGGTGCTTCGAGCCTCCAAAAAATCTTCGGCTGATACTCTTTGGCTCTCCTTCTTCCTCTAATACTCTTTGGCAATAAATTGATGTTGTTCTGGCGTGCTCTGGGTCTTTTTCACAAATTAATGGCCGTTGTTCGGCCTCTGTTTCTTTCAAACCTATTTTTTGCTCCTTCCGGCAAGCTTCGCGAAGAAAAATGGGTCATTCGGCGCCTTTCGGGCTTGCTGGGGGCCGCAGAATGAAAAGATTCCCTGAAGATTCCCCATTAAGGCCCAAAAAATTTAGCGATGAGCGATTTGCGCTACATCAAAAACTGCCTCAGAATCTGATTCCGGGGCTCCGAAGTGCGATTTTTGCCCTTCGCGCCAAAAAGGTGCTGATGGCGTCAGCATGACGTGACGTTGTACGGCGAGTGACGTCAGCGATGACGTCAGCATGATGACGTGGCAGGATGACGTCAGCATGACGTCATCATGTACGGACGGTGACGTGGCATGACACGTGGCAAGGGGCCACGCAGGCAGATGACTGGACAAGTGACTAGGCAGAGGGGGTGACATAAGCAGTGACTGTGTAGGGGGTGACGTATGCGGTGACGTCACCAGGCAGGAGGCGGTAAGCGGTATTGTGGCGCACCACCTTTGGGGGAGAGCGGTTTCGTGAGGGGGGCCTCCACCACAGCCCAGGGGCTGACGCATGGCGGGAGTACGGCGGCAATACCGCCCATCTCCTGGACGCTAAAGCTCGGGCGGTTCGGGGATGGGGCGGCCCGCCCACCGTTGATCTGTGGGGCGGGCGATCCAACGGTTGGCGGTAGGCGCGAGGAGATGGCGGGTTAGTGGGCGGGGATATTCGCGGGAATATTCCCATTTAAATATAGCGCGCGGGTGGGTTTAAACAATGGTTTATGCGGCTTTACGGGGGTTTTATGTGGCGGGGTTTAATATTTGATGCCAAAACTTTAGGTTGGGGGCAAAAAAGTGGGTTTTTGTGGGTTAGGGAAGAGGTTATTAGTCTGACCAGGTGTCAGATTAATCCCTGCTAAGACACGGATGGGCTAAAAAACAGCCCCGGATGGACCACTTTTTCCCGGACTTATAAAAATATGGCTATATTGCCAGGGAGGGACTTCACATAGGGGAATTATATGTACAAAGTTTTAATAGGGGAAAGGAGAAAATTGATAGGGAGCTATACAATATTGTTAGTAGTTAATATGAAAGTGATAAGCAAGCACTAAGGTCAGGGACCTTAGGCTAAATTTGGGGAAAAGAACTTGTAAAGAACTGAGATCCTTAAGTGAAGTAGATCTTCACCAAGGCAATTGATATGGAGTATGATGAGACTAAGAGGCTCAAGCAGATCTTGACCTCTTTGGGGAGTTAATAAGTGATTTTTTAGAAGAAGGGGGAGTTAGTTATATCTGCCTTTGAGCTCCTTTGCATGAAAACTGCCTGCACTGTGATCTGAAAAGATAAAACACTTTGTACCACAAAATTGATCACAATTTATCATTCTGCAACTACACAGCTACCTACCCAGACTATTTTTCTAACATTTTTTTTTCTTTTTAATTGGGTGCACTTAGGCTTGCAAACCCAGATTTACAATTTTCTTTTGAACATTTCCTATCTAAATCTACACTTATTTCTGCCAGGGCCCAGATTAAACAGTTGGGTCCCTTCGATTCTCTACCTATCTACAAATCTGCCAAGATTAAACTGTTTGGACAGATATCATTTTCTATATTCTAAAACAGGAAATTGAAACCTAGGGAGGCCAGGATTTAGCTGTTTGGCCTTCCCTTAACTGAAAAACTCATCAAAAATGGAATACAGCAATGGCATTTGGACCAGCACACTTTCATTGCTTCTTGTGGAAATATGGAACACTGCAGCTTGCAAAGTATGACATATTTGGCATGTAAAAATGTCAATCATGAAAGATGAATACCTGCTGCAGCAGGAGGCTAACATAGGTGCAATCTTGGAATGAGATGGAAGTGGCCAACTTATGGGAGCTATTGGATTATTGGACCAACATACCATCTACCATGAGAAAGGAACCACGAGAAGGGCAAACTTTGCATGTTTTGCTCAGAGTTGAGACTTTAATGGCCATTGAAGCCATCATAGAGTAGTGCAATTGTAAGGGTGCATTTAGGAAGGCAAAGAAGTTGGCTTCCAATAAGGAACCCAAAAGTCCTAAAGGTTTGACAACTTTTGTAATGTTCCTCTCACCATATTTGGACTAAAGTGTCCAAAAAAATATTAAGCAAAACAATGATGAGTGGGGAGCTCATCACAATTGTCCCCGAACCCATATTTGAAGGATTGCAACCTAATATTAATTGACTTAATGTTAATGTAGCAATTACATAACAAAAACCTAAAATAAATTATGAAAATAAACAATGAATATGAAATTTGATATCTTGTAAAAATTATGACTAACAATACTTCATAACACGACCATTGTCATAATTAATATTTAAATTTATTTTAATATAATAAATATATTATAATTTATGATAAAAATATATTTATTATTTTATTAATAAGAAAATTATAATAAAAAATTATTTTTATTATTATTAATTTTAATTAATTAAATATTATATTTTATTATTATTATTATTTTTAATCTCACACTTTATTTTAAAAGTATTAAAATATCTCCTTTTAATAAAAAATGAAAAATAAAATAAAATACCTCCAATTATCAACACTTTATTATAGAAGTATTATAACATCTCCCACACGCTGGTGTGAAACGTCTATACAAAATTGGAATATAAAATAAAATGCATTCGATTAAAAAGAAGTAAAAACGTAAATGAAGTATCCATTTCAACAGACTTCTTTGCACGGCATTAATAATTTCTTTTTTAATAATAAAATGATACTAAACTACAAAAGCGTCTGAGCCGAGAGGGAATCATTCTGTAAAAAAATATGGTGAGCCATTCTGCTTCCTTTTCTTTTAAGGCACAAAAAGTGACTTTAATCAACCGACCATACCTAACCACCTTTGCTTAAGAATATATACACAGTAAAAGACGGTAATCAATCTCTCAGGCAAGTAACGAATTCTCCTCGTCCATGAAAACCAGTTAAGTCAGTCTCAAGCATAAAAATCTGCAGAGCAAGGGAATTCCTTCAATTTCGCTTCCAGCTCGTCAATGGCGATCGAGGAGGGTTTGAAAATTTTCCCGGCAGTAGAATTTGATTGCTGCGTTGTGACGGGAGGACGAGGATTTGTGGCTCGTCATCTTGTTCGGAAACTTCTGGAATCCGGTCGATGGATCGTAAGAATTGCCGATTTTGCTCGTACAATGACTTTGGATGAAAACGAAGAGCAGAGTTCGATTCTTGCTGAGGCTCTCAAGTCTGGACGG
Source organism: Pinus tabuliformis (assembly GCA_031772625.1). Classification (NCBI taxonomy): domain Eukaryota; kingdom Viridiplantae; phylum Streptophyta; class Pinopsida; order Pinales; family Pinaceae; genus Pinus; species Pinus tabuliformis. The sequence continues at coordinate 128,654,921 of CM062820.1, read as the reverse complement.
GCTGTATACTATGGCGCCGATGTCAGAAACAAGTCGGAGCTGGTTGAAGGTTAGGCATATACTTCCAGTTATTAAATTTTAATTACCGGTATTGATTTTTCCCGCGCTGGATCATAGCTTGCTTTTTCTTTGAGTTCTTCGGGCCGGTTTTGGCTTTCGATGCCTCTGCTGCGCAATTTGCTGTAAAAGTTTAATGGATTTTGTGGCAATTATCTGTCGTTTTGCCGTTTCTGCGATTTTTTTCTTGTTTGAACGTTTCTTTATTGGAAAGAGATTAAAAGTGACAGATATTGTGGATATTTTCATTGGAAAGAGATTAAAAGTGACAGATATTGTGGATATTTTCATTTCAATTTTCTTTGCTGCAGTTTTCTATTTACAATTGCATTTAGTTTTGTGGATTTTGTGCGGATGGTCGGGTATTGTGTTTCCATGGATTATTTCATGGTTTAATTTTGATCATGAGATGAAGCATGTTGCTGCTTTAGCAAGGAGATTTTCGAGTGAGATGTTTTGAAGGTACTATTAACAGTTTAAATGAATTTGCCGATAAAAATTTAGAGTCCATTGCCAATTATTTTACTTTTCTATGAAGTATTCAGTTTTCTTGATGTTCAGAGTGCTGGGATTTCATTGTAAATAGATCAAATGCAGAAACTTACTGCGAGTTTTCTATCGATGTTTAGCTTGCCGATTTGTGTTCGCTATAATACGATGCAAAGGTAGTCCTGCAGCACTTTTAATGGAGGGTTCTTGCTTTCCATGTTTGATTGAGCCCTTCTTTAAAAGGGATGGGATGCAAGAACCACTGTTAACAAGTTTTCTGTTAAGAACCGGTGTTAATAAGTTCTGTTTGGAAGAATTCTCTTGTAAAGGTGTGCTTATTGCATTATCTGCATTGAAGTATCGGACTCTCTTGTTAATAAAGGTTCATGGCCGCTAAACAATTTCCATCCATAACCTAAATGCTAGTAATCGATCCATAGGTTTCTCTTTTCCATGGATCCATAGGTTTCTATTTTCCATGGGGTTTTTATAGTTCATGCATTTGGTTTCCTTATGGAAAGACGATATTCTTTGGCCATTAATCATAGAATTATAGGATCAGCACAGATTTCCATATCTCGAGCTATATTTTGGCCGGCTGTGTTAATTTTCTGATATGTTTTGATGAGGGAGATTGAGGTCAACATATGGGTTGCATTCACGTTTTTGAAACTCGAACCTATGGCATCGCTGTTTGAGTTTTCTGCTCATTCTGAGTTTAATGTTTATGGAAAGAGAACCCGTAGATAAGAGTGGTTAACAAAAGGTGAAATCCAGTTAGAGGAGGAACACAAGCAACCAGATCACAGTATTGCATTTCTCTCTTTGGCTAACCCTGAGTGAAAGGATGTTGATAGGTAGCACATGCAGATGCTATCTGAAAATATTTAGTAGATAATGATAATTTATTCTGCAACTTAGAGTATATAGCCTATTGCATTAGAGAACAGCGAACAAAAGGCTATTAGAGTTACATATTTACTAAATTATTGATTTGCTATCCTAGACAAATGAAAAGTAACGTATATGACAGAGATCGAATGAAATGTCAGGGATAACATTTATAGATAGAAAAATTATAAATTATATTTTATTTCTTACGTGTTCAAATTTGATTGATTCATTGATGGCTCTTGATATTATTTTCAAACTAAAATCTTCATCAACACCATATGCTTTGACTGGTTTCAGCAACTAGAATAGTGATACGCACATCGGTAAGTGATGATAAAACAATTGAACCTCCGGATAGATAGTGAGGAGTAATTTGAAAAGTTATTTAGATAGTTTTTAATATATATAGTTTGAGAGAGCTATCGAAGTTTTGTCTAACGGCTATGTGGAGTTCATATATATATATATATATATTTATATATATTTTAAAAAATTAAGTGACGCAATTTTTCTATATATATAGAAAAATAAGTGATTAGACTATTTATCTTTTAAATAGTTAGAAGTGGTTTAAATAGTTTGTTATTTTATAAATTTATATTTTTCAGTTTTTATTTTTATTTTATATATAGCTAGGAAATATATCATAATTGATTCGTTATATTAGTTTGTGTTTTATATATTGTGAGGAAATTTAGATGTGGGACAGTGACTATTATCATTAATGTAGGTTGACTCATTATTATTATCGTGTTAGTTGCTTCTGGATCTTGGATTATGTTTCTTTAAGAAGACCAAATCTTAACCAAATAGAAGTACTTTTAGAACATACTCCAGTCTTGGATTATGTTTCCTTAAGTCATAAAAAAACCAACTCTTAATAAAGTAAAAATACTTTTTAATCATAATCCAAACTTATGCTCTTTTTTTTATCATTCCCATTATTATTAAAAATTAACTTTAATTTTAATCATATCAAGTAAATTAAGAAATTATTTTAACTTAGTTTTATTATTAATAATACTGATATATATTTACGTTAATTTTAAATATAAAAAAAATAAAAATATTGAAAAAATATTTTTTTAATCATTTAAAACTAATATAAATATAAATAAAAATAAATAACAATATTTTTATAATATATTTAATTTTGATATATGTTTTTATTGAAAAATTTTATTAATATGAAAAGTTTTTAACTTATAAAAAGTTTTTCTAATATTTATCTATCTACACTTGTGCCTAACCACCATGTAAGATGAGAAACAATTATCACCTAACCACTATGTATGATGAAAAACAATTATCAACCACTATGTAGGATGAGAAACCATTATCAATGTAGGATGAGAAACAATTATATGTAAGATGAGAAACAATTATATGTAAGATGAGAAACAATTATCACCTAACCACCATGTAAGATGAGAAACAATTATCAATATAAAATGAGAAACAATCATCAAAAGACATGTTTTGCTCAGTTTAAAACCTTTAATAACAATATACACTAACCTAAATCCAAAAGTTCCATGGTTAAACAAATTTCTTCATATTCCTATTTCTTTTTAGGATATATAAATCAGAGTGTCGAATAATCCAAATAGAATAATGATCAACCTCTTAAATGAAAGATGAATGCGCCATTATGTGAATAAAAGCCCTCCTCGATTATTTATGATTATGTTTTTTAATTAACATTATTTTTATGTTCAAACATTATAACATCTTTCAACAATTTAATTTTGAATAACCTTATGTAATTATTTTTAATTGATTAGGATTTATGTTTAATAATAAAGCTTTCATATAATTATTACTTATTAAATAAAGTTGTAATATAGTTATTATTATATGAATATATAATTATTAAAATGAAAATTTTAATATCTGATAAAAACTTTTTGATATAAAATAAAATAATTTAAGATAGTAAACTATAAATATAAAATTTGATATATTATATAATTAGTTATTAAGATAGTAATCCATAAATATAAAATTATTTTTTTGTTAATTAAAATTTATATCTATTATCTATATATATATTTTATTAGTTTATTTTAAGATAAATATCAAAATAAATAATTTGATATGTTTATATATTTTTTTTGCTAAGTAAATTTAATCTATTATATACAAAAAAGAGAACAATTACATCCTTGGATAACAGAGAGCCATCAAGCCTGTGGATTAGGCCGTTTGTTCGTGACAGATTCAGAAACAGAGAGATTGAACCTTACTTCCCGCGCAGGGGAGACAGAGTGATACACATAACCGACACTAGACATTCCCTGTGAAGGGCATACAGACACAAGTAACATCGCCACATCAGACACTAGACAGTAGAAAACGGTAAAGAAAACATGAAGAAAGATTGACAGACAGAACCATAGATAACCTGTCCTCCTTTTCGTTGGGCATCCAAAAAAGGCGAGAGCTGGAACCTGGATTACTCATCGGGCTCCTCCTCTACGATCCTACACCAACCCATTTCCGATTCATGCATGTCTGGCTGCGCATGGGTCTCCATCATGGAGCTGATGGCGCTCGCTGGCTGGGGCTGCTCTTGCATTTCTGAGGTGGGCTTTGGAGAGCTGGGATTATGGACTTCCTCAGAATGAGGAATTGGAGTGTTGGATTCTCCCTCGTGCTAAGCTTCCTCGATGAAGAGAACAAAGACATGAGCCGTTATTCGAGGGCGCGTTAGAGAGCAGTTGAACGAGAAAGTGGCTGAACCAAATGAAGACGAATTGGCTGAGTCTGGAGAATTTGGGTCCAGGTAGTTGCTAGGGGTGAGAATGCGCTCTGTTCCCCGATGATGAGAAGGAATCCCCAAGGAACCTGAATCAGCAGGGGGCCGTGAGGGGGTTCCTCTTCCAGAGCCTCTGCGACTCAGCATACGCTGGCGGGGTCTCGGCATCACGCAATGACGAACACAAACAACAGCAAGAAAGTCTCCAAAAGCTGAGCTGCCTTGACTAGTAGTGACACCACAGGGGTTGTTGCTTGTCTCTGTGAGAGAATTACACCGCCAGAGCGTAGCCTCAGGCTCAAATCGAAACCAGCCTCCGACGTCAGACCTTCCCCAGACCCATTCTTTCTCACAGCTCCGAATCTTACCGAATTGAATGAAGCATAGATGCAGATTACTGGCAGTGAGGTCACTTAAAACGCAGGTGCCATTCCCTCGATCCTCACTCGCCATTACTATGGCAATTAAGTTCGCTGCAGACCGATATCCTCCTGAGCAGGCGTGAATGGACAGTGTTGTAATTCCAAGACCAAACATCCGAGCTCCCGTAGTGTTAATCAACCTCGCATTTATGTCTTCCCACCTGAAGTTCTGTCTGGCGAGCATGCTGGACAGGTGCCAGCCATGCTCCGCCTTCCTCCGTCCCATCTTGGTTATTGCTCTACAGGTCACCCGCATCCGGGGATATGTTTATATAATTGAAAATATAACATAAATAAATTTATAAAATTGTAACTTTTAGAAAAACTTATGGTATATTTAGGATAAAGGTAAATTATTTTTTTATAAATACATATATTTTTATTAAAAATTGACATTTGAATAAAAAATAAAAAAGATAAAATATAAAATGAATTTCTAATTATTGATAAAATTATTTAGTATATCTTTTAGTAAAGTTTTAAGAAAAATTCCAATATAAAATTATGGGATCAAGTTTTGAATGCTATTTGGATAAAATATCTACTTTAATATAAATAGGGTTAAAAATAATTTGCATAAAAATTTATAAAAAACTAGATAAAAATATCAAATTGAAATATTGATGTTAAACCTTATCATTCATCTTTATCCAAATTCATTTATATCTATTGTTTTTTTTTTTTTATATCTAATAAATTTTAAAGAATAAAACAAAATAAAAACTATTTATCATATCTAATAAATTTTAAGAAATAAAACCAGATAAAAAACTATTTATTTATTTTTAAATTGGGTCCGCTAACCCGGAGACTTAAGATCACACAATTCGAATAAAAGTGGAAAAAAACCAAACCACACTACCACACCTCTCGGTTAACTATATATATATTCATTCGACCACACCACACAACCTCCTCTCGCTTGACTATACATATAAATATATAAAAGAAAGAAAGAAAACAGAGCTAATAAAAAAAGTAAAAGTTATCTTTATTGTTTAAGTGGAATAAAGCTAAAGATAATAAAGCTATCTTTATTCTTTAAGTGGAATCCTGCATTTACGGAGAGGTAGAGAAAAATGAACTATAAAATAAAGGATAAAAATAATAAAAATAAAGCATCATCCAAACCGAAATCTTTAGTAAACATAACCAAAATAAAGAAGTAAAGATAAAATAATTTTAAATCACAAAAGTATACCTCCAGGATAAGACAAAATAATAAGGCAAACGAATTTTATAAGCTACGCTCCTTGCTTGTCTTAAAAGGCGGACAAACTAATTTTTAAGCAACCGACCACACCTAACCAAATTTGATTACAATATTTCCACAGTAAAAGACGGGAATCTATCCGTCAAACAACGAATTCTGTTCGCCTTGATGCAAATAAAACAAGTGAGTCTCACGAATAAATACACGCAGACAGAAGGAAATTTTTCAATTTCGCGTCGAGTTCCCTCAATGGCGATCGAGGAGGATTTAAAGAATTTGCCAGCATTGGATTTTGATTGCTGCGTTGTCACGGGAGGACGAGGATTTGTGGCTCGTCATCTTGTTCGGAAACTTCTGGAATCCGGGCGATGGATCGTAAGGATTGTCGATTTAGCTCGTACAAATAGTTTGGATGAGAACGACGAGCAGACTTCGATTCTCGCAGAGGCTCTCAAGTCTGGACGGGCTGTATATTATGGCGCGGATGTCAGAAACAAGGCTGCGCTGGTTGAAGGTTAGGATGTTCTCCAGCTATTAAAATTTAATTACCGGTTTTGTTTTCCCGCTCTGGATTTAAGTAACTGATTGCTAATTTTAGTGTCCATGATAGTTTGCTTATTCTTTGAATTATTCGGGACAATTGTTGGCTTTCGACAATTCCGCTAAGTAATCTGCTGTAAAAGTAAATGGATTTTGTGCCCATTGTCCGTCCTTTTCTAATTTCTGCCAATTTTTTTATTGTTTGAACAATTCTTCATTGCAAAGAGATTCGAAGTGACAGGTACCGTAAAGATTTTCATTTCAATTTTTTTTGTAGTAGTTTTCCATTTTCATTTGCTTTTATAATTATATGGATTTTGTGCGCATTGTCCGGTATTTTGGGTTTCCATGGATCATTTCCTATTTTAATGTTTTTATGATGAGTATGTTGCTTTATCACGGAGGTTAAAATGAATTAGCCATAAAAATTGAGTCCGTTAGCAATTATTTTGCTCACCTATCGCCTTTTTGGTTTTCTTCACGTTTAGAGTGTTGGGATCTCGTTCTAAATAGATCAAATACCAGAAATTTACTGTCAGAATTAAATGCTTAGCTTGTCGATTTATTTATCCTTCCCTTGATAAATTCTCCGTTTGGAAGAATTCTCTTGTAAAGTGGTGCTTATTGCATTATTTCTTTGCTAAAACTATAGTGAAGTATCGGGCACTTTTGTTGATAAAGCTTAGTCGCCGATATAGAAATTCCATCCATAATCTAAGTGCTGGTAACGGAGCCATCGGTTTCTCTTTTCCATGTGAATTTTGTACTGGTTTCCTTATGGAAAGACAATTTTCCTTGGCCATCGAGCACAGGAATATAGGAATACGGATTTTCATATCTCGAGTTTCGTTTTGGTTGCTGGTCTTAGTGTTATTTTTCATACAAGTTTTAAGGAGTCAAATTAAGGTTGAGGTCAACATATGGCCTGCATTCATCTTCTTGAAACTCGAACCCATAGCATCGCAGTTCCAGTCTTTATCCCATCCCGAGTTTAATGTTTATGGAAATAGAACCTGTTGCATAACAGTTGTGTTTACCGAAAGGTGAAACCAAGTTAAAAGAGGAACATAAGCAACCAGATCAAAATATTGCATTTATATCTTTGGCTAGCAACGTCTGGAAGAAATTTTGAAAGGTAGCAAACGCAAATGCATGCTGTTAGAAATGTTTTACTAAATAATGAAATTAATTCCATAGCTCGTAGCTTATAGAATATATATTTGAGATATGAAAACAATAACGCCATGACAAAAGTGTTAGATCCAATGTAAACAATAACGCCATGACAAAAGTGTTAGATCCAATGTAAGGCCATTATATTAACTGTCAGAAATTTTCAGGGTAAGGCCGTTATTTATAGAGTTGAGATTTCCATGGTCGGTTAATTGAATGCGTTAGCTTATGCAGTAGACAACAGCATTATAACTCTATTTCAAAAAAAACAACAGGATAATTCTATTTCCGAAACAGTATAACTTCTAGATTTATATATTTTTATTTATACATATATTTTTCTCCATCTAAAAAAATTTAAACTGCAATTAGGGGTGGCAGGAGGGGGAGCCGTTTCATTTTCACCTAAAAAACATAAAAAAAATAAACTGTAACATAAAAAAAATTAAACTGTAATTAGGTGTCTAGGAAGAGGAAAAAATTAAATTGTAATTAGGGGTTTCATGAAAGGGGATCAAGTTAATTTTTTGTGTTGAAAATCAAGAAGAAATTAGGCATGTTTGGGTTTAGGTCACACTTCCAACAATAACAAATAGGTATGCTTGGGGTTTATTCTTGGGTTTAAGTCACACTTCCAACAACAACAACAACAAATAGGTATGCTTGGGGTTTATTCTTGGGTTTAAGTCACACTTCCAACAACAACAACAAATAGGTATGCTTGGGGTTTAGGTCTCACTTCAACAACAACAACAACATTGTTAGATCTAAGACTTTTGTGATTCATAATATAGACATTTCTAATCAACTAATGTGGTTCATCCTCAAGACAAGGTGAGAAATCAATAAGTTGGTAAATTAGTTAATAAGGTAAGTAAAATACTATTTAAAAATTAATAGCAAGGAGTTGTCTATTAAAATATTAGAGTTAATTTTTTGTGTTGAAAATCAAGAAGAAAATAAGTATGTTTGGGGTTTAGGTCACACTTCCAACAATAACAAATGGGTATGCTTGGGGTTTAGGTCTCACTTCAACAACGACAACAACATTGTTAGCTCTAAGACTTTTGTGATCCATAATGTAGACATTTCTAACCAACTAATATGGTTCATCCTCAAGATAGGGTGAGAAATCAATAAATTGGTAAATTAGCTAATAAGGTAAGTAAAATATTATTTAAAAATTAGTAGCAAGGAGTTGTCTATTAAAATATTATATATTTAGTTAAAAACTACCTGTTAGGAATAAATAAATGTAAAATATTTTATTTCAATAAATTTAATAATTATATAATATTAATATTATTAATTTATATAATATTATTTGTTAGAGAATAAAAATATAGCTATGATGACTAATACGAAACTAGAGTTATAGGTTAAGAATTGCTGCTAGAAATATTAATAATTTATCATAACATATCAAATGAAAAAAGAGGTTACATCTTATTATTTAAATATAAAGGAGAATACATTAGTTATATTAACTAACTTAATAATATTATAAAAAATAAATGGTAGTGAAGGACTTAACAATTATATATACTCATAATGATGAATGGTCAAGAGGGGAAACACAATATTAATTAATATCTAAAAGGTTAAAAAATAATATAAATAATTTAAAAGAAGGATGCTAAAGAAATAAGAGTAATTGCTAAAAAATAATACTATGATAAACAAACAAAATTAAGGAATCTTAATAAGAAAAATAGGGGCTTATAAATGATGAAAAAAATTAAAAAAATTATAAGAGTAAGATAGAAATAATGAGGAGAAAGGAGAAGAAAGGGAAGAAGAATCATGAAGAGAGAGTTGGAATCAAGCTCTTACTCAATTTCCAACCATCATCCCTATTAAGATTTTTGGCATGCCTCTCAATTTCAATGGCTTCTCTAAGCTTCTTGTGGTGCAAGTGATCAACCCTAGCAATGACTTTGGATTCTTCAATGCAGACATGGCGTTTCAATTTCTCTGCATGTTTTGTTAGGGTTGATGAGCGGGAGCGATTGTGTCTAATATCTGCAGCATGCTCATGGATTCTCTGTTTAATAGACCTACATGTTTCCCCAATATAGGGAATACCACGGGAGCAAGGAACAAAGTAGACCCCTTCATGTCCTTAGGGTTAATAGGGTCTTTAACGTATCTAAGAGATTTTTTTTTTGGTTTTAAGGGGCTTGAACGAAGAAGAGACATTAATCTTCCTAAGGATATGGGCAATCATGTCTGTGGTTCCTTGGATATACGAGAGATGAACCTTAGAGATAGGATCAACACGAGCAGGTTTAACTCTTGGCACTTTGCAAGCCCTATGAAAGGCCTTGAGGCTTTGAGATCTACTATACCCATTATTTTTAAAAACCTCAAGAAGATGAGATTTCTCCTGTTCAAGGTGGCTATCATCATAGATTCTTAGAGCATGGGTAGCAAGAGTGCTGAGAACACTGAATTCTTGAGTTGGAAAATGATGAGAACTAGCAGGGAGATATTGTTTCGTGTGAGTTTTCTTACGAAAAACTTGGTAACAAATAGAACCATCATTTATCCTCGAAAGGGGAATGTTTAGAAAGGGAAGGCAACCATTCACCTCAACTTCCATCGTGAATTTGATGGAATCTGATTGAGAATTAAGGTGGTTAAGAGACATGTCCAACTTCTCACGACCACGAGGCTTGATGACACAAGTATCATCAACAAACCTCTTCCACTTTTTAGGGCAAACTTGAGTTGTGGCTAAGGCCTTGGTCTCAAAATCTTCCATAAACAAGTTAGCAACGATAGGGGAAAGAGGGGAACCCATCGCAACACCGCATGTTTGCTCATAGAACTCACCTTGAAAACTAAAGAAATTTGAGGTAAGGCAAAGGCCGAATAACTTGGCAGTGTCTTTGTTAGTGATGCATTTATGATATTAATGGCCTATTGGATGGGGATTTTGGTGTATAAGGATACAACGTCAAAACTAACCAATAAATCTCCACTCTTGAACAAAGGAAGCAGAGTCTTTAACAAAAGAATCAATGTGACCAACAAGAGGTTTAAGCTTTTGAGCTAAGAACTTAGCAAGAAGATAGGTAGGTCCACCTATTGTGTTAATAATAGGTCTTAAGGGAGCCCCAGATTTATGAATCTTCGAAAGGCCATAAATTCTAGGGGTAAGGGGATTGTTCTCGATGATCTTTCAGGAAAGAGGATTAAGAGATAGATTCAATTTAATAATGATTGCTACTTCCTTAGAAATGGACTTGATGGGATTCTTCTTAAGCTTGATGTAACTCCCACTATTAGAAAGGTGGTCTATCATTTCGTAGACATAGTTGGACTTATCAAGAATGACGACGGCTCCACCCTTGTCACCTCTAAGGACGACAATGTCAGGGTTGTCCCTTAGGGACTTAAGGGAAAGAAACTAATTTACCAACGACTAATATTTAACGGCTAACTCTCGGCAATGATGCATCTATGCTATTTATTCTTACAGATCGATTGATTTCTCACCTTGTCTTGAGGATGAACCACATTAGTTGGTTTGAAACATCGACCAAATCCTAATAACAAAAACATTGTTGAAGTCTGTGCCTTATATTAGGGTTTGAGGCAAATTATGAATATGAGAATTTAGAAGGTGATTGTTTTGGGTATTCATGATTTCTTTCCTTAGATGCAAAGTTAAGTCAAATTTCCAAGTGGATTTATGAGTTGTATCAATCTAACCCCAAGAAGAAATGTCTCCATGTTCTCAGATCAAACAACTCCAAGACTCATCACATGGGTAATTTGGGGTCAAGGTTAAATCAATGTTGACTTTGATGGCAGGGAAAAAGAGGTATGTGGGCAAAATGAGCGAATGCTTTGTAAATTTTGATTTTTGTTAGGTTAGTATTGACTAATACACAAGTAGAATGCTATAAATATTGTAGGATTTTTTTTTCAAAAACTTCAATATTTTATATATGGTAGTTGGTTTCAACTTATTTATATAAATCATCTATCTAAATTAAATTTTATCTTAATGTCTTCTAATATATTAACTATTCTTCCCGGATGCGGGTGTTTAGGCATGCATGTACTATGCAGCGACCTTGGGTTGGCAAGTGGCAAGGCCACCTGACCACCCACGCTTCCATTCAGAAGCATATACAGAAAGCCACCACCGATATTAATGGACATTAATTGAACTGCGCGGGTCGAGGCTTCATCAATTTGGTTTTTAAGAGGGCCTCTTCAGATTGTCTTCCCCCCCGCTTCGCCTCCTTTGAACTGCAATTGTCTCCTTGCTGCTGCAGAGCCGAGCTCGCGCACGACAACGGGGAGACGCTGCCAAGTTCTGTGCTACATTGAGATGGTGGATGGTGCACATTTCTCGCAGAGTCTTCTATGTTGCCTACAGATTGGTTCTTCGGTCTTGAATCTCTGCTCTGAACGGTTGATTACAGGTCCTTCTATTCCCATTGACCATTTATTCTTTGGCACTGCTCTTTCTCATCCTCGTTCGCTCAATTTTGCCCAAGTGAGCATGCCTTGTCTGCGTCATCGAATGCGCTGCAGGAGGGGCAGTAGCAGAGAAGATCGCCCCCCCTCCTTGTCCCTCTCTGACTCATCCTCCCCTTTGATGGCTCATTTCTCTGGACGCTACCCAGCCACTCGCAGCGGTCGGGGGCGGGCTCAGACTGTAGGTCCTTGGCCTGTTGACACTGCTCTCCAGACTCCTGCTGCCTCTGTATCATCTCTGTAGCCCAATCATTCTGCACAATTTCAATTTTGCTGCACGTTGGAACGTCCCTGCATAATAACGACTATCTCAGTGACATTTAGAGAAGAGCCACAAAACTCTGAAGACTCAGCCCGCAATACTTAGGCGCGAAACACCACCAGCAAGAGAAAATCCTTTGGAAGCAGTTCAGAGACGCACCAATCTAGATCGCTTCAAGAACATGGAAGAAACTCCGAGAGACAAACAGGACGCAGAAGATGACATGGAGGCATAGAGGTGTTTGATAGTGGAAGAACCTCCTTCTCTTAACGACACCTAGCTGGTCAATGTTTTTCAGGTTCTGGGTTCCCGGCTCCCAATACTATGGGTTTATTCTGGTGTTTTTTTTATGCAATGTTGTTAATTTTGATGATTGTTCAAAAGATTGTTCCACTCTGGCACTACAGGCTATTACCCATGCGTGGGTAGCAAACTCTTATAGTTTTGGACTGGTTTCGCCGGTGCGGGCAGTCTTTTTCCAATCTTTTGATGATAAACATGGCATAGTTTGGGGCTTGCTCTGCAAAGGTCGGTGTCTCCTTATACTACTTTTGTTACATTAATAGAATTAGTGTAATTTAGAAAAAAAAATATAATAACTATTCTCCATTCTTATTTATAAAAAACTAAATTAAAATGTAATTCATTATGAATCTTAAAATTCCAATAATAATAATATTATCTAAAATGTTGAAATTCGATTGAATGAAATAGTTATAGATATAATATATTTGTCATGCAATTATTATATGAATGGAGAAGTGCATTTGACATTATGGGGAATGAAATGTAACTTAAATTTGTTTACAATATTTATGAAATAAAATTATAATTTAAGTATCAGTAAAATTAGATAAATAATAATGAATATTTTAATAGTTACATATCGAAAATTGAGATTTATGTTAGAAGTAGTTATATGTTTTCTATTCTTTTAATTAAATTGATTAATGTTATATAAAATAAATTATTGTTTTTTAGATATGTGATATGGAGAAGTCATGATATTGTAACAAATCTTTTATATATATATATATATATATATATATAATTCATGTATTCATTCGTTTTATAATTAATAAAAATAAGTATTCATTCTTTTTATAATTAATAAGAATAATTGAAGGCAGATATACACTACCCCTTTTTGGTTTTGACCCTGTGACTTTTTAGGAGGAAATAGGTGCTCTTAAAAGTAAGTATTTATTTTTTTTATAATTAATAAGAATAATTGAAAGGATATATACACTACCCCTTTTGGTTTTGACCCTGTGACTTGTTAGGAGGAAACACATGTTTTTAACTATTAGGCCAGCCCACTCAAACTGTTTATCAAAAGTGTAACCCATCTTCATGCATTCACATATTTTACCCACTTAATTCCATCTTAACTCTTGATCTACTAATTTAGAGTGAAAAGAAATTTGATTGCTCTGAGATCTTGATAGATTTAGAGTTAAGGCAGATAGTTTAAAATAAAATTATAGTTTAATTAATTTTATGACTTTTTAAATTTCAACCATATAAAATATATATGATATTTCTTATATGTTTATGGATAAATATATGAAATTAAAAAATATTCAAAATAGTAATATATGATATTTCTTATATGTTTATGAATAAATATATGAAATTAAAAAATATTCAAAATAGTTGTTTTTTTTAATAACTAAATAAATTTTGATATAATTATGGCCAAAAACATTTTTTAATAAACCTCTACATTGAGTGATCTTCATTCAGATCTTCACGTTTTAATGTTAAAAAAATTAAACCGAAACCACAAAACCTCAACTGCATCAAAGATCAACTGTGGACGACCAGGAGCTTCAGCAGAAGGCGGCAGCGGTGTTGGGGCTGTTACCCGGTGGGAAAAGGAGTTGTCTATAATGCGACTTTTTGGAGATTCCGGTGACAGAATCCGGCGGAAGAAATTGAGGTTAAATCTTGATTTGTTGCAGTTAAAATGGGTTTTTAACTGCATATTTGGATTCAGCACCCTCGAAAACCCATGGGACGATTTCATTGTGTAGAAACTAGCTATCAAACTTGCGATTCCAATAAATTCCTGCCGGATTTCTACGGAAAAACCCGCGGAAAAGACTTTCAAAAAGTCGCGTTATAGACAACTGCGTGGGGAAAGATGTGCGATGAGAAAGACCAGTGAACCCACTGCAAGCGCTCGCCGCGAGAACAAGCACTGAACGAGGAGAAGTGGAAGTTTGCAGAGGCAGGTAAAGTTGGAAGCGAAGAAGATGCAGATAGGGACCATCACCCTCCTCGACGGCCAAGAACAATTGGCAAGGGTAGCGCGATTATCAAGCGTAGATTGCAGTCTATATGGCAGTGCGTTTACCGAGACTAGGTGGCAGTCAATTTTTCCCAAATTTATAATCATATTTTAATTGGCACCACTCTTTGCAGAAACGAATTTAAACTCTGTCTAATATTTTATAATTTGGGAATATTTTAAAATTATGCATAAACCTAACCATTCATTGCAGAATCGGATTTAAACTCTCTATTTAATGTCTTATAATGTAATATCTGGATATTATAAAATCATGTATAAATTGATTTTGGGAGATTATAATTTTTAATATTAAATTTATGTTACTATTATAAAACAGATTTAATATTTTAAATTAATTTTTTTTTAATAGTGCATTTAGGTTAGGTTTGATCATTAGTATTTATTATTTTATAATTTTATTAATATTTGTGTTTGTAATATTTTTTTTTAAATTTAATTTAATTTATTTTTTATAGTAGTTTATTAGTCATTTAATTTTAACTTGTATAATTTTGTTAATTCTATATTTTACATTAATTTTTTCAAAACGATTAAAAAATACACAATAATAAATTTGATTCACGGTAATACTTAATAGTTCCAAATTTAATATATATATATATATATATAGATACATATTGTATGCTAGGGGAAGGGGTAGGGCGAGGCGTTGAACCCTTGTTGCCCTCGCCCTTATTATTCGTGCATCTATTTTCTCTTTTGCCACGACGTATTTCCGCAAGTGACTCCGTGGTGACGTTACGAGGTTCACTTTGAGGTGGAGAGAACATTTTTGGTCGCTGAGTTTTTCTCTTTTGCTGATCTATTCGGGGTATACCGATGGATGGATATTGGGCCTGGGGAAGAGGCGGTGAACCTTAATTCCCCTCGCCCTTGTTTTTTCGTGCTTCCCCTTACCCTCTTGTTGCGAAGTTTTTTTGCAGGGGTCTCAATGGTGCGTTTTCGAGGTTCACTCAGTGGTGGATGGTGCGCTTTTGGATGCCGTTCGTTTCTCTTCTGCTAATCTGTTTGAGGTTAGTAGCAGTCTGGTTACTCTCGCCATTCGTATGGTCCCTCCTATTGGTGCTTTTGGTGTTACTACTGATGAGGTGGCCATGGTTTTCCTTGTGCCCAACAACCCTGATTTTGCTTCGCAGTTTTATACTTCACGATAGGGGGTGTTATTTCTTGCCTGTCAATGTTTTGGGGACGTTGTCGGAGATGTTGCCATTCTTTTCGCTTAATAATTTGTTCCTTTGGGGTTTCGATGGCGGGCCTTCGAGCTTTTTTTCTTTATGTTTCTTTGCTGGGTTTTTTTAACCTGCATTGTAATGGGGTTTTTTCCTGCAGGCCTGCGTGCCTGGTTTTTTTTCAAGCATGTAAGAGCATTTCTAGGCTTTTATTACCAGTCAAAGTATCTTTCGATGATGTTATGTTATTGTTGGTTAGAGTATCTTTCGATGTTGCTTATCTTGTTGGTCAGAGTATCTCTTGGCGTGTTATCTTTTCGGTCATAGTATCTTCCGATGCTGCTAGATTGATAAATGTTTGCCCGTTACTTGGGCTATATTTGATGTTCCCTACGAGGTTTTTTAAGGGGCCTACACGCCCTGTATTTTGATATCAATCATATGTAATATGGGGGTTATTCTGACACATATGCTATATGCATAATTATGTAAACATCTTTTTATCTATTAGAAAGATGTTTTTTCTTTCCTGGACCAAAAAAAATCAGATTTAACAAATATAATTTGGTTTACTAAATTCAACTTTAAAATAAATCTATATTAATTTATGTATTAAAATCCAATTTAACATAAATTTAATATATATGTTTGTTTGTTTATGAAATCATTACAATATTTCTGTTATATTAAATTATATTTAAAACACTTAACTACTGTTAATATGATGATTTAACAAATATTCTAAAGTGAATTTGAATTTGAATAAAAAGTAATTATTTTTACCTATTTTATTTAATTAATAAAAAATAAATCTAATCATTTAAATTTAATAAAATAAATAAATTTTCCTTACTCTTGTTTAATTAATAAAAAAAATTAAATCTGATTTTGATTTTAAAAAACACCTCCCATATTTATAATATTTTAAGCTAATTATAAACACCAGCTAATTATAAAGTAGATTGAAAAAATATATATAATGAATAACTACTATTATTTAATTAATAAAAAAATTAAATCTGATTTAACTACTATTATTTAATTAATAAAAAAATTAAATCTGATTTTGATTTTAAAAAACACCTCCCATATTTATAATATTTTAAGCTAATTATAAAGTAGATTGAAAAAATATATATAATGAATAACTCTGTTGAAATTTTATTAGTTAAATTATTTTGATAAAGATTGTCATATGCCTTTCCTAAAATTATATTTAAAATATTGATTTTAAAATTTATATAGTATAATAGGAGGATGTTTTATTATAATAAAATTAAAAATATATAATATATTAAAAAAATAAAATATTTAATTTTTTATATTTGAAAGGGGAATAGGAAGGGTGAGCGAGGTGGTAAATGTAGACTTCGTTAAATAGTACCAAGAAGAGATGTTACTAGGTTTTTATTCCTTTTAGCTTAGTAAGCACATGAATTATTTTTGTTTCAATGATATTTATGAGTTATATTAATGTTATAGGTGGAAAAGGTACTTAGAAGTGTTTTAACATGTATTTTTTCTAATATTAATATCACTTGTACTTTATAAAGTGACTTTATATGTAAAGTACTAAGTGTATTATTTTAATATTAAAGTGATGTGAAAATTCATTTTACAAGAAAAAATAGAAAATGTACACAACTTGAAAAAGGTACTAAGAGACTTTTAAGTAATGAGGCCAATGTATGACGATGATCATTTGGGAGAATTGATCCCAACTACATATCTTGAGATTTGAGGATGAAATCTCAACCATTGGATCCCAGGTTTAGGGATTCAATCTTTAACAATGAGACAAAAGAGGAAAAGGGAGGCTCATTCTTCACTTCATACTTGAGAGAGAAAGCATGAAGACAAGAGAGGAGAAGAGAAACTTCATGAAGGAGGAGAGAAATTACACTTAGAGAAGAGGAGCTTGAATCCTAAGGAGGAGAACCTTCAACATGCACGAAAATTGAGGAGGAAACAACACCACAAATTTTGAGGAGCTGAGGCATGGTTTTCAAGGAACAACACGATTTTAGAGGGTTTTTTTGGGCACATTTTTCAAAGAGATTACAACAGCTATTAGGCCCAAAATTTGAGGCACAACTTTCCGGACAACTGCTACAGGCAATGCGAAAATTAAGGCACAGTTCAGCCGCTGTCAGGCAAAAAAATCGAGGCAGACATTCACCCCTTAAGTGCAGAATTCAAGGCACCTTCCAGCACATAAATCGAGGCATGGTTTGCACAGATTTTGAGGTAGAATTTGAGCACAAAATTCGAGGAGCTGAGTTGTGAAAAAATGTAGAAATTCCGGGCTTGTAATTTTGTGGAAATTTGAAAAATTTAGTGGGCACAAATTTCCAGAAAAGACATTTAATGCTACAACAGAAAAGAGAGATAAGTATTGTGTTTGTTTTATGTACTTATTATAAATTTCTCAAGCAATAAAGTCATACTTTGAAGACTGGTTTTCCCCAAGAGGTTGTGGGGTTTTTCCAGGATCAGATTGACCAAAAATTAGTGTATCAAAAGTGTTGAATGCTTCCATAATTTTTGCATTAATTATCAATTGATAGGAAAATGAAAAATTAGTATAAGCACTCTTTAATGTTTGCAATAAATGCATATTGAAATTCATATCAGCATGACAAAATATGTGGGTTGGGACTAAACAAACACATGCAAACTTGTAAACTAGGATAAGGGTGCCAATCATTTATTTTCCACTGATTGACATGTGGCGGAGAAGATGAACATGGTGGTGGCTCATTATAATTTTGAAGGGTACACCTTGTACGAGCTCACTTGCTAGCTAATATTATCTAGCACGCGGTAACCCAATCATTGCATGATGGATATATATTAGGATAAGGACTCTGATGTTTGCTTTAAATGTCAACCTATGTGCATAATTTTCTAGGCAAATGCTTTTCGGTGAATCTCATCTCTTCCTCCGCAACCATAATACGACTCCACCTCTAGTCATGAGTATGTGTTGGATGGCCACCAACGACCCAAGCGAGGGAGGTAGCTTGTCTAGTTGGCTCCTTGGGTGTGTTGTAATGTTCCAAACTAGAAAATACAATGAATATCAAAACATGCACTAAATTGCAGCTAAGAATTTTCACACATGTAGGCACAAATTTACACAAATAGAAATAGGTCAGAGAGCCATAGAATAACAACCATAAAACTGAGCCATTTTATTGATTTTAAAGTTGGAACTGAATACAATGGAGTGAATAGATAGAACCTGGGCTTGCTATTGCAAGCATGTAATACCCAGGTGAGAAACTAAGTGAAATCTCCAACTGAAATGACTCAATCTATCCAAATACATTGCTAGAAATTCCTGCTACTGTTGGAGGCAAACTGTGAAATGAACCCTCAAAATTGCTCCAAAATTTCTAAAAAATTAGAGAGAGACTCCTCACACCCAACCAATAAATCCCATAAATATTTTGAGCTAATTACAGCTGAATTGGATGCCCAAAATAGTGCAAAAATCCTAGCTAAACTAACAATTCACCTTGCTATAAGAATGAGGATTTCAAGCCCTAATATCGCCTGGAAAATTCTAAAATTTTACCCATGGACCCCCCTCATAAAACACAGAAAAACCCCAGAAAGATATCAAGTTGAATCCACTAGTCACTGAAACCCCAAAATCAGCGTGTGGCCCTTCATAGTGTGCTTAGTGAGCTACAAAAATCGAACTGCTGCAAGAATGCACAATTTCCCCAAAAGGAAACTCCTCCAAATCCCAACAAAATTCCTTCTTGAAACTACCAGCCAAAATTAGCTTCAATACTCGGGAAAACACTATTTCTTAACCCTGCGCAGAGAATAACCAGTAAACCCCAACACAACCCCAAAAGGAAATTGCGGCCCACAAATTATGCTAATCTCTGCCCTGAAAATCCTCTACAAAATCACTGGCATCAATAGGGAAAATCACCTGCAAAATAGTCGAAACTCCAACCCACAATAGTTGATCCCCCAATGAGCAACTTGAACTGCCTCTGCGCCCAAGGAGTGACAAATTGAGTGAATACCTGCAATAAAGCTCTGTGGAAATCCTGAATTGGACTCCCCAAATTACCTCACTAGGGAGACACTCAAAGTTCTTTGAAATGAGGGTGTGATTTCTGCTTGGAAATTCCTTGTACTAAACAACACTGGTTGACTCTGCTAAGCAGCACAAGCAAACTCTTCAATTTTGAAATGAAATGCCAAATAGAATACCCAAAATGAGGTTCTAACTTTCCTTCTATTATTGCTTTCCAAATGAGGCTCTAACCTTCCTTTTATTATTGCTTTCCCTTCCTCATACCATGGGTCAATTTCTCTCACGCTATGCTTTCATACAATGGTTTGATTCTTCCCATGGTTCGATTTCCATTTTGGTAACCTCCACAACTTATCTTCACTTGAATTTTTCTTTTCTCCTAAGTTTGGCCTTCTTTTCTCTCTAAAAACTATATTGAGCCCTCATAACCTATTTTCCTAAGTTTATTTGCTAAAAATATTTATTATTCGCCAAAATTGCAAAATTGAGAATTTCCTTTCACAAAATTATTAATTGGGGACATGACAGTCCTCCTTGTAAAATATTGTTTGTCCTCAAGCAATGTCTACACAAGTGCCCTCTTTGACTGTTGATCACTACTGTAACCATGAATAATACTAGGGTCGCAAATGTGCCACTGAGTCATCCCCAATCTTAGCACTCTCTTGACATGAAGGAATCCCTCGATACCAGGATCCCAAGCCATCCTGATCAACGTGAAACACCCCTTGCTCCACCCATTTTCCAACTAGGTATAAGCCCCATAAGCCCTTAGAGCATCACAATAATAAATAATCTTGAGAAACTGATTGTGAAAATGGCCTACTGAGTAGTCAATCTCATGTACATCAGGAGTAGGCTCCTGAAACCCCTGTGGAGATGAATTATCACCCACATGATCTCCCCCTGTTGATCATCCTGCCATGTTGGTGAAGTCCCTCATACCAACAACGACCCACTAAAATCCAATGGAAAATTTGAATGATCTCCCCCTGTAGGAACTAGATCACCCTTGAGGGTAGTTGAACCACGAAATCCTGTGATGCTAGAAAAACACGCCAGTCTCAGAAGGGTTCCACCATGCTGACGTTGCACCACTCTGACTATGGAAACCTTCCCATCATGTGCAAATTGTATCCTCCTCTCCTGGAAACTGATGGCAAAAAATCTGTGAAGGCCAAGCTCATCTTGCCCTGGCATCTCCATGATATCAATGTCTACCCATCTATTGCCAATCTCGGTCTAGAGTAGTAACAAGGAAAGTTGGCCTTGCCATGCAACTAAGACCTTGGCGCTCCCCCATATGTCAAGCGAAGGGTGAGCTGGGTCACTCTCTACCTTGATACTGCTCATCACGAAATAGAGTGACCAATCATCCAAAAAAATCCTTGGATCCCATAGCCATATCGACTGTGGCATAGTCCTAAAAACTCCTAGCACCAACTCGTACCACGTCTCGGGTCCCTGCATGCAATTAGTATATGTAATCCATACTTCTTGAATTAGTTCGGTGCGTGCAAGATTGATGCGCCTGCCATACCACACTGGCTGCCTGGAGTCTAAACATCTGCGTGCAAGATGGGTCCACCAACCGTTGTATATGCTCATGAGACATCTTAGAATGTCTCGCCCAACAGGTGTCATGCATCTCCTTAAATGTGGGCTCAAGAGCGGGGCACATACTATCCCTGTAGCAGATTGGACCGTCCCCAAGCCCTGCACTTGCCAACTCACACCTTGCCATATGCCATGGATGGAAAGCCTCTCTCCTGATGCATCGTGTCCTGTCCAACTATCTTAGATGAACCTCCTAGGTCTTGTTGTTCTTGATGAGAGCATTAAAAGACAATAGTGAAGTCCCCTGTGTTAGTGCGCAATGTTGGAGAGTGATAAATGGAATCTCACAGTCATCCTTGTGATTAACTAACTCTCCAAATTTGGGTGTGCCAAACCCAATGGTGTGCCTAACATCCCTATCAAGAGCTCTCTTCGGTGGCAACACTCCAACAACCTGTTGTGCATCATCATGCTCTGTTGTACATAAATACGCACCCCTGCACTCCTCTGCATAGCATTGAACTTCGAGGAACAACTTTGTGCACCAATGGATACCAACGCTCACCGTCGTACCACCCTGTACCATATGGCATCCCATGTGTCAATGCATCTATCACTCCACTAGCAAACTCTATGTGGCGTAAGTCATTCCTCCCACTCCATGGTGCAAATCCACGCACCACAAAACACTGCCATGCATCTACGTGCAACTTGCAAACCACGGCTTGACGCTGCATGCTCCTACACGCCATTGGATGCCATGATCTAAAGCTGAGACAATACGTGTCGACGAGCACCCTATCGGTATTGCCACCTCCACTGTCGCATCACCATACCCTCTGATGTATGGGCCTCACCTCCAAAACCTCCATGGGAGACACAAGAGGTGAATCCTCATATGTACAAGTGGCGATGCCACCACTATGTTGCTCCTCCGTGACCACTGTGTCCCACATAACTGGGGAGAACCCTTGGCCCCATATAAGGCACTATATGGCGGCCTGCCAATGCCACCTCCTCCAACAAACTCCTTCCAGAGTATGTTGATCATCCTGTGACTCCATGCACAACCAACATGCTCAAACAACTTGTAGAGTCTACTTGCTCCCCTATCAGCCCAACCCGTCACTAATGTTGATGGAAATACGAAAGTGTGTGGATGCTCAGTCACTAGATCCGTCACATTGCTAATTCCCTCACTGGCCACATCTATGATGTGGTCGGGAATCCCACATGGATCCCAACAATCATTATCCTGCATCTCAAGTATATGGTAGGAAGCCCCTCCTGGATCCCAATGCCAAACTGGGCCTCTAGTATTCCCAATGTATGGAAGCTCCTGTGAAGCTTTACTTCCAACTAGCACCATCTCCATAAATCTAGCCCACTCCATTGAGTACCAACTCAAAATCTCACGCCATCCAACCCCAAGGGAAAGGTCGAATGCAAGTGTACTTGTACATGCAACAACTCCAACGGAAGAACGTTGTGCCCTATGCAACTCATGTTGTCTCATATCATAATCCTAGTCAACACATGAGATTTGTCTAGGTAGCTCTGCCTCTCTCTCCCCAATGTGCAGAGGTACCCTAACAGTGTTATCAACCCTACCTATGTTGTTGGAAATAATACTGAGAGGGGGGATGAATCAGTATTTACAAATCAATAACTCTTTCATTTCCATAATTAGATTTATATACGCTACTTCAGAGAAGGGAACTTGCTTGTGCATGCAACTGTTATTAAGGAAACCAACGTATATCCAGTGAACTTATTATTCAATTAATTCATCATATGTTGATCTTTAATCAGTGCATCAGTACTTTATTAAACATTAAATAGTAACCATGTGCAGTAATAACAGAATAAACCATCACATATAAGCAACACACATGAACACCAAGATTTAAGGTGGAAACCCAATGTAGGTGAAAACCACTTGCTGCTGTCATCTCTATCTTCTTTTAATAATAAGAAAATATGCTTACAATATTGTATTGGTGCAGACTCATACTAGTATGCAGGCACCCACCTGCAGAAGGCTACAACCTTCTCTCGTTCTCCATCTTCTTCTAGAAGGGAGCTACAACTCCCTAGTTCTTGTACTAGTTGATATATTTACTAATACGTAGGCTCCTACCTACGGAAGGCTACAACATTCACTCGTTCCCCAGCTACTACTGGAAGGGAGCTCCAACCCCCTGATCAAATCACCAGCCACTACTAGCAGGAAGCTTAGACTTTCTCACTAACGGCTCCAACCCTCAGTATCCCCCAAGGACCACGTTTCATAAATTTTTGGACTGGATGCTCCTGGTACACAACAATACAAATGAAGGCCTTGTTTCATCAAATTTTCATACTTGACCCATTAGTAACATTGAAGCTCAAAATAAATCACCATTGCAATACAACCATCAAATACATCTGCATCAACCAGTCACTGAAACCCAATCAATCTCTGATATAACTGAAACCCAATCATCAATTTCTGATATAACTGAAATAATCAATCACTGAAACCTCTGAACCTCTGACACAACTAAATTAAACAGTCACCGAACCTTTGACGCAACTGAATCAACCATTCATTCAAACTTAATCAAATTCAACCAATCAACTGGAACAGACAGATCATTGTAACCAGTACACAGATCTGAACCCAGAACACTGCATCAACAACTAGAACTAATTGTAACCTCAAAAGTCATGTGTTAGAATGTATATGCTCCTTTAATGAAGTAAACTAGAATGTATACGCTACTTCCTTTTGCCCAACCTGCGTATACCTCTAAAGATACTGAATCACAAAACCTCTAAACCACAAACTCTACCAATTAGTGACATTTTGAAGATATATTGTCATATTATAGAGTTCTAAATAGATAGCAACAAAGATCATCCTTCTTTCTCAATCAATTAATCAATGAGACACAAACTCTTTATGCATTCAGTTTTACTTTCAGATCTAAGAAGACTTCATTGACAAACAACAGTAAAACAGCAACATTGATCTGATAGACTAGTCATCCTTGAACATCAATCTTTTCTTTTGCATACACTACTTGGAAGAGTCGAACCAACATATATACGCACCTTCGCTAAAGCGAACCAACATATAGATCTGCAAATACTTACTTATAACTTCGTTGCAATTCCCGACTTCAGACATACCTAGATCATCACATATAAAGGATAAAACATGTGTTAGCAATCAGATCTAGCCCATCCATTATCAGATCACATAATGATAAGTCATTATGATCTCGATCCATCATTAGATCTCATCCATCATCAAACGCTCAGGTGCATATTTAGTCTAGATCAAGCAAAGCATCAGAAACCCATAACATGCATATTTGCTTTTGATCTAACACTTCATAAGATATTCATTACTTGTGCACCTATCCCTTTGATCTTCTCCTCCTTATATAGTTTTAGGCCTTTCTCAATACCTTGGACCAAAAAAACCGGACCAAAACCTCGGACTGAATACCTTGGACCAAATACCTTAGACTGAATACCTTGGACCAATACCTCGGACCAAAACCTTGATTTTCCATCCCATACGCGCTTTTCCTTCTGTGAAAGTGCATGCATACATATACGCTTCTTCTGTTCCATGAGCCCACGTGTATACGCTAGTTGGACAAGGTGAACTAACGTATACTTCTTAAACCATTATCTTTCTTCAATTTCTTGATTCTGATCTGTAGTCCTTTGTTCCTTCATCCTATTTTTTTTTGTACCATTACTTTGTTCCCTCTGAATAGACTTGTTATAATGTGATTTGCCATATTACTTTTGAATTGATTCCTTTGAACTACCCTACATTTTGTCACATCTGTAAACACAACTGCCATGCATTCTGTCACACTTGATATCTCTCATGTAGATTCATCTAGTTACCATATACAAGTGAGTTGTTCTCCTACAAGTTGATTTCCATCAAGTACAACACATGTATCATAATGCCAACAATCTCCCCCTTTGGACTTGATGGCAACCATGTTGGTGTTGATTACTGCAAGCTGTAGAAACTGTTAGAGATAACAAGCAACACCAAAATACTCTCCCCCTTTGACATCAAGGGCAAAGGGCGGACCAAGATACTCTCCCCCTTTGATATCAAGGGTAAAGGGCTGACCAAAATGAAGACTTTCATATCTGAACAACTGAATATGAACATTGATCATGCTCCCCCTAGGCACATGCTGAATTATCTTATTAAACTCCCCCTTTGTACATTCTGAGATGCACTATACCATCCACGCTCCCCCTGAGCACATGCAGAGTATGAAAATATATTTTCTAAAAAAAATAACATGACTCTATAACTCAACTATGTGAGTATGACCTTCCTATCACCAATGACTCTATAACTCAACTATGTGAGTATGACCTTCCTATCACCAATGACTCATACATACATCAATCTCCCAACCAAGTGGGGATATACCAAATTTGACTCATCTACCCAACCAAGTGGGGATATACCAAATGTTTATACATGACTGAAATATAGCAATTATTACATCATCCTTCCCATGCATAGTGGGGGTATAAATTACATTATATGACCAAAAGGACTCATTAAAAGACTATGACATACATAGACATATTATTACATCATGGGCCTTTATATGACCTTTTCATCGAGTGATATACATGACATTTATAACAAAGACCAAAGATCTAAACAAGACCATGATAGTCATCAGCAACTATCATACACCATATATGATCTGCACCATAAGCATTTGTCAGCAACATCTAGACCCGCAACCTATATATTTCCATCATCAGTTCCAAAGATATGACAAAGTAAATATCATCAACCTGTGACAAAGTATGCCGTATATAAATATCAACTCATCCTCTTGATCTCATCAAGATCAATTTGCTTCGTTTCATTAGTAGAAAGAGCCTTATCATAACCTTCCATGAATCAACTAAGCATATGTCATATCTCCAAGCGGTAACAAAAAATCATTCACATCATATCATATGTATGTGAAAACACCATAGTCGTCATCTATGATCATAACATCATCATTAAGAACTGCATGATCTTTCCACAAGAACCCTCAATATATCAACCATGTATAATTACTAGGGAACATCCCACATCCGATAAGCATTAACCATGCTAATCAACATATGTGAGTATCAAACCTATCATCATAAAGTAAGAAGGCATCATCATTATGTGACTAAGTAAGCCATGTCTCTGAATATCCATGTATTCAAATAGCTATGTCTTCATGAGACCTGTAATAACACCATTCTCTTGGCCAACCAACAATATTTATCAATATGCAACTTAAGTAATCATCCATGTATCCAGCATAATGTGTATCCATCAAAGAGATAGCAATATGTAGCTAGAAAACCATGAGCTCATAGTCATTTGTCAAGCTTTCTTGATACTATCAACAACAACAATCCTCAACCATGTGAGAGCCAAGAACTATAGGAATCCTGCATCATAACTACACCATATGAACTTTATGCATCTTTGAAGGCATGATGACAACAACATAAAAGAAATGAGTGACTCATCGTCAAATAATGAAGTTGTGTACTCAAGCTTTGTACTTCTCCTTGTCCTTATGAAGATCACCATGTAAGCAACATATATGTATTTTATGCATCATCAAAAGTCATCCATAATCACCCACAAATCTGAGCAATACAAGTATCATCATCATAGGCAACTCATAACCGCAACATAGCATGATGTATCATTTAAACACTTTAGCCACATAAGCCTCATCATCATTGATAAGAATCATTAGGTACCAAAGACTTCTAAACATAATGCCAACAATGCAATATTAGAAGCATAGCATATTCTCCCCCTGAACATGTGCCACATGTTCACTGTCAGATCTGATCATTGCATATATCAGTAAGAAATATCAAGGCATCATCATCAATTAGATATACATCAAGTTATCAACAACTTATGAGGATAAAAAGCACTTCTAAATAACATCCACAGACTGTAGTCATCAATCATTAAGACAAAAAAGATAATTGGTAGTTGTCTAAACTATATCACATCATTTTTCTGAGTCTGTCCCACTGCTTTTTCATCAAACCAACATATACGTGACTATGCAGCTTCGAACTCGCATATATATGCGACTTGTCTTCATGATAACTGCGTATGGGAATTAGAACACTGAAATTTCATACTTTTAGTTCCTCATGAGTCTGTTCTGTTTGTATACTAAGCTATGCCACATATTTCTGACTGTACTTCCTTCTTCTTCCATACCTTGGAGTGTGATGAAGTTTGCTCCTTTTGGTATGTTGGCCAAAATTTGCTCCTGCATTCTTTTGCTATATGCCCAAACTTGTTACAAGCATAACATCTTATATGTTTCATATTCCCTCTATAGCATTCAATGGATTTGTGACCAAAAATATTGCAAGAAAAACAATATCCCTTAAACTACTTTGAAGTTGATGATCTTTTTGTGTGACAGTTATTAGCTTGAATCATTCTACTTCTACATCTGGCTGCAACATGTCCAAAATTATGGCATATAAAACATTCAACATTATTCATCAGAGGAAAGAACCGATTATCACTTCCATAGTTAGGAGTAAATGAATTTCTTTGAAGACTTTCTTTCCTTGGTTGTTGATGGGGTTGACCTCTTAGCTCCTTGTTGAGCATTTCAGATTTTGTATTAGAGTTCCTTGCTTCATTTTGAGAGCTAGATTCACTTTTAACAGTTTCATGAAAACCAAGACCAAATTTGATGGCAGGAGACCTTTGACTACTAAGAATATCATCCAAAATCTTATTACTATCTTGAAATCATAAAAGTTTATCCTTTTCTTCTAATTTACCTTTTAGGATATTTACCTCAACTTGATATTGCTCTTCCTTTTCAAGATATTGTTTCTTCATGATTTCTTCAGCTTTTCTTCCTTCTTCCACTTGTTGCCTTAATTTGAGAACTTCATTTTCTTGTTCTTCAAATGCTTGGAGTAGTCCTTCATTCTACTTATTATTTTTGAGATCTTCTTTTAGAGAAACGACCATAGCTTCAAGACCTTCATAGTAGTTGGTTCTTTCTATAAGTTCCTTGGTTGTTGTGTCCTTTTCATTCACTTCAATTCTCAATGATGTCACTTATCCTGTAACCTTTGACTTTGATCTTCCTTTTCTTGTACTGCTTATTTATTTTGTTTCCTTCCTCCAACTGGGATTTTAACTTGGTAACTTCTTCTTTGTAGGCACATTCCCTTTTATCAATTAGATCCTTTTGATCTCTAATTGTGTCTGTGAGTTTTTTAAATTTTGCCTCTATTTGATTTCTTTCTCTTTCACCCATAAGAACAAATTCGGTTGTTTCGTTGTTACTTTCATTATCTTCAAATGAACAGAGAAATGTATCACCAGAGGACAACAAATTTGTACCTGATAGTTCTTTGGCTTGTTCATCTTTATTCTGAGGTGATTCTAAATCTGAAGAGTTGCTTCCACATAAAGGCTAATCGTCTCTTCCACTGTCACAGTTCCTTTGAGATGTCTTCTTATTTTGAGGTGCTTTCTTCTTTAGCTTCTTTCCCATTATTACTACGGATCTCCTTCAAGCGATCAAGCTTATGCCAAAGACCTGCTCCAATACCAATCGTTGGAAATAATACTAAGAGGGGGGGTGAATTAGTATTTACAAATCAATAACTTTTTCATTTCCATAATCAGATTTATATATGCTACTTCAGAGAAGGGAACTTGCGTGTGCATGCAACTGTTATTAAGGAAACCAGCGTATATCCAGTGAACTTATGATTCAGTTAATTCATCATATGTTGATCTTTAATCAGTGCATCAGTACTTTATTAAACATTAAACAGTAACCATGTGCAGTAATAACAGAATAAACCATCACACATAAGCAACACACATGAACACCAAGATTTAAGGTGGAAACCCAATGTGGGTGAAAACCACCTACTACTGTCGTCTCTGTCTTCTTTTAATAATAAGAAAATCTGTTTACAATATTGTACTGGTGCAGACTCATACCAGTACGCAGGCACCTACCCATAGAAGGCTACAACCTTCTCTCGTTCTCCATCTTCTTCTAGAAGGGAGCTACAAACCCCCTAGTTCTTGTACTAGTCGATATATTTACTAGTACGTAGGCTCCTACCTATAGAAGGCTACAACATTCACTTGTTCTCCAGCTACTACTGGAAGGGAGCTCGAACCCCCTGATCAAATCACCAGCCACTACTAGCAAGAAGCTTAGACTTCCTCACTGAAGGCTTCAACCCTCAGTATCCTCCAGGGACCACGTTTCATAAATTTTCAGACTAGATGCTCCTGGTACACAATAATACACATGAAGGCCTTGTTTCATCAAATTTTCATACTGGACCCATTAGTAACATTGAAGCTCAAAATCAATCACCATTGCAATACAACCATCAAATACATCTGCATCAACCAATCACTGAAACCCAATCAATCTCTGATATAACTGAAACCCAATCATCAATCTCTGATATAACTGAAACAATCAATCACTGAAACCTCTAAACCTCTGACACAACTGAATCAAACAATCACTGAACCTTTGACGCAACTGAATCAACCATTCATTCAAACTTAATCAAATTCAACCAATCAACTGGAATAGACAGATCACTGTAACCAGTACACAGAACACTGCATCAACAACTAGAACTAACTGTAACCTTAAAAGTCACGTGTCAGAATGTATATGCTCCTTTAATAAAAAAATTAGCATGCATACGCTACTTCCTTTTGCCCAACCTGCGTATACCTCTAAAGATACTGAATCATAAAACCTCTAAACCACAAATTGTACCAATTAGTGACATTCTAAAGATCTACTGTCATATTACAGAGTTCTAAACAGATAGCAACAAGGATCACCCTTCTTTCTCAATCAAATAATCAATGAGATGCAAACTCTTTATGCATTCAGTTTTACATTTAGATCTAAGAAGACTTCATTGACAGACAGCAGTAAAACAGCAACACTGATCTAACAGACCAGTCATCCTTGAACATCAAGCTTTTCTTTTGCATATGCTACTTGGAAGAGCCGAACCAGTGTGTATACGCACCTTCGCCAAAGCGAACCAGCGTATAGATCTACAAATACTTATTTCTTCGCTACAATTCCCGACTTCAGACATACCCAGATCATCACATATAAGGGATAAAACATGTGTTAGCAATCAGATCTAACACATCCATTATCAGATCAAATAATGATAAGTCGTTATGATCCTGATCCATCATTAGATCTCATCCATCATCAAACGCTCAGGTGTATATTTAGTCTAGATCAAGCAAAGCATCAAAAACCCATAACATGCATATTTGCTTTCGATCTAACACTTCATAAGATATTCATTACTTGTGCACTTATCCCTTTTATATTCTCCTCCTTATATAGTTTTAGGCCTTTCTCAATACCTTGGACCAAAAACATCAGATCAATACCTCAGACCAAATACCTCGGACTGAATAGTTTGGACCAAAACCTTGGACGAATACCTCGGACCAAAACCTTGATTTTCCATCCCATACGCGCTTTTCTTTTTGTGAAAGTGTGTTCATAGGTATACGCTTCTTCTGTTCCATGATCCATTTGTATACGCTAGTTGGACAAGGTGAACCAGCGTATACTTTTTAAACCATTCTCTTTCTTCAATTTCTTGATTCTGATCTGTAGTCGTTTGTTCCTTCATCTTATTTTTTTTTTGTACCATTACTTTGTTCCCTCTAAATAGACTTGTTATAATGTGATTTTCCATATTACTTCTAAATTGATTCCTTTGAACTGCCCTACATTTTGTCACATATGTAAACACAATTGCCATGCATTCTGTCACACCTGATATCTCTCCTGTAGATTCATCTAGTTACCATATACAAGTGAGTTGTTTTGCTACAAGTGGGTTGCCATCAAGTACAACACCTGTATCATAATGCCAACATATGTATGCTTGAAGAGGGCTTCTTTGACGCTCCAATGTGTGCTCCTCTAACTGTACCATTATGGAATCCAATTGTTCCCCAACACGATTCAACTTGGTCACTTTCTCAGCACAATCTACTCTCATGCCATCCAACTCCTTGTTTTGCTACAAAATGGTCTCTCGGATTGTCGTGGCCTTCTTTTTCAATGCTAAAAGGTCAACCTGGAGCCGATGAAACCGCTGTGGGCGGCTAACATTTGTAAACTCAGTCACAACTTTGGGTACATATGTGTCTCCTAGGACCTCATCAACTGGGGATATGTCTCCTGACACCTCATCAATGGTGGGTAACTTTGTGTCCATGCGCACCTCATCAATAGATGTATAGTCAATTTTCTCCACTAATGTGTCAACCGAGGCAACCAAAGGAAACTCCAACAAGGGTGGCTCATTTGTCACACTGGGTGTATCCATGTGCTCCTCACGATCTTGTGTACCCTTAGTCTCCTACTCAACCTCCTCTCAGGCTCATTGTCAATGTACCCACACTCTAGGCCCCATGATAGGAAGTAAGATCTCCTCCTGGTTCCATCATCTAACTGCTCTCGTCTTGTCCACTCCTCTTGAGGAGGTCTGGTGCCCTGATTCCGCTGATTTTTACCACATGGTGTAAGTGGATTCATTCCCATGGCATGCGCACCTTTAATGCCTCTGTTATAAGGATGAGGATAGCTCGATTTTATTCCCATATTAATACACAATTGCGCTAACATCTTTATCATCTCCTCATTGTTTACGAGGATATCCTCCATGATTTCCTGTGTACTCCTCCCTTTTTGTGCCATTCTAATGTCCATAAATTTTACCAATCACTGTGCATGCATGCCTACACCTTCATGATCTTGCTAGCTTCCCCACAACTAGCCAAGATCATTCTATGATGCCACTATAATGTTCCAAACTAGAAAATACAATGAATATCAAGACATGCACTAAATTGCAGCAATTTTTTTCACACATGCAGGCACAAATTTACACAAATAGAAATAGGTTAGAGAGCCATAGAATAGCAACCATAAAACTGAGCCATTTTATTGATTTTAAAGCTGGAATTGAATATAATGGAGTGAATAGATAGAAGTTGGGCTTGCTACTGCAAGCATCCAATACCCAAGTGAGAAACTAAGTGAAATCTCCAAATGAATGGCTCAATCTATCCAAACTCATTGCCCAGAAATTGCTACTACTGTTGCTGCTACTGTTGGAGGCCAACTGTGAGATGAACCCTCAAAAATACTCCAAAATTTTTGAAAAATTAGAGACAGACTCCTCACACCCCAACCAATAAAACCCAAACTTATTTTGGGCTAATTCCAGTTGACCGAGAATGCTCAAAATAGTGCAAAAATCCTAGCTAAACCAACAATTCACCTTGCTATGAGAATGAAGATTTCAAGCCTAAATATCCCCCAGAAAATTCTAAAATTTTAACCATAGACTCCTCTCGTAAAACCCAGAAAACCCCAGAAAAATATCAAATTGAGTCCTCCAGTCATTGAAACCCCAAAATTAGCATGTGGCCCTTCACAGTCTGCTAGTGTGCTACAAAAATCGAATTGCTGCAAGAATGCACAATTTTCCCAAAGGGAAACTCCTCTAAATCCTAGTGAAATTCCTTCCTCAAACTACCGGCCAAAATCAGCTCCAATACCTGGAAAAACACTACTGCTCAACCCTTGCACCGAGAATAACCAGTAAACCCCAACGTAGCCCCAAAAGAGAAATTGCAACCCACAAATAATGCTGATTTTTGCCTTAAATCCTCTGCAAAATCACTAGCTTCAATAGGGAAAATCACCTGCAAAATAGCCAAAACTCTAATCCACAATAGTTGATCCCCTAATAAGCAACTCAAATTGCCTCTACGCCCAAGGAGCAGCAAACTGAGTGAATATTTGCAATAAAGCTCTATGGAAATCCTGAATTTGACTCCCCAAATTACCTCACTAGGTAGACACTCGAAGTTCTCCGAAATGAGGGTGGACTTTTCGCTTGGAAATTCCTTGTAGCTCAAGCAAACTCTCCAATTCTGAAATAAAATGCCAAATAAAATATCCAAAATGAGAATCTAGCCTTCTTTCTATTATTGCTTTCCCTTCCTCATACCATGGGTCAATTTCTCTTACACTATGCTTTGATACCATGGTTTGATTCTTCCCATGGTCGATTTCCATTTTGGTAACATCCACAACTTATCTTCACTTAACTTTTCTTTTCTCCTAAGTTTGGCCTTCTTTTCTCTCCAAAAATTATATTGAACCCTCATAACCTACTTTCCTAAATTTATTTGCTAAAAATATTTACTATTCGCCAAAATTGGAAAATTGAGAATTTCCCTTCACAAAATTATTAATTGGGGAAATGACAAAGTTGCATGTTGACATAAATCCCATAGGATTGAGGCTTGGATTTGGTTCATTCCAAGGACCAGTGTTGATAATATCGCCGAAATATCGGCGATATTCGGAAATATCGCGATATTTTCGGCGAGCCGAAATATCGCCGACAAAATATCGCGATATTTTCGGCGATATTTTATATCGCGATATTTCCGAAATATCGCCGATATTTCCGAAAATATCGCGCGATAATCGAAAATATCGCCCGGTGACTGTAAAAAATTTCCGCATGACCTATAAAAATCCGATTTTGGTTTTTTTCATATCATTTTCATTTTTGATTGCTGGAGAAGGAAGGGGAGGGCTATGCGGTTGCTGCCAAGGAGGGTTTGAGCGTTCTAGGCCCTAGTATTGATATGCTATTCATGGTAATGTTAAATTCTTAAAGTAAAAGTGACATTCTCCTTAATCTTCATTTTCATCCTTTTACTTAAATTTTTAACATTACCATGAAATGACTCAGGATGTTTGAGAGTGGTTCCGGCCTCATTGGATTTCATATGGAGAAAGTAGAATTTTAGATTTCATTCAAAATGCAGCAGACTTATCAGTTTTTTAGGATTTCAGGATTGGGAGATTGTAATGTTTCCAGGTGACACCACCTGCCCAAGCTACCCCTGCCACCAGTAGAGGACGTGGTCTACCTCCTATAGCTCCTACTTCTAGTTCTTCAGCTTCTAGAGCATAGCAAACTCCACTGCCAACTCCACCAGCGCCAACAACTACATCTAGAGGGAAAGGGAAAGCTGTGGCATTTTCTCGCAAGAGGGGCAGAGGAAATCAATAGGATTAGACTTTAGTTATTTTCTTATGTGCTTGTAAGTTGTACATGAACAATGAACATTGAATATTCAAGAATCAAGACCAAGCATATCACATTCTAATTTCTAAATAGTAAATTTTGATTCTATTTATTTTTTTAAAGTGAATTATGAACTTTGAGAAGTAATTATATTTTAATTTGATTAGATAAGCTGCACCCTGCAATTTAATATGGATAAAAAACTATATTTCGGTATATATATATATATATAACGTGTCCCCCATGTCTTGTTTCCAGGTCGTTGCGTTTCGTAATGAATACTCGTATTTACGTGTCCTCTGTGTCTCGTGTCCTCGTGTCATGTGACTTAGCTTAGACAATATTGATGTATTGTCTCTGTGGAGGGTGGAGTTTGAGGAGCCCCTCTTGGAGGAGTCACCTTCATGGTTAGAGCCAGTGGCAGATGATCCATTAGAGCAGGGGCAGCAAGAGGAGGACTCGGAGTCAGAGGAGTAGCAGCACTCAAAGGAGGAGTAGGAGGAGGAGGAGGACACTGCGGGAGCATCAGCATCAACACCATCTGCTATAGATATAGGAGAGCATAGCCCCATACCTAGCACTCATTATTTGACATTAGGTGCAGAGGCAGGGTCAGGGCCTCCTACTACTAGGGGCAAGCCTGGCAAACAGCCCATCATGTTTTCCCGTAAAAGGGGGAGAGGGCAGTGATTTCAGATAGATAGCTACTAGTTTTATTTGTTATGCTACATATAACTCATGATGATGAGATAATTTTATATATGTGATGTTATTTTGTATTGGTTCTCCATATTTGAGTCCTTGAATGGACAATTATCAGGGATCAGCAGGATTTGGTATCGCCTTTGATGTATCATTTCTATTTGACATCATATATATCAGTGTTTTCTTCATATTTATGTGCGAGTGTGTTTATTTCATGTTGTTATTGCTTTATATGTTTAAAAATCTGAAAAAAATGAATATATTATGCATTTTTTATGCTTGCCGATATTTGCCGATATTTTGCCGATATTTTCGCCGATATTGCCGATAAGATATTTTCTGGACCCTCGCCGATATTTTCCCGATACCGATATTATCAACACTGCCAAGGACAATCGCCATGAATGCATTATCATATTTGAAAAAGGTAACAAAGAGACCTAATGGCTTGCGGGTACGTTGCCCAATTCAATGAATGATGTGGTATTTCCACTAGACGAAGGCTATTTGGGATGACTAATATTATCTAGCATCCAATAACCCAATCATTGCATGATGTATATATGTCAGGACAAGCACTTTGACATCTACTTTAAGTGTCAACCCATGTGCATACTTTCTAGTGAATGGTTATGGAAATGGTTTAATGTCTCTGTACATATTTACTATTAACATTCTTCAACCATGGCTTATGCAAGCTGATCCACCATGCACAGGATGGACCTGATTATCCATATCATATCTGATATTATTAGAGATTAATTATATTTTGAATTAATTTAAAGCTCCATAGAAATTTGGATTTTCCCGCATACTTTTTATATTTTACATTTTGAATTTTCTCTCCCACTTTATTTGATTTTAATTTGCATAAGTTGGTGGGAAAGGATAAAATCCAAGCATAAGTGAAATAAAAACTACTATTTCTGCAACCTTTTACATACTTCAATGTTGTAATTTTTGGCTTTGAGCTCAGTTAGCTGACTACTGCTTGGAAACTCTCCATCATGCGCATGGATAATTAGTTCCATCATGCACATGGTGAATCATCTTGCATAAGCCATGGATGATGAATGTTAATACGTACAAAGACATTAAACCATTTCCATAACAATTTACCAGAAAGTGTTTGCGTGGAACATGCAAATATCAGTGCCCTTGTCCTAATATATATCCATCATGAAATGATTGGGTTACTGCATGCTAGATAATATTAGCCAATCCCAAATAACCTCCCTTTAGTGGAAATACCACATCATTCTTTGAATTGGGCAAGGTACCCACAAGCCATTAAGCTACTTTGTTCCTACCTTCTTCAAATATGACAATGCATTCATGGCGATTTTCCTTGGCATGAACCAAATCCAAGCCTCAATCCTATGGGAGTTATGTCAACATGCACCCTCCCAAGGCACCCATCCAAACCTCAACCCTATGGGAGTTATGTCAACAAGCACCCTCCCAAGGCACCAACTAGACACGCTACCTCCCTCGCTTGGGCCGTTAGTGGTCGTTTGACCCATGCTCATGACTGGAGGTAGATTCGTATTGTGGTTGTAGGGGAAGAGATGAGATTCACCGGAAAGTGTTTTCCTAGAAAATTATGCACATGGTTTGACACTTCAAGCTGATGTTATAGTCCTTGTCCTGATATATATCCATCATGCAATGATTGGGTTACTGAATGCTAGATAACATTAGACATTTGTGATTTATTAGCAACAAGTTTTTTCGAGTTTTGCCCCATTCAACTTTGCCTCAACATCCACAAGGGTTGTGATTTACGCAGAGGGATATTGTAAGTGAAGTGAGTTTGGTTTGTGTACAATCCAATTGTAGAGGGCTTGGGAGTCATGGTGTTGACTTGATGCAAACATAACAAAGGGAAGAAGTTGATTTTTGAATATAGGGGCTTGGCTTGAATTATAGAGATGGGGCCGAGGCATGTGACGTGAGCGGAGTAAGACATGGAAAAATCTCACAGTTAGTTCCTATACAGGTGTCTTGCGGAGGACAAAGTGGCTATGGATGAGGTTGACACCACAATGCAACAGTTATGGGAAAACATGGACACAAAGCGACTTTTGGCAGAGACTCAAGATTGGGTAAATGACCTTGGCAAGAGACTCAAGGCTGACCTTGGAAATACTTGAACCAAGGAAACAAGATATTTTAGGTCAGCCGAGATGTACTGGACTGTCAAATCCATGATTGCATAGGCCATTGCTTTGAAGAGGGTTGAAATTGCAGAGTTGAAGAAGCAACCATCAATATTTGAAGGAATGTTCAAGGCCTTCATGAAAGAAGTATTTGGGCTCACTATATTAGGCAAAGGTCCAATAGGAAGGGGAGAGAACACACAAGATAGGGATGGATCAAGGGATTCCAAATGTTGTCAGGAAAATCCTATTTTGGTCCTTGAGGACCCTCTATTGCCCTTGTCTAGTCTAGCAAACACTCCAAGTTCCCGAATTCCAGGTTTTGTTAAGGAGGAGGTAGCTACAGATCCTCCCCTGGAGAATTAACCCTCCTATGATGAATTTTAGTTGTGTGTTTGTTTTATCTCTTGTGAGGCATAACATTGAGCATAAGAATATAGGGCTAAGCCTTGCATAAGCAAGCTTTCAGATGAATCATCGAGAATTTTCGATGTTTAAAAATTACCATATTTTGATTCTTTTCATGTCCTTCATGTTATTATCTATGCGGATTTGGACTCACTACAAAGCTTTGGTTTCCTAGAGAGGCAAGTTATTTTGAATGCTAAGAAGGGTTTGGTTTTCCTGGTGGAAAGCCTCCATGTACTTGGTGATTTTGTATGTTTTGTGAAATAAAAAAAATCACTATTTTTTTTTAAACTATTTATCGAAATTAAAACTTATATTTTTAAAGAATATATATTCTAATAATATTTAATGTTATTATCTTTGAAAGCGATAATATCTATGTGAACTCAATTTTTAAGCATAACATTTTTTATGAGCTTTTTCTTTTAGATCCATCACACAAGTAGTTTTACGGGTGACGTTTCGAAGTATAAGTGTGATTCATCTTCAGGATTAAAAATGAGAAAAATCTATTCAATCCAAGAGAATAAATAGGGTGGGAACCCTAAGTCAAAGAGACTGACAAAATAATTCAAATTATTTTAGTTAATTTTAATAAGATATATAACTGTTGGGAGATTAATTTAATATCAAATAAAAATATAATGCTTGGGAGATTAATATTAAATATATAGGTTAGTTAAAGAAATAGTTTTAATAATAATGACTTGTAAATGGAGAGGAGGAGAACAGACAAATTCAGAAGGTAGAGTCTACTAATAGACGAAATGGCCTTTTCCTCTGGAATCTGATGATACAATTTCAAACAGGATTGTGATTTCTTGTTATTTAAAATGCGGTTTTGAATGTATAAATGTATTCAACAATTGAAAAAAACCTCGAGGGTACTTGAACTTTGATAATTAAATAGCTTAAACTTATAATTATTAAAAATATCTACCAAATTTTTGGCAAAATTGATTGGAAAAATACCCAGAAAAAAAACCATTTTATCTATTAGTTAGACTATACTAATTTTTTTTTGTAAGCAAACAAAGAACATAATATTACCAAAAATGATTTACATAGAGTACAAGCTAAGGTTAGATGTAGAAGCTTATGCTCAGATGAAGAGTTCTCTGCAAAGTGCCTATTCTAGTTTGAAGAAAACTTGTGAGGGACCGTCTGCCCATGAAAGGGAAACCAAATGATCCCTTGGAAAATGCATATGAGAGTGTAAGACAGTTTGGAACATAGGCAGTACAAAAGTGATGCTGAAATAACTATGAAAACTAAAATAAGGCAGAGGCATTTATAGCCTAATGAGGGATCTGGTCATGTTGGTTGCTTGGTGCTGGAACTTCTTGAGGCTGATGTTGCTTGGATTTGGCCTTTTTTTCTTGCTCCAACATGTCTAGATAGGCAAATGGATCATTGTATCCTTTTGGCAGCTAGGGAGGATGCTCCCATTCAATCACAACACAGTAAGAGCTTGCACCCAGTTGAGAGGATTCTCCTTTGGTGGCTTGGGCGGTGCTGGTAGGGTTCTTTGACTGATTGTCAATTTTTTACTCAGGCCTCTTGTTGGATGGGGCATTGTCACAGTCCTCCGAGCCCTTTTCCTTTTTCTGCACCGCCAGAGGGCTAGGGTTAGGAGGAGTGATCGTCTCATGAGAAGAGTCCTTGCAATTGAACTTTCCTTGGAATTGGTGGATGTTGGAGTTAGAGGGATGGGAGGAAACTCGATGCCGGTTGATTTGGAGAGATTTCGCAGAGAAAGAGGGGTGTGGTTGAGATTGGCACTGACCTACACCATTCTATGTTCAACTCCTTCCTTGGCTTCTTCCATGTTCCAGAGGTGGCACGCTAACATGTTTTTCACTGTCCAGTGTCCGTCACCCAGGCGTCTATGCTCCTTTGCCTCCATTGCTGCAACCAAATGATGAATGTAGGGGAGAATGTCTTGGTCAAAAGCTCCTCATCTTGGCCATGCCAAGGAGGGAGGGGTGGCTGCCCTCGCCCTCTGCCAACACGTCTAATGCTTCCACATTCATGAACCATTCTTGTTTGCCTGGTGTGATGGAGTTTGGTAGTTCTGAGTGCAATTATGTTGCCCCCCACTTCTGAACTTGACGTCTCTAAGAGAGAATGATGGCGCAGACGAATTTGCTGGAGGAGCAGCATGAGTGCATTTGTAAAGTAGATCTCATGCTAGATTTGGAGGGAGTGTCTTGGACACCATCATTTAAATGCGTCTAAACCAAATTGAATGAGCTCTGCAGTGCATGACCGCCACCTGGGCTCAAGATTGAATGCTAGTATGAAGGTTGTCATACAAATCCGGGAAGTTAGACTATGCTGATTAATAATAATAAGAAATAATAATTAATTGGGAAAAACTAATAACTAGCATTTGCACCTGATGTTGCAAAGAAAACGTCGTAAGGCAAGCCAATAGAAAATGAACTAGTAGCTTGAAGTGTCTTGTAAAATCAATGCAATCTCTGCACAACATTATAATGTTTCAAAATGATATATTTACAATGTTCAAGATCATTTAGTCAACATTTATTACCATGAAAAATAACAATATAAAGGCCTGGAAAATAGGCTTTTGATCACCCTATGAGGACACAAATAATAATGTTGAAGGTACATTTGAGATAATTTCACAAAATGGCTACTGAAGATGCAATATCCACTTGCAAAAATTAAATTAACCTGAATAAGCATAGAGGAAGAGTGGGTTATGTAGATGGAAAAATTGAGAAGAAGCCCAAGATCATAAAATGAAGGAGAAATAAACTTCAAATAACAATGTTAAATTGACACTGATTTTCTGAATACAACCATGACCATAAACAACAATGGTGTGATACACTCCATTCCTAGATCTCAACTATAATATTCTATACAGAACCTTTGTGCCCATTTTCACTGAAGAAAAAACCATTACATATAATAAGGTGACAATAAGACAAAGATATGATAGATATGAAATGGGAAATAACCAATAATTGGCGACAAGACTGAAATAGCTATGATATTAAATTTGACAAATAAACTTCTAACTATAATAACAGTTCAATGAATGGAAAAGGAGCGCTACAAAATCTAGAAATAGATGTTGACTTATGAACTTCCATTTAATAAAAATATCCTATTTACATTAAGAACTTGTAAAAGTACAGAATCAAGTTGTAGGTGGAAATTACCTGCATTGCTTCCCCCTCCTTATCACTAGATTTTGGGCCTTTCATTGGTCCTTCTTCACCAAAAATCTTTCCCTCATCCATAGCAATTTTCTGATTTGTTTCTTTCTTTGTTCTCACTTTAGCCTTTGCTAATAGATACAAAACAACAATTGGCATTTTTACTGTAGAAGTTGTTTTTGGAGGTGTTGTAGGATGAGGATACTCAAATAATGAGGGTGTGGCGTGTGAAAGAAACTTAAATTTTGGCTAAAGAACCTTTCTGCCCATTTTTGTTGAAGAAAAAACCATTACATATAATAAGGTGGCAATAAGACAAAGATATCATAGATATGAAATGGGAAATAAGCAATAGGTTGTGACAAGACTAAAATAGCTATGATATGAAATTTGACAAATAACCTTCTAACTATAATAACAGGTCAATTAAAGTTAAAGAAGCTCTACAACAGGTAGAAAGAGATGTTGACTTATGAACAGCCATTTAATAAAAAATTACCATTTATGTTAAGGACCTGTAAAAATATGGAATCAAGTTGCAGGTGGAAATTACCTGCATTGCTTCCCCTCCTTATCACTAGATTTTGGGCCACTTTTTTGGGATTTTTACCCCGACAAACTTCATGTCCATTTGAATCTGTTCAAAAAATGCAAAAATACAGAAAATGATCTAAACATGATACCATCATTTAATATTCGGTGTGCACCCTGCATTTAATTTCAGTCTCCTTTTATAGTATGGGTATTAACCTATTTGTGATAACATAGTTTCTTGAGCTCTCCCAACCGTGTTTTAAATTTATTTCTTTTGTTTCCAAGAACGCATCTTGCTACCTGAGTTGTCTCATCTTCATGGGATTTCCCAACTGTTTATTGCAAAAAGTACGCATGACACAAAATTATGGAGCAACATTAAGAAGATATTTCATAACAGTAACATTATTACTTCAAAATGAATCTTTGTCAGTAGTTAGTGGCTTCTGAGATTTATTATATTTGACATGAAATACATCTACGATGTACAATAAGAATTCAAAAGGCTGGAATACCAACACTATGCGAGCCCCATTATGACCAGCGTTTGCAACAAATCTTTAGGGCGCCTCGTAAAAGTAACAAAATTTGATCTCTATTATAGTAAGATTACAGGATTAATTTCCTTGATGATTTGATTGGTCTTAGCTGAGAACCATGGATGAATTCCAAGCTAAAATCAGGATTTGAAGCGATAAGCACAAAAGGATGAAATTTTGAATGTTGACAATTTAGAAAACTGCAAATCGAGTTGGATAAACATATATTCTATATAATGAAAGCGATTTAACAACGGTAGTTCCCTTTTAGCATATTATATATAACACTTATATTTCATCTTCGGTAGTTCCCTTTTAGCACATTATATATAACACTTACATTTCATCTTTGTCATATCCTCGTCGGTCCTGGGTCAGTGGTCATTCAATACACTTCTTCAAGTATAACGATAAGTATTCTCTTACATTGAGAATGTCTGAAGATCGTTTGAGACGAAACGGTAATGGATCTCGCAATTATCAAAACATTCCTTTTTCTCCATCTTGGAATGATCATGAAAAGAAGTGGACGGAAATGGAGGGCGCGACCCCTCTTTTCCATTGTTCATAATCTGCATAAATGGAAATGAAATCGCCACAAATAAGAACCAGATATCAGATGAATAAAAAAACACTATCTCTTGTGGACTAAGACGTGTACCCACGTCACAAGTTGCCTCAAAATCAATCACAACGAAGTACTGAAAATCTTGGAGTTGAAGTTCCTGGGTATTCCCTTGAGGATGCAGTTTGAAAGGTAGTTGCAGTTCTGGGGCATTCCCTTGAGGTTGTAGTTTAAAAGGTACATTCTGAAGACTGCTTCCTAGTGGCACCATGTAGTCCCAATTCCTTTGACTAATAAGTCCCTGTTTCAATGTATGTGCTGGGTACGTATGAAAACTGAAAGCTTGTGGAAAGTACACAGGGGCATATGGTACACTCAAAGATATTGCCTTTATATAACCTTCATTGAAAGGTAGTACATATCCATGGGGATTTAGTACACTATCAGAATCTAGTATGCCACATGAAAACAAATCTCTCTCACTCTTTATTGTTGTGCAAACTCCAGCAGTGCCATAAAAGTTAAAACCTGCAATTCTATTTGGTGACCACATTATAGGAACCTCGTGGCTCCTTATAATTTGTTCTGTATTATCATGGAGAAAAAGTTAGAACACATCAGCCAGAAAAACAATTATTTAATACTGTATATTCCTAAGTCTAACGTAGTGACCTATCATA
This sequence comes from Pinus tabuliformis, assembly GCA_031772625.1. Classification (NCBI taxonomy): domain Eukaryota; kingdom Viridiplantae; phylum Streptophyta; class Pinopsida; order Pinales; family Pinaceae; genus Pinus; species Pinus tabuliformis. The sequence continues at coordinate 128,611,493 of CM062820.1, read as the reverse complement.
TCTTTATGTTTAGGCTTGTAGATGGGAGTTTGGGTATCACATCCTTTTGATTTTTGTTAGTCTGATTCTGTGGGCTGTTTTGCATTCTCAACTTTGGATTTTGAAGGTGTTTTTTTGGCAATTCTGGCTTTCCTCAGAGTGGTACTCGGTCTGGCAATTAGAGAACTCTGGGCTTGTCTCTTACTCAAGCCTGGAAAACTTTGACTTATCCTTTTATATTTGTTTTCTCAAGGGATTCCTTTTGGATGTTTGCCATGCATACTCCATTAGGGCAATTATGGGAGCTTTGGGATATGGATTACCAGGAAGTTCCGTAAATGCACAAAGTTTTGTGAAGGCATGAAGACTTCATTAACAGCAACAGGACATCTATATTCTTTGTAACATCTAAGGCCCATGAAAAATTAGCACCAATGAATTAGAATAAAATGGCTATTAGATAAAAATAAAAACAATACAATGCCAAAATCTCACAAAAGAAATAATAAAAAGAATTTGACTCTTGCAACACTTGCCAACTTCTGTTTGCCATTTTGACTGTAAATGAAGATTATAGAAGTGCTCAGAACCACTTATGTTGCATGCTTCAAGACATCCTAAATTAAAACCTAGGTTAGCAAAGAAAATCCTCCATAAGCTGCATACATATGATAAGTCAGTGCTCCAAGTACTCTGGATGTAACAAATTTAAGGATGTTCAATTTGAACTGGTGATTTTTGGCAAATTTTTAAAGTCGTGAGTGATCTAATTATAAATTACAATTTACTTGAATCAAAGCAAAGCAAACAAATTAAACAAAACTGGAAACCTGCAGCATTGTACATTGGATGCAAAGAGGTACACCTTAAAAATCAAATAACTACAAAGCTTTAAACAGTCTACAGTAAAACGGCATGCATCTTAAGCTCCACTAGCCAGAGCTAGCCACAGACTTGACAATCCTTAGATTCAACCTACTATCCATCACGAGTTGACATAAGGAAATAAGTGATATAAATATACGCCGTGTGAAAAGCCTCCCATCAAAATTGGGAACAAAAACTGTAACTTAATTTGACAAAAATTAACTTCTGAAATATAGGCTCAATCTTAACAGTTACTGTCTCAAGCAGAAAAATCAATCTGCTAACTTATGCAAAAACAAGCAGAACTTTTGAGAGTGCACACCGTGAAAACTTTGGTTGGCAGAATGAGGGTATTAGCGCATAAGACACAAAATAGTCATTATTTGCAATTATTTACCCACCAGACATGATCATAATCAGGAATCTCTAAATTTGCTAAGGCTCCTCACCTGAAAAGTGATTATACATGACATAAAAATCACTTGAAGTATGAGATGATGGCACGTGTCTGGACACTACTAATAATGTTCAAGAAATCTTGTGGAAGTAAGTGTGATTGACAGTTTCAGAATAGGGCAATCACAGAAAGAAACAGCAGCAGCAGTACTAAAATTAAATTACCAAATGTGCCTCAAATTATGGACAAGGAGGTTGCTCTTTCACTCTATAGGGGACAGGGCAACTAGGGTAAAGCGCAATTTCAACTAAAGGAGGATCTGGTTATGATGGGTACCTGATACATTTGCTTTCTAATCCTAACGTACTCATCCTAATCTACAATATATCATGTATTTTTTAAATGTATTATATTAAATTGCATTAGCATATTTTGATGTTGAACAATGGATGTATGTCAAACCATGCACCAGGCCTCAACTTCTCCAATGGCAGGAAGCAGACTGGGCAAGGTGAAAGTCTGGGTGATTTTGACCAAAATATGCCCATGTCATAGCAGTAGCTTAGCCAAAGGAAGTGCATCAGGTTAATGGTTTGCCCTTGAGCAATGTTGCTCAAAGCAGGGATGAAGTGGGTCTGTTTTTTGGAAGCAAAGCATCGGAAGCGTTTTTTTCCAAAAATCATCGGAAGCGAAGCGTCATGTGTGTGTATATATTATATATTTGCATTTATATTAAAAAAACATCCAAAATGCCAAATTAGTTGTAGAAGATATGAAAACATGCATATTTGTACATAAATCAAGATAAATATGGCATCCATTGTACATCAATGATTAATTATTTAAGAATCAACCATCTAGAATCTAGATTCCTCTCCTCTTGTCTAGTTTTTGCCTCTAGTTCAATTCTCTAGGGATATTAGTCAACACTGCCCAATTTTGATCAAACGTCTTAATCCAAGCCTTGTAATATGGTAGAGAAACCTTAACATGCGTGATCAATGATTTTGACTTGAGTGAAGGGTACACTTTTGCTAAGGCCATGGCAAAGGGGTTCAACAATCAACACCAAACACTGGGATACATATAGGGCTTGGTGCTCTTGATTAAATGCCAATCACCTATCCTCATACATGATATAATCTAATGAAATGCCACAATCCCGTTGATCTTGAAATCCAAAAAACTGTTAAGTCTGCTAAATTTTGAATGGGTTATGAAATTCTATTTTCTCCATATGAAGTCTAATGAGGTTGGAAACACTCTCAAACATAGTGAGTCATTTCATGGTAATGTTAAAAATTTCTAATCAAGTTTAAAAGGAGGAAATTACAAAAATAGCTATTATATTAGTAGACATGTATGTAATCCCATGCCAATAACACTATATCATGGGGCCAAATGCCTGGAAGAAAAACAACTACACTTTGGCAATGTACGAAGACCATACTAAGGCAACAAACTGCACACCTATTTTTCAAGCATGTTTGAGTGAATTTCAAACTACTAACACCCACTGAATATGACAGAAACAACAAAATTCTATGACATCTTTGGAAATGCATTATGGCCATTAATAAACACCAATTTGAAAAGGGCACAGCCTTCATCTTCTAAATTCCAACACATGAAAAAATATAAGTGGCCAATAGGACCTTATACGACTGTAGTGTGATTGCTAAGAATGTACGGCCATCAACATTTGACGATAGAAGATGATCAATTCTTATATTTTTAGCATAGAATAGACTGATCCATCGCTCCACTAATAAATTGTCCTTTCAGCTTTGAGGCATGCATGAGATTCCAGAATAGAAATTACTTTGGCTAGATGGTAGAAGCAACAAAAGAAAGTTACTCAATGACAAGCTGAAAAGTTCATCAAGCATATCAACAAAATGCATCGATGGGTGGAAGTGGGCATTGCAGAAGACTCAGAAGTATAAGGAATCTCTTGATAAGCAACGAGTCAACCACAATATTAAGCCAAAGGAAAAGAATGGATGAAGGGATAGACTTTTAAATTGAAAACAAACTAATATGGACTATTTCAAATTCTGAAGCAAAGTGGTAAAAGTGCCTTCAAATTGGATCTATCACAATACATAGTCATTCTTCCATTTTGTTCAGTGTGGACAAACTAATTGTTTTGAACCATCAATTTTAGATGTATCAACCTTTCGAGAAAGACACCATTCTAAAAGTCAGGGAGAATGAACCAAGAACAACATGCAATAAATACACTAGATTTGAAGACAAGGACAACTCCATTGAACTAGCAAGTGGTTTCTCGAAGACCAACTCAAGTCTCAAAAGCAATTCCCTCATTTGGTGGACCAGATGATGGGGGAACACTATCCTCAAAAATGAGAGGTTTGATCTCTACCTGATTGACGTGAACAAGTTCACCAGCTGACCTCAACAGTGAGCTGACATAACCATGCCTTCCTTCACCCCTCCCCTTTAAGACTAGACATTTGCAATTAGAAATTCCCATTGACCAATGAACATAATATTCAGAAACATTGTCTACTATCTTCTCCCTCTTTTCGTATTTTTGGATTGAATGTTATCTATAACAGTGACGATAATCCCTTTGTAATCTTAATCGCAACTACTCTGATTAATCGCGATTGGAATATCTCACATCCGTTCAAAAGAGGCAGGGGAACTAAATGTGGTTGCATATTCTCTCATCTTCAACCTCCCCGTTCTCTTCACCCCCCGAAGATGTCATTATTAGGAATGATATCTAAAAAGCTCCATTCTAACTTTTAGGTTGCCCATTTTAGGCTTCTTGGTCTTATGTTGACTTCACACTTCGAGAAGATCCTTCAAATTCATGCTAGCCATATAGTTCATCTCGATGATCCTCAACGGCAGGGCATGTTCTCAAAAGCAGAAAGCAAAGACTGTCCATCACATTTCTTGTGAGGAATGGCTATGTAAGCTTTTGACCCTTATGGAAGGCAGAGACTGAAGAGAATTTTATCTTTTTTAAGTGCTCAATCTATTATATCAGGACTTCCCTTCCAAGGATTTGAGGGAGTTTCCATCCATGTTTTACAAATACTTCGATTGGAGATGTTTCAATTTGCTCCTCAAAGAGGTGGTCACCTTGAAAACTCTCTTGAGTACAATGAAAACTGCATATATTATTTTTTACTCCCTACAATGAACGATGATTGCATGGCCGCTGCTACTACAGATATTACATGATATTCATGACAACAGTCGTAGAACCACTAGACATTGCCCTTTCACAATAATCACCCAGAAGTAAACCTGTATTTGGAGACCCAATCTGTAGAGAGGAATAGGCCCCACCTAGTTTCCATTCCGTCGTAGAGGACCATGCTGTGATCATATTACCTCCTCCGCGTCTTCTTGGAGGAATTTTCAATTGAGGCAATTCAACTCATTGGAAAAAACAGACTTCCTGTGGCCTTTATATGGTAAGAATTAGTTACCTAGCTCTAAATAGACATAGTGGTTCTAAAGAAGTTTCACCGTTTAAAGAAATCATTATGAAATTCCATGGCTATGCACAGTCATCCTAGAGCAATACTAAGAGGGCTGACCTCCTAGGAATGAGTGCTATTTTCTTTTCATTTGATTATGATTTTGCCCTGAGGGCTTAAACATAATACTATGTTTATTTTAGGCACACACATTCTCACCACGTCTTTGGACCCAACCACTTACAAATTTCAGATCATCACGCTCTAGAGTCTAGTGATGCTTAGCATACAACACAGCCAGTGGGATGCGGTCATTCTGGTTCTTCTGCAGACCATGATCCAGGCTACATATTTCGTCAATTTGTACCAAATTTTGATTTCTGATAAAACGACATGATGACTGAACTTGTGGGTGGCTGATACTCCCTCAGCATAAGAGGAAGCCTAATTATTTAAAATGCCCGTCAAACGAAAAAATAGCAAAAGCATTTCTGCATGATCTACAAGGGGCAAAATCAGAGAACATGACACTCCAAACATCAATCAGAGCCCATAAATTAAAAATAAGGGTTTTCAATATCTAGTCATTTCTTATTGAATTGAATAGTAATAAAAACGCCTGCTCTGATTTTTCGGAACTATAGAACCAACCCAGATTGTTTTATATTCAATTCAAGGCACCGCACCATTTTTCATGTATCAGAGACAATACCCGCTTCCATAACAAATTGTCATCGCCTCTCAAATTTGTATCTCCATCACAATCAACTGAATGGAAAACTGCCAGCAAGTTTAGGTAGGCTACAAAGCTTGGCACACCTCTACCTTACCACTAATATGTTTGAAGGCGCTATACCAAAACAACTTGCAATGAGCAGGGACAGTCTTATTTAGGTTGATCTATCGAATAAACGTTTCAATGGAGAAATACCATGGGAATTGGGCAACTGGAGCGGTATTTCAATGACTTCATTTTACCAAAATCAACTCACAGGATGCATACCCTCATGAAAATAAAACCCAAGAGAGTACTGTTGACGTCTCTACTGGAGAAAACCCCTGTGATCGGTCAAAGAATTACATACCTGAATATTTTCACCTGGGAGCAAATATTTCAGAATTGAAATGAGAGAATTCATTTCTTTACGCCGATGTCTTTCAGTCATTTTGTGCTTCCTTTTGTCAGACGGGACCGAACCTCGAAACTGCCCATCATTTGGACGATTAGAACTGTAGAATGCGGTCTTTAGAATAGGAATCGAAAAACTAGAATGACTGGATGTGGTTGCAGAGTTGCAGCCATCGACAAAATTACAAAATTACATAGGAGGGGTGATGGGTATCCATGACACCACGCTGTCTGCGGGCTTGCCGCCAATGTCAAGAAAACGTCCATTGCGAACAGGAACTTTTCATCTGGCTGCTACGCCTCTTGATCTGATCGAAGCCTCAGAGAAGCCGCTGCAGGTAGAGATCCCAACAGACAATCCAAATATTTTCGAAACCGATTCAAATTAAATTGGTATTTGATGATGGTCGGGATCAACGATCAAATTTCGTTTAATCGTCTAACACTACAAATCCACGGTCAACAATAGGACACGGCGTCAGCTGGGGCAATTCATTTCAAAGGGAAACGCCTTACGGCGTAATTAAACATTGTAAGTTAAAAATATTAAAACTTCATATGTAATAATTAATATTAATTAATAATAATATAATATAAAATTTTATAACTAGATTAAAATATAATTGAACTTATAGTAAAAAATAATGATAAAGGGTTGAAAGGAAGAATAATTACTCATAAACAAAGGATAATAATACAGAATTAGTGATAATTAATAATTGATAATAATATTAATAATAGTATAATAATTAGAGGAATAATGCCATTTGTACCAATATTAAAGAATTTTTATAAGGAAATTCAAAGAAAAATATGTAAATAATATATATTTAATAATATTAACAAAAAGAAACATTAAAGATTAAATTAATAATAAGGTTAATAATATCGATATGAAAAATATAGGTATTATAATAATGTGTAGTCTAACTAAAAAATGAAATAGCTTTTTAAGTTTTTTAATCTTCAAAGTTTGAGTGCCTTATAGTTTTTTTTAGAGTGTTGAATCCATTTATGCATTCAAAATCTCATTTTAAAAAATCACAATCTTGCCCGGATTTGTATTGTTAGATTCCGACCAAGAAAGCCATTTCGTCTATTAGTTAGTGTGCACCTTATAATGACTTTAATAATACTATTTTTTTATTTAATATTAAAAATTAATAAATTTGTTGAAGAAAAATAAACGTTGATGATTTAATAGTAATGATAATAAAGCCCTGAGGGTTAGCGCAGCTGGTTGAGTCCTCGTTGTTAAAGAACATGTGCTATTGAGAGGTCACAAGTTCAATTCTCTGACACACTCCAGGCAAGCTCTGTGGTTGAGCTGGCAGGAAGTAATCCTTTTGGGTAGATATGCTCGGTACAATTATTCCGTGGATGTAGCTGTCACCAATCATCGGGGACTGTGAACCACAAAAAAAAATAATGATAATAAATTAATAATAATCTTAGCATTATTAATTTAGTAAGGATTTGAAGGTTAATTTTTTTTTTTTTTGAAGCAAGCAAAATTTCATTAGATCACTGAGGATTTACAGAGTACAGGCAGGAAGAAACATTGACGAATCATGTCCAAATTAAGCATGTTCAGGAAACAAAAAAGCTTTTCTAACTGGGAGCTAGCTTGGGAATGGCCATCTGCCCTAAAGTGGGAAACTAGATTGTCTCCCTGAGAGTCATGAGACCAATTTTTAACAACAAAAGACTAGACTAGCATGTAAAAAAGACAACAAAATAACAGAGACTAACTGATAGTGATCTAGGTCATGCTGAGAATTACTTGAAGGGATTGTCCCGGCCTTCCGGCAACCATGGTGGTCTTTCACATTCGACAAACATCTCTCCAGTGTTAATGTTGGCTTCCTGCTGCGACATCTCTCCCATTGGATTGTTTGCATTGCTACCTTGCTAATAGTAGCCCGCTCCTTCGCCTCATTGTCTGATGAACTTGGTTTTTCTGATTGCTTCTCCTTCCTTTGTAGAGACCATAACTTCTTAGGGATGGGCAAATTTTCACCCTGAAAGATCGAATTTGGGGGACTTGAAGAAGAGGGGTCCTAGTTGTTTCAGGAGTTGGAGGAAGTGGGAGGTGGGGGTGGTAGAGGGCACTGAATGTGAGAATTCCAAACTAGAACCCTATTGCAACAACTGATATTATTTCTCCTAATTGTTAATTAATTAGCAATTTATCTGCTATGACAAATATTGAAATAAATACACAGCAACCTTCACAAATAAAATTTTGCGGAAAAATGAAACACTGGAAGCTGAGAAATGCTAGCACACACATAAAATTAACACAATTGCTTTTGGACAAAAGCCCCAGGAAAAAATCAACTTGGGAAAACCAGTGCAACAACTGAGGGTTTTATTATTAAGTAGCAGTGAGAAATTCTGAGTACAACTGGATGTCGAAATCTGGAAATCCTACAGAGAAAAATGCTGGCAAAAATCCAGTGAGGAATTTCCTCACCCCACAGGCAATCCCCGACACAACTTGCCTTCAGAAACTCGACCCTCTGATCCTCTGCATTAGCCTCTGCGCTGCTCTGCGCAACCTTCTTGATGTTAAGCCTCTCACTGGTCTCTGATGAAGTCGTTCTGCCTTTTGCTAGCTGGAAATATGCTTCTCCGACACTCTGGGACTCCCTCTCGACCTCTGGAACTAGAGCACTAACAAAAACTTGCAGAGTCGACCTAGCTTGTACCAAATGGAAGTCTAAATCGGTGATTCTGGCCTCCACAACTTAGAAATTCTTCCTTATCCCTCAAGTGCCGATCGAGCAGATTTTTAACCGCCTAGTGTCCATCCCCTGTATTTCTTATCTCTTTTGCTTCCATTGCCGTGACCATTCACTTGAAGCGTCATGGAAGGTCCTCGTCAAACTGATCTGCTCCCTGTCCATGCCATGGAGGAGGAGGCTATCGACCCCTTCCTCTCCCTCCTCTCCTGGTTTGACCTCATTCATGACCATGATTGTTGGGTAATAATTTCCCTCGCTGCCACCTTCGAAATCTGTGTCCCTCTCAACTCTGCAAATGCTAGAATGAACAACCTCCTACAAAGCTCTACAATTGTTAGAATGAATAGTCATCTACGAAGTAAAGTCGAGCCCCACATCCCAAGTCGAGATTGAATGCACGATTCTTGATGTCCAACCACCCCATCCCATGCAATGAATGTGGCTGGTGAGGATGGAAGATGGGGTGCACTACCATTCCCCAACTTTAAATGTGTTGTAGAAAGCTACCATGAGAGTGATCACTGCTGCCAGTTAATGTTGGAGCACCCACATCCAGGGTAAAAGTTAAAAACTGTTAATATCATGGGTAAAACCTAAATTAAAATATAAAAGTAATATTGCTATAATAATGTTAAACATTAATGGTTAATAATAATAGACACAATATCAAAGATTAAATCAATAGAATTATCAGTAACTAACCTATAACTAATAAAACTATGAAGAGGGAAATGAAAAAAAGGGGGCAAAAAAATAAGGAAATATTTTTAGGGGATTAGGATAGAGAATGAAATAGAATGGGATCAAGAGGGAATAAACCTGAAATCCAGAGCCATAATCCAATTCTTTTTGATTCTCCAACCATCATCCCTGTTTATATTATTAGCGCGCTTCTCAATTTCAATGGCTTCCCTGAACTTTCTAAGGTGGTAGTGACCAATTGTAGCAAAAATACTAGAATCTTCAATACATACCCGGTACTTAGTTTTCTTAGTGGAATTAAAAGTTGGCGATCATGTCTTTTTGAAAGTGAAGGTTAGGAAGATTTCATTTAAATTGCATGGTTGTTTGTCACCCACCAAAAAGTGGGTAAACCTTAGGAGAATTTTTTTCCCTCTTTGGACAGTAAACCAACCAATAACCCTTTATAATCAGCACATAACATTATGATAGGATCCTCCACTTATTGCTCTTGTTAGAGATCTCTCCCCACTGACATTCCTACTTGAAGGAAGGTGAGTCATCCATCAACAAGTACTTTAACCACTTTTTTAATCATCTACTTTCATTTAATGTTATGGGCATACTAATATGGATCACGGGGCAAATTAGATGACTGACTGATATAGATTGTATTCTTGTTCCCTCACTTCACCTGGGAGGTTAGTCTTTGACTCTAGTCTAGTGGGATTTCCTTTGAGACCTTAGGGTTTAGGAAGTGCACTATTGGGGAAGCACTGTTTGATTTAGCTTGTCCAAGGTAATCCATACTTACCAGTTTCCATTTTTCCCATACAATCCAACTGATGATACTATCCTTGATAGATACATTAGAGCCTTCCCTGGAGACATGTCATATGCTTTAAAAGACAAGAAGCTTAAATCAATAGATGAGGCTAAGATCTTGGCTATTGAAATAGAGAAAAATCTCAATTCATCCAAAATTGATTTGCTTTCTTATCCAAGGCTAGAATTGAACCAAAAGCTAGGCCTAATGCCCAAATAGACCCTGCCTTGCAAGTGTTTGCCCAGAAATTCGTTAAATTTACTATTGAGCTGATGCAAGGACATATGGCTATGATGAACAAGTTGTCAATTTTGGAAAGGGAAAGGGGAGCTTGTCAAAATTTTCCTCCTAAGCCATAATTCAATAAAGAGAGACCTCCCAAGAAGAATGCATTTGCTGGGGGCAATGTTTCATAACAAAGTATTCCCAACACTCTTGCTCCAACCAACATGGTTGGCCAAGAAGGGTCTTGGTGTCAAACTTGCAATGAGTTTCATACCCTTGAGGAGTGTCCCTATAATCAAGTGGAAAAGGAGGAAACTCCAAAGCATCTTAATGTTGTAAATGACAATGCTCCTTTCAATATCTTGCTTGGAGAGTCCTACCAACAACAACATGAAGAAGACATCGAAGAAACCACTAGTGATTGTGGAGGAATGAGGAAGTTTTAAAGGGTTACACTATTATATAAGAGGCAATGACCAAAACCAAGCGAGCTCTAGCACTATCAACACCCTCCAAAAGAAGGATAGGCCACCTCTACCACCTAAGAACATCCCTAAGCCCAAAACACAAAATCCTAGTGTGTCTTTGGATGTTGAATTAGGAAGTGTGCTAGACAAGATGAATATGTAAGTGCCCCTTTTGGAGATCGACAAACTTGAACTCCAAAGAGGGCTAGTCAAGAAGGCCTTCAAAACTGAAAAGGAGCCTCAAGACCCTCTAGTCATTCTCCAAAATATGTATAATGGTAGAAGAAATGGAGGGCACACACCTTTCTTGCTATCCCTTGCAATAAACAATCTAATTTTGCATAATTGTATGCTTGAATCTGGTGCTTTTGCCAAGGTAGTACCTTTAAGAGTCATGAACCAATTGGAAATGGAAATCACTAGGCCCTATAAGAATGTGTGTGGGTTTGACTAATTCTTTACCAGTGCATGGTATTATGAAGGATGTTAAGGTGTCCCTGCTTGCTAACAAAGACATTTCAATATTGATGGATGTTGTGGTCATAGATGTGCTAGATGCTTGGAGAATGCTCTTATCTAGGAAATGGTGTGCCTCTATTGGAGGACATCTACAATTGGACTTATCATATGCTACTATACCTATGGTATGTTAGTTTTTGGTAGCATCGGAAGTGCTCTAGCCTTGAAAATTGGTGGAGAGGCTAAGGCACATGAGTTCTAAAGAACTTAGAAACCGTTTGGTGAAATTCCACCAGGATTGCATTTTATTAAATAATTAATATTTTTAATGGAGTTCCTAAGTCTAAACTTATGGAAATTAAAATATTAATGAATATTAATCAAAATGTGGGTGAGAATGATCTAGAAGGTGGATCAAGTCATGTTTTAATCTTAGTTGTTGATTAGAGACTTAATCTTGGCCGTTGAAGACTCAACAGGAAAAGTATAAAATGGAGGTTTGGGGTTCATTTGAAAATCAATTGCGGAAATCGATTTTCTAAGGTGAGAAGTTCTTAAGAGGAAAATCGATTGGGGAGATCTTACAACTGAGGGGCAGAGAGAATCCGGGAGAAGGACTTTCTGGAAAATACAGAACAGAGAGGCGGAGAGAGCTTGCAAAGAGGCAGTGTAGTAGTAAGGAGAGTTGACGTAGAAAAGATGCCTATCACGTAGAATCCAGAACTGTTGGAACATCTGAAACTACCGAGAACTGTTGGAACTACCTTGAACTATCAGAACAACTGGGAGAGTTGATGCAGAGGCAGCACGGTAGCTGGGAGAGTTGACGCAGAAACGCTGCCTGTCATGCAGAATCCAGAACTGCCGGAATTGCCGGGAACTGCCGAAACAGTTGGGAGAGCTGACGCAGAGGGCATAGAAGGTGACACAGGGCTGATGCAGAGCCAACGCAAAAATAGTCGGGGTTAGCCACTCTTGTGCCGAATCAGCCGGAATTCTGCCGGGTGAAGTGAGGTAAAACCAATGTTTTAAAACTCCAACTCCGACTTAGAAATGGCTGAGGGTCGACTCCGACTCCGACTCGGAAACGGCTGAGGGTTGACTCCGACTCCGACTCCGACTCGGTATCTACTATCGACTCGGCCGGTTTGCTTTCAGTGACTCGGTCGTTGTAAAAAATACATTAAATATATTTTTTTTATAAAAAACATAATTTTAAATATTTTCATTCATGTTTCGAATTACAAAGCTTTAGAATATAGAGAGAAGACAACATATGATCAAAGTAGGCTGATGAATATATCCATTATATCAAAATGGAACCCAGTGCGTTGTGCAATACAAAGTTTATACTTAGCTGCCAATGCCAGGATTCTTTTCTGCCTCAACCTAAGGACAATCACTAGACTACAACAACAATAATACCAATTCTCTGCCCCTAATGAAGTCTCAAAACCCTTGATTTAATTATGGTCAAGCTCCAGGACAATCAAAGGTAAATATGTATTTATTAGCTCATTGCCAAAACATTTACCTTTTTAAAAACATTGTGTGGCTCAATGCATTGTTTCAGTTTTCTAATTCATGCCACTAGGATAACCATACTTCGGTCTTGTAATTTTCAAAACTTTCTCACAGTGATAGATTACTTTAGGGCTATAAATATGCAATAAACAACAACCCAATCATTGATATGTAGGAGGTGGAACAACTTTTGACAAATGTGCTTTAGGATTTTTGTCAAAGAGCCCAGCCGACCGAGTTGTTACCGAGTCGACCGAGTTGTTATCGAGTCGACTGAGTTTTTATTGAGTCGACCGAGTTGTTACCGAGTCGACCGAGTCAATGACTGGCTCAGTAACAATCTGACCAGTCGTTCTGTTTCAGCCATCGAGCCGACCCAGCCAGGCATTGGCTTGGTCTGACTTGGCCGAGTCGGAGTCGACTCGGTCATTTTTTAAAATAATGGGTAAAACTCACTTAGATTTTCCGCCAATATATTCTCTGTAAAGGATTGCTAGATGAGAATCCTAGATTCGCATTAAGATATTTCTCCTGCATAATAATAAACCCTCATAACTGCTGCACCGGTTTTCACAAATTGGGTTTTTCTAGGGACTATAGTGTCCAAAAATAAGTGTGTCCTATGTATCTTGTTCTTTGCTTTGTTTTCTGTTTCATGAGATCAAATATTTAATTAGTTAGGCTGCAAAAGTATTCAGAAGAATAACTTGATGAATGTAATTTAAAAATCAAGTAGGTGACGTAGATTCAAATTTGTTGTAGTAAGGGTTCCTTCAGAGTGTGGGAATTTTCACATGGTATTAGAGCAATTTTGAAACAAAAAGAGTAGATCCAGCGCTGAGCAATGAGGCCGAAAGCTGCATTTGGCAGCAATTCGAATCCCTTTGAAGGGATTGCTCAGTGCTTGCCGGGAAATAGATTCGAGGAAATCTCTCTCTGAGTGAGACGACAGAGGTATGATTTTTAGTTTGTGAGTTTGCAGAGGCAGAGGGAGTGACGCAGAGCCTCAGTGCAGTGCTTGAAGGGCGCAGTTTCTGCTGGGATAGAAATACGCTGGAAAAGAGCGAAGACACATAGAAGGGGAAGTTTCTCCTAAGAGGACTTCTAGCCAAGGAATCTGAATCTTCACTTGCTGAACAACAACGGAGAGGGGCAAATCTACAAGCTACGACAAGGAGTGCGTAGGCCGGTCTAGTGTTGTGCAGAGGAGAGGGGAGGTCATTCGACATTTGTCAGAGATGGCAGCAGTATCTCTAAGAGGGAGGTGGGGAGATTTAGAGTTGTAGTTTGAAAGAGCTACAAATGGGTAGGATCCTTGAGGAGTCCACCTCTTGGATCAATTCCTTGCTACGGGAGCCTAAGATTTAGCAGTAGCGAGTTGGACTTAGTGTCAGATGATGCAGTGGAGTGTTTGGAGGACAAAGGCAGTAGTTGGGGACCAGAGACTGATCAACGCAGAGCAAGGTTGGTAGCAATGCAGGAGTCAACAACAGCACAAAATATTCCGAGGGTCAGAATCAACAGCAATCGGATTCCAACATTCATTGTATTATGTTGAAAATGGTTAAGTTCAACTAACTTTGGATGTGTTTCAGTTGCTTCTCTCAGCAACTGAGTTGCAGTACAGATGCAATGTTACCAGTGGCAGTGCTAGCAGCATAGCAGATGCAACGTTTGAGAGGGAGCTGTAGTACAGATGCAGTAGTGGCAGTGGTAGTGTCATGGGCAACAATACAGAAGCAACAACAACATAGTGTTGGTGGTAGAAACAGTGTGGAAAGGAGGTGCTTCCGAAACAGAGCAGCATGCAGGTAGACATTGTTGCTAGAGCACTTTCCTCGCTAAGAGGGAGTGTTAGTTTTTGGTAGCATCATAAGTGCTCTAGCCTTGAAAATTGGTGGAGAGGCTAAGGCACATGAGTTATAAAGAACCCAAAAACCGTATGGTGAAATTCCACCCGGATTGTATTTTATTAAAATAATTAATATTTTTAATGGAGTTCCTAAGTCTAAACTCAGGGAAATTAAAATATTAATGGGTATTAATCAAAATATGGGTGAGAATGATCTAGAAGGTGGATCAAGTCATGTTTTAATCTTAGCCATTGATTAGAGACTTAATCTCGGCCGTTGAAGACTCAACAAGAAAATATAAAATGGAGGCTTGGGGTTCATTTAAAAACACACACGGAGAGATTGAGGAAATCGATTTCTGAGGTTAGAAGTTCTCAGGAGTAAAATCGATTGGGGAAATCTTGTAGCTAAGGGGTAGAGAGAATTCAGGAGAAGGACTTTATGGAAAATATAGAAAAGAGAGGCAGAGAGAGCTTACAGAAAGGCATCACAGTAGCCGAGAGAGCTGACGCAGAAAAGATGCCTGTCACGCAGAATCCAGAACTGTCGGGAATTGCCGAAACAACCGGGAGAGCTTACGTAGAGGCAACGTAGTAGATGGGAGAGCTGACGCAGAAAGCTGTCTGTCACGTAGAATCCAGAATTGCCGAAACTCCCGGAACAACCGGGAGAGCTGATGCAGAGGTTAGAGAAGGTGACACAGGGCTGACGTAGAGCCAGTGCATAAATAACTGGGGTTAGCCAATCTTGTGTCGGATCAACTAGAATTCTGCAGGGTGACGTGAGGTAAAACTCACTCAGATTTTCCACCAGTATTTTCTTTGTAAATGATTGCTAGATGAGCATCCTAGATTTGTATTCAGATATTTCTCCTGCATAATAATAAACCCTTAGAACTGTTGCACCAGTTTTCCTGAATTGGGTTTTTCTGGGGACTATTGTGTCCAAAAATAAGTGTGTCCTATGTACCTTGTTCTTCGCTCTGTTTCCTGTTTCACGAGATCAAATATTTAATTAGTGTAGGCTGCAGAAGTAATTTGCTTCAGTATTCAGAAGAATAACTTGATGAATGTAATTTAAAATTCAAGTAGGTGAAGTAGATTCAGATTTGCTGCAGTAAGGGTTCATTCAGAGTGTAGGAATTTTCACATGGTAGATGGAGGGCCATTCATCCTTTATAGAGAGCCTCACATTCATGAGTGTGTAGAAGATATGGAACCTTTTCCATTCCCTCAACCTATTGGGAAATCCAAAAGAAACATACCTCCAAAACACCTGATATCATGTAAAAACACCTTGAGACAAAAGGCCATGAAAAACTTAAAGAGGTTGAACCATAAGGAAATGTTTGCTAAGTTAAGAACACACAGGTAAACAAAACAAAAAGGTCGGCATTCCAAAATAAGAAGAAGCAGTGGGTTCAAAGACAAGGCAAAGAGTTTCAAGTGGGTGATCAAGTCCTTGTTGATGGCAACTTTATCCTATTTAAGGTCCACGACAAAGTAGGAGTTGGATATTCTTACATTGCTAAACATGATGGTCAAAAGACTTGAATTTTTTGTTATCTTTTCTTCTTCCTTACTTTTTTCGGCCCTTCAAGGCAAGCCACAAGGGCTAAATTCAACTAGGGCTTGAATATCAGCAACATTGGAGCTAATTTGGAACCTTTTCACCTTGTTTGACTTTACCAACTCAAAATTTAGCATCTTCCTTGGTGAAAATTGCCGCATGGATGTTGCCATCAATCCTAGGCAATTTAGGGCCTCATAAAACCATACTTCTATAGAAAGGCTTCAGCTTAGGGCTCGTTGAATGTATACCATTCCATATTGTTGATCATATCCTTAAAGTAAATCTTTTCCTTATACTTTTATGCCTAGTTGTTCTCTTATTGAATCACTTATTGAAACCCTAGGCCTCATGCACTCTTTTCAAGGCTTATTTTATGGTACGCTGCTCCTTAGCTAAAGAATTGTGCCCTAATCCAAGTAAGAAGAACCTTGACTATGCCTTTCTCTTACATCATCTTGAACTTATGAGTTAGAATACCTTTTAGGTGATATATACTAGGAAGCCTCCCATGTGGTGAAATTCCACTAAAGAGCAGGAGGTGGACTGTTAAGGCGACAGTGGCAGCCACCTCATTATTGTATCTACGTCTAGTTCTCGCCTTGTGAGGCATCTGACAAGGCTTGCTAGATTTTGAGGCAGCAAGGCACATGCACATAAAAGGCTAAATTTCTAGTGTTATTCCATTGATTCTAATTATTCCATGCCATCATTCCAACTTGGGTCTAATCATTGGACTCCTTGTAGGGAGAAAGGGTGTGCCTATATGATTGTTAACCTCCTAGGTTGGAACTCCTGGAAGCCATAAGGCTTTGAGACTCCTTGGTTGGACTGAGTTGGGAACCCTAGAGGGGTAGTGGCATAGCTTAATGGACTGTGGATGCAGAGAAGGGTGTGCACTACCTTGGGTTGTATAGGATGATGGGGGATGGGAGATTGTGGGTTGGAGGCTATTGGAGTCAAGTACCTTGGCTTGTTATCTTGTCAGTGCAACCATGAATAATAGATGACTTTAGGTGGCCTTTGCCTTGGTGGAGTCATAGCCCTAGCTTGGGGGTGACTCACTATTGAGAGATTATGAACATGGCCTATGGTTAGGTGGAACATCTGATTTCTATAGTCAATTGGTGCTTCAATATTAAGATATATTCTTTTTACGATTATCTGATTTTTGTTATGGTTATAATGTGTATTTACTCTAGATGTTTATGGATAATGAACTATATGTGTGTATCATGCTTTTCTTGCTATGTACATGTGAACATTGCATGGTAAAATGCATTAGGAAAGCATGACAGAGCAAGAAATTAGCTTTGAGTTTGATATTGGAGCTTATTGGAAATTGTATTTCATAGTATTAGAGATGCATGATCCCAAATTTAAGGAGAAATTTTAAAGGTTAGGTTATAGAGATAATAATATGATCTAGTGGGTGTGTGAGGGTGTTACATGCAACATGAAATTGATATTCCAGAGTGAGAACTTTGGGAATTTTTTGGGACTTCTCAGAGTTTTAAACTACTTGGGATTGCAACAAGGGAGGTGGGGAACAAGTCCTTGTGCCACCTATTTGAAAGGAGGAATTTTGTGAGGGGTATGTTGCCTTCTTCCTAGTGGTCTAGGCCATGGACTTGAAAGGATATTACAAGTTACCAAAGGTAGATGACTCACTAGAATGAGCCTTTTAGGATGCAACTATCTTGTATTTCTAGGAGTTCTTACAAACTACTCAAACCCATCCACAATTAGAGTCATTAGGAGCTAGAGTAGTCGAGTGAACCTCAACTTAAAATGCTTGGTTAGTTGGGGCAATAGGTGGGTTTGGCATAGCCATGACTAGATGGTCATGGATCTTATGATTGGGGCTCTAGCATTGGAACAAGTAGTGGACATATTAATTGGTTGCTTAATCATTGCGTTCTTGATCTTGATCAGTACAATTTCCTTAAGGTCTTTTAGCAATTTAATTCTTAGATAAATTCTTTTCTGGGACGTAGGGTTGAAGAAATGTGGAGGTTTGTGAAAAATAAAGTGACTTCTTATTGTATAATTGTGCTCAAGGAAAGGCCATGATTGCATTGGAAGGTTGATGAAACCAGTCCATATTGGGCAATAGAGATGGCGATTTGTTCAAATGAAAAATTTCAGCACTGGGCAAAAACACAAGGGTATTATGGAAGACCTAGGTCCACAAGCAGTGATGGCAACATTGTGCAGGTTCTCAAGGAATGAAAAATATAAATCTTTTAGTGAGGTTATGGTTGCTCAGGCAATGGCAACCATGTGGCTGTCATAACTGATTCACCGATGTCTTAGTCATGGCCTCTAGAGATATGTGAAAGGATATGCTTATCTGAAATATATAACTTGAGCCCTATGACAGTGAGGGGCTTGGTGCTTTGAATACCATAATGGAGAATGGTTTAGAGTATTACCAAGGCTCATTCCTTTCTGTTACCTACTTTTGTATCATAGAGCAGACTCCAGCATAGCTTCAATTGCTAAATAATGAACAAATGTTGCTGAAGGATCAGTGCAAAAGTTATATTGCATCAACTAATTTGTACTATGATGTGCTATTTGGTTGTAAAGATTTCCTCTGAAGAGTATTCATGAAACAAAGTCCATTAGAATTGGTTACATGCCATGTTTGAATTATTGTAATGTTCCTAATGGAAAAAATAAAATGGATAACAAAAGCAATGAACTAGCTACCGCTATAAAATTCAAGCGTGCACAACCATACACAAATAAACACTGAAACGTGGGCAAAAACTTTGAGCCATTTTATTAATATAATAAATTATGAGTACAATAATCGTGATAAGAGAAACCTAGGTTTGCTACAGCAAGAAAAGCCAAACCTAGGTGTCAAATCAAGGCTCCAAGTGCCGGAAAAGCTCCCAGAAGAAACTGCGCCCTACCTGGTGTACACTATTGTTGCAACTGGAAACAACCCTATTTTTGACACCTCAAAAGTGCCCAAAATTTTCTGTAATTTTTGTTGGAGTCTCCCCACATAAAACCCAGGAAAAACCAAAAAGGGTTTGGGCAAACTTTACTGACCACCCGAGACCTAAAATTTAAGCTCACTCCTCCCAATTGGCTGCCAAATAATTCTGCTGTTTTGGGGCACCAAAAATAATCCAAAAATTTTGAAAAATTAAGAGAAGATTCCTTGATGTTAGTCCAAAAAAACCCACAAATGTTTTGGGATAATTCTGATCTCCCGGAATTACCCAAAATTGGTGCTATGCCCTCCTCTACTAGTTTTGTGTCCCCCTCAAGCTACTGCTGCAAATTTGGCCCTGTTTCCTCCCTCAAATGACTGTAGAATTCTCTGCAAATAAATCCCAGAAGGTAAGAGGGAAATCCCTTCCTAAACCTTGCATAACTCACCTAGCAACATCTCCATGGAACTTTGCCCAACAAAAGACTGCGGAGGCCCTAGGAATGCTGAATATCGTTCTCATCAGAGCAGCAATATCCAGCCCTAAAAATCTCCACAAAATATGGTCCAATATCAAGGGACTTTCTCCTAAATTCTCCAGCTGAATTTTCCCTTGAAGACCCCTCAACCAAGCAATTGATTTCTGCCACTGCGTCCTCCTAGAAGTTCGAATTGGCTGAAGTATCGCAGGAAATAACCCACAATATCCAATAAGCTCTAAAATTCTCTCCTAGGGTGGCACTCTAAGTCCACCGAAGAAAGAGCTGAGATTTCTGCCCGGAAATCTCCTTGTGCTAAGCAACATTGGTAGTCTTGGCTAAGCAACTCAAGAGTACTCTAAATAAAAAATTCAATTTGTCAAAAAGCCCCCAAAATGATGTCTCTTCCTTCTATTTATCTTTGCTTCCCCCTTTCTCTCCTTGTGGGCCCCACCAATTCGACCTCCTTCTCCCTAGCTCGATTTTCCTAAGGGGTTTGAATTCCCCTTTTGGGTGGCCCCACATCCCACTACCAATTTAATTTTTCCTTTTCTCTAATGTTGGTGGCCTCCATCTTTCCAAAAATTAAGTGGGGACTCCCTCCACCCACTTTTCCTAAGTTTACATGCCAAAATATTTCCCAACACCCAAATTGCAAAAATGGAAATTCTTCTTAGCAAAATTAATTTAATTGGGGACATTACAGTCCTCCCCACCAAAAATTGCTTGTCCTCAAGCAATGCCTGAACAAGCACCCTCTCGATCAGCTGACCCCAACAATCTCTGCACACAATACCTGGGTCCCAAATGTACCACCCAACCATTCTTGATCTTTGACCTGTCCTACCAGGATCCCAAGCCATCCCGATAAGCATGAGGCATCCTTTGCTCCGCTCGTTATCTAGTTCAGCATAGGCACCAGATGCTCTCTGCATACCGCCACTAAGTAGAGTATCATGGTAGTATAAAATCCTGGTCACCACCTCGTGAAACTGCTCTACTGAATAGTCCCTGTCATGCACTTCAAGAGTAGACTCCTGAAGTTGCAATCCAAACCCTGGGGGGTTGAGTCCTCATCGTATGAGCTTCCCCTGATCTCCTCCTGCTGCTCACCCTGCCACACTGGTGAAGTCCCCCACACCATCAATGAATCATTAAAACCCCATGGAAGATCTGGATGAACTTCCCCTGTAGAAACCAACTTACCTCTACAGGTAGCTGAATTGCTAAGCCGTACTGTGTCAGAGTCCCTTGCACATTGTAGAATGAACCTATCTTGCTGACATCGTGACACCTTGGTCATGCCTGACTGCTCAACATGCTGGTACCGGATCCTCCTCTCCAGTAAATCTCAGCCACTATATCTATCACGATTAGCGCTATGCCCAACCTACAAGGGAAACTCAACAATGCTCGAGTCCACCACTCCACGGCTAGCCTCGATCCTAAGCAGCAACTTGCCTCGCCATATGATGAAGGTCTCAGCAACTCCCCATGTGTCAGCCTGGGAAAGAATTGGATCACCCTCCATTGTAACCATACCCATTGAGAAGTGGAGTGATCCACTCACCAACTGAATCCCTAGATCCCCCAACCATATTGGGAGCTCACAATTCCCTCTCCTCACAGGCTGCCACTGTGTAGCACTGCTACCTGCTAGAATCCGTCCGACCCTCATCTCTGGCCCCTATATGTATCCCATAGGTGGACCCCAAGTATTAGGAACCTATACCATGCATGCCAATCTTCCCTACTCCTGCCAGACCACATAACAAAATCTACTATCCCAACTCCTGATGATACAACTGGACACTACTTGGAGTTTGGACACCCTTTTGTAGACAAATTCTACCATCCACTATCCCTCATGCTCATGTAGTGCCTCCGATTGCCTCACCGAAAGTTTATCATGCAACTCTTTAGTGATCACCTCCCCAAGTGTGAGCTCAGAGGTGGGACATATGCTCCCTCGATAGTAGACGACGCCATCCCTAAGCCTGTATCCGTTAGCTCGTGCACCCACCAAATGCCTCCACTGGAGGGTCTCCCTCCTGCCCATGACACACTATGTCTCATCCAACTGTCTAGGGTGAGCCTCCCATGTCCTGCTGCCTCTACTAAGGGCATCATGGGGTAGCAACCCAACCCTCAAAAATTGTAAGCCATGCTGGAGAGAGATAGGTATGTAAGTCCCCACGGGTATGACCAAGAGTCCGCATGGACACGGATAGGTTATCCCGTGGATGCACCTCCTTCTATCCTGGTCCTGCTGATAACTCCATCGAAGGCCTGACTCTGCCGAATAGGATGTCCCTAGGTGCTCACCAGTGCCCCCATCCATACGAGATGAGATGCATCTAATAGTACGCCCCCTCCCACTCCATGGTGTAAACCCGTACACCACATCACACCACCATGCGTCTACTTGCTCACCTACAAACCACTGCTCATTGTTGCATGCTCCTACAGGCCACTGGATGCTAGGATCTAAAACCGAGATAATACGCGTCGACCCGCACCCTACAGGTATCGCCACCTCCACTATCATATTGCCATACCCTCTGATGCATGGGACTTGCCTCCAAATCCTCCTTGAGAGATGCAAGTGGAGAATCCCCGTATGTACTAGTGGTGATGCCACGACTGTGCTACTCCTCAGTGAGCGCTGGGTCCCAACTAACTGCAGAGAGTCCTTGGCCCCAAACAAGGCACTAACTGGTGGCTTGCCAATGCCACCTCCTCCAACAAAATCCTGCCAAAGTATGTTGATCATCCTGTGATCCCATGTACAACGATCATACCAAAACGAACCAAGGAGTCCCTTAACAAACTGATCGGCCACTGGCGCTGACTGAGACACCCCTAATGAAAGCGTGCGCTCAACTGCTAGGTCAAATATATCTCTAATGTTGTAGCCAATCTCCGTACTTGGTAAGTGGTAGGTAGTCCCACCTAGATCCCAATGCCAACATGAGCCTCCAGTATCCCTGATGCTTGAACGCACCCGCTGACTCTCACCCTGACCTATGACCAACTCCATACACCTAGCCCACTCCAACGAGCACCAACTCGGAATCTCTCGCCATACAACCCCAAGGGAATGATCGAGAGCATGAACTCCCGTACATGGAACTAGCCTCCCATCATGTGAATGTTGCCCCCTGCGTAACTCATGTCGCCTCATCTCACTAATCCAGTCGACACATAAAATTTGTCGGGGTAATCCTACATCTCTCTCTCCAATGTGCAGAGGTAGCCTAGCAATGCTGCAAGCCTTGTCTATATAGGCCTGAAGAGAGATGTTGTCTGGAGGTACAACAATGCTGTTGATGGTCTGTGCATTCGTTTGCTCTAAATCAGTGTCTAACCCAAAAGATGATTGCTTGTCGTCCTCCACTATGGGCTCAACACAAGTCACAGACTGCCCCTCCATGACTAGCTCACGTTCCCCTATGTGTTCCCCATGCTGCTGAAGGTGACTGTTGTCGGGGAACTCAGTCGTGGCTATGGGTACCATTGTGTCTCCTAACACCTCATTTGGGGACAGTACCTCATCAACGGACGACTCTGTGGGTGTAGGCTCCACTCTCTCCACCAAGGTGTCAACCAGTGCTATCAAAGGGGTCTCCAACAATGGTGACTCCTGTGCCACATTGGGTATATCGGTGAGCTCCTCACCATCCTACATGTCTTCATGCTCAAACTCTTCCTCAGGCTCCTAAAATCTAAGGCCCGGTCTCCACCAACAATAACGCATCGTGGCTCCACCCATTGACTGACCTCCTCTCTGCTCCTCAAACAAGAAAGCCCTCCTAGTCCAAGGGTCCAACGCCTCATACTCATCAATCCTATCTAGGACCTCCTCAAGTCTACAAAGGTGTCGGGTTCCCTCCACTTCTCTGGTTCATCCAGAAAATCTGGCATGGTAGGTTGGCTATGGGTATTGTTCTGCTGGATTGTGCGTGCATGCGCATGGCTTCTCTGCTGGGTGTGTATCAACGTCCCTATCATTTGGTGCATCATCTGTAGGACCTATTGGTTTTGCTTCCTCAACTGTCGGTTCTACCTCATCAACTCCTCCATGATCCCCTGTGTATTCTCCCCTTTTTGTGTCATCAGAGTGCCCATAAATTCTCTAGTCACTATGCATGCATGGCCAAAGCCTCCATGATCTTGCTAGCTTCCCCATAGCTGGCCAAGATCATGCTCTGATACCACTGTAATGTTCCTAAAGTAAAAAATACAGTAGATAACAAGAACATCTGAGATCTCCTTGTGCTAAGAAACACGGGTAGTCTTGGCTAAACAACTAAAGAGTACTCTAAATCAGGAATTCAATTTGTCAAAAAGCCCCCAAAATGATGTCTCTTCCTTCTATCTATCTTTGCTGCCCCCTTTCTCTCCTTGTTGGCTCCACCAATTTGACCTTCTTCTCCCTAGCTCGATTTTCCTAAGGGTTCGAATTCCCCTTTTGGGTGGCCCCACATCCCACTACCAATTTAATTTTTCTTTTTTTCTAATGGTGGTGACCTCCATCTTTCCAAAAATTAAGCGGGGACTTCCTCCACCCACTTTTCTTAGGTTTACATGCCAAAATATTTCCCAACACCCAAATTGGAAAAATAGAAATTCTTCTTAGCAAAATTAATTTAACTGGGGACATTACATATAATGCTAAACTGATCTTCACCGGCTAGAGCACCATTTCTCCGGTATTTTATTTCTTCTTTGGCACGAATGCTTTTGTATCTGTTTTCTGCATATACTTTTCTCCATGTAGGAGCAAGTTTTATATCGTGTTTTATTCATAGAGGAACAATTATCTATTGTTTCATTGCTGCCTATTTCTATCAGTTTATATTTAAGTATAGAATTTATCCGTTGGGGATTAAACGGTCTGCTGTACAATTTTATTTTATTTTTTTATTTTTATTTTTTATTTTTTATTTTTTAAAATTTAATGGTTGTCTCCAAGACTTTGCTTCCTTATCTAGTAAGCTTATGGCTTAATTATCCTACTGCATGATGATTGCATTTTCTATTTTAGACCGAGTTATCTGTTATTTGCAGTCTTCCAGGGGGCATCTGTTGTCTTCCACATGGCTTCACCTGATTCATCCCTCAATGATTTCAAGCTTCATTATGATGTCACGGTTCAAGGTTAGTTTTCATATATTTTCATTGTTTTTGTTAAAGATGCCAAGTTTTCTGAATCTATTAAAACTCGAGGATGATTATTTCATAGATATCCTTGGCTTGGTGGAGCTTTCTCAATTGAACTTCAAGTTTATATCACCTTGGTTCTGTACGTTGCAGGCACGCGTAATGTAATAATTGCTTGTCTTGTGTGCAAAATTAAGAAGCTTATTTATACAAGTTCTCCAAGTGTTGTCTTTGACGGTGTTCATGATATAATTAATGGGGTTGAATCCTTGCCATATGCTGACAAGGTATGTCTTATCAATGGTTCCAGAATTAGGTTAGCATTTCTTGAGTGAGCCGCTTCTTGTTGCCTTGTTTTTGATCAACCATTACTCTTCCTTTCAAAAGAGCATGTCCGATTCAGTGAAGGCAGATATTCTGCAACAGATTCTGCAATTATAGATGTTATATTGTAGAACTATTACTCTCCCTCTGAAAAGGGCATTCTGATGCAATTGAGGCAGATATTCTGCAACCTAATTTGCTGTTATACTTGTTATATTCTGTTTAACTTGCTTCCTGCAGCATGATGATACCTATTCTGAGATGAAGGCAGAGGCAGAGGCAATGGTTTTGCAATCTAATGGCAGAGAAGGGTTGCTAACATGTGCTTTACGCCCAAGCAGTATATTTGGTCCCGGGGACAAATGTCTTATCCCATTGATAATAGCAACAGCAAGAGCAGGAAATTTTAAGGTGGGTACCGAATGATAAGAATTTTAAGTAAATTGTGTTTTCCTTATCTTTCACAAGTAGGATTCTTTTGCGGTTTATCATTGCAATCACATTATTCTTTTCTTTTCTGAACAAAGTTGGCATCATGATTCCTAGATGTAAAATAATATTTTGAGAACAACATTAAAACCCAATCGTTATGGTGATTTATTAGACATAATGATATAATCATCTAGTCTACATTTCTTGCTCAGTGTCACCGTCATATATTAAATTTCACCTGGTACATGCTTTCACGATTAAGCATCTGAAGAGCTGTTGAAGTAAATAAGTACATAATATCTACCTTCCAAGCATGATCACAAACACTCGCATCCAACAAACAACTAGCGCTTGTTAACTTGTTTCACCTTGAGAGTGAGTTGATGGCATTGCTAATTGCTCTATTTCATCTAGTCTAAGCAACTCCCTTCTTGTTGCAATAGACTATGTTAGATTGATCTTCAGGGAATCTCCCATTTGTTTGAACTTTGGATTCTCCAAGCCTACAGTGTGGAGTGGTTACAAGGTGACAGCTTGTGACCACTTCATAGTATCCTTAGGCATTTCTTGTAAGAGAGATTAGGAATTTTCCTCGAAGGAGAATCTGAGAGATAACAGGGCCAAAGTTAGCAACATCTACTTTTAGCAAACACTAAACACTTCCAATATATCAAAATCGTAAATATCCAAAAGTGTTCATTGTGAAAACAAATGAAGTGGAAGATGAAGAATGTGAAACCTTGTTCCATAACAAGATTAGGGTCAATGATTATTGGTTAATCGCTTACACCATTTCTAATTATGAACGTTAATAAAACTTGGTTGTAATTGATGCTATGAAGTGCCTCTAATTG
The DNA here is from genome assembly GCA_031772625.1 of Pinus tabuliformis. NCBI lineage: Eukaryota > Viridiplantae > Streptophyta > Pinopsida > Pinales > Pinaceae > Pinus > Pinus tabuliformis. The sequence goes on along the minus strand of CM062820.1, from coordinate 128,585,107 downwards.
CCAATAGATCCACACCCAATCTTATTTACTTTGTTGTATGTAGGAAGGTAAGCAGCAATGAATCACTCTTTGATGTTGCTTGTGCAATCTCTGGAAAGAAGCAAAAACTCCTTTGTGACAGATTACCCATGCCATTTGTGATATACTTCTTGGATACATGTGTGAAAGGTACATTGTCTACCAAGCTGGACTGCAATCTCATTAAGCTCTCAAGGATAGTGTCACATATGTAGTACCATAATTACTCATATAGAATAGTAGTATACCTCTCAATTCTGCCAAGTAATCCTGCAAGATTATCAAGTGCACCGAGAATTTTGTGCTCTTGATGTTTTGACCTGTTACCACCCAAATTAGCAGCCTTGGCAGGGTCATGGTCAAGGTGCTAGGGGGTAAGCACATAGGAGATATGCCCACTATCACCTCCAACTGATCTCCTACAACATTAGGCCAACCCTTAAAAAGCCACGGGGGTATCCCAATTTGCACATGCTTCACTAACAATTTTAGGGACCGGTGCATATATATGATGAAGGTTGAGAGTTGATTGAAAGAAGATGCAAATACAAATATAAAATACAAATATGTGGAAGCTCACTCAAATTTTGTAATAAATGCTTATCTTAGATTTACAAGAGCGAAGTAAGGGCACATACATCAAGTGAGATGATTTACCTTTGGTTGCCACTTTCAGACCTGCAAAATTGGCAAAATACGCAGAAATCTCAGATTTGGAGTGACTTTCAAGCACCCCAGTAGTGTGGAAACACAATATGATGATGGATCCTTGGGTGTTTGAGCTTGGGCACTGAAGTAAGAGTGAAAATACAGCCCAACAATAATAAACATGCAAGTAAATAGTGAGCTACAACAATCTGATCCAAACTTGCATTAAATAGGTAGCCAATCCCCCTAGGATCAAAGTTGGAAAACACCTTAAACAAGATTAAACATTTTGCAGCACTTAGAGTGGCTTGGAACACTTCCAATGGTTAACAATATTAACCTGTAACACTTTAGAAATGAAACCATGGATTAAGAGGGTTATAACAACCTTTGTCACAGAGCCCTAGGCCTAGAGTCTTACCAATTCTTGTGAAGATATTACTGTAACAAAATTTCCGAATTGTAAAGACATACATGAAACCTTCAAAATGATGTTAGATAAACCTTGAAAGCACAAAATAAGAGGGCTTCCTTACACTTGGGCTATTAGATAAGCAATTATGGCACAAATCCCAAGAAAAATGTCTATCTGAAAAATATGACTTGTAGATTTTATTCTAGACCATAAATAAATGGTTTTTAATGTATTTTTTTAAATATATTTTATGGTTAGATATCTCTTCTTTGACCTTTTCTCTTTTTCTATTTTTTGTATATTTTAATTTACAGGAAAATAAAAGAAATAATTTTGAATTTTTGAAATAACTGGTTGGTTATTGGTTTACGTCTTAGTTGCCTTATCTCCACTAGGGCAATTGGGGTCAGGATGAATTCCCCTCTTAAAGTTGGTTATTTAATTTTTGTGGATTAGGGGAAAAGGCTAGAACCCTAGAAGTTAAATTATCCTCTTGTCTAATCAAGACAAATTATGAAACCAAATCCCTACATGAAGGGATCCCTTTAGGTGAAAGTTTTCATCCACAAGATCGACTATGGAATGAAATAAAATAAAAACCCTTGTTAAGGAACCTCTAGGGTATGGTTCAACAAGAAGATTTAATGCTTACCTCACACCAACAAGAGAGAAGTAAGAGAATTTACCCTACACATCTCCCTCCAAGTGACAAAGTTGCCCCTCAATGGATCAATCTTCATAGCCTTGTAGTTGTCTTGAATTAGCACAATATTGTATTGAGAATTATATAGAATAGCCAAGAAAAAGAGACTTTAAAGTTGAGACCAAAGCTTCATGAAATTATTACATTGTGGCATAATGATCTTAACGATTCACAACGATTTGGGAGGATAGGGAGCTCTAATTTATAAATGATTCCCTCAACATCTCTCCCCCTTTTCTTTCCTAGAAATGTCTAAGAAACTTCAAGAAAAATTGACTTTTCATCCACAAAATGTGAAAGACTAAGTCATTACATAAAAAAATTGATTTACATTGCTTAAAACCCTTAAGAGAGGTGTGATATAATCCTCCAAAGGGGGTGACACCTTCAAAACAACTCCGTTAAAACCTCAAACATTGCTTATTAACCTTCAAAATATGCTTCAAATTAAGGCCCATGTCCATAGCACAAGTCAAGGCACTTCCATGAAGCTTGAGAATCAGTTTCCAAGTTCAAAAATGGGTCATAAAATCCCCAATAAACAAAATGTCGTCAAATATAAAAGGAAGCCAGTGTTTTTGAAAGGTCCTGTTGTTGCCCAAACCATACAGACAATATGCGACAATGGGGGGTTGTCACTCTGATCCCCGCCTCTCTGTTCTAGCTGTCTCCCTACAACAAACTATGGGGGGTAGTCCTTATAAAATGTGAAGATAAGAGACTTGTTGGCAACCAAAAAATTGGGAGACACCATTGAATGGCCTAGCAACTTGGTTGAAATAGCAAGTTTAAATGATTTGATTGGATTATTATGGAAGACCAGTGCCTTGAATGGAGTCAATTACTTGCTTAAGAGAAATTATTTACCAAGTTATCAAATGAATAGTTGTTGCTTTAAGGATGCTTCACTATCCTAAATGAGATGCAAATCCTACAATCTAGGTGAGATGCAAAATCTTGGTTTATTTTAAATTATATGCCTATTCTAAGTGTATCCTTCCTCTTAACTGTTTTGAAGCTAGTCTCTAGAGTAGGTTGTGAGAGAGAAGCCAAGGGGAAGCAAGTTGAAGCTTGATTAACAATACCTCCCATTAGGTTCTAACCACCCAATGCCTCCGGCGCTGTAGAGATTGTGGCTCTGACTACTGCAAGGTCACCATGTTACCACTAAAGAGGCGCTAGACTCCTCAAGCTAGATGAGGAAGGTGGACCTATCTCTCTATCGACCAAGCTCATGCTTGGAAGTTAATTAATTTATGCAAGAGGTTACTCCTAAGATGCAAATGCAACATTTGAGTGCTCTTAAGTTGAGATTATTAAGGTTCTTAAGTACTCAATTACAATGATCTTTAGTTATGAACAATGAAGTACTTAAACAATAGATGAATGACAATCTCGACCACAAGAGAAAGTGCCCAAACTTAAACGATGCTAGAAAATGTTACTGGTAATACCAATAGATAATTGCTCAAGTGATAAACAAGACAAGGTAAAGGCCTCTTAAGACAATTAGCAATCTTCAAGATTATAATCAATGAATCACCAATATGCCCACTAGATACACAAGAGAAGAGAGAGGTTCAAATTTATTATCACAACTATGATTAAAATAGTATCACAAGAGATATCCAATTTAGCAATGAACAATGTACCCAATTATAAATAGCAATGAGAAACATGATCACAATGTCACTTAGAGCAATTAGCCAAACTTATTAAACACTTATCAACTTGATTAGAACAATTATGTGTGGGAATGCAAGAGTGCAAATAGATGCCAATGACCAAATTTTAAGTCCAAATCACTTCAACCATAAATGATTATGAATTATAAGAGTTCCTTAGCCAATTTTAGAGACTTAAATGTGATTTATCATTGTTGCAACCTTGTTTTCAGAGGTTTGCAAATTTATATCAGCAGTCAAAAAACAATGCAAGATGTCAAATATAAGCTAGAAAATCAATGCATTAAACTTCCAATGATATCCAGTTGATTATGAGATTGCTTAGAAGCTATAGATTAGACTTTTTATGTTCAGATCAGACCTCAAAACAACATATATCAGACTTGTAATAACTCAGAAAAGTTAATGATTCGGTCACTAGTGTTTGATAATCCAACAAGATAACAAATTATCAATGCCAAATAAACTCCAATGATTAACTAATTAAGTTAAATGAGTATTAGATGATCTTTGGTCCATTTCAATGGTTTTTATTTTATTTATATGACTGCATAAATGACTATAGCAAAACAGAGAAGATAATGAAGGGAAGAGAGGCAAACCAAGAGGTCGGAAGGCCTAATTGAGGGCTAGTTTGACTTCCAATGAGCTTGGCCACCTGCAACCACCAAGTTAGCTCTAATATTGCTGCAAAACCATAATGTTAGCCTACTCAAACAATGTCAAAACTAGATATGACTGAACAAAGAGCTAGGGCAAGGGCTAGAGGGCTAGGAAACCTCAAGACTAGGGTTAGAAAGGGCAAATGAAAGGATAGAAAGGCTGAACAAGGGGAGAGGTGAAGGGGAAAGGGTCAAAAAAGGATACAACTAGGGAAAATAAGCCCTCTAGGGTTGAAGTCAAGTCCAATAGGGTTGATGTTGGGTTGGAGAAGGTCCCTTAGGGGTTAGCAGCCAAGGAAAAGGCCCTTTTAGGGTTGCGGCTAAGGGTTTGAGAGGGGCCGAGGCCTTGGAAGGGACTCTAAGGGCTACGACTAGCCCTTGAAGGGCTAGCATTATCTGAAGCCTGCAAACAAAAATTTCTCCACAAATCCACTGCAAAAAATAAATTGGACAACTTCCTTCTCAGGCTGGATGTTGAGCCTGGAGGCTAGATCTTGCCTTCCTAGGCCTAGATCTGTCTCAAAACCCCAACAAAATTCTCTTAAGCAATTTTGAAATCCCCCTGCACAAATAAATCAAAGAATGCCAAACCCCAAATATATATGCAAAATATAAAACCCTAAGTGCTGCAAAACAAATGGGTTAGAAATAATTTACAAATTTACAAAACAATAATTTTTTTGGAGAAACAATTTTGGATAAACAACAATGGATGAATATATTTCGAAAAATGGTATTGGCCAAACCCTCTTGCAAAATTAAATACTACAATGAAATCTTAGAGCCCAAACATAATCAGCGCTTCCCACATTCTGTGAAATTGGAGCCCAAGGGCTGGCGTACCCGTAAATCTCTATAATATTCTTAAAGAAAATTGTAATATCATATGGTGAGTCATATCACCTAAGATAACATGTACCAATAGATTGTTCTTATCACCGACAAATGAAATAACAATTATTTAGCAGTATTCAACACAATATAGGATCACACATAGCTAACACATATCACAGATTAGCAAAAGAAGAACACCATGAAATGAACCCCAAAGTCTTTCTATTATGATACAAAATGTTCCCAGCAGAGCAGTAGCTCAATACCAACATTCAAAAATTACACCATCCAAAGATATCAAATAGAAGCTCAATGGCTTCTTTATATTGAGAAACTCCTCCAAGTCAAAATAATCATGACCGCTGAAAATAGTGTGATCATCTTTTATTCTCCACTTTCAAATGTTTAATTTTGAGGAAAAATTCGATTTTTCCTTGAAACCCAATTTTAATTAATCCAAAAATTAATATTTTGGATTAATTTCCTCAAAAATTTGACTTTGACTTAATCACCAAGGTCCAAGGGTTCAAATTTTCTTAAAATATCCATTTTTCCCTTAGTGGGGGATCTCCAAAAATTGATTTTTGTTTGACCTACGAATTTTAGATTATTTTCCACTTGGAAAGAAGTTAATTTCTCTAAAATTATTTTTGACCCAAAATTAATTAATTTTCTGGCTTAGAATTTTTATTTAATTTAACCAGAAAAATTAATTAATTGACACTAGAGGGAATTAATAATTTTTCCACCATCAAATATTTTAGCCATGGTGTCTAATTGACACTAGAGGGGATTACTAATTTTTCTACCCTCAAATATTTTAGCCATGGTGTCTAAGTATGAGAGACCAATGTTACCAGACTCGGAATCGGCAATAAATCGGCGAGGCAAAAGAGCGAAGAGTTTTAATCGGATCGGGAAAAAATCGGGAAAAAATCGGCAAATTCATTAAATAAAAATATACACATATATTGAATTAAAAAAACCATTTTTCATTAATATTGGGTAAAGGTATGTCCAAACAATGCATAATATCAATAGATGTCCAAAATATCATGAATAAATAAGTATCTCATATATGTTATGAGTCCACACATGATCCAAAGCACTGAGTTTTGAGTCCTTAGAAGCATATGCTTCTAAAAGTTTATAAAAAAGTAAAAAACTGCATACTAATCAGAAAAAAATCAGCAACTAAGAGTCTAAGACTCTTAAGAGTGAGAACTAGAAGCAATTCCTCCCGCTCCTTCGCTTGCTTGACTCTCAAAGTTCTCCAAGTCATGAAGGCTGAAAAGAGGAGGCTCATCTAATTGAACCCATTCTGCCGCATTTGTAGCTTGCAAATCTAACTCTTCAAGGTCAATTGGTGAATGATCAATACCTGTCATTATCATGAGACATTGAAATGTGAATTAAAATTTCACTTTGAAGTTTGAACTTTAAAGTTTAAACTTTTAAAGTACGAACTAGATTACGAAACCTTCAAATTCAAGCTCTCGAATCTCACCTTGTATTTGTTTGTTGCGAAGTCGTAGATTGTAATGGACAAATACAAGGTCATTCAAGCGCTTTTGTGTCAATCGGTTGCGCTTCTTAGAATGTATTTTCTCAAACATGCTCTAGTTGCGTTCACAACCTGAAGCACTGCATGCTTGGTTTAAGATTCGAATGGCAAATCTCTTCAAATCTGGCGTATCACTACCAAAGTTTTGCCACCAAAGACCTAGCAAGTGGTAAGGGTTTGTGAGTAGAAGACTAGAAGTACCAAATTAGTAAATAGTAAAAACTTAAAAAGAAAATAAAATTTAATAAAACATTTAACATACAAAATAAAGTTTAAACAAATTTAATGAATTGATGAAGCCTTCAAGCTGGGTACCTGGCAACATCTTTGACCTTTGTCTTATAGCACTGTTATAGGCAAACAATTTAGATGGTGTCCTGTAATCTTGTAGTTGGGAAAAGACACGATTTTGTTGTTCTGGATCAGGGAAGCACCTTTCCAAGCATGTCATAAGTCCTCTGCCAACCTCCCCATCCTCATTAAATTTGCTCTTATCATAAAAATATTGTGGGTTTAAGAAGTACCCAGCAGCATGTAAGGGGGAATGCAATTGCCTATCCCAACGTGCATCTATAATGTCCCAAAGGGGCATATACTTTGTCTCATCATCCCCATATCTTCTTTTGATGGCCTCCTTTGCGAGATCCATCGCCTCATAAATGTAACCCATAGCGGGTTTGTCACCATCAACCATCCTGAAAGTTCAAGCATTCAAATTTAAAGAAATATGAAACATTGTAAATAAAAAGAAGCTTGAAATGAAATTTAAAAAATGAAAAAGTTAAAAGACTAAAAGTACCTGAGAACTCTAACAAGGGACTCCGTCACAGCAATAATCTCTTCAGCATCTTTCCAGAAGCCATCATTAAACACAAGTGCAACAATTTCGATGCCTTCAGGGGTCTTGGAATGTTTAGATCCCATCCACTCAGGTCCCAAGAACATCCTCTTCAGATTTATCTTTTGCTCAACCACAGATTGCAAAGATATGAAATTTGTTGCAAATCTAGTCACTGCAGGTCGAACAATTTCTTTACCTTCAGTGTATATTCTCATAGTGTTTAGGACAATAGTGTGGTTGTATAGGTATTTGGTTATGGATTTTGCCTTCTCCACAACCTCATGTATCCAATGAAGCTTACCAATGTCCTCAAGCATTAAATCTATGCAATGGGCAGCACAAGAGGTCCAAAAAATAGTGGGGTGCCTCATCTCAAAAAGTCTACCAGCAGCCATATAATTCGCTGCATTATCGGTGACAATTTGTACAACATTTTCTTCTCCCACTTCTTGAACAACTTCCTCCATCATTTCACAGATAAGTTGGGCACTCTTAACCTTATCTGAAGCATCCACTGACTTGAGAAACATTGTGCCTGCGGGACAAGATACAAGGAAATTTATTAAAGTTCTATTCCTCTGATCTGTCCATCCATCACTCATGATGGTGCACCCTGTTTCTACCCATGATGAACGAAACTCAGCTAGCAGAAGCATGACATCTTCAACACTCTCTAACAACATATCTGTCCTAAGGCTCTCTGATGTAGGGGCTTTGAACCCTGGACCTGCATTAGCAATTGCATCAATCATAGCTTGCCAATAAGGACTTCTGGCACAGTGGAAAGGTATGTCAGAATAGTACCAAAAGTTAGCAATGGCCTTCCTTGCCTGACTATGGACATTTTTTTTCCAACCAGTGCCATCCAAGGTAGGTTGGGAACCGGGTTTTGTGCGGGGAGCAAAAAAGGCGTTTATGTTTCCACCTCCAGTGTTCAAGGAAGGAGTTGAAGGACTAGCATGGCTTTGAGGCATGTGTGGAAAACTTGGGAACGGCATTGAGGATTCAACAGATTGAGGTGACATGGGGCTAGTGACAGAAAAAGTATCAACTCCAACATTTCCTATTTCAGCAGTTTGCTTTGCTTTCTTGGCATTATGCTGCTCTAACATTTCAAGGGCCAAGGCTACTTGGTGTTGGACATTCTCGTCAACCTTGGTGCAAATACCTATATCATGGCCAGGTATTTTTGCAAGGTGGAACTTGAATCTATAAATGCCTCCACTGCATTTTGTTTTGCAAAATTTACAAAGGAGCCCGGGGTCTCCGGGAATCCTGTCACAATAAGCCCAAGCAAAGTCCTTCTCTCTCGGCATTGTTGTTGCTTTGAACTTGTGTTTAATTTGTGGCTTCTGTTAAGATGAGTCCTGTGAAAGACAAGAAAAAATCAAATTTAAAAATCATCCAAAAATTTAAAATATGCTAGAAATTTAAAAAAGTAAATGAAGAGTCAAGACAGATGGACAAAACACTCATATCTGTAGCTGCTTCAAGCTCAGACTTGGTGGCAGGTGCTACTTGGAACAGTCACCTAGGAACAGAATTGTGGCTCAGATTTGTTGGAGGGCTCAGTCCTTGAGGCACAGTTACTAACTTACTGTTACAGTGTTATGAAATTATGAATACAGTGCAGACTCTGCAGAGTCCAGACCAACATTGTGAATTTCATTTTCTCGTTTAATAACCAACAATGAATCACTGAATAATCGAGGCTGCTTGAATCATTTTATGCATATCAAGTTATCAACTTCAAGTTTTAATAGGGTCCCTAAAACCATCATCTCTGCAAGTGCAAGGTTATTGGTAGTTGGTACCCCTTCTCCAGCCAGCTTTAAAAGTTTAAAGTTTAAAAATTTTAAAGTAATTTACTAATTCGTATCTGAAAAAAATAATACTGGCCTAGGGGGATCTTGATACTGGCCTAGGGGGATCTCTTAAGAGTCGACTGTTATTATAAACTTTAATACAAATGTTCTGAAATATACTAAAGTTTCTAAACCAGTCCCTTACATATTCTAACTAAAAGTTAAGTTTATAGACTACTTACATATTAAACGTAAAGTTTATCACTGTAAATATTCTGAAAAATGTAAGTTGTAACAACTTGTAACTTGTCCTTCCACTTCAGTGACTCAGTAGCTCAATCCAATGGGCATTTTTCTGTTGAGGACGGTCTAAGACTTAAGTCCTGTAGGTAATAGTGAGAAGCTGCTATTGAACTATCCTGTTAATAATTACAATTCAGTTTTTCTAATGGTCAATGGGATAGCCTGTGTCTGAAGGCCTGAAGCAGCTAATGGGGTAATTAATACCGCATCAAGTTTCATAAGTTTTTGCACAATCTAGACCTTGTTAATATATAAAAAAATAAAAAACAAAAATCTTAGCCAAAAAAGAAAAATCTAGTCCATTCCCATGACAAATAGACTACCAACCGCTGTGTGGAAATAATTTGAACAAACTGTTGTGATTATTAAAAAGACATCTCTATCCTGACCATGACAAATTACTAACAGTCATATAACGTATATCAAATGCGATATGGAAGTTGGCAATCTGAAAAATGAAGTCATAATAATATTTATATAACGTATATCAAATCCGAAAAATGAAGTGATATAACCGTAACGTATATCAAATGTACAGTGGACGCAAGCTATCGGTGAAGGCTGAACCAATGTACAGTCGAACTGTCGAAGAGAAAAACTGTGACGCTGACCTGCGTTTCAATTTCACGCGACAGGGACTGTGCTTCCAATGCGGGCCGCGGCTTCGTCGTTCCAGAATCCAAACTTCGAATGCGCTTAGAGTCTTAGACAGGCTTCGTCGTTCGAGAATCGACTGTCGACAGGGATATGCTTCGGTTCGAATGCTGCAATGACAGATGTTATATAATATAAACAATGCAATTTTATGCCGGCACCGTTAAACTGTTAAAAAATTCACCGAAGCGGGAATGCAAACGCGGGAACAGGCGACAACCCTAGAATTTGGCGGGACTCGTAAAAATCGGATGAAATCGGACGAATCGCATAAATCGCGCGTCGAACTCGAGTTGACCACGAGTTAAACTCGGTCAACGCGAGTTGACACGCCCAGTTTCGTAACGGATCGTTCTGCCGCCGATCAGACTCAAAATCGCGATTATTCCGATTTTTTCACGATTCCTGTTACACTGTGAGAGACCATGCACTAAAATATTTTTTACATCAAATTATTGCAATATCAACCCTTGAAAGGGGAAAACACATTTAGGCTCATACCCTCAACAATTTATCCAATTCCGTGCCACAACATGGTCTAGTATAAACCAAGTGTGTTTGTAATAAAATAATTTAGCCAAATGTGCTAAAATTTGTTGGAATTTCTAAGTCTGACACGTTAGAAACCCTTCATGCACTTTACTGATTGATTCCTACCTACTTGTTCTATTAATTAACAACTTATTTACCATGTAAATAACTAGAAATAAATACAAGTGCATGCTCAACACATTACAGATCATCAACTGAAGGAAATAGAAACAAGCACACAAGTGACACTGTTGTTTTTGGACTAATGTCCCCAGAAAAACCCAATGCAGGAAAACCGGTGTAGCTATCTGAGGGTTTGATTTATTAAGTAGTTTCAAAATACAATCTGGGTGCCAAATCCGGCTCACTCAACAGAGAAACATCTTGGAAGTAGTACCTCTCTACTCGGACGCAAAGATTTCACTTGAACCCCAGATAAACACTCTAGCAGCTTTACAACGCTAATCTGCCCCACGAAACCCCAACGTCAGCCTCTCTTTGGCCCAGCGTTAGCCCAACATCACTCCGACTTGGCCTGCGTCAGCCTCTGGAGGCGCTGCGTTAGCCTTCTGGCCCTTTGCATCACCCATGTTGGCCCTCTGAAGCACTGCGCAGCTCCTAGCTGCCTCTGCGTGAGCCCTAGCTGGCTCTGTGTGAACCCTTGGCTGCTTCTGCATCCCTCGCTCCGGCTACTGTGCTGATCCTCCTGGTGCTATCTGTGCCTCTCTGCTTCTGTATTCATTGCCCCTCAGCTGCAACTTTGATCACTCTATCAACTTTTTTAGCAAACCCAACCCTAGAAAGTCGAAATCTTGACCTCTTGGTGTGTTCTCCAAGTGACCCTCAAGCCTCCTCTTATCTTTTCTCGTTGACAAATCAATGGTCGAGATTAAGTCCCTAATCAATGACTAAGATTAGATCTGGCTTGATCCATGTCTTTTGGACCATTCTAACATAGTTTTATATTAATACACATTAATATTTTATTTTCCCTAAGTTTAGACTTAGGGACTCCATTAAAAATATTAATTATTTTAATATCTCCCAAACTGTTTAGAATCTACCCAAACCCTTTTTGGGTATTGGAGATCTCATGTGCCTTGGCCTCTCCACCAATTTTCGTGGCTAGAACACATTCGATGCTACCCCAAAGCAACACTCCCTCTTAGCGAGGACTATGCTTTAGTAATACTCCTTACTGAGTATCACTCTGATCATCCAACATTGGTCCCTGTGCTGATGCTAGGCCTGCTGCCCAACATCCTCTGCACTGTTGCATCCTATACTACTACCCATGGCCCTGCCACTACCACTACTGCATCCGTACTGCAACTCCCTCTGCATCTGTGCTGCTGCCCATGGCCTTGCCACTGCCACTGCTGCATCTGCACTGCAACCCCTTTCATCATGTTGCATCGTGCTGCCCATAGCACTACCACTGCTAATTGCTGCACTGCAACTCAGTTACTGAGAAGTAAGTAACTGATCTCCCAACTCTGACATCTCTGTCAGGCTAGAAACACTCTTAATGTTGAAGCTCCCTCTGTTGCTGACAAGTGCTCCCTCTCTGACCTCTGTGCTACTACAACAACTCCATGCATCTCGCACCGTTGCACACCTCTTTGTGCCATCCTGCACTAGTGCAACATTCCCGTGCCTCTCGCACTGTTGTAGCCTGCTAGCCTCGCGTTGTCCCGGGAATCCTGCACTGTAGCTCCCTCTCTCGCTCCATCCGCATCCGTCTCTACCGACATCCGCCAATCTTGCTACTCCTCTTCTGGGCTCCTGTAGCAAGGTATAATCCAAGAGGCTAGGTACCTCGAGGATCCTGCCCCTCATCGCTTGTAGTCCGCCTGACTATAACTCGATGTCTCCCCACTTCTTCTGAAGTGGCACATGAGCACTCATGGCACAATCATCATCTGTCTCCACTTCCTTCTCTGCCCTTGTTGGCGCTGCCTTGATCTCGGAGGCCTCTCCCTTACTCTTCTTCCTTGGAAACTGGGTCACATAATGACCTAGCTCCCCACAGTGGAAGCATTTGACCTTGGAGAGTTCCTTCTTCTTCCGTTTCTCCTGCTTTCCCTTAGATGCTAGGGCAACATCTTCCTCCTCCTCCTTCTTGATTCTAATCCCCTTGTCGCTACTTCCCTCCTTGCTCAGCCTTCTGATCTCTTCTTGGCGAAGAGCAACCCACATTTCCTCCCAATCTAAAAGGGTCGCCTTGGCCAATATACTCTGGACAAACACCTCCCAGTCTTCTGAGACTGCATTCAGGGCTGTTCTCACCATCAATTCTGGATCTGGCGTTGCCCCTAAAGTCAGTTGATCCCAAATCTCCTTCAATCAATCGAGGAATGGATTGATTTGTTCTCCCTTCTTCATCTGGTATGATCGCAACTGATTTTCTAGTAGCATCTTCCTCTGCATGGAAGTATGCTAATACAATTTGGTCAGGGCCTCCCACATCTCCTGTGCCATGTTCTTCTTGGCAATATGTGGTATTATATGATCCTTGACCCTGTCAAGGATGATACTCTTAGCCCTCGCCATTGCATCCTCGTACCTGTCGTTATCAGCCAGATCAACTCGGATAGCTATCCTCAAGGTGAAGTGCTTGACACGATTCCTGTCTAGTATGGATAAGATTCTGGCCTTCCAGACTACGAAGTTTGAGGCTTCGTCCAGTTTGTCCTGGTCTCTTACTCCGTGTAGTGCCATTTCGCTGCTCCTCTACTTCCCTCCTGGAAGTTCTCGGTATGACTCCTCTAAGCCTCGATTTCCCTCCTGGAAACCTTTCTACCAATGTCGAGATGCCCCTCTCCAATCGTTTGTGCAACTGCAACACTGATTTGGATTCCTTGGCTAGAAATCCACCTTGGCAGCAACTCCCTCTACCTTGGCCTTGCCCTGTTAGGTACTGTTCTGACTACAGTACCCCACCAGCTCCACTCTGCAACTTACCCACAGCCTCCTAAACCCCAACAACCTGAAGGTTAGAGCTCCTAGGCTCTGCGCAATCTCGACACCGGCAAATCAGCCTCCTCAGCCAACTACATTAGCCCTCCTGGCCTCTGTGTGGCTCTGCGTGAGTTTGCCTTTGCCTCCCTCAGCCTCTGCTCTGCCTCTTCCTGGCTCAATCTTAATGATGCAGGCACTACGTCACCCCTTCCTTACTACTACTCTGCTAGGAACAACTTTTGTCACTCGGGACAGCTGTTTTCTGCTGCTGCTGCTCTGTTCAGTTAATGTCCTCAGTGCTCCTGTGATCTGCAACCACGCTCTAATACCATGTTGGAATTTCTAAGTCTGGCACATTAGAAACCCTTCATGCACTTTACTGATTTATTCCTACCTACTTGTTTTGTTAATTAACAAGTTATTTACCATGTAAATACTGGAAATAAATACAAGTGCATGCTCAACACATTACAGATCATCAACTGAAGGAAATAGAAACAAGCACACAAGTGACACTGTTGTTTTTGGACTAATGTCCCTGGAAAAAGCCAATGTAGGAAAACCGGTGTAGCTATTTGAGGGTTTGATTTATTAAGCAGTTTCAGAATATAATCTGGGTGCCAAATCCGGCTCACTCAACAGAGAAAAATCTTGGCAGTAGTACCTCTCTACTCGGACGCAGATATTTCGGTTGAACCCCAAATAAACACTACGGTAGCTCTATAGCGCCAATCTGCCCCACGAAACCCCAACGTCAACCTCTAGGGACTACGTCAACCTCTCTCTCGCCCAGCGTTAGCCCAACGTCACTCTGACTTGGCCTGCGTCAGCCTCTGGAGGCACTGCATCAACCTTCTGGCCCTCTGCGTCACCCACGCTGGCCCTCTGAAGCACTGCGCAACTCCTAGCTGCCTCTGCGTGAGCCCTAGCTGGCTTTGTGTGAACCCTTGGCTGCTTCTGCATCCCTCTCTCTGGCTACTGTGCTGATCCTCCTGGTGTTATATCTGCCTCTCTGCTTCTGTATTCATTGCCCCTCAGTTGCAACTTTGATCACTCTATCATTTTTCTCAGCAAACCTAGCCCCAGAAAGTCGAAATCTTGATCTCTTGGTGTGTCCTCCAAGTGACCCTCAAGCCTCCTCTTATATTTTTTTCGTTGACAAATCAAGGGTCGAGATTAAGTCCCTAATCAATGACTAAGATTAGATTTGGCTTGATCCACGTCTTTTGGACTATTCTAACATAGTTTTATATTGATACACATTAATATTTTATTTTCCCTAAGTTTAGACTTAGGGACTCCGTTAAAAATATTAATTATTTTAATATTTCCCAAACTGTTTAGAATCTGCTCAAACCCTTTCTGGGTATTAGAGATTTCATGTGCCTTAGCCTCTCCACCATTTTTCATGGCTAGAGCACATTCGATGCTACTCCAAATCAACAAAATTATTCCCAAACACACTTTTACAAAGACTTGATATAACACTAGGACTCACCTAATACCTTGTCATGGAATTCCACCTTAGCTTTGGGGTTTAAGCTAGAATAAAAACTCTGCCGGTTATCCATGTTTAGAAACACATAATTTGGTGAGGTTAAAAATCTTCCTAAGATGAAATCCTTTGCCAAAATTAGAGGCTTACCTAGGTGTTGTGATCCAGGTGGATGTTGGTGGCCACCCGCCATCCCACTTGGACCCCCACAACTCTCTTTCAGTTTTTCAGTTTCCTTAATTGTAGCAAAACTGCTAAAAATAGTAAACTGTGCTACAATTAAAGAAACTGAAAAACTGAAAGAGACAGTTGGGGGGTCCAAGTGGGATAGGCGGGTGGCCACTAACATCCACCTGGATCATGTTGTTACATAATTAAACGATCAAACTAACATCATTTACAATACATCTTGCAGAAATTGGATTTACAATTATTCAAATATGCTGGCTAATGACTTTGAACTTTGAAAAAATTTCTTCACGTCTTTGCATTCTACTTCCTTGGACTTGTTGACAAAGTGCGGTCAACAGGTCCAATGTTTCCCTTGAAATTAGCTTGAGGTGACTTGAAATAATTTTTAGATTCCTTAGGAGGCTCAATGTCTCCCTTTCTTGCTCAACGTCCTCTTGGAATTGACCATTTGATCCCCAACGACTATCTTGATGGTTGACAACTTCATATTTTGGGCTTCCTCTTGCTTGTTTAATGAATTAAGGCTTGATTTCTTTGCTTTCCTACTTGACCTTGGTCCTTGAGGTTTGACACATCATTTTTTTTATATGTTTGTTCCCTCACCTTAAATGGGGGGTTAATCCTCAATTCTAGTCCCATTGGATCCCACCTATTGGCTTATAGTTTAAGGAAGGGAACTACTTGGGAAATCTCACTTTTGGTAGCATGGTCCAATTTTTTCGCTTCACATTTTTCACTCATTTCCGCACATTATGAGCCATATTTCATCATCTTCCTTCTCTGGGTCCACATGACCGCTAGATCCACAAGGCACAAGTATGCCCCCTCCCCTTGTCCACATGTTTGGGTTGGGCCTAGAAATGTTTTGCCGAAGGTTGATGCAGCTAAAAGAACGTTAAAAGCATATATGGCCACAAGTAAGAAACAAAAGAAAAGAATCTTAGAAAATGCAAAAGATGGTCAACACATGGGAAAAAGCCAAACATGAGCTCTACCCCTTATCCTTATGACCATCACCCTAGTTCCTGTGAGAATTCCTACACTTTGAAGGAACCCCTACTGCAGCAAATCTGAATCTACACCTACTTGATTTTAAATTACATTCATCAGGTTATTCTTCTGTATACTGAAGCAAATTACTTCTGTAGCCTACACTAATTAAATATTTGATCTCATAAAACAAAAAACAAAGAAAAGAACAAGATACATAGGACACACTTATTTTGGACACAGTAGTCCCCAGAAAAACCCAATGCGGGAAAACCGGGGCAGCAGTTCTGAGGGTTTATTATTATGAAGGATAAATATTTGAATACAAATCTAGGATGCTCTTCTAGCAATCCTTTACAGAGAAAATAATGGCGGAAAATCTGAGTGAGTTTTACCTCACTTCACTTGACAGATTTCTAGCTGATTCAACACAAGACTGGCTAACCCCATCTATTTCTGCGTTGGCTCTGTGTCGCCTTCTCTACCCTCTGCGTCAGCTCTCCCGGCTGTTCCCGACAGTTCCAGTAGTTCCCGGCAGTTTCGGCAGTTCCCGACAATTTCGACTGTTTCAGCAGTTCTGGATTCTGCATGACAGACAACTTTTCTGCGTCAGCTCTCCCAGCTGTTCCGACAGTTCTCGATAGTTTGGACAGTTCCCTGCAGTTTTGGCTGTTCTGATAGTTCTGGATTTCGGGCGACAGGCAACTTTTCTGCGTCAGCTCTCTCGGCCACTGTGCTACCTCTTTGCAAGCTCTCTCCGCCTCTTTGTCAGTATTCTCCGGAAAGTCCTTCTTCCGGATTCTCATTGCCCCTCAACTACAAAATCTCCCCAATCGATTTTCCTCGTGAGAACTTCTCACCTCAGAAAATCGATTTCCTCAATCTCTGTGTGTGTGTCCAAATGAACCCCAAGCCTCCATTTTATATTTTTCTTGTCGAGTCTTCAACCACCGAGATTAAGTCTCTAATCAATGGCTAAGATTAAAACATGACTTGATCCGCCTTCTAGATCATTTTCACCCATATTTTGATTAATACCCATTAATATTTTAATTTCCCTAAGTTTAGACTTAGGAACTCCATTAAAAATATTAATTATTTTAATAAAATACAATTTGTGTGGAATTTCACCAAACAATTTCTGGGTTCTTTAGAACTCATGTGCCTTAGCCTCTGCACCAATTTTCAAGGCACTTCCAATTCTACCAGAAACTAACACTCCCTTTTAGCGAGGAAAGTGCTCTAGCAACAATGTCCACCTGCATGCTGCTCTTGTTCTGAAGCAGCTCCTTTTTGCACTGTTGATGCCACCAACATTGTGCTACAGCTGCTACTGTACTGCTGCCCATGACACTGCCACTTCCACTGCTGCATCTGTACTACAACTCTCTCTCAAATGTTGTATCTGCTATGCTGCTAGCACTGCCACTACTATCACTGCATTCATACTGCAACTCAGTTGTTGAGATAAGCAACTGAAAAACATCCAAAATTAGCTGAACCTAACCGTGTTCAGCGTAATACAATGAATGTTGGAATCTGACTGTTGTTGATTCTGACCCTTTGGATCTTCTGCGCTGCTGCTGACTCCTGCACTGTGCCAACTGCATTGCTACCAACCTTTCTCTATGCTGATCAGTCTCTGGTCCCCAACTACTGCATCTATCTCTCCAAACAATCCACTGCATCATCTGACACTAAGTCCATCTCGCTACTGTTGAACCTTGAGCTCTCGTAGCAAGGAATTGATCCAAGAGGTGGACTCAAGGATCCTGCCCACATGTAGTCCTCCTGACTACAACTCAATATTGCCCCATCTCCCTCCTAGAGATGCATGGGTACTCATGGCATACTCTTCCTCATTTATCTTCGCAACTGCAACCTTTGGATCATGCTTCTTGTCCTTATCCTTTTGCTTCAAAGGACACTGAGATGCAAAGTGACCCATCTCGCCACATTTGAACCATTTCACCTTTGAAATGTCCTTCTTCCGCTTCTGCTTCTGTTGTCCCTTTGATTCTAGAGCTGCGTTTCCTCCTCCTCCATCTTTGTGCCATTCCCATTGGTGCTATTGAGGTTGACCTTCACTAGGTCCCTCCCTAACTCCTCTTGTTGAAAAGCTGACTACATCTCCTCCCATGAAGGTAGTTTTTCCCTACCCAGTATGCTTTGTACGAAAACTTGCCATTCATCCGAGACTCCATTTAGTGGCCCCACTTCAGCAAGTTGGTCTCTAGTGTCCTGAAGACGTTGAAGATAGAGGTTCACCCCTTCTCCTTTTTGCATCAAGGTCTGCTGCAAATTCTGCTCTAAATACATCTTCCATTGTTCGAAAGAGCCTTCATAGAGTGACGACAAGGCTTCCCACATCTCTCGGGCTGTATCCTTGCGTTGCAAGTGTGAGACCACATGATCTCGAACTCCATCGAGAATGAGCCTCTCTGCCTTCCCCTGCTTGACCTTGTACTTCTTCTTTTGATCGTTGTCGGCAGGAACAACTACAACACTTTTGACATAGGCCTCGAGATCATATTCCTCCAGAACAACTAAGATTCTGGTCTTCCATATGACATAGTTGGAGGCACCTTCCAACCTGTCCAGATCTTTGAGCCTATGCGATGCCATCTCACCCAACTGTCGAACTAATTCCTCTAGTCATTTCTTAGCACTACTCAACTGCTTAGCAAGTGAGAAATTCAAACTTTCTAGCGGAAAGTTCTCTGAGGAGAAAATCCCCCTTCTACGTGTCTTCGTTCTTTTCCAGCGGATTTCTGCCCCGGCAGAAACTGCGCCCTTCAAGCACTGCACTGAGGCTCTACGTCACTCCCTCTACCTCTACAAACTCACGAACTGGAAATGGTACCTCTCTATCGTCTCACTCGAAGAGAGATTTCCTCGGATATTCTTTCTAGCAAGGATTGCGCAATCCCTTCAAGGGGATTTGAATTGCTGCCAAGTGCAGCTTTTGGCCTCTCTTGCTCAGTGTTGGATTTGCACTTCCTTGTTTCAAGATCAATGCTTTGATACCATGTGAAAATTCCTACATTCTGAAGGAACCCCTACTGTAGAAAATCTGAATCTACTTCACCTACTTGATTTTAAATTACATTCATCAAGTTATTCTTCTGAAGACTAAAGTAAATTACTTCTGTAGCCTACACTAATTAAATATTTGATCTCATGAAATAGAAAACAGAGCAAAGAACAAGATACATAGGACACAATTATTTTTGGACACAATAGTCCCCAGAAAAACCCAATGCAGGAAAATCGGTGCAACAGTTCTAAGGGTTTATTATTATACAGGAGAAATATCTAAATACAAATCTAGGATGCTCTTCTAGCAATCCTTTATAGAGAAAATACTGGTGGAAAATCTGAGTGAGTTTTACCTCACTTCACTCGACAAATTTCCGGCTGATTCGGCACAAGACTGGCTAACCCAAGCTCGAAGTCATTGTAAATTGGCTTAAGCTCAATATTGCTACAGAAGTTAGAAGTTTTTTAGGGGCAATGCAATATTGGAGAAAGTTTATTGCTAACTTTTCTTTGATTGTAGCTCCTTTAAATGCTTTGACAAGTGTGAAACAGGTGTTTCAGTGGGGAGGCAAACAGTAGAAAGCCTTCGACACATTGAGAGAAAGGATTAGTACAACGCCAGTAATAGCACTGCCAGATCTTCAGCATCCATTTGAGATCGAGATAGATGCAAGTGAATATGCCATGGGGGTAGTGTTGTTGCAGCACAGAAAACCTATATGCTTTCATTTTGAGACATTCACATCAGGAGTAGTTAACTATCCTACATATGATAAAGAATTGTATGCATTAGTTCAGAGTGTTAAAAAGTGGAAACATTACATAATGGGTAAAGAAACAATCATACACACAGATCATCAACCACTACAATACTTACACTCACAAACTAAATTGCAACAATCACGACATTACAGGTGGATGGGTTTTCTACAACAATTTCATCTTGTTATCAGATATAAGAAGGGCATACATAATAAGGTTGCAGACATGTTATCAAGACCAATTATAAATACATCCACAATACTTGAGCATAATTCGGTAATTCATGAAAGTTACATTGAACAATATGCTTAAGACATAGATTTTAAGGATGTATATGCAACTTTAAGTCATGGCAAGTAGGTGGAAGAATTGGATTATTTCATAAAGGACAAACTCTTATATCAGTTGGGAAAGTTATGCATTCCACAAACTGAAAGAGTTAATATAATTTGAGAAGCACATACTTCTCTCATATCAGGTCATTTTGGTGTAAGTAAAACAGTTGCACAATTACAAAGATTCTGCTATTGGCCATGAATGAATGAGACAGTTTCTAGATATATTAAAGGATGTACTATTCGTGCTACAAGCAAGCCAAGTAATAGAAAATTAGGCTTGTATACTCCACTTCCAATTCCTTCTCGTCCTTGGGAAAGTGTTTCCATGGATTTTGTTGGGGGATTGCCAAAGTCTAGAAAGAGTCATGGTTATTTGTATGTAGTCGTGGATAGGTTCAGTAAGATGTGTATTTTGACACCATGTAATAAACAGGGCACAACTGAACAAACTGCAAAGTTGTTCTTTCAAAATGTATGGGTTCATTTTGGGTTACCCACTTCTATTTGTCAGGAAATTTTGTTCAAGTCTATGGGAGTTAATGGACACAAAGTTAAAGAAGAGCACGACATTTCATCCACAAAGATATGGTCAGACAGAAGTGGTCAACAGGACAGTGATATAGTTGCTTCGGGGATATTGCAGCAAGCATCCCAAACTTTGGGATGAGCATTTGTGTTATGTGCAGCATGCTTACAACCATGCAAAACATTCTTCTACTCAGAGATCTCCTTTTGAGACTTGTTTTGGTTTTATACCAAAGTCTCCCTTGGATTTTGTCTTTGGTAAAGACATAGCAGTTGATGGACACAGTGATGTGGACAAAGCAACCAAGTTCATTGAACAAATCCAGGAAATTCACCAGGCAGTACAGGAATAGCTAGAAAGAAGCCAAGCAAAGTATAAGGCGCGACATGACAAGCATCGAGTTGAGCATAGTTTTCAAGTTGGTGATCAAGTTTGGTTGTACATCAACAAAGAAAGACTGCAAGGGGAAGGTAAAAAGTTGAAACCAATTAGATATGGTCCTTTCAAAATACTTGACAAAATTGGTGAAAATGCTTTCCGCCTAGATCTACCAGCTTACATGCAAATCTATTCTGTCGTAAATGTTGAAAACTTGCGATTGTATGAGCCCTCATTGATTGAAGATCCCGAAGAGCAAGGTCAACTACCTTCCATTGAAGATCTTTTGCCCAAGTATCTCAATGAGCTATAGGAGGACACAGTTCTTGACAAGAGGATAAGGACTTCGCAATGGGGAAATGTTGAGTATCTTTGAGTTGGACTCAAAGGTACAAATCCAAGTAAAGCACGATGGATAGAGATTGGAAAAGTGAGGGAACTTTATCCTCACTTACTCGACAGCTAAAACCAACTTTTGGTGGACCAAAAGCTTCTAGTGGGGAGGAGTGATCCAAAATGGATTCAGTTTTGCCTCCAGATCAAAGTCTTCAAATGTAGATGAAAGTGGTATCAGAGTAGCGAAGCACAGTTGTTGGATCAATCAGATCAACGAACGAGAGTGAGGGAGATAGACGGCTAGGATTAAGTCGCGCAAAATAAAGTTAAGAAATGAAGAGATCAGATTAAGCCATGTGTTAGCATAATAGAGGAGTAGTATTCGTAAGCGGTAAGCAGTATCTCGCGCGCTTATAAAATGGTAAACGATATTCCTCAATTTCACGTGATTAACCTTAGCAGGCGACACGTAGCACGAGAAAACCACTTTTCTCGCGCGCTCTTGATCTGATATCGATCATGCAAGAATTCACGCGAGATTGCGCGATAGCCGTTGGATCATGCGGGATTGATCGACGGTGGAGATCGGCCAAGATAGTTGGTGAATGGGTGACGTGATAGCTGTTGGATCGGATGGGACTTGGTAATGGATATGATAAACTTGTATTTATTTTGGTGTCGGGATCTCCGCCGGAAAAAGGTCGGACGATCGGGGTCAACCCCACGACCGTCGGTCCTTTGATTTTATGTTATCACATTATCCCACATTCACTGCAGATTGCAACTACATATGGTATATCAATACCATATCACTGAAACAGAACCAACATGCCGAAGGGTGGGACTTGGTTAACCAAGCCACCAATTTTTTAATAAACCATTGCAGGTGCCGAACCCGCCCTACCACTAGCGCACAGTCTGAGGTGGTTTTATGCAGGCCGAGGTGGTTTTTTCCAAATAGAGGGTGGTTTTGCAGGGACAGAGGTGGTTTTGGACCATTCCAGGGGGTTTGGAGGTCACAGTGGCCAAATATGGTCGAGTTTATACTCGTTTGACTCGAAATTTCGAGCTGAACGCAGTGGTGATGTCCATTTTCTTATTTGAGACTCTGTTTTCGAGCTCATACTTGTAACAACAATTTGAAGACAAAATAAAGAGGTCAACACTGGAAGCGAAAGGACCAGGAGATGTAGCCAGAAATTCTGGTGAACTCCTTTATTAAATTTGGCTGTGTTGATGTGTTTGAATGTGTTTTCAAGTTGTTTATGTGTTTATGTTATTCGCAATCTTTTCGATCCGTTGCACTAAGTAACATAAGCGAATTCACACATAGTCTATAATACCTTTTTCATTAATGGATCAATCATACTCAATTGGTGGTGTATCAAGCTCATTTTCTTAGCATATTGAATACTTTTCCATCGCTGGTCTGCAATATTTATTTGCTGTTACATCATAAATCAGATTAGAATTTGGTTATTTGACTAACTCCTACCTCTTCCATATACTTTATTTAGGCACTGGTCTATCATTTCTTTGGTTGAGTTGTGTGTACTACCCGTGGCATTTAGTGGGAGTTGGCATAAAGCGAGAGGAATACGCTGTGGTGACATTGGGCATCCTCCTAATAGGTCTAACCACATAAAGGTGTTGGTTTAACCTTGTCAACATTGATAATTTGAATAGTGACATAGCCCAAGCTTGCATTTGAGAGATTTAATGTTTATCACCCCTTAAGATGAGACAGTTTATTGCTCATTAGGGTTGGGACATTACAAGGGTTCCTTTTTATGTGTGGAGCATCAAGTGCTCTAGGAATCGGGTGATGGCTAATAAGGGGATAGAGTTCATGCTTGGTTTTTTCCTGTGCTCACTGCTAACACTAGCCCCTGCCATCTTTTGCATTTTTCCTTTTTCTTTTATTGTGACTTTTTTTTGTTTTATCAATCTTTTAGTTGCATCAACCTCCAGGACAATGTTTTCCAGCCTAGACCCAAGGATGAGGATGAGAGAGTGCTAATCCCCACGAGCAATGACCACCTGTCCAAAGAATGGATGTGAAATAGAGGAAATGATGGAATGTGGTAAGTATGGATCACAGATATGCTCTACTTCAATCAGAGCCTTCTCAGTGGTGTCTATCCTATAACCCTCCTATAACCCTTAAGGCTTTAGAGGAGGTCCCACTGGACTAGGATCAAAGACTACTTGCCCAAGTGAAGTGAGGGAACAAGAATACAGTCAAGATAGGTCAATTATCTAGATCACCCCTTGATTCATAATAGTATGCCCCCAAAAAATAAGCAAAGGCACATGATTGCGAAATAATAAAAGTATCTGTTGATGGATGACCCACCTTCCTTCAAGGAGGAATGCCAGATGGGAGAAAGAGATCTGACAGGAGCACATGCATGTGGAGGGTCCATGGCATCATGTCAAGTGCTGATCAATAGGGCTGCTGGCTGGCTGGCTCTCCAAGAAGGAGAAAAAATTCTCCTATGGGTTACCTACTTTTTGGTTGGTAACAGGGACAATGCATTTTTGCTAGATATTCCTTCATACCTCGATCTACATTCAGCTTCCAATGTTGAATTGGTCAAGCGTTATGTCGCACGTTTGTTGGAGTAAGTGCCTGACTCTTTGCAATGGACGTTTGATTTAGATCCCAAGTATGATGCACCACTTACCATGATTAGATTGTGTTCACTCTGACCAAGTAGACTTGTTCAGCCACAATACATTTATTTGAGCAGCTAAGGCTGGAAACATTCCATATCAGAGAAAATGGTATACTCTGGAACGGATGAATATTAACTACCTTAGTTGTGTGGCCATGTAATGTGGATTATTCTTTTTGAAGGCTGAGGGTGTCTGATTTGGTTATATAGCAGCAGAAGTTGATTGCAGCACAAAACTGTCTATATGTGACTTAAAGTTAATAAACAGGTTGGACAATTGACAGAGTTGTGGGAACCATAGACCCCTGCAATTCAAAGTGCAGAACCGTACAATCCAACTTTGCAATGACTGGTAAACTTGTAAGGAATTGGAACCTGCAACATATTTTTGTTGGAAATGAAGACCCACAATAAGAAGCTGTATAAGCTAGAGGATGTACAACGCAACGGTGCAAACAATAGACCTGCAACTCAACATTGTGAGAGCAAAGCACCTACATTACTGCCTAAGCTACCTACAACATGAAAAGTCGGCAGACCACATTGCAGTACATACTACATGCAACACAAGATAGCAGGAGCAAGTGAAAATAAACTGTTGGTAGAACAAACAACAAATAGGATGTGAAAATAGAACCCCGAGAATGGAAGCTGTCATTGTAATATCCATAGTTTCGCAACTACTTTGTAATTTAATGGATATAGATACAAGGCCTTAGAGCCATTAAAAGGTGGTGTTTGGATAGTCTTCTGCCTAGCTAGAGACAAGCACTTAATTCCAAGCTTTCGTAACATGTTGATATTAATTTTCTTCAGTAAATTTCCTCACCCTATTGCTATGCATGCACAAATATTAACACCATTCTCCACACTCCTTACAGGAATTTGTACAGCAAACCTAAAATTCCAGACTATAATGGAATCTGGGTTACTTGTTACTGCGAGCTTTAATAGTATCCCAAGTAGCAGAGTTGAAAAGTAATAACCTGAAAACTTGTAATATGATAGTTTAAATTCTAAAGGCCATATTACACTGAAATTCAACTCAAGGTTTCCATAATGTTCTTTCAATTTGGACTGTCAGAGAAGGAATTAGGCCTTTTCAGCTTGGGAAAATTTCTGAAACGGGTATTTAGATAAATTTTTTGTCTTATGCACACGTTTTATTACCTGCTGGTTGTATTGTAATTTGTAGAAGTATTTTAACTTGAATATTTTAATAATTAAATGCTGGTGATTTTTGTTGTCTACCGCAGTTCATTATTGGGAATGGAGAGAACATGAACGACTTCACTTACGTTGAAAATGTTGCTCATGCCCATATATGTGCGGAGCAAGCACTAGATTCTGCAAAGCATGATGCAGCAGGGAAGGTATATGCATATTAAGACTAATTCTTCGGTTTACTGCAGGGAAAATAATAATGTAAATAGCTTTCCCTTCAGGTTTACTACAGTTATAAAGTAGATAGTTTAATTCTCTGGTTTACTGCAGGCTTATTTCATAACCAATATGGAGCCCATGAAATTCTGGGAATTCTCGTCGTTGATACTAGAAGGATTGGGATACGAAAGGTATCATTGAACCTATGAGTTTGTTTGCTATTCTTATTTAGCATATATGATTTTAGTTTCATTTTTCTTCTGAGAGTGGTTTTATCTAAAATAATTGATCTACTACATTAAAATAAATAAACTATGCCATAATCATAATACAAGTTGCAGATGTATTTGGAACACCTTTCTTCATTTTGTGAGGATATTCAAGATAAGCGGGTAACCTATAGGAGAAATTTTTTCTCGTCATTTGCAGCCAGCTAGCCAGCACCCCTATGATGATCTTCACATAGCTTTGTGTCATATCTCTCCACCTGTTGTTCTGGTCAGTGTTTTCACCTATCTAGTGTTCTTCTTGAAGGAAGGTGGGTCATCTATCAACATTAACTATTTTAACAATCATGTGCTTTCATTTAAAGTTAAGGGCATGTTATAATATGGATCATTGGGCAAACTGGATGATTGACCTCCCTTGATTGTATCCTTGTTCCCACACTTCACTTGGAAGGTTAACCTTTGATCCTAGTCCAATGGGACCTCCTCTGAGGCCTTATAGTTAAGGAGGGGCAATCATAGGGGCTGCTGATTGATATAGCGTGTCCGTCATAATACATACTTACCATTTTCCATCCTTCCATGTCATTCATCCCTAATCTTTGGGTTGATTATCATTTGTCATTAGGATTGGTACCCTATATCCACACATCCTTGAGTCAAGGCTTGAAAAATTGGCCCCAAAGGTTGATGTCGCTGAAAGAATAATAAAACCATATAAAGAAACATTAGAAAGAAAATGTAAAATGTGTTAGCGCTTGGAATTCACCTAGGCTGAGATAGACAAACTCTCAAGGCTACATCAAACCATTTCACCTCGTAGCTAGCCCTACGAGGTATGAGAAGGCTCTCTCGGGTCAGATTCGATAGATCTTTCAATATGATTAGGCTGACCAATTAATAATAAAGATTTTAGGCTAGTAAATTGATAAGGGGGTTGATTTAATGATTTTTGGGGTTTTTGGTGGCAATTGGTGGAAGTGCAATTCAAGGTGCGGGGATTGAGCACAGTTTTCACAGGGGGATCTAAGGGGCAAGGTAGGAATGAGTGCTGATGCCTTAATCTGAGATGGATGATCAGAGATGATAGAGGAGAAGCTAAAGAGGGCAAACACACAATTCGAATCCTCTCTAGACAGTAGAAAACATTAAAATTGAACAAACTAAAAAGCTGAGCATGTCAAAACATGAATTCAAACTTTACCACTTCATCTGTCCAATTTAGAAGCATAAGAGAGATGTGAAACACATAAACAAACTTACAAGAACATGTAGAGAACACACCATCAACAATCAGATCCACAAGAATCCTCAAAGATGTCTGTAAAACCCTGGCTTTCCTTGCCTTCAATTGCAGAAATAGATGCACAATATACAATAAAGCTTCCTTACACAAGAGTCCAACCATGAAAATGAGAAGGAGAGAGCATAATATAGACCTCCTAGACCATCTAACTCCTTTCCCCACCTCTAGGGGTCGAGCTCAGCTTCCTAGGAGCTGTTACAACTAATTCTAAATCAGTCACTAGATAATAGGCCAGCACAACAACTTGCCTCTAAAAGTTAGGAAGCCTATCCATGCATTAAATATTAACTATTTACATCAAAGAAGCTTCTAGAAGAGTAAAGAAAGATAAAGCCTATCAAAGTACCATGAAAATATTACATTCATCCATCATCTATAAGTAAAAATGGTCAACCATAGTCAAAACAGTGTTTTTTGACCGAAAATGGCAATTCTGGCAAATCTGGAAGTTCTGGTCGCGCCCCTGGAAGTTCTGGTCGCGCCCCTTTACAGCTGTTTTTGAGTGGGTTCCACTGGTCCAAATCAAGTGCAAGATGGCTCATTGGAAAGCTTGGCCTGTCTACTTTCCATCCCAAGTGGAATTTCTGAATTTGGTGTTGATTTGACCCCTCAAAAACCATTTCTCCCAAGGTCACTTTCTGCAACTCAAAAAGTGGGCAGAAAGTCATTTTTTAGGTGTATTTTGAGCTTTTGGAGGCTCAAAACTCAAAATCAGGCTTCTCCCAAGTATTGGTAATTTTTCTTTTTGAATTCCCTTTCCAAAAATGCCAAGTTTTCAAAATTCCGAGCAGCCCTTCAAACTGGTCTCACCCGGGGTGAGACCAGTTCTTGGGAAAAACCTGTAAATTGCACAAAAAATTCACAAATGACAAAATTTTCTCCAAATTTCTTGAAATTTGGGCTGGGAGTCCCCAATCAAGTACCATGCTGAGTCAAAGAGGCTTTGGCCAAAGTTTGGAGTGGATCGGGCGTTTTCCTTCGTTTTTGTGCTTTGGCCAACCGTCCTTGGAGCACCTTTGTTCTCGCCGGTATTTTTGACATTTCTCTCAAACCATGACACCTGTGTAAAAAGTGAAAGAGGCTTTTCTTCCTTGGCATGTTGTGGACAAAAACCTCTCTCAGTTTTGCAAAATTCATCTTTGATTGCTCTGGAACATCATTTGAGTGCGACTTGTCCCGATGTGTGAAGCAAGGAATTTTGTCGAAATGGAGCGAGATGAAGGGGATAGGGGGCTTCTAAATTCTTGGGGAAATTTTTGGGAGTGGGGAAGGATGTTAGGAAACAGGGGAAAGTGGAATCTCAGTGATTGAGTGAGGGGAAGGGGTCGAAAAGGGCAAAACACAGGCCAAACCTAGAAAATTGCCAGATTGTAGCTAGAAACTAGGGTTTGTGCAAAAATGAGGAATTTGGCGGATCTAAGGGATGGGAAGTGTTTGATAAGGTACTTTAAGGATAGGGGAAGGTGTATGAACATCAGGAAACAAGTTTTGCCGGTGATTTGACCATCCAAGAGAAATTGGCTTCAAAACCCTAGGAGAGGGAAATGACCTTGCCTGGGTGGCAACTGAAGCATGGACCAGGTGTAAAATGACTCATTAGACACTGATATGATAATGACAACCATATGAATGATGATAGACTCAGCTGAATAGTGACATGGACTGACATTTAGGCAAACCCTAGACCTAATGCCTAGTGACCAAATTTTGCTTGAAGACTCACTGAAATGACAAAATTTGACCTTGATACTTCAAAATCACTATGTAAGAGCACATTTGATCACTGGAGGAAGGCTGTAAATACTGACACTAACATTGGCTCCAATGGGGATGGTAGCTCCTTGGAGGTGCCAAGAACCTCAGACCTCTTGGGAGAGCAGACCAGTGTTTTATTCATTGGGCAATGGAGTCAATTTATTCACATGTGACCAACTCAAAAACAACTTTATTTGACTTTGACAATTGACTGAAACTTAACTGATGCTTGACTCAAACCGACTCGATGGCAAACTGAAATAACTTGAAAAACTTACTCAACAGACCAAACACAAATGACTCATGACTTGACTTAAAACAAAACTTACAAAGCTTATGAAGGGCAGCAGTCCATCAAGATTTGAAATCATGATGACAACCACCTGTGTTTCTTACAAGACAAAATACCATCAAACTATATCATAATGCCAATGCAACCAATCAAGCAGATGCCTTCTTGACTGATTCTCCCAATCTGATCTCATGATCAACAATAGAAACAGGTAACTGGGCATCCAAAAACATAGCTGACCGTGATCTCCTTCATCACTGAACACTGCAATAAACACTATCACTGCTGGCTGCAACAAACTTGCTAGAGGATCGTGAAAAACATGAAGATTTGCCACTGCCACCTCCTGCTGAAAGATCAAGGTGTCCTTTGCTTCAAACTCTGATCTGCCTTCATCATGTGCTTCAGTAAAAGTATGCTCATGGGCTTCAAAAAATTCTGAACAAGTAGGTGAGCAAATCTCCTCTTGAAATAACATTTCAACACATGAAACATATGAAGAATCTGAAATGTAATCCTGTATGCTATGATCTTCGGTAGTCAGATAATATGGTAGGTGATCTTCAAATGATATGACAGCCGGATTATCATCTTTGTGAAGGAAAACATTATCTATTTGCTGATCTACAAGACAATCATCTTCTTCAACAGAGGAAGAAGCTTCCCCAACACTTTCCTGACTATGTGTGCATTGCAAATCTACTGTAGCTTGGGCTGTAACAAGACCTTTCAAAAGCTGATCTATCTCCTCTTCAGACAAAGGAGACAATGCCTTTTGGTTTCTTTTGCTTAAACAATAATTATCTTCATATGACAAGGCATTCAAACTATCATTTAGTACTGAGCTATTGAAAGGAGATTCATCACTTACTTGCACAAAGATCTCACCTTGTTGTTCATGAACATCTGAATCCAAAACTCCGTCTATGATCTCAACAGTAGAGCTCTCTTTGATGGGTTGCATGCTGCTGTCTTCTTCTGTGGGTAAATCTGAAACAACATTTGCTCTTTCCTCATTTTCAACCATATGGAAATCTTCAGCTTGCTGATCTTGACAAGTATCCTCTAAGATTTCTGTGTGCTGCTGAAATGAATTTTCATACAATGCTTCCATGATCTCTTCATCCATGAAATTATCATCTTCATAAAACTTCTCAAGGCTTTCAATAAAACTATAGGCATGCTTGCAACAGTCTTGAACTAAATTTAATGATGGATATGAGCCCTTATATCTTTCAATGAACATAGCATGAAAATCCTTTAAACAGTAAATACAAGCAGGCGGCAAACTTTCATACCATGATTGGGCTTTACCTTCCAGAGTGGCCAAGAATATCTTCATCAAGCAATCTTTAGGAAAATCGATCTTGAATTTGCGAATATGCATGTGAAATCTGACCAGATGTAGAGCAGCGTCCTTCCGACCATCATCTTTAAATGTAGGCAAATTCCTTGACCAATCTACCTTCGGAATTTTATTCGGAAAACCTGGAATGTGATCTCGGCTCAATGGAGCATATCTTCTTGCAATCTGATCCATCTTGAAAATCTCAAAGCCACTGATCTATCTGCAGTGAAGTCACCATGAAACATCGATCTCTGGAGTTTTCAGTGAAGGAGTCGCCAGTGAATGATTTCAGCCTTTCAAGTGTCTGATCGTTGTTCACCATCAACAATCAGATCTGAACTTGATACATGTACTGGGGTAAAGTGTCAATGAAGCGCTATGTTCACGAATCCCACGGAGATAGACTGAAGCAGCGTTTATCTACTTGCGCTGATGTAAAACAAGAGCGTTTTCGAAGGCTTCTGGCGTAACTTCAGGCTCCGTCTAAGACTTATGAAATAACACGACAATGAGCAAACGATTAATATGTTCTCCCCAGTATGGTCGCCAATATGTTAGCGCTTGGAATTCACCTAGGCTGAGATAGACAAACTCTCAAGGCTACATCAAACCATTTCACCTCGTAGCTAGCCCTACGAGGTATGAGAAGGCTATCTCGGGTCAGATTCGATAGATCTTTCAATATGATTAGGCTGACCAATTAATAATAAAGATTTTAGGCTAGTAAATTGATAAGGGGGTTGATTTAATGATTTTTGGGGTTTTTGGTGGCAATTGGTGGAAGTGCAATTCAAGGTGCGGGGATTGAGCACAGTTTTCACAGGGGGATCTAAAGGGCAAGGTAGGAATGAGTGCTGATGTCTTAATCTGAGATGGATGATCAGAGATGATAGAGGAGAAGCTAAAGAGGGCAAACACACAATTCGAATCCTCTCTAGACAGTAGAAAACATTAAAATTGAACAAACTAAAAAGCTGAGCATGTCAAAACATGAATTCAAACTTTACCACTTCATCTGTCCAATTTAGAAGCATAAGAGAGATGTGAAACACATAAACAAACTTACAAGAACATGTAGAGAACACACCATCAACAATCAGATCCACAAGAATCCTCAAAGATGTCTGTAAAACCCTGGCTTTCCTTGCCTTCAATTGCAGAAATAGATGCACAATATACAATAAA
The DNA here is from genome assembly GCA_031772625.1 of Pinus tabuliformis. NCBI lineage: Eukaryota > Viridiplantae > Streptophyta > Pinopsida > Pinales > Pinaceae > Pinus > Pinus tabuliformis. Next base: position 128,553,253 of record CM062820.1, on the reverse strand, counting down.
GCTTCCTTACACAAGAGTCCAACCATGAAAATGAGAAGGAGAGAGCATAATATAGACCTCCTAGACCATCTAACTCCTTTCCCCACCTCTAGGGGTCGAGCTCAGCTTCCTAGGAGCTGTTACAACTAATTCTAAATCAGTCACTAGATAATAGGCCAGCACAACAACTTGCCTCTAAAAGTTAGGAAGCCTATCCATGCATTAAATATTAACTATTTACATCAAAGAAGCTTCTAGAAGAGTAAAGAAAGATAAAGCCTATCAAAGTACCATGAAAATATTACATTCATCCATCATCTATAAGTAAAAATGGTCAACCATAGTCAAAACAGTGTTTTTTGACCGAAAATGGCAATTCTGGCAAATCTGGAAGTTCTGGTCGCGCCCCTGGAAGTTCTGGTCGCGCCCCTTTACAGCTGTTTTTGAGTGGGTTCCACTGGTCCAAATCAGGTGCAAGATGGCTCATTGGAAAGCTTGGCCTGTCTACTTTCCATCCCAAGTGGAATTTCTGAATTTGGTGTTGATTTGACCCCTCAAAAACCATTTCTCCCAAGGTCACTTTCTGCAACTCAAAAAGTGGGCAGAAAGTCATTTTTTAGGTGTATTTTGAGCTTTTGGAGGCTCAAAACTCAAAATCAGGCTTCTCCCAAGTATTGGTAATTTTTCTTTTTGAATTCCCTTTCCAAAAATGCCAAGTTTTCAAAATTCCGAGCAGCCCTTCAAACTGGTCTCACCCGGGGTGAGACCAGTTCTTGGGAAAAACCTGTAAATTGCACAAAAAATTCACAAATGACAAAATTTTCTCCAAATTTCTTGAAATTTGGGCTGGGAGTCCCCAATCAAGTACCATGCTGAGTCAAAGAGGCTTTGGCCAAAGTTTGGAGTGGATCGGGCGTTTTCCTTCGTTTTTGTGCTTTGGCCAACCGTCCTTGGAGCACCTTTGTTCTCGCCGGTATTTTTGACATTTCTCTCAAACCATGACACCTGTGTAAAAAGTGAAAGAGGCTTTTCTTCCTTGGCATGTTGTGGACAAAAACCTCTCTCAGTTTTGCAAAATTCATCTTTGATTGCTCTGGAACATCATTTGAGTGCGACTTGTCCCGATGTGTGAAGCAAGGAATTTTGTCGAAATGGAGCGAGATGAAGGGGATAGGGGGCTTCTAAATTCTTGGGGAAATTTTTGGGAGTGGGGAAGGATGTTAGGAAACAGGGGAAAGTGGAATCTCAGTGATTGAGTGAGGGGAAGGGGTCGAAAAGGGCAAAACACAGGCCAAACCTAGAAAATTGCCAGATTGTAGCTAGAAACTAGGGTTTGTGCAAAAATGAGGAATTTGGCGGATCTAAGGGATGGGAAGTGTTTGATAAGGTACTTTAAGGATAGGGGAAGGTGTATGAACATCAGGAAACAAGTTTTGCCGGTGATTTGACCATCCAAGAGAAATTGGCTTCAAAACCCTAGGAGAGGGAAATGACCTTGCCTGGGTGGCAACTGAAGCATGGACCAGGTGTAAAATGACTCATTAGACACTGATATGATAATGACAACCATATGAATGATGATAGACTCAGCTGAATAGTGACATGGACTAACATTTAGGCAAACCCTAGACCTAATGCCTAGTGACCAAATTTTGCTTGAAGACTCACTGAAATGACAAAATTTGACCTTGATACTTCAAAATCACTATGTAAGAGCACATTTGATCACTGGAGGAAGGCTGTAAATACTGACACTAACATTGGCTCCAATGGGGATGGTAGCTCCTTGGAGGTGCCAAGAACCTCAGACCTCTTGGGAGAGCAGACCAGTGTTTTATTCATTGGGCAATGGAGTCAATTTATTCACATGTGACCAACTCAAAAACAACTTTATTTGACTTTGACAATTGACTGAAACTTAACTGATGCTTGACTCAAACCGACTCGATGGCAAACTGAAATAACTTGAAAAACTTACTCAACAGACCAAACACAAATGACTCATGACTTGACTTAAAACAAAACTTACAAAGCTTATGAAGGGCAGCAGTCCATCAAGATTTGAAATCATGATGACAACCACCTGTGTTTCTTACAAGACAAAATACCATCAAACTATATCATAATGCCAATGCAACCAATCAAGCAGATGCCTTCTTGACTGATTCTCCCAATCTGATCTCATGATCAACAATAGAAACAGGTAACTGGGCATCCAAAAACATAGCTGACCGTGATCTCCTTCATCACTGAACACTGCAATAAACACTATCACTGCTGGCTGCAACAAACTTGCTAGAGGATCGTGAAAAACATGAAGATTTGCCACTGCCACCTCCTGCTGAAAGATCAAGGTGTCCTTTGCTTCAAACTCTGATCTGCCTTCATCATGTGCTTCAGTAAAAGTATGCTCATGGGCTTCAAAAAATTCTGAACAAGTAGGTGAGCAAATCTCCTCTTGAAATAACATTTCAACACATGAAACATATGAAGAATCTGAAATGTAATCCTGTATGCTATGATCTTCGGTAGTCAGATAATATGGTAGGTGATCTTCAAATGATATGACAGCCGGATTATCATCTTTGTGAAGGAAAACATTATCTATTTGCTGATCTACAAGACAATCATCTTCTTCAACAGAGGAAGAAGCTTCCCCAACACTTTCCTGACTATGTGTGCATTGCAAATCTACTGTAGCTTGGGCTGTAACAAGACCTTTCAAAAGCTGATCTATCTCCTCTTCAGACAAAGGAGACAATGCCTTTTGGTTTCTTTTGCTTAAACAATAATTATCTTCATATGACAAGGCATTCAAACTATCATTTAGTACTGAGCTATTGAAAGGAGATTCATCACTTACTTGCACAAAGATCTCACCTTGTTGTTCATGAACATCTGAATCCAAAACTCCGTCTATGATCTCAACAGTAGAGCTCTCTTTGATGGGTTGCATGCTGCTGTCTTCTTCTGTGGGTAAATCTGAAACAACATTTGCTCTTTCCTCATTTTCAACCATATGGAAATCTTCAGCTTGCTGATCTTGACAAGTATCCTCTAAGATTTCTGTGTGCTGCTGAAATGAATTTTCATACAATGCTTCCATGATCTCTTCATCCATGAAATTATCATCTTCATAAAACTTCTCAAGGCTTTCAATAAAACTATAGGCATGCTTGCAACAGTCTTGAACTAAATTTAATGATGGATATGAGCCCTTATATCTTTCAATGAACATAGCATGAAAATCCTTTAAACAGTAAATACAAGCAGGCGGCAAACTTTCATACCATGATTGGGCTTTACCTTCCAGAGTGGCCAAGAATATCTTCATCAAGCAATCTTTAGGAAAATCGATCTTGAATTTGCGAATATGCATGTGAAATCTGACCAGATGTAGAGCAGCGTCCTTCCGACCATCATCTTTAAATGTAGGCAAATTCCTTGACCAATCTACCTTCGGAATTTTATTCGGAAAACCTGGAATGTGATCTCGGCTCAATGGAGCATATCTTCTTGCAATCTGATCCATCTTGAAAATCTCAAAGCCACTGATCTATCTGCAGTGAAGTCACCATGAAACATCGATCTCTGGAGTTTTCAGTGAAGGAGTCGCCAGTGAATGATTTCAGCCTTTCAAGTGTCTGATCGTTGTTCACCATCAACAATCAGATCTGAACTTGATACATGTACTGGGGTAAAGTGTCAATGAAGCGCTATGTTCACGAATCCCACGGAGATAGACTGAAGCAGCGTTTATCTACTTGCGCTGATGTAAAACAAGAGCGTTTTCGAAGGCTTCTGGCGTAACTTCAGGCTCCGTCTAAGACTTATGAAATAACACGACAATGAGCAAACGATTAATATGTTCTCCCCAGTATGGTCGCCAATATGTTAGCGCTTGGAATTCACCTAGGCTGAGATAGACAAACTCTCAAGGCTACATCAAACCATTTCACCTCGTAGCTAGCCCTACGAGGTATGAGAAGGCTCTCTCGGGTCAGATTCGATAGATCTTTCAATATGATTAGGCTGACCAATTAATAATAAAGATTTTAGGCTAGTAAATTGATAAGGGGGTTGATTTAATGATTTTTGGGGTTTTTGGTGGCAATTGGTGGAAGTGCAATTCAAGGTGCGGGGATTGAGCACAGTTTTCACAGGGGGATCTAAGGGGCAAGGTAGGAATGAGTGCTGATGCCTTAATCTGAGATGGATGATCAGAGATGATAGAGGAGAAGCTAAAGAGGGCAAACACACAATTCGAATCCTCTCTAGACAGTAGAAAACATTAAAATTGAACAAACTAAAAAGCTGAGCATGTCAAAACATGAATTCAAACTTTACCACTTCATCTGTCCAATTTAGAAGCATAAGAGAGATGTGAAACACATAAACAAACTTACAAGAACATGTAGAGAACACACCATCAACAATCAGATCCACAAGAATCCTCAAAGATGTCTGTAAAACCCTGGCTTTCCTTGCCTTCAATTGCAGAAATAGATGCACAATATACAATAAAGCTTCCTTACACAAGAGTCCAACCATGAAAATGAGAAGGAGAGAGCATAATATAGACCTCCTAGACCATCTAACTCCTTTCCCCACCTCTAGGGGTCGAGCTCAGCTTCCTAGGAGCTGTTACAACTAATTCTAAATCAGTCACTAGATAATAGGCCAGCACAACAACTTGCCTCTAAAAGTTAGGAAGCCTATCCATGCATTAAATATTAACTATTTACATCAAAGAAGCTTCTAGAAGAGTAAAGAAAGATAAAGCCTATCAAAGTACCATGAAAATATTACATTCATCCATCATCTATAAGTAAAAATGGTCAACCATAGTCAAAACAGTGTTTTTTGACCGAAAATGGCAATTCTGGCAAATCTGGAAGTTCTGGTCGCGCCCCTGGAAGTTCTGGTCGCGCCCCTTTACAGCTGTTTTTGAGTGGGTTCCACTGGTCCAAATCAGGTGCAAGATGGCTCATTGGAAAGCTTGGCCTGTCTACTTTCCATCCCAAGTGGAATTTCTGAATTTGGTGTTGATTTGACCCCTCAAAAACCATTTCTCCCAAGGTCACTTTCTGCAACTCAAAAAGTGGGCAGAAAGTCATTTTTTAGGTGTATTTTGAGCTTTTGGAGGCTCAAAACTCAAAATCAGGCTTCTCCCAAGTATTGGTAATTTTTCTTTTTGAATTCCCTTTCCAAAAATGCCAAGTTTTCAAAATTCCGAGCAGCCCTTCAAACTGGTCTCACCCGGGGTGAGACCAGTTCTTGGGAAAAACCTGTAAATTGCACAAAAAATTCACAAATGACAAAATTTTCTCCAAATTTCTTGAAATTTGGGCTGGGAGTCCCCAATCAAGTACCATGCTGAGTCAAAGAGGCTTTGGCCAAAGTTTGGAGTGGATCGGGCGTTTTCCTTCGTTTTTGTGCTTTGGCCAACCGTCCTTGGAGCACCTTTGTTCTCGCCGGTATTTTTGACATTTCTCTCAAACCATGATACCTGTGTAAAAAGTGAAAGAGGCTTTTCTTCCTTGGCATGTTGTGGACAAAAACCTCTCTCAGTTTTGCAAAATTCATCTTTGATTGCTCTGGAACATCATTTGAGTGCGACTTGTCCCGATGTGTGAAGCAAGGAATTTTGTCGAAATGGAGCGAGATGAAGGGGATAGGGGGCTTCTAAATTCTTGGGGAAATTTTTGGGAGTGGGGAAGGATGTTAGGAAACAGGGGAAAGTGGAATCTCAGTGATTGAGTGAGGGGAAGGGGTCGAAAAGGGCAAAACACAGGCCAAACCTAGAAAATTGCCAGATTGTAGCTAGAAACTAGGGTTTGTGCAAAAATGAGGAATTTGGCGGATCTAAGGGATGGGAAGTGTTTGATAAGGTACTTTAAGGATAGGGGAAGGTGTATGAACATCAGGAAACAAGTTTTGCCGGTGATTTGACCATCCAAGAGAAATTGGCTTCAAAACCCTAGGAGAGGGAAATGACCTTGCCTGGGTGGCAACTGAAGCATGGACCAGGTGTAAAATGACTCATTAGACACTGATATGATAATGACAACCATATGAATGATGATAGACTCAGCTGAATAGTGACATGGACTGACATTTAGGCAAACCCTAGACCTAATGCCTAGTGACCAAATTTTGCTTGAAGACTCACTGAAATGACAAAATTTGACCTTGATACTTCAAAATCACTATGTAAGAGCACATTTGATCACTGGAGGAAGGCTGTAAATACTGACACTAACAAAATGCAAAAATTTAAAAGATGGCTAGGACTTGTTTAGCATGTGGACTGTGAAAATTCTTACACTGGAATCCCTATTGCAGCAAACTCATGTTACTTCTCCTACTTGATTAAATCATACAAGTTATTTATTGTCTTCTACGGTAAATTTCGAAGTGAATACATCTGCAGCCTTCAATTAATTAATATATTTGCAGAAACAAAATACTAAGCATGAAAGAAAAACACACATAGGACACATTTATTTTTGGACAAATAGTCCCCGGGAAAACCCAATGCAAGAAAACTAGTGCAGCAACTTTGAGGGTTTATTATTATGTAGGGGAAAATTTTGAGTACAAATCTCGGATGCTCAATTGGCAATCCTTTACAGAGAAAATACTGGACAAAAGACTGGTGAAATGATCTCACCCTATCACTGGAGAATCAGTGACTGATTCTTCAACTCTAGAGGCTCTGCCTCACCCTCTACGTGGCTTCTGCGCAGAGCTGCGTCACCCCTCTTGGGTATTATGCTGCCTCTCCGCTCTGGATCCTCTACTGGCTGAGAAATCGACTTTCCTGCCTCCCAGACTCACACCCTAGCTTCCAACAACTGAACTGCAAATTCCCTCAACAGAAGCTCGACTTCCCCTCACTGACTGCGTTGCCTCTGTGTCAGCACTACGTAGGCGCGTCAGACTCTCTCTGGACGCCTTTCTGTCCTCTCTTTGCCTTGTACTATCCAGAAATTCCTTCTCCCAGATTCTCACTGCCCCTCTGCTGCAAGATCTCCTCAATCAATTTTCCTCTTGAGAACTTTTCACTTCAGAAAAATCGATTTTCTCAATCTCTCTGTGTGTTTTCCAAATGACCCTCAAGTCCCTTCTTATATCTTCTTATTGGGTAACCAACGGCCTAGATTAAATCATAATCAAAGGCTCAGATCGTTTTGACTTGATCCATGTTTTTTTCTAGAAGATTCACCCCTAATTAGATTAATATCCATTAATATTTTAATTTTCCTAAGTTTAGACTTAGGAACCCCATTAAAAATATTAATTATTTTAATAAAATCACTTCTGGGTGGAATTTCCCAAAACGCTTTATGGGTTCTTTGTAATACATGTGCCCAAGCCTTCCTGCAAAATTTGAGGCTTAGAGCACATTTGATGCTACCCCAAATCAACACTCCCTCTTAATGAGGAATGTGCTCTAGCAATACACTGCCTCTCTGCTTACTGCTCTGACTCTGAAGCATCGTCTCTGTGTTGTTGATGTTTGACCTGCTGTCCATCAACCATTGCGCTGTTGTTGCCTTTAACATTGCCACTGCCAATGCTACATCTATACTGCAGCTCCCTCTCAAACGCTGCATTTGCTATGCTTCTATTACTGCCACTGCTAACACAACTTCCGCACTGCTACTTAGTTGCTGAGAGAAGCAACTGAAAACACCCACAATTGGATAAGTATCTAGTGGATACTCCTCGGTGTTGACATCTTGACTGTTGCTAGTCCCACTCTGCCTCTGAAGCCACTGCACTGCTAAAGCTCTGCACTGTGCCTCCTTGCACTATTACCTCTTTGTTCTGCGCTGCTCAATCTTTGGCTCACCTAGCCACTGCATTTGTCGAATCAACACTCCTTGGCACCAACTGAAACGCCACCATCCTGCTACTACTGATCATGGGCTCCCGTAGCAAGGTGATTATCCAAGAGGTGGGCTCCTCAAGGATCTTGCCCATCTGCAGTCCTCCAGACTACAACTCTATATCAGCCCACCTCCCTCCTGGAGGTATCTCGGCTATCATGGCGAAGTCCTCCTCGTCGATCTTAGCGGCTGCAACCTTGGGATCATGATTCTCATCCTTGTCCTTTTTCTTCAAGGGACACTGGAATGCATAGTGGCCCATTTCGCCACATCTGAAGCACTTTACCTTGGAGACGTCCTTCTTACGTCTTTGTTGCCTCGAATATCCCTTCCATGCAAGGGCTGCGTTATCCTCTTCCTCCACTTTGGGCTTCAACCCACTGCTGCTGTTACTCCTGTCAAGCTTGACCTTGAGCAGTTCTCTCCTCAGCTCTTCTTGTTTCAGAGCTATCCACATCTCGTCCCAATTTGGCAATACTTCCTTGCCCAGGATACTCTGGACAAATATCTGCCGATCATTTGAGACGGAATTTAGAGCCAATCTCACTAACTCCGAGTCTTGAGGAGTGTGTCTCACAGCTGACAGCTCATCACGGTTCTCCTTCAGTTTCGTAAGGAATGGATCCACTCGCTCCCCCTTTTGCATCCTGAGCAGATCTCAGCTTCTGCTCTACGTACATCTTCCACTGCTCAAAAGTTCCGTGATATAATGTGGCCAAGGCATCCCATATCTCCTTAGCGGTCCTTTTGCTAGCAACGTGGCACACCACGTGATCCTTGACCCCGTCCAGGATCATCCTCTTTGCCTTATCCATCTCAGCTTTGTACTTTTTCAGCGGATCTGCATTCGTAGGTTCAGCCACCACATTGTCAACATACATCTTGAGGGCATGCTCATCAAGCAGGAAGGTCATCCTAGCCTTCCAAATGGCATAGTTGGAAGCCCCGTCCAACCTGTCCTGATCCCTCAAGCCACTGGTTGCCATCTCCTACAAAAACTGTCGAACAACTCCCTCTTTCTCCCTACTGCGTAGCTCCTGGGCTGACTTACACACTCCCTAATGGAGCTGGTAAGTTGTTGATCCTCTGCTTCTCAGCAATCGAGAAATGTTGATTTCCTCGGCAAGAAATCAGAGAGGAAGTATTCCCTCACTATGTTTTGATGCTTCTTTCTTCTGATGTCTTTTCAGCTTGACAAAGCTACCTACTGAAAAATCTGTGTCCACCAACTGCTCCTCACGCCGAGGCTCAGCACTGCTCCCTCTGCCACTGCAAAAATCAAACTGGAATTTCTTTCTCTCCATCAACTCACTCGGAGAGAGACTCCCTTGGATTTTCGACCCTCTAGCAAGAACTGTGCAAACCCTCTGGGGTTTCGACTTGCTGCCTCCTGCAGCTTTTCGATTTCCCCTTCTGCTCAACGCTGGGGTTTTTAGTTCTGCTCCTCTTGCTTCTCCTGCACTAACTCTGATACCATGTGAAAAATCCTACACTGGAATCCCTACTACAACAAACTGATGTTACTTCTCCTACTTGATTAAATCATACAAGTTATTTACTGTCTTCTACGGTAAATATTGAAGTAAATACATCTGCAACCTTCACTTAATTAATATATTTCCGGAAAAAAATACTGAGCAAGAAAGAAAAATACACACATAGGACACAGTTATTTTTGGACAAATAGTCCCCGAAAAAACCCAATGCGAGAAAACCGATGCAGCAGCTCTGAGGGTTTATTATTATGCAGGAGAAAATTCTGAGTACAAATCTAGGATGCTCAACCGGAAATCCTTTACAGAGAAAATACTGGACAAAAGACTGGTGAAATGATCTCACCCTGTCACTGGAGAATCAGTGACTAATCATTCATCTCTGGAGGCTCTGCGTCATCCTCTACGTGGCTTCTGCGCAAAACTGTCACCCTGGGCAGCTTCTGCATCACCCCTCCTGGGTATTACGTTGCCTCTCTGCTCTGGATCCTCTACTAGCTGAGAAATCGACTTTCCTGCCTACTAGACTCACACCCTGGCTTCCAACAATTGAACTTCGAATTCCCTCAGTAAAAACTTGACTTCCCCTCACTGACTGCGCTGCCTCTGCGTCAACACTGTATAGGCCAGCATTAGCCTTTCTCTGGACGTCTTTCTGTCCTCTCTTTGCCTTGTACTCTTCGGAAATTCCTTCTCTCGGATTCTCACTGCCCCTCTGCTGCAAGATCTCTTCAATCAATTTTTCTCCTGAGAACTTCTCACTTCAGAAAATCGATTTTCTTAATCTCTCTGTGTGTTTTCCAAATGAACCTCAAGTCCCTTCTTATATGTTTCTGTTGGGCAACCAATGACCTAGATTAAATCATAATTAAAGGCTCGAACCGTTTTGACTCAATCCATGGCTTTTTCTAGAAGATCCACCCCTGATTAGATTAATATCCATTAATATTTTAATTTTCCTAAGTTTAGACTTAGGAACCCCATTAAAAATATTAATTATTTTAATAAAATCACTTCTGGGTGGAATTTCCCAAAACGCTTTCTGGATTCTTTGGAATACCTGTGCCCAAGCCTTCCTGCAAAATTTGAGCTTAGAGCACATCCGATGCTACCCCAAATCAACATGGACAAAAGCCTAGCATGAGCTCTAACCCCCCTCATTAACCATCACCCATTTTCTCATGCATTCAATGCTTCATCTAAAATAAAGGAACTCTTGAATGTTCTAACTTGGATCAGCGAGAAACTACTACATCTTTAAGGGTTATTGGAAAAATGCAAAGTAAGCTTGGTATCCTAAAAAAATCATAAAAGTAAAAGGCACACCAAATGGGTGGAAAAAGCTGCCTAAGGAAAGGGATAACTCATGCTTCCATGATTGCTCTCTCCTTACATCATTATACTTTGGTGAAAGACCTCCATTAGTTGGTCTAATGGTTGTGGCCTCTTCCTTGAAGTCTTTCCCACTCCATGTGATGTTGGGCATTGGATAATCCAATGCTCCCCATGTGTTTCGCGACATGTGCTTAACTGCCTCTCAAGGATTCGTTAACTCTGGCGATGCGTCCGTTTACTAACACTTGTGGGTTTTGGTGTAATGACAATCGTGATTCCAACAAGTAATATCAGAGCCAAAGGTCTCCAGCCCAAAACACACCCGGGTCATGCTGGGGGGGAGATTGTTGGGCATTGGGTAATCCAATGCCCCCCATGTGTTTCGTAACATGTGCTTAACCGCTTCTCAAGGATCCGTTAACTCTGGTGATGCATCCGTTTACTAACACATGTGGGTTTTGGTGTAATGACAATCGTGATTCCAACATGTGACTTTGTAGCCCTAATGTTGCCCCTCTAGAGATAAGTGTTGGGCCTCGAGTAGATTCCACATGGTTCCACACCTCTTGATCTACCTGCACATGTTGAATTTTCTAAGTCTATCCATTAGAAAATTAATCTGTATTTTGCTGGTTTATTTCATCTACTTGTAAATTCTGAACAAGTTATTTAAAACATTTAAATACCGAAATAAACACAATATAGTCACAACATCTACAGATCATTAACTGAAAGAAAACAAGCACACAAGTGCCACCATTATTTTTGGACAACTCGTCCCTAGAAAAACCCAATGCGGGAAAACCGGTGCAGCAATTTTGAGGGTTATCTTATTATGCAGTCTTTCTGAGTACAATAGGGTGCCTAACTGGCTCACCCGACAGAGAAAAATACACGACATAAATACCTCTATATTCAGAAACAGGTATTCAGAAAACCTGTGCCACGAAACCCTCTCCAGCACAACTAAAGCTTAGCGCTGGCCCTTCTGGCCTCTGCGTCAGCCTCCTGCTGACCTGCGTCAGCCCCAGGACCCTCTACGTCAACCCTTTGAGGCACTGCGCAACCTTTGGGATCCTCTGCGTCACTCTAGCAACCTCTGCGTGGATGATGCAGTCCCTCTGGCTTCTGCGTTGTCTCTGCTGGGCTCTGCATAGCCTGGATTGGCTGCTGCTCTCGCTCTCTCTGCTTCTGCGCTGGTCTCCCAGTATTGTCTTTGCCTCTCTGCCTCGTACTCACTGCCCCTCACTGTTGATCACTGATTCAACTTTGCTTAGCAACCCCGCTCTAACAAAATGAATGATTGATCACTCTGGTGTGTTCTCCAACTGACCCTCAAGCCTCTTCTTATACTTTTCTCGTTGGTCTTTCAACGGCCAGGATTAAATCTCTAATCAACGACTAAGACTAGATTTGGCTTGATCCATGACTTTTGGAACCTTCTAACCCATTTTTATATTAATACCCATTAATATTTTATTTTTCCTAAGTTTAGACTTAGGAACTCCATTAAAAATATTAATTATTTTAATATCTCCCAAACCAGGTACAATCTATCCAAACCATTTCTGGGTCTTCGAGATCTCATGTGCTTTAGTCTCTCCACTAATTTTCATGGCTAGAGAACATCCGATGCTACCCCAAATCAACACCCTCTCTTAGTGAGAACTGTGCTCTAGTAATACTCCACACTCAACATCACCCTGATTATTTGGCATCGGTACCTGTGTTGATGCTACGCCTCCCTGCCCAACATCCTCTGCACTGCTGCATCCATACGGCAACTCCCTCTGCATCCGTGCTGCTACTGGTCCATCCTCCCAGCACTACATCCCTTCTCATCATGTTGCATCGTGCTACTGCACTGCAACTCAGATACTGAGAAGTAAGTAACTTATCCACCCAACTTCTGACATCCTTGTCAGGCTAGAAATACTCCCGATGTTGAAGCTCTCTCTGCCGCTAACAAGCGCTCCCTCTACTGACCTTTGCGCTGCTGCAACAACTCCCAACATCTCACACCTTTGCACACCTCTCTGTGCCATCCGGCATCGTTGCAACACTTTCGTGCCTCTCGCACTGTTGCAGCCTGCTAGCCTTGCGCTGTCCGGGGACTCCTGCACTGTAGCACTCTCTGCCGCTCCATCTGCATTTGTCTCTACCCACATCCACCAGTCCTACTACTCCTCTTCGGGGCTCCCGTAGCAAGGTATAATCCAAGAGGTTGGGTACCTCAAGGATCCTGCCCCTCATCGCCTGTAGTCCTCCTGACTATAGCTCGATGTCTCCCCACTTCTTCTCAAGTGGCACATGAGCACTCATGGCACAATCGTCATCCTCCTCGACTTCTTTTTCTGCCTTCGCTGGCGCTGCCTTAGAGTCAGAAACCTCTCCCTTACTCTTCTTCCTTGGACACTGGTTCACATAGTGACCCAGTTCCCCACAATGGAAGCACTTGACCTTGGAGAGGTCCTAGTGGCCTAGGCGCAGGCGATAAAGACAACCTCTCAAATCTAGCTATAAATTCTTCAATTTCAGGCTGAATCTCCCTTTCTGCTTCTGATTGCGTATTAGTCATCTAACGGTAAAACTGATAGCCACATGGGATTTCCCCAATCACCCCTATCTTGGTTATAATTAACAAACCGCCTCTGTTCCTATCGAACTGTAAATCCATAGGATTTACACAAAAACACTATCGGCGGCTTTTAGTATGGAGTTCATACAATACACTATTGGCGCTTTCAAAAACATTGTCACAACTTCAAATAGTCTTGGTGTAATTCCAAAGGAATTACACTATCAGCGCTTTATTTCAAAGACTTTGTATTAACTGCAAATAACACTATTGACGGTTTATAATTGGGCTTTCAAACACTCTTACCTCCAATGCGATAACACGTGCTCTTGGCAATCGCTATCGGCGACCTCCAATGCCCCTATACTTGGTTCCTTCCGCTCCGGGTTTGCGATGCGATAATCCTCGCGGACCTGACATCCCTTTCCACCCTTCTCTATAATGTTTCGGGTCCGGACTATCAGGGTTTCGGCACTCGGCGGTTCCAAAGGGCTTTCCACTCCACTTGCGATTCTCCGATGCGATATCGGTTCGGACCCGACACGGGTATGAACCAAATCTAATAGAATTTCAGGTCCAGAACTATGTTCCGGCTAAGTGATTTTCACGATTTCTCTGTGTAAAACAGAGTTTGGCCACAGAACTCTATAAAAATGATTCAAGAAGCTTGCGCTTGTCGATATGAAGGAAAAACGATTCTAAAAGCTTCAGTCTAAGCATCAATTGGAAAATAAGGCTAATTAATCGATATTGAACTCAGAAGAAAGCAATTGAACAGATACATGCATACAATTATCAATTAACAGAGAACCATTAACTCAGATGAACAGAGAGAGGTGTTTGCAGATGATAATGCTTCCGGGCTCTATCTTCTGAGAGTCTCGTTGTTTCTTATTTATAATTAATAGATAAAGCCTTCTCGGCCATTATCCTTTACAGAAGCATGCTTTTACATAGAGTGATTTAAAGTGTATAGTTTTGTTACAGCTTATCCATAAGCGATATATTTAGCATGATTTATTCTTAACTCTATTCTTATCTTAAACTAGGAAAGCATGAAAAATGCTGGCCAAAGGACCCCACTCCCTTGCTTGTATATTTTTTTGGATTTTTGGAAGATGTTTGAAGATTTTCCTTCTAATTCACATTCTCTTGCATCAGACTCCTGAGGACAAAATTCTTCATGGGCTCCTGTCCATGAGCTCATCTACAGAACTGCCCAGTTTCTGTAGCATGTCTTATGTAACCCAAGTAGCTTCAACGGTTGGCTGTCCCTTCCATTTTACCAAATATTGGAAGTATTCTTGTCCCCTTGTCTTCTTAAACAGCTTCTTGTCCAGAATTCTTTCTGGTTGCAACTCCTTTGTTGTGGGTAACTGTTTTACCTTGTCAATCTCTTGGATCTCTTGATCTTGTGCTATATCATCTACAGTTTCACTTTTATACTTGTACAGGTCTGCAACATTAAAAACTGGTGATATCCCAACATCAGGGGGGTAACTCAATTTCATAGGCATTTGCAAAAAATTTCCTCAACACTCTGCATGGTCCAATTTTCTTGAACTTCAATTTATTATACTCCCTCTTTGGAAACCTCTCCTTTCTAAGATGTGCTAAAACCAAATCCCCAACTTCAAAGTTCACCTCTCTTCTCCTCATATCTGCTCTGGTTTTATACTTGATGTTGCTATCCTGCAGCTGCTGTTTCACTTGTTCATGTATTGCTTGCATTTCTAAAGCAAAATCTTCACCCTCTGCACTTCTTATTTCTTCTTTTCCCAAGTTCCTTAACTCAGATACTCCTCTTGGATGCATTCCATAAACAATATGGAATGGACTCTGTCTTGTACTCCTGTTAGGTGAGTCATTATATGCATATTCAACTTGTGCTAACACTCGATCCCATTGCTTTCGATGTTCTGCAGTAAGGCTCCTTAAAAGATTGCCTAAACTCCTGTTCACCACTTCAGTCTATCCATCAGTTTGTGGATGATAGGCAGAACTGAAACTTAATTTAGTTCCCAGCTTCCTACATAGTGTCCTCCAGAAATGTCCAACAAATTTGGAATCCCTGTCTGAGACAATACTTTTGGGCAATCCATGCAATCTTATAATCTCAAAAACAAATTAGCAATGTGAGAAGCATCATTAGTTTTATAGCATGGAATAAAGTGTGCCATTTTTGAAAATCTGTCCACTACAACAAATATTGAATCATTACCTCTTTGAGTCTTTGGTAAGCCCAAAACAAAATCTACACTTACCATATCCCAAGACCTATCTGGAATTGGTAATAGATATACAAACCTGTGTTTTGGCTCCTTCCCTTTGCATATTGACAGACTTTGCAAGTTCTCACATACTTCTCCACTTCAGATTTCATTTTCGGCCAGAAATAAAATCTGTTTAGCTGGTCATAAGTCTTCTCCACACCAAAATGTTCTGCAAGTCCTCCACTATGTTTTTCTTTGATTAAATTCTCCCTCATTGAATAGTTTGGTATGCACAACTGATTTTTTTTAAATAACAACCCATCTTGTAAGAAGTAATCCAACCATTTACTTCTATCCACCAAAACAAGATTTTTACAAGCTTCAAATGCCTCTTTAAAATCTAGATTTATTTCATACAATTCTTTAAGAAAATCAAAACCCAACACTTGGATTTGACTCTCTTGAAATAATACATTCCTCCTACTTAAGGCATCTGCAACTTTATTTGATTGGCCATTTATATGTTTCAAAACAAAATGGAAACCTTGAAGATATTCCACACATTTGGTATGTTTCTGGCTAAGCTTTGGTTGCTGCATAATATACTATAGTGTATGGTTATCTGAATAAAGTATGAACTCCTTTGACATTAGATAATACATCCATTTCTTCAATGACTGCACAACTGCATAGAACTCCTTATCATAAGAAGAATACTTCTTTGTGGAATCATTTAGCTTTTCACTAAAGTAAGCTATTGGTCTGTCTTCCTGACTTAAAACACCTCCAATTGCTCCTCTGCTGGCATCACACTTCACTTGGAAAGGTTTGTTAAAATCAGGCAGAACCAAAATAGGCTTTTCAGTGATTTTTTTCTTTAACAACTGAAATTTTTTTCTGCTTTAGCAGTCCATCTAAATCGTTGTTTGTCCTTCTTATGGTCTCAATAATAGGTGCATTAATCTTACTAAAATTCTTGATGAATTTTCTATAAAAGCTAGCAAGACCATGAAAACTCCTTACCTCAAAAACACTCTTGCGTGAAGGCCACTCCATGATTGCCTTGATTTTCCCTGGATCCATCTTCAGCCCTTCAGCAGAAATAACAAAACCCAAGTACACTAGTTCTTCTTTCATGAATGAACACTTATCAAATTCAGCAATAATTTCTCCTGCTGTAGCCTTTGTAAGACATAATTCAAATGCCTCATATGCTCCTCCTTAGACCTGATTGTGATTTTATTGATGGCTCTTGAATCTATACACATTCTCCAGCCTCCATCTTTCTTTGGACTCAACACTGTTGGTACTACGCAAGGACTCAAGCTTTCTCTGATCAGCCCTTTGTCAAGCAATTCTTGCACCTGCTTCCTAACCTCTTCATTTTCTGTAGGAGTCATTCTATAAGCTGCTTTGTTAGGCAGACTTGCTCCAAGTATCAAATCTATATGATGGTTGATTCTTCTAATGGGTGGTAATTCATTAGGCAAATCATCAACAATAATATCACAATATTTCTCCAACATTTCTTGAATTTCAATGGGTAAATCAGAAACTTTAATAGAAGTCATTATTACCTTCGGCTTGCAAATTACAGCAAAATTTACCTCATTTTTTTCAATCTACTTCAAGTATTCCTTTCCTCCAAGTAACAGAGTTTTTGGATCAATCTTCTTTCCTAGTACATCTTCTTCTTACAGAGGCAGCAACGTATGATTGACACCATCCTTTCCAAACTTGTAGGTATTTCTTTTTCCATCATGCATTGCTCCTCTGTCATATTATCAAGGTCTTCCAAGCAATATATGACACACATCCATTGGCATCACATCACAAACAATTTTATCTTTATACTTGCCCACTTGAAATTCGACTTCACATTGTTCATTTATTAACAGTTGATGTCCCTTTTGCAACCATGACACCTTGTAAGGTGTTGGATGTTTCTTTGTCTTCAGCTTCAATTTCTCCACCACCTCTGTAGAAACCAAATTATCAATGCTGCCACTATCAATGATCATCTACCAACATTTCCCTTGGACTTTACACATTGTCCTGAATGAAGTCTTTCTTTGTGATGGTTCAACTATCTCCTTTGTTGGCTTGAGCAAAATTTTATTAACTACCAAAGATTCTCCTCTCTCTGGTATATTTTCTTCTTCTGTC
Source organism: Pinus tabuliformis (assembly GCA_031772625.1). Taxonomy (NCBI): domain Eukaryota; kingdom Viridiplantae; phylum Streptophyta; class Pinopsida; order Pinales; family Pinaceae; genus Pinus; species Pinus tabuliformis. The sequence continues at coordinate 128,535,594 of CM062820.1, read as the reverse complement.
ACTGCTGCTTCTGGTGCTTCTCCCTCAATTTGAGCAATAATGGCATTCCTCTGATTTGTTTCTGCGTTCTCTGGGCACTCAAAAGCTCTGTGTCCCAGCTTGTTACATCTGTAACATCTTATTTCTCTACCTCTTCCTCTAGAAAAACTCCCTCTGCCTTTTCCATCACCTCCTGTGGATGCATGTTGAGTTGAGCTGCTGCTAGCTCCATCCTTAGGTGCTGTAGATCTTCCTCTACCACCTTGACTTCCCCTTCCTCGGAAAGTACCTCTCCCTCTGGCAGACTGCTTCCTTATGAGTTTTTCTTCAGCTTTCAGTGCTATCTGATATGCTTCCTCTACTGTTTTAGGAGACAATAGACTTATCTCATCTTGAATGTCCATCATGAGACCATTCATATATCTAGCCATCTTCTCATCTGTATCCCGGGATTCTCCAACCCTTATGCTTACCTTGTAGAATTCCTATGTGTATTCTTTCACTGTCAAAGACCTCTGTCTAATATTTTGCATCTGTCTGAACAAGGTTTGTTGATAATTACTTGGCAGAAACTTACCTCTTAGCTTTGCTACCATCCTGCTCCAATTATTGATTGGTTGCTTTCCAAGTCTCTTTCTTTATGCCTGCACACCATCCCACCAAAGCGCTGCATGGCCTTTTAACTTGGTGACAGCAAACTTTACTTTTTTCTCATCTTTTGTTTCTTCGTAATCAAAGAATTTCTCCATGCCATTAATATAGTCTATCAATTCTTCTGGATTCAGTCCTCCATATATTGATACCTTGGTCTTTGGCCTGGCTGTGGATCTCAACACTGACTGAAAGAACCTCATCTCAGGAGTAATTGCTACAACTTCCTCCTCTGCAGCTTCAATCTTAGGTTCACTAACATCTCCATCATCTATGTTTCTACCTGTTGTTAATGCATCCAACCTAGCTTGCATCTGTTGCAAAGCTTCCATTACTTCAGCGTTTGCAACAGGTTGTCCTCTTCCACCACGTCCTCGTCCTCTTCCAAATCTGAAAGCCATAGTAACTTTCCTTCTCCTGCTTTTGAGATTCAATCCAACGTCAGCTGGCTGCTCTGATACCACTATTGGTGGCCTAGGTGCAGGCGATAAAGACAACCTCTCAAATCTGGCTATAAATTCTTCAATTTCAGGCTGAATCTCTCTTTCTGATTCTGATTGTGTATCAATCATCTAACGGTAAAACTGATAGCCACATGGGTTTTCCCCAATCACCCCTATCTTGGTTATAATTAACAAACCACTTTTGTTCCTATCAGAACTGTAAATCCATAGGATCTACACAAAAACACTATCAGCGGCTTTTAGTATGGAGTTCATACAATACACTATCGGCGTTTTCAAAAAAACTGTCACGGCTTCAAATAGTCTTGGTGTAATTCCAAAGGAATTACACTATCGGCGCTTTATTTCAAAGACTTTGTATTAACTGCAAATAACACTATCGGCGGTTTATAATCGGGCTTACAAACACTCTTACCTCCGATGCAATAACACGTGCTCTCGGCAATCGCTATCGGCGACCTCCAATGCCCCTATACTTGGTTCCTTTCGCTCCAGGTTTGCGATGCAATAATCCTCGCGGACCCAACATCCCTTTCCACCCTTCTCTATAATGTTTTGGGTCCGAACTATCGGGGTTTCGGCACTCGACAACTCCAAAGGGCTTTCCACTCCACTTGCGATTCTCCGATGCAATATCGATTCAGACCCGACACGGGTATGAACCAAATCTAATAGAATTTCAGGTCCGGAACTATGTTCTGGCTAAGTGATTTTCATGATTTCTTTGTGTAAAACAGAGTTTGGCCGTGAAACTCTATAAAAACAATTTAAGAAGCCTGCGCTTGCTGATATGAAGGAAAAACGATTCTAAAAGCTTCAGTCTAAGCATCAATTGGAAAATAAGGCTAATTAATCGATATTGAACTCAGAAGAAAGCAATTGAACAGATACACACATACAATTATCAATTAACAGAGAACCATTAATTCAGATGAACAGAGAGAGGTGTTTGCAGATGATAATGCTTCCGGGCTCTATCTTCTGAGAGTCCCGTTGTTTCTTATTTATAATTAATAGATAAAGCCTTCTCAGCCATTATCCTTTACAAAAGCATGCTTTTACATAGAGTGATTTAAAGCGTAAAGCTTTGTTACAGCTTATCCATAAGCGATATATTTAGCATGATTTATTCTTAACTCTATTCTTATCTTAAACTAGGAAAGCATGAAAATTGCTGGTTAAAGGACCCCACTCCCTTGCCTGTAGATTTTTTTGGATTTTTGGAATATGTTTGAAGATTTTCCCTCTAAGTCACATGCTGCTGCATCAAGTCCTTCTTCTTTCTCTTCTCCTACTTTCCCGCAGATGCTAGAGCCGCATCTTCTTCCTCTTCCTTCTTGATCCTGACCCCTTTGCTGCTACTCCCCGTCTTGGTCAGCTGTCTGATCTCTTCTTGACGAAGAGCTGCCCACAGTTCTTCCCAATTTGGAAGACTCGCCCTGCCCAGTATGCTCTGGACAAATGTCTCCCACTCCTCGGAGACTGCGTTAAGTGCGGTCCTCACGATCAACTCTTGATCCAGCATGGCCCCTGTGGAAGTCAATTGGTCACGGATCTCCTTCAACCAAGTGAGGAATTGATCTATCTGCTCTCTCTTCTGCATCTGGTATGACCTTAGCTGATTCTTCAGGAGCATCTTCCTCTGCACGGAAGTATGCTAGTACAATGTCTTCAAAGTGTCCCACACCTCCTTTGCCTTTTCCTTCTCGGCAATATGTTGGACCACATGATCCTTGACCCCATCAAGGATGATGCACTTTGCCTTAGCCATTTCCTCCTCGTACATTTCATTAGCTACCGGGTCAGCTGGGATGGCCATTACTCTCAAGGCAAAGTCCTTGATGCGATGTCTGTCTAGAATGGACAAGATCCTGGCCTTCCAGACTACAAAGTTGGACGCTCCATCCAGCCTGTCTTGATCTCTCACCCATTTGCGGCCATCTCTCTGCTCTTCTTTGTCGACTCCTCCGAGTCTCTCTACTTTCCACCTAGAAGTTCTTGGTTCGACTCCTGCTGAGTCTCTCTACTTCCCGTCTGGAAGTTCTCGGTTCGACTCTTGCTGAATATCTCTACGTCCTGTATGGAAGTTCTCGGTTCGACTCCTCCAAGTCTCTCTACTTCTCGTCTGGAAGTTCTCTTTCGGACTCCCTGTGAGTCCTGATTTCCCTCTTGGAAATCCTTCTACCAACCGTCAAGTTGGTCCTCTCCGATCGTCTGTGCAACTGCAACACTGATCCAGATTCCTTGGCTAGAAATCTGCCTCGGCAGCAACTCCCTCTACCTTGGTCTTGCCCTGTTAGGTATTGTTCTAACCACAATACTCCACCAGCATCAATCTCGCAAACTGCCCACAGCTTCCTTCGCCCCAACAAATGAAGGACTGAGCCTCTAGGCTCTACGCAGTCTTGGCTACAGCAAAAATAGCTCCCTCAGCCACTGCGTCAACCCTCTTGGTCTCTACGTGGCTCTGCGTGAGCCTCTTTCTGCCCTCCTCAGCCTTTGCGCTGGCCTCTCTCTGGCCCAGACTGATGATGCAGTCCCTCTGCATCAACCCTTCCTCTGTTGCTTCTGCAAGGATCAACTACTGTCACTCGGGACAACTGATTCTACTACAAATGCTCTGCTTAGCTGATGCCTTCAGCTCTCCTGTGATCTGCAACCACACTCTAATACCATGTTGAATTTTCTAAGTCTATTCGTTAGAAAATTAATCTGTATTCTGCTAGTTTATTTCTTCTACTTGTAAATTCTGAACAAGTTATTTAAAACATTTAAATACCGAAATAAACACAATATAGTCACAACATCTACAGATCATCAACTGAAAGAAAACAAACACACAAGTGACACCGTTATTTTTGGACAACTCGTCCCCGGAAAAACCCAATGCGGGAAAACGGTGCAGCAATTTTGAGGGTTATATTATTATGCAGTCTTTCTGAGTACAACAGGGTGCCTAACCAGCTCACCCGACAGAGAAAAATACACGGCAACAATACCTCTATATTCGGAAACAGGTATTCAGAAAACCTGTCCCACGAAACCCTCTCCAGCACAACTGAAGCTCAACGCTGGCCGTTCTGGCCTCTACGTCAGCCCCAGGACCCTTTGCGTCAGCCCTCTAAGGCACTGTGCAGCCTCTAGGACCCTCTGCTTCACTCCAGCAACCTCTGCGTGGATGACGGAGTCCCTCTGGCCTTCGCGTTGTCTCTGTTGGGCTCTGTGTAGCCTGGACTGGCTGCTGCTCTCGCTCTCTCTGCTTCTGCGCTGGTCTCTTAGTATTGTCTCTGCCTCTCTACCTCGTACTCACTGCCCCTCGCTGCTGATCGCTGATTCAACTTTTCTTAGCAATCCGGCTCTAGAAAAATGAATGACTGATCACTCTGGTGTGTTCTCCAACTGACCCTCAAGCCTCTTCTTATACTTTTCTCGTTGGTCCTTCAACGACCTAGATTAAATCTCTAATCAACGACTAAGATTAGATTTGGCTTAATCCATGACTTTTGGAGCCTTCTAACCCAGTTTTATATTAATACCCATTAATATTTTATTTTTCCTAAATTTAGACTTAGGAACTCCATTAAAAATATTAATTATTTTAATATCTCCCAAACTGGGTACAATCTGTCCAAACCATTTCTAGGTGTTGGAGATCTCATGTGCTTTAGCCTCTGCACCAATTTCCATTGCTAGAGCACATCCGATGCTACCCCAAATCAATAACACATGCTGAAATGCTGAGCCAAAAAGCTTAGGCATTGGCTTAATTGGTGATGTGCCTAGGCCCTAGATAGATCTAGGCGCCCTTAGGCTAGCCTTGACCCTGTTTGATTGATGTTGCCTTATTCTAGAGCCCAGATGAGGATGCATGTCATTGAGATGACTTGGGAGAGTTAGCATACCATGGCTTGATGCCAACACTTGCACAAGATGATGCCATGACATCCCCACGTGCCCTAGGTGGGTGATGTAATACTATTTGTGGATGATGTCATGGTGGAGGAGGTGCCTTTGGAGATGTACCCATGTGCCTTGATGATTTCTTGAAGTGAGGAGCACTCATGGATAGTGTCATCGCTTGTTTGATGGAGATAGCTCATTCTTGAAGGATTACATCATGGTGGAGAGTCTTTATTCCCACACGTGTGGGTTTTTTGGTATTTTATTACGTTTTTGAGCTATCTCAAGGTTGGCTTATGACCTTTGACCTAGTTGGATGCTTTAAGGAAACTTTTTAGGGATTTCCTGTAAAATTATGGAAAAGTGAATTGGATACTGATGCAGGAGCATCTGGACTTAGCTAGCAATGTGATGGTTTATTCACATGTTGTGGCTAAATGAGTTGAATTTCACTGACTTGAGTGGTCAAAAGTCAGTTTTTGTAGAGAGGGTTGGATCTCTCGAAAATGATTTGTACTTCATTATTGTAATAGTTAGGAAATTGTCTTATTTTAGATTAAGGGATAAGTTGTTAGAATAGGTGTGTAATAGAGCTTAAAAATAGAGATTTGATTGTTAGATTGATTAAAATAGAGATCGAGTTGTTAGTACAGTGAGAATAGGATTTGACTCATAAAAGAGAAGAAATTGTAATGGAAAGGGATTAGCTGAGATGATTGAGAATTGAGTGAGAGGCGAGAGTTGAGTGATAGATAGGATTTGGAGATTGAGACAGAGGTCTGATAAATTACTGTAATTGAGCCGAGAGGGCCAAGACTCTGTAACTATTATTATATTGAAGAAATTGATTCAGTGTGCGACTGTGTGTTAATTCTGGTGAAGACTCTCGTTTACCTCTATGAATCTGCGTTCTGAAACTTAATCGGGTATTTCTCTGTTTTCCCATTTTAATTGTAAATCTCAGTGTTTATGTGTTAATCGCGGTCATTTAGTATCAACTGCGGGGTAGGAGAGCGTGGAAATTCTTGATCGTGGTTGGAGACCCACACTCATTCCTGGCCGTCGATCTCAATTTCAAACTTTTAGGTCACAGTCAACAGCGGGGGTTAGGCTTGGTTTTAACCCGTGTGTTAGTTGAAGACCCGCCAGCCATAGGATTTGATGGGCTCTGTTTTCCAATGAATATCGAGTCACCAAGTGTTCGGTTTTTAATTCCAAAGACAGACCTAAACTTTTATAGATCAAGGATTTATAATCCTTATCGCCTGCATAAGGGCGGGTAAGCGTCGCGCAAGTTCCCCGGCCGATATCGTTGTGAACCATTGGATCCAGCGCGCTTTGATCAACGGTGGAGGATCAATGGATTGTTTTGTTGATCGGGGTGAGTGATGACTATTAGATCTGGAGAGAGGAGATCAATGGCGTAGAGTGAAGCGCCTGTTTACAAAGGAAAAGTCAATGTGGGACCCTCAGTGTAAGGTAATCCACATACAGAATCTGCTATAACGCATCTGATTGGTTATAAAGTAACCAATAGTCTATTTTTAAGACTACCACCTTGATTTCATCAGCCTCTTGTGTCATTTTTGGTATCAGAGCACAAAGATTGATTTGACTGCAGTAAACATGCCACCAAGGAGAGGAGCTGGCATAGGTCGAGGAAGACCTGAAGCAAATGCAGTTCTGCTGGAGGAGATCCGGAGTCTGCGTACAAGGATGGACACAATGGAGACTGCTCAGAGGAGAACACCTGATGAAGGAGTTGCCAGTGCTGCAGAAGAATCTTCTGAGGAAGAAGAAGAGGAGGAGGAAAATGAAACTACCAAAGTTATCAAGATGTTGGCTAAAGTAGGTGGAAAACCAAAGGTGGAAATTCCTGCGTATGAAGGGAGTCTCAATCCAAAAGAGCTAATGGATTGGATCAGTTCACTGGACAAATATTTTGCCGTGAAGAGGTTGATGAGAAAAAGAAGGTGAAATTTGCAGTTACCGGATTGAAGGGTCATGTAGCTATTTGGTGGGATGAACTACAAACATCCAGAACAAGAAAAGGAAAGTCCAAGATCAAGCAATGGGATAAAATGGTGAGTAAAATAAAAGCTAAATTTATGCCAAGAGATTATCAGTTAAATATTTTCAAACAGTTACAGAATTTAAAGCAAAAAGGAAGTTCTGTTAAAGAATATACATAAGAGTTTTATAGATTGAGTATTAGAGCAGGACATGTAGAGGATGACATGGAGAAGGTAGCCAGATATATCAATGGCTTAAGATATGACATACAGGATGAGATCAGCTTGCTGAGTCTGAAGACCATTGAAGATGCCTATCAAGCAGGTTTGAAGGCAGAAGAGAAGATGTTGAGAAAACAAAATCAGAGGAATAGAGGGAAAAGTTCAGTAAGAGGTAGAGGAACTACCAGACCAAGGTTTCAACAACATCAGAATGAAGCAGGAAGTTCAAGTAGCAGACCACCACAGAGGGGAGATTTTAATAGAGGAAGATTTTCACCCAGAGGAAGAGGTCGAGGAAGAGATATTCGGTGTTACACATGTGGAGAATGGGGACATGGATCATGGGACTGTCCTCATAATAAAACAACAAGTCAGAGGAATGTGAATGTGGCTGAGGCAAAGGAAGAAAAACCTCAAATTATAGACAAGGAAGAATCCCCTAAAGTAGGAGAATCCTTGTTGTTGAAAAGGGCATTGCTTAAGGCAGAGAAAGAGACTGAAGAACTAGCTCAGAGGAAGAGTTTATTCAGAACTACATGCAAATCCAAAGGTAAATGTTGTAAAGTGATAATTGACAGTGGAAGCACTGATAACCTTGTTTCTACAGAGATGGTGGACAAGCTAGGATTAGTGAAGACAGTACACCCTACTCCTTACAAAGTGTCATGGTTGCAGAAAGGACATCAGATTATTGTGACAGAACAATGCAAGGTAGAGATATAGATTGGTACTTATAAAGATGTGATATTGTGTGATGTAATGCCAATGGATGTATGCCATGTATTGCTGGGAAGACCTTGGCAGTTTGATCGGAAAGCTATTCATGATGGGAGGAAAAATACTTATACTCTAGAGAAGGATGGAAATAAACATACACTGTTGCCATTGAAGGATGAAGCTGACAAAGGAGCACCTGGAAACAGTGTTATGTTGATGAGTGGAAAGGAGCTATTGCAAGAGGTTGGAAAAGGTGAAGAAATGCATTTTGCTGTCATAGGGAGACCTAAGGTAATTTTGACTTCCACAAACTTAGATGATTTACCTAAAGAAATCAAAACTCTGTTGAATGATTTTGTTGATATTATTGTGGATGAGTTGCCAAATGCATTGCCACCAATCAAGAGTATTAGTCATCACATTGATCTAATACTATGAGCAAGTTTGCCACACAAAGCAGCATACCGATTAACTCCTCAAGGGAATGCAGAAGTTGGAAAACAAGTGCAAGAATTGATGGATAAGGGACTAATCAGAGAGAGTCTTAGTCCATGTGCTGTACCAACAGTACTCAGTCCAAAGAAAGGAGGTGAATGGTGTATGTGTACAGATTCCATAGCCATAAACAAGATCACTATCAAGTATAGATTTCCTTTACCACGCATGGATGATTTGATGGATTGTTTGAGTGGGTCAAAGTATTTTACTAAGATAGATCTGAAGAGTGGATATCATCAAATAAGAATTAGAGAAGGAGATGAATGGAAGATTGCATTTAAAACAAACAGTGGGTTGTATGAGTGGTTATTGATGCCTTTTGGACTCACTAATGCAGCTAGCACGTTCATGAGATTGATGAATGAAGTTTTGAAGGAATATGCAGGCAAGTTTGTTATTGTTTATCTTGATGATATTCTAGTTTTTAGTAGAAGTAAAGAAGAACATCTAGAGCATCTTAAATTGGTTTTAAGAACTCTGCAGAAAGAGAAACTACTGATAAATATGAAGAAATGTAGTTTCATGAAAGAAGAATTAATTTACTTGGGATTTGTAGTTTCTAAAGAAGGGTTGAAAATGGATCCAGAGAAAGTCCAAGCAATTTGGAACTGGCCTATTCCAAGGAATATATTTGAGGTAAGAAGTTTTCATGGTCTTGCAAGTTTTTATAGGAAATTTATCAAAGGTTTTAGTCAGATTTGTGCACCAATTCTTGAAACAATCAAGGAGACTAATCAGCCATTCAAGTGGACAGAAGCAGCAAATAGGAATTTTAAGTTGCTGAAGAGGAAAATCACAGAGAAACCAATTTTAGCTTTACCTGATTTTGAAAAAGTATTTCAAGTTGAAACAGATGCTAGTGGAGTTGCAATTGGAGCAGTTTTGAGTCAGGAACAGAGACCAATAGCATACTTCAGTGAGAAATTAAATGAAGCTAAGAAGAAATATTCTTCTTATGATAAAGAATTTTATGCCATTGTAAAAGCCTTAAAAAAATGGAGACATTATTTGCTACCAAAAGAGTTTATATTGTATTCTGACAATCATGCATTATAGTTCATAAACAATCAACCAAAATTGAACTAGAAACATGTCAAGTGGGTAGAGTTTTTTAGAGCTTTACTTTTGTGATAAAACACACCAGTGGTAAGTTGAACAAAGTTGTTGATGCTTTAAGCAGTGTAAATTTCATTGTGCAAGAATTAAAAGTTGGTGTTGTAGGATTTGAAGAAATGGTTGAAATGTATAAAGATGATGCAGATTTAAAAGATATTTATATAGCAGTACAAAATCCAATAGTTCATAACATAAGTCATTGGTTAGATTATCTTATCCAAGGAAGTTTATTGTTTAAAGGCAACAAGTTGTGCATTCCCAAATGTTCTATGAGGGAAAACATAATAAAGGAGAAACACAGTGGAGGATTATCTGGTCGCTTTGAACAAGACAAAACCTTTGCTCAGGTAAATACTTTTTACTATTGGTCAAAGATGCAGATTGATGTTAAGAGATTTTTTGAGAAGTGCAGTATATGTTAGCATGCTAAAGGGAGAAGCCAGAATACAGGATTGTACCAGCCATTACCAATACCAGATCGACCATGGGATGCAGTTAGCATGGATTTTGTTTTGGGGTTACCTAAAACTCAAAGGGGGAATGATTCCATTTATGTTGTGGTAGATAGATTTTCCAAAATGGCACATTTCATTGCATGTAAGAAGACTAGTGATGCAACACATATTGCTAATCTATTTTTTTCAGAAATTGTAAGATTACATGAATTGCCTGTAAGTATTGTGTCTGATAGAGATACAAAGTTTGTAGGGTATTTCTGGAGAACTCTTTGGAAGAAATTAGGTGCTAACCTCAGTTTCCATTCAGCATACCATCCTCAAACAAATGGACAAACCGAAGTGGTAAACAAAAGCTTGGGGAACATATTGAGAAGTTTAGTGTATCAAAATCCTAAGCAGTGGGATTTAGCACTAGCTCAGGCTGAGTTTGCTTATAATGACACTCCAAACCAAAGTACTGGAATGATTCCATTCAGATTGTTTTTGGGACGAATCCAAGGGGTGTGTATGAGCTCAGAAATTTGGGTAAACAGGAGACAAGAAGTGCAAAAGCTGAAGAGTTTGCAGAGCAAATGCAGAGACTACAAGAAGATGTCAAAGGTAGATTGCAGGAAAGCAATGGCAAATACAAACAGAGAGTAGATATGAAAAGAAGAGAGAAAGAATTCCAAGTGGGAGATTTAGTGATGGTGTATTTGAGAAAAGAAAGATTTCTTGCTAAGACTTACAATAAACTAAAAATGAAAAAGATAGGACCATGTAGAATTGTAAGGAAGTTTTCAACTAATGCTTATGAAATTGAATTGCCAGAAGGGATTGGAATATCACCTATCTTTAATGTTGCAGATTTGTATCCATACAAAGAGACAGAGACAGAGCTACAGGAGGAAACTACAGAAGATGAAGTTCAAACTTTGAACTGGGAAGAACAAATGCCAAAGACAGTTAAGAAAGAGGTGGAAGCTGTTTTGGAGAAAAGAGTATCCAAAAGAACCAGAGGATAGGTTTATTTTCAATATCTAGTCAAATGGAAAGGACAGCCAGTGGAGGATGCTAGTTGGTTGACAACAACAGAGTTGCAGAAGTATGGAGTAAACCCTGAAAGTCTGAGGGATGATTCTTTTCTTCCCCGGGAGTCTGATGCAGGAGCATCTGGACTTAGCCAACAATGTGATGGTTTGTTCACATGTTGTGGCTAAATGAGTTGAATTTCACTGACTTGAGTGGTCAAAAGTCAGTTTTGGTAGAGAGGGTTGGATCTCTCGAAAATGATTTGTACTTCATTATTGTAATAGTTAGGAAATTATCTTATTTTAGACTAAGGGATAAGTTGTTAGAATAGGTGTGTAATAGAGCTTAAAAATAGAGATTTGATTGTTAGATTGATTAAAATAGAGATCAAGTTGTTAGTACAGTGAGAATAGGATTTGACTCATAAAAGAGAAGAAATTGTAATGGAAAGGGATTAGTTGAGATGATTGAGAATTGAGTGAGAGGCGAGAGTTGAGTGATAGATAGGATTTGGAGATTGAGACAGAGGTCTGATAAATTACTGTAATTGAGCTGAGAGGGCCAAGACTCTGTAACTATTATTATATTGAAGAAATTGATTCAGTGTGCGACTGTGTGTTAATTCTAGCAATGTTACTTGGGAGCAGGAGCGAGAGCGGGGAGCGGGAGCGACCATTTTCAGAAGCTCCCGGTTTGGGAGCGAATCCGGGAGCGATTTTTTAAAAAATATATATATATATATATATATATTTATATTTTTTTTTAATTTTTGATACATATATGTCAACAAAAACATGTAGAATGATAAATTAGACATAAAAAACATAAAAAAGCATAGATTGATCATTGAACCATATCACATCAATCATCTAGAAATTATAATCGTCATCAACCATGTCCACAAGTTAGTAAAATACATATTACAACTGCAACATATTGAGTCTTATAAATCATGATTCATCAAATTCAATCTTAAAGTTTCAACTTCAAGCTTTCAGAATTGAAAATTCAATAACATTTATCATCATTGATCACCAAAGTTGTACTTGTAAGCTAATTTTAACCATTACAAGAAGTAATATCGAAGATATTTCTAAGTCCTAACTTCTAACTGTTAACATGATATGAAATGTTAAAAATTTATAAAATGAAACATGAATAATGAGATGAAATGAAACAACTTTAGTCTTTCACAAAGCATCATATTCATAATTCACAATCATTACCAATGAGTTATAATTGCCAAGGCCCAACTTCAAACTTCAAATTTTCATTGTCACAGTGATATAATGTTTACAAAAAATAACATTATGATATGAAAGAGTCAAGAGTCAAGAGTCAAGGACTCAAAACTCAACAGTTATGAAAACTAAAGTCTAATAGAAACTAAAAAAGACAAGTAAACTGTAAATCTACATGTGGCCCTTGCCATGAGAGTCTCCAGGAGTATAAGCAGGTCGTGGTGGTCTTCTAGGAGTCTCCTGCACAGACCGACGACAAGAACTAGAACCTCCACGCGAGGGTGTAGATGGAGGTGGCGACAACAAAGGAACAAGACTCGGACCTCGAGCACTGCTACTGGATGGTGGAGGTGGAGGTGGAGGTGGCATGGTTGCTGCTTCATTTTCATCCCTTACAAGTTCCTCTTCTAGTTCTTCAATATGTACAATGCCATCCTCCAAATTGTCATCCTTTGGGTGATTGTCCCAAATTTTATATGTGGGATCCTCATTAGCCCAATCACAGTAATGACTCAACAACCTCAAGTTGTAGTGCACATAAACCAAGCTTTCTGCTCGGTTTTCATTGAGTCTGTTTCTTTTCACATTATGTATATAGCTGTAGGTGCTCCAACACCTCTCTGCAGAAGAAGAATTTACAACCTGTGAAAGAACTTTTTTTGCCAATTTTGGCAAAAGTCCGTGGCCGCCATATGTTTCCCACCATGTGAGAGGTTCAAATTTATCTTTGTCATCCATTGCATGGAAGTTACCATACAAACCAGTGCCAATGAAGTATCCGCCTATTTCAAGGCGCACAGCTGCACATTCCTCCCTGTCAGGTACCAACTTTTCTAATGCTTCCAAATATCCTTTAGCTACCTCTGGATCTAAATGGGGTTTGGTCCTAACCCCACCCCCTACTGCAGGTTGGCCCAACCAAGATGTAGAGTAGTATTTTGGCGTAAGGATATACCCCAAGCAATGTAGTGGAAGGTTAAGCCTATTCCACCGTTCACACACACAATCATGAATCAGTTTGTACAAGTTGAGATCTCTATTATGAACAATGTCTTTTATTTCCCCCAACATGGTATCCATTTGCTCATACACCTCGCCAATCACTGGTTTGTCTGTATCTGCAAACCGAATCATGTGATAAATTGGCTTGGTGAAATCCAATACCTGCCTCACACTTGTCCAAAACTGCCCATCAAGAGCGGCCTCCTCCACCATTTCAAAACCTGCCATGTCAGCTACATTTGTAGCCCTTTTGCTTTAACACCTGCCAATGTGGACTTGATACCATGCTAGCTAATGCCTCTCTTACCTTCAAAAGGCGCCTGAAGGTGAGGTAATAGCTACCAAATCTAGTCTTCACAATCTTCAGCAACTCCAATCTCGAGTGACTGCGGAAAAGGCCATGGGTATTGCTATGATTTGTAATAAATTTTATCATTTGTTTGCCTTTCTTGTACAAATCACCAATCCATTGGTATTGTTCATTTTTGTTTTTGACAATATCATGCAACAGAAGGTTCAATGTGTGAACCAAACATCCAGACCAAAATATGTTGGGGTATTTATCCTCAATAATTGCTCCCGCTGCCTTACAATTAGGAGCATTATCAGTGATGACTTGGATGACATTGTATGGGCCAATACGCTCAATTGTTTCAAGTAATGCTTCTGCAATGTTGATGGCGGTCTTGAACTTGTCTGAGTAATCATGTGCAGCTAGAAAGATGGGACCACTAACAGACACAACAAGAACACTTATCAATGGCTTGCCTTTTACATTTGTCCATCCATCAGATACAATGGACACCCCATGGTCAGTCCAAGAACTTGTCATTTTATTCAAAGAATGTGATATTTTTGCTTTTTCATGATCAAGGCCAACGATTCTTGCCTTGTCATACCCAGGGCTCTTGTATCCTTTAGGGGCATCATTTATGCCAGAAACCATTTCGTGCCAATAAGGTGAGCGTAGAACATTGAATGGTATCCCACATGCATAGAGAAACCTGTAAACTTTTGAATCCACATCATTCCTACACCCCTCATCAAGGAAATCTGATATGGTTCTACGCCTTAAAGATGATGACCCTGTGCCTCCATGTCCATATCCACTGCCTTGGGAGGATGCTGAAGGAGTTCTTTGTGATTGTGAGCTTGGTTCAAAGAAACCCCTTGATTTTTTTGTTCTGTATTGGGTTTCCTCCTCTTCCCTTATGTATTTGGCTCTATCCGCTGTTGACACCGCTGTACAAGTTTTGATTCCTATTTGTTTTTCTCCATCCCATGGCCTTTTCCCGCAGAGGTGTCTTCTAGCACGGGTGTATGAACCTGTGTAATCAGTGTTGCAATGGGGGCAATGAAATTTAGTGGTTCCACCCCCTCCCTATTTCAGCCCTGTGAACATATTTCCACAATGGAGTTTGGTCTTGTTTAGTTTTTTGAGGGTCATGTTCACCCTCCTCCAGCTCCTCCTCATCGGGGTTTTCACCCATTTGACTTTCTCCGGCTTCTTCATCCCCCTCTTCAGTTTGGGGCCCCCTCTGTTTCCTACTCTCCAGCACCATAATAACCATAAAAGGGACCAGGAAGAGGAAAATGCCAATAAATATAGCCAGGTCCATGGTGTTTGATGTTTGTAGGGTTTTGATTCTTGAATCTGCAAATTAATTTAATTTATTGGGATTAATTAATTTAATTTATTAATTTAATTTAAATACATGATTTTTAAACTCAAACAGTTAAATTAAATTAACTAAATTACTATCTAACCAGCTAAACTAACTAAATTACTAAGTTACTTACCTCTGCAGGCTTGCTCCTCGCTCCTTGGCACTTGCTCCTCGCTCCTCAGCACTTGCTCCTCGCTCCTTTGCTCTTGCTCCAGCTCCAAACTCAAGCTCAATGAAGTTAGAATGAATTTTTTTTGGCCCATTGGGCTTTTAAAACCCAATTTTTTTTTAAAATTTTATTTTTTATTTTTCGGGTCCGCTGATTTTTTTTCCGCCGAACCACTCTCGGAGCGATTTTTAATGCTCGGGAGCGATCAGGGAGCGATCGCTCCCGAGCGTTAAAAATCGCTCTGGGAGCGCCGGAGCGATCGCTCCCTATATCGCTCCCTAACAGACCAGGGAGCGCAAATTTTTTTAAGGGAGCGTGCTCCTGAAAATCGCTCCCGTCCGGGAGCGCGCTCCCGAGCCGCTCCCGCCCGGAGCGCGATTCGGGAGCGGGTTCGAGGGGGGGGGGCGCTCCCCCGCAACATAGAATTCTGGTGAAGACTCTCATTTACCTCTGTGAATTTGTGTTCTGAAACTTAATCAGGTATTTCTCTTTTTCCCATTTTAATTGTAAATCTCAGTGTTTATGTGTTAATCGCGGTCATTTAGTATCAATTGCGGGGTAGGAGAGTGTGGAAATTCTTGATCGTGGTTGGGGATCCACACTCATTCTTGGCCGTCTATCTCAATTTCAAACTTTTAGGTCACAATCAATGGCGGGGGTTAGGCCTGGTTTTAACCCGTGTGTTAGTTGAAGACCCGCCAGCCGTAGGATTTGATGGCTTCTATTATCCAACGGATATCGGGTCACCAAGTGTTCGGATTTTAATTCCAAAGACGGACCCAAACTTTTATAGATCAAGGATTTATAATCCTTATCAGCTCCGTAAGGGCGGGTAAGCGTCGCGCAAGTTCCTGGCCGATATCGTTGTGAACCATTGGATCTAGCGCGCTTTGATCAATGGTGGAGGATCAACGAATTGTTTTGTTGATCGGGGTGAGTGATGACCGTTAGATCTGGAGAGAGGAGATCAACGACGTAGAGTGAAGTGCCTGTTTACAAAGGAAAAGTTAACGTGGGACCCTCAGTGTAAGGTAAGCCATGTAGAGAATCCGCTATAACGCATCTGATGGGTTATAAAGTAACCAATAGTCTATTTTTAAGACTACCACCTTGATTTCATTAGCTTCCTGCATCAGATGCCCTCATAAAAATAGAGGGGAGTCACTTTCCATTATTCACCAACGTCATTCATCACACTTCTTCTTTAAAAGTGTGCACTAGCACTTGTCTTCTTTTCAACTTGGTCGCAATGTAAATTTATGGTGCGAATTATATTTTGAGAAAGATTTTTGCATGAGACTTCTTTTGGACAGATCAAAGAGATTCTTGTGGAGATTTTGTCAGTTTATTGCTTATCTCTTCAACTTTTGCATGCTATAATATGTGAATTAAGGATTCTATGTGATCCATGTTAAAATTGCAATATTTATCTTGAAATGATGATTCTTCATGGTATGTAAAAGTATTTTCCTTGAATCCTTCAAGAGAACTCTAATATGCACATCACTTTAACTTAAAATCTGCTATCTAGGGAAAGTTAATTTTCAAGTACTAGTTTTAGATTTTTTTTTTCTTTGCCGCTGTTTTATCCCTAAAAAATATTTTACCCAACAAATTATTTTTCTGTTGAAAATAAATTATGAAAACTACATAACATAAATACTCTAGTACTTTTAACTCAATAATTTTGCAGCAGAAATACTAAGAAAAATCACACACAAACAAGAAATATTTTTCCCTCCAAATTCTCTTCATTAAATTCTTCTTAGAAAAATTAGAGGTTCCCTTATTGGGGGAAATGGCCCTTTGAAAATACACAAAAATGCAGCTAATAGAACCTAGCAGAATAATTCCCCATAAATCGTCATGCACTTTATTGGTTCTCTCACAAGCTAGACCCTCCTAAAGCAACCCGACCCCTCCACTGGTGTAGCCTTGTTGACCACTCCATGTCAACTACCCCATAGCTGTACACTTTTTCGCACAAGGATTTCCATCATGTTCGAGCACTCAGATAATCCACAGATTCATCATTAGTATATGTACATTGGAGTTTTGTAAATCCATTCTGCATTTTGTAATGTAAATGATCCTAGTAAGTCAAATGTATGTAACAACCTAGGTAAATTTATTTTTCTAATGATGATTTCCATTCTAGAAGGTTTTTCGTCTCACTGATTCATGTCTGTTTCTAAACACAGATGATTGGCAAAGTTTTTTCCTCCAGCCTCACCCCAAAGCCAGGGTGGATTTTGTCGTTAGGATCTTAAATAAGTCCTAGAATTATTTATCAAGTCTCTGCAAAAGTGATTTGGGAATAATTCTAGCTATTTGGTTAGATTATTTTATTACAAGTCACTTAGTCTACTAGATCATATTTTATGTCGTTGAAATGGGTAATTGTTGATGGTCTATAACAAATGGGTGTTCCCCCTTCATGGGTTAGAATTGTAATCTTTCATGTAAATAATATTTTAGCTATAATGCTAAAGTATTAGAGGGTTGGAAAAATTAATAATCTCCTCATGAGTCAATTAATTAAATTTTCTGGCTAGAATAAATCAAAATGCTAAGGCTAGAAATTTAATTAATTTAAGTCCTAGGAAAAATTAAATCCTCCAACATTTAAATCAAGACTACATGACAACAAATTTAGTTATGGGATCTAGGGATTTAGTTGGCTAACAGGCCACTCCATTTCATGAGGAGCAAGGCCATAGCAGAGGGTGATCTTGTTCACTTTGGGGTTGACTCATGGGGGTTCGCTGAGGCCTCCATCTATGGTGAGGCAGGTTTTTCCAGTTGCAGCTTAGAATTGAGATTAGCCATGGCTGGGTAGATACTAACATCATAGAGATACCTGAGCAGGATGAGGTTGACCTTTATCGATATTTCACCACCAGGTTTCAGGGGAGGAGGATACAGTGTGTGCACAATGGATGGCCAATGATAGCACGGTGGCACCCTTCTAAGACTGGCATGGGACCCATGCATCACAATACTTGACAACTCAACGACCTATAGGGATGAGCTAGCTACTACAGGAGGAGATCATTCGATCTTCCATTGGGCTTTAGTGACTTACTGATGGCATGGGGAATTTCGTCAGCATGGTAGGTTGGTCAGTAGGAGGATATCAGGGGAAGCTCATGTAGTAGAGACTTCATCCCCATAGGGATTGGGTTGTATCTTTAGGAGTTTACTCTTGGAATGCATGAGGTGGACTACTCGGTAGGGAAACTTCATGGGGGATTGGACAAAGTCATACATTATCATGATGCTCTACTTATTGATAGTATGCAGAAGGCTTCTAGAACCTATACCTAGTTGGACAGTGAGGGGAGCAAGGGGTCCTTCACATTGATCAGGATGGTTTGGGATCCTGGTATCGAGGGATTCCTTCATGACAGGACAATGCAGAGATCAGGGATGACTCGAGGGCCCATTCGGGGCTATGGTATTGTTTGCAGTGATCGTTTGGGCCAATAAATAGTGAGGGCGTTTGTTCAGGCATTGCTCGAGGACAAGCAAATTTTGGCAGGGAGGACTCTAATGTCCCCAATTTTAATTTTTCATCTAAGGAGGTCAACGGGGATCCATGGGGTGGTCCTAAGCATAGCATAATTTTGCAATTCGGGCATTGGAGGCAATTTTTCTATGGGAGACATGAGGACTTAGGAGAATAGGAGAAATGACAGCCTTAGTGGAATGTGGGGACCATAGAAAGGAGGCAATTTGATCTCTAGAGATAATTCACACTTGTGGAGGAAGAGAGAGAAAGGAAGGGGTACGAATTAATGGAAAATGGGGTCCACCAAGGGAGAGAGGATCAACTTCTATAAATAAGGCATGGAGGCCTCCCTTTGGGATCTTTTGACAATTTAACTTTGAACACACATTTTCTTGAGCTGTTTAGCCAAGTCAACTAGTGTTGTTTAGCACAAGGGATTTACAAGTGGAAATTCCGACTCTTCCTTCGGTGAACTTCGAGTGCCACCCTAAGAGAGAATCTGGGGAGTTGAATTTTTGGATCAAGGAGGAGCAATCTACGTGTTTCCTTCAGCTCGTGCGAGTTTTCTAAGGATGCAGAAGGGATTTTGTGGGGGTTGAGAAAGTCCAGCAATAATGGAGTATAGAATGGAGAAATTGCAAAGATTTACCCTTGAGCAGGACAAGTGTTTTCCTGGTGATTTGCAGGTGTGAGCTTGCTACATTTTGGAGAGCCGAACTCTTCTATATTTGGCCCTACGTAGGGGTCGTTGTGCAATGTTTGCGCAGAGGTTTGGAGATGGAGATATTGCTAGAGATTCAGTTGGGAAGTGGGCTATTTCTGGAGGATATTTTTGCAGGGAAATTCTTCGCTATTGTGTAGAAGTTTTGAGTTATTTTCAGCAGTATTCCACTAGCTGGGCATAGAGCAGACTGGCTATGAATTTCACACTATTTTAGGGCTTTCCGGGTTACTTGGAATTTGCTCGAAATATTTCTGGGTTTTTGTGGGCATTTGGAGAGGAGTTCATGATTGTGATTTTAAAGCGATCCGGGTAGTATTCAAGCTAGATACCCCCTTTCCCTTCAACAACGCATTTTACTATTCAGCTGGTAATTTGCATAACTTTGTGGACTCAATTTTGGCTTGGAGTTGAACCAAACCCTTTCTGGGTTTTCAAGGTGTGGGGAGGTCTCCAGTTAAATTAGCAGAATTTTCTGAGCACTTGGGAGGCAGAAAACTCAAGATCTTTCCAACAACAAAAGTAGTTCTCCCTGGGCATGCGTAGTATTTTCTGAGGGGTCATTTCTAGCAGCTAGAGCACAATATTCACACCTAGGTTTTGTGTAGCTTGCAGTTGCAAGCCCAGGTTCTATCTTTTTTATCATCTGATGTACTCAGTTCTTCACATTAATAAAATGGCTCAATTATTCGCCCTATTTCTTTGTTTTATTGACTAGTGCATGTGTAGTAAAAATCATTTGCTATAGCCTAGTTCATGTGTCTATTATTAGCTGTAAATTTCAATTTAGAATATTACGCCTATTTAATGTGAATAAAAGACAACTGCTTGTGTTGAAGACTCTTCTTGCTCTTTAGCTTTTCCTCTTGATTGTGAAGTTTCCTTAGGATACCTTCTTCTACCTACAAATGTGGGCATGCGTGATGTGGCTCTTATTGCACCACGTGTTGAACTAGTTGGTGTGATTGGTGGACGAATTGTTGAAGTGATTCTACCTCTAACAAATCTACCTCTAGAATCTCTTTCCCTATTCATGCATCCTACTTATCGTGCTTTACTTATGCAAATAATTGTATGCTTACATTAGAAACTAACTCCTTTGTACACTTCTCTAGCAATGATGCCAAAAATGTCAGTCAAATTATATGTATAATTTCTATTACATTTGACTTATAAATCCAGGATTGTAAACTTCGAGATGCAAGCATAAGAAATGCGGGATCAAAGCTTACCTAAGCATAGTAAACTAACTTTTTAATAAAGCAAGTAGGTTCTACTACATAAATTAAACTAAAATTGTGGCTAGTATTTGCTTTAATGGCTCCAATTCCTTTGTCATCCAAAAGGTGATGATTCTGTAATTTTAGTGAAGCAATACATTAGAGCTCATGAAGTCATATATTAATTTCTAGTTTTTGTCTATGGCACACAAAATCAACAAGCAAGTGAAGAGCTGCAGAAAATAAAAGCTATGTGCAAAAATCTACAAAATTGATGCAACATGAGCCAAAGCAAGAGGGTTCTCTAGGCCAAACACATGCGCAATGAGGACTAAGTAATTAAGAAAATCAAATCTTTATTAACCAGAAGCTTGTTGATAATTTCTCAAATTTAGAGTTTCATCTGTCAAATTCTAATTTGTTTGACGGTCTAGCGTTGGGCATTTATACAAAATGAAACACAACCACTTAGGCTCAATTCTTTTGAAGAGATTGATAAATCATCAAACTAGATTTTATTTCAGCTGGGTTGTGCTCAGAATTAGCGATCTCCTCCTCGATTTGATGGGCAGTTAGAAGCCTTGCTTCTACTGCTATATATTTTCCAGCTGAAACACGAAATATGGGTAAATCCACTTTAGAAAAACCTCCAAATCTCCCAAACCGTGCATTCTTTGGAAAATCTACTCGCGAGTCGCCTAAATGGTCTCATTCTGCACAAAACCCATGTTTTGGATTTTCGATATTGCCTTCATTTGCCCATAAATTGCATTGGAAGTTAACTTCCTAAAAACTGCTGCTAAATTTAGACCATAACATTGATCAAGCATTGGAGGCTCACACGTGGACTTGGGTGAGATTTGAGCAACATACATCCATATTGGGGATCCTAGTGACAAAACCCATACACCCGAATTTCTTCTAGAACTATGTTGATATCTCAATCACGAAGGTTGCTTTGAGAGTTGAATTTTAGCTTCAAGAATTGAATCACAATCCTTCATTATCAAACCAAGCATGATCCTTCTTAATTGTTAAAAATAAAGGAAATACATGATAATCAACCACTTAAGCATTTAGAGATGTATCATGGTGTTTTCGTGAAGATTTATGGTAGGAATGGCAATAAATGAGTGAAGGGTGAGGTAATAAGAATGAATTAAATAATGGAAAAGGTGACAAAATAGTGAGCCAACATGGTACGTGCATTATAGTGGATGACTACTTTGACTCAGATCAAAGTTCATAAATGGAATTGTGTTGCAGATGCACTAATGTTCTAGTCATGCATTTTTTATGTTGTGCTAATTGGGTTTTCTAATCCTTGTTGTAGACATAAACCAAAATAGTGTAGGCTCATATGAATCTTCACACATTTGTTTCATTTGGTAGAATAGTGGTCACATTGAATTGTCTTCTTCTTTGTGTGTTTTTCTCCTTGCAAATTTGATACATAACATACAAAAAATGAATTTCTTTTGTATTTCTACTAGATTATGAATACTCCAACCTAGTAAATGCGTTGGTAGTGAGTAGATGGATTGATAGTTGTTGTAAGCTTCATGTGGTTCATGTCTCCTTATACAATATATTTCAAATAATAAAAATCTGAAGTTAAATTTTCGGCCCAAATCACAGTGCCATGGTATGTTTGATGTTTGAATTCATTTTTTTCTCGAGTAATCTTATTGTTTTGTTGTAGCATAGCTTATAGGGTAGCATATATGAGTTAAGCTGGTTTTATATTGTCACTTTAGTTGCACTAATTACAATAATGTACTCCCGTTTGGATCAAGCGATTGTGAAAATTTCTAACACGAAAATTTACTGCAGTAACTGATTTATTTCTCCTACTTATCTTCCACAATAAGTTATTTACAAAACCCTTCAGTAAACATTAAAATAAATTCTACTGTAGTTATCACATAATAGCATAGAGAAAATAACAGCGATATACAAGCATAAGAATCAATCACATCAACACAGTTGTTTTTGAACAATTGTCCCCAGAAAAATCCAATGCGGGAAAACCAGTGCAAGAGATGAGGGTTTATTTATTATTCTTCAACAACAATCTCTTTTGAATTAAGTATTGGGGGTTTTCGCAATGCATTATATTAGATATCATTTTGGGATTCAACTGCATTAAGTAAGTCATTCATCTATGACCATTTCCATAAGAGGTAGTTGTAACTGACTAATTTCTCATGATTTTTGAATAGTCCACTTAGCATGCATTGCATTGGGTGATGCTCACAAGGGTGAAGAAACCTTCAAGAAAACACTTGAGATAATTTTCCTCCTCAACTAGGAGAAATTTTGACACCCAGAGACCCTCTAGCCTTCACTGTGTCACCCCTGCATCATCTGAGTGAGGACTGCATCATCCCTACGTCATCTACGTGAGAACTGTGTCCTTGCTTGCATTGTCTCTCTGAGGCACTGCGTCACCTCCTCCTCAATCTCTAACTGATGCTGAAACCCTCCTCTCCCTTCACCCTGCAACTCTCCCTCTGAAATCAAAATCTTTCTCCTTGAGAACCGATTTCCCTCCGGTTACTGAGTATTTGCCCGGTGTGTCTCGAAATGACTCTCAAGTCTTCTCTTATACTTTTCTTGTTGATTAATTAATGACCGAGATTAAGTCCCTAATCAACGGCTAAGATTAAAATAGACTTGGTCCTCGTCTCTTAGAAGCTTCTCACCCATATCTTTATTAATACCCATTAATATTTTTATTTTCCTAAGTTTAGACTTAGGAACCCCATTAAAAGTATTAATTATTTTAATAACTCATCATCCGGGTAGAATTTCTCCAAACGGTTTCTGGGTTTTGGAGATATAATGTATTCTAGCCCCTCCACAATATTTCGAAGCTAGATCACATATTATGCTACCCAAAATCAACACTCCCTCTTAGCGAGGAATGTGCTCTAGCAATGCTTCCCAATAGAAGCATCACACTGATCCATGACATCAGTCCTCTGTGTTGCTGCAACTTGTACTACTACCCATGACACTCCAAATGTCACTGCTACATATGTACTGCAGCTCCCTCTGAATATGCTGCATCATGTTGTCCATAGCACTGCCACTGCTAACTACTGCACTGCAACTCCTTATACTATTTTCTTATGCTACTGAAATAGATTCTTAACCATCCCCATCCTCTCCCTAAAATAAACAAAATTTGTTCTTCCTAGAGCCTTGGTGAGAATGTCTGCCGCCTGTTCTCCTGTCGGGGTGTACCTTAACTATACTACCCCTCGTTGGACATAGTCTCTGATAAAGTGACACCTGATATCAATGTGCTTCGACCGATCATGAAAAACTAGATTCTCAGAGAGCTTGATGCAACTCTGATTATCACACAAAATATTGGTCGCTTCCATCCTTCTCCTGAATAGATTCACAAACAATTTTCTAATCCATATGGCTTCACACGAAGCTGTGCTAGCTACCATATATTCAGCTTCGACTGAGCTCAGAGCTACGGATTTCTGTTTCCTACTACACCAGGAGGTCATTCCCGATCCAATGTTGAAACAGTACTTAGAGGTACTTTTCCGATCTACTGAACTTCCAGCCCAATCTATGTCAGTGAACCCACTCAGTCTGATGTCATTGCCTTGGGTGTACATTAGTCCATGTTTGACGGTTCCTCGTATATATATGAGAACATGCTTTGCTGATGTCTAATGTGCCCTCTTTGGTTCCACCATGAATTGAATGAGGGTGCTGGCAACATAACAAATGTCTGCCTTGGTATTGACCAGATACATTAGGGACCCTATGAGCTGCCTGTACAAGGTGGTGTCGACTTCTTTATCTTTGGATGCATCAATCTTCTACCAGTTGGTAATTGGAGTGGCCATAGGTCTACAATCCTGCATTCTGAACCTTTTCAAAATCTCTGTAGCATATCTCCCTTGTCCAACGAAAATCCAACCCTTCTGCTGCCAAACTTCCAACCCCAGGAAATAATGCATCCATCCCAAATCCTTCATGTCAAATTTTGTAGCTAGGTTTTCCTTGCAATCTTTGATGACCCTTGATGAGCCTGTTAGAAAAAGATCATCCACATATAACACCGGGACTAGAGGCTCATTATCTACAACCAGATAGTAGAGGTTAGGATCCACTTCACTCTTGACGAATCCCATCTTCTGCAAGTAACCATCAATTTGACCATGCTCTAGGCACCTGTTTAAGCCCATACAATGCTTTCTTCAACGTGCATACATGAGATTTCTTCTCATGTGTCTCCAAACCCTCTAGTTGTTCAATGTATACTTCTTCTTCTATCACCTCGTTCAAGAACGCAATCTTGACATCCATCTGGTGAATCTCCCACCCCATCTGTGCTGCAAGGGATATCATGGATCTAATAGAAGTATACCTGGCTACTAGGGCGAAGGTTTCTTCGTAGTCTATCCCTTCCTTCTAAGCATACCCCTTAGCCACAAACCTGGCTTTGTATTTTTCCACACTGCAATATGCAGTGTATTTAACTTTGTAGATCCATCTCGAACCTACAACTAATCTGTCTTGAGGCCTAGGTACCACTTCCCAGACATCATTGACCATTATGGAACTGTATTCCTCCACCATAGCATCTACCCATACTTGATGTTGAACGGCCTCCTGAAAACTAGAGGGTTCTCCAACCTGAGCCACCAAAGCTTGGTATCTGTCAGGTTGTCTACGCTCCCTTTTCTCGTTCCTGGGCACACCAACAAAATCCTCTGCATCCCGTAGTATCTGTCGAAGTTCCCAGCTCATTCTTCCACTGGTAGTGGGTATATCTAACTTCTCCTCCTCTTCTTGCGACTCCACCTATTGCGATACCTCTGGAGTTTTATCTTTAGGAGAAATACTGGTGCTGGTTTTTGCTAGTCGAAGTGGCTGGACCAATGGATCATCCTTTGACTGCTCTTCGAAAGGCATTTCTCGGGATTTTCTAAAAGCTTTGTCCTCCATGAACTTTACATCCCGTCGAATTACGATCTTCCTATTCCCCGGAAGATAGATCCTATATTCCTTAGCATTCTCGCTATATCCAACAAGATATCCTTTTTCTGTAGTTTGATCCAATTTCTTCCTCTTTTCTTCAGGTACATGGTAGTATGCCAAACTCCCAAATATCCTGAAATGACTCACCTCAGGCTTCTTACCAGTGAAGACACTCTCCGGAGTAATCTTACCTAATGCCCTGTGAGGAGTCCTGTTCTGAACATAAACTGCCGTGTTGCATGCTTCTGCCCATAGGAATTTTGGCATATCCTGATCATACAACATCGTCCTGGCTGCTTCAACAATAGTCCTGTTCTTCCTTTCTCCTACTCCATTTTTCTCCAGATTATAGGGAGTTGTCCACTCTCTTTTGATGCCTTCCCTTGCACAAAAATCAGTGAAGTCCTTGTCAATGTATTCTCCACCATTGTCTGAGTGCAACACTTTTATCCTCTTTCCTGTCAAATTCTCAACTAGAGCCTTGAACTCTTTGAATCGACCAAAAACCTCATCCTTGGTTTTTAGAAAGTAGATCCAAGTCTTTCTGGAATGGTCATCAATGAAGGTGACGAAGTATTCGGCACCACTAAGAGCTTTTGTGGACATGGGTCCGCAGATATCTGAGTGTATCAATCCTAGAACACTCTTAGCCCTATTGTTACTCCTGGAATAAGCTGCTTTGGCGTACTTGCCTAGTGGGCACCCTCTGCATACGTCATCTTGTTTGGTACTTAACTCTGGAACTCCTGTAACGATTCTTTCGAGAATTCTTAGAGCCCCATGGTGTAAGTGTCCCATCCTCCAGTGCCATAGTTCATTCAAATATTTTCCCCACTGCTACCTATCAGTGCCATGGGAGATTCTAGCTATAACCTACACAACCTGTTACTTCTGACTCCAATTTGAGCCTTCTTTTTCCAACTCGGGTGTTTGACATATACCTTCTTCCCAATGAAGAAAACATCATAGCCCTTGTTTTGTAGCTGAGATACAGAGAGTAAGTTCATCCCCAATCCTGGCACATGCAGCACATTGGTTGCTTGAAGCCGATTCCCTGCTTCTGTTTGAAAGACCACAGTACCTCTTCCTACGGGGGTACATTTTGACTTATTTCCCATGGTGATTTGGAAGTTCATCTGTTCTTCCTGATAATTCGAAAAACATTCTCGTATTCTTGTCATGTGCGCAGAAGCTCCACTATCAATATACCAAACCTCAGAGGAGGCAGAACTTGCTAAGCAAGCGACTTCTTCTTCCAGTCTGGAAGCTAACATAGAATAATCGTGATCCATGTTCTTCATGCTTTCTCCTTTCCCTAGAGAACTGTGTGAGTCCTTCTGAGTTGCTGCCCCAACATTATGCTCTTGACTCATAGCATATTCTCTAATCCTGTTGCTCGATTTCTACTCTGATACCATGTGAAAATTTATAACACAAAATTCTACTGCAATAACTGATTTATTTCTCCTACTTATCTTCCACGATAAGTTATTTACAAAACCCTTCAGTAAACATTAAAATAAATTCTACTATAGTTATCACATAATAGCATAGAGAAAAAAATAGTGATATACAAGCATAAGAATCAATCACATCAACACAGTTGTTTTTGGACAATTGTCCCTGGAAAAACCTAGTGCGGGAAAACCGGCGCAGCAGATGAGGGTTTGTTTATTATTTTTCAACAACAATCTCTTTACAAGGAATGATTTTGCAGTACATAGAGAAACCTTCAAGAAAACACCTGAGATAATTTTCCTCCTCAACTAGGAGAAATTCTGACACCCCAGAGACCCTCTAGCCTTCACTGCGTCACCCCTGCATCATCTGTGTGAGGACTACGTTAACCCTGCGTCATCTGCATGAGGAATGCGTGAAAGCTGCGTCCCTGCCTGCGCTGTCTCTCAGAGCTCTCCCTCTGTGCTGTCTCTCTGAGGCACTGCGTCACCTCCTCCTCAGTCTCTGACTGATGTTGAAACCCTCCTCTTCCTTCACCCTGCAACTCTCCCTCTGAAATCGAAATCTTTCTCCTTGAGAATCGATTTCCCTCGGGTTACTGAGTATTTTCCTGGTGTGTCTCCAAATGACTCTCAAGTCTTCTCTTATACTTTTCATGTTGATGAATCAACGACCGAGATTAAGTCCCTAATCAATGGCTAAGATTAAAACAGACTTGATCCTCGTCTCTTGGAAGCTTCTCACCCATATCTTTATTAATAACCATTAATATTTTTATTTTCCTAAGTTTAGACTTAGGAACCCCATTAAAAGTATTAATTATTTTAATAACTCATCATATGGGTGGAATTTCGCCAAACGATTTCTGGGTTTTGGAGATCTCATGTATTCTAGTCCCACCACAATATTTTGGAGCTAGATCACATCTGATGCTACCCAAAATCAACAGTGATCAAGTCTGCCTATCCAACATAGACAACTTGATTTCTTGATTGGTCAACACCTTCAACACTCTCCCACTTGTTGATCACCTTAGAGTTATATGGTGTAGAACCTCTTTTGGTAGGTAGCAATTTTGACAAATTCCCATGGAATCCCAATGTGATTCCAACTTATCACCAGTCATTCCCCTTGTAAGTAAATCAAGAATCACATCTTCAAATATGCATTTCATTAGGAACCCTTTCTTAGTTGCAACCATCACCTTAATGAAATTATTTTAAACATCTATGTTCTTTGACTCAGCATGATAAGTGTAATGCCCTACTTGATTCTATTATATTACATTATCTTATTACTATTAACCTTCTTGTTAAGTAATTAACTTTTTGTGCTTGATTCCAATAAGTATTATTAGTATATGTACGAGGTATCCACATGCTAGCTACATACCTATACTTCGCATGAATAGACTAGTTTTCTAAAGCTTGAAATTTTAGATGATAAAATAAATGGAAAATCTTGGTTAATGACTAATTTTGATTAGTGTTTAATTAACGTTAAAGTCTTGGCTTATAATTATTCAGTTATATTAGTATATATTTATTATTAGATACTTGTGACTCTGTAATTTTATTTTATTGATATGGCTTAATATTAATATTTATTATTAGTTATTATTTAATTATTTCATTTCCCAAGGTTTAACAAATTGTCTCAAATTTATTTCTGAATTAAATATTAATATTTCATTTCCCAAGTTTTCACAAGTTGTCTCCTCAAATTTATTTCTTAATTAAATATTAATATTTCATTTTCCAAAGTTTGACAAGTTGCCTCCTCAAATTAATTTTTGGATAAGATATAGGAAGGAAAATCAAAGTGATCAAATTAAAAGGATGAAGGGGTATCTGTGGCTTTAATGGTAGGTGGTTGAGGTGGATGAGTGGGGGAGACTTAAAGGGAAGGAGGACGAGAGGAGAAGGGGATCTTTTGGTCCTTACTCTTTTTTGGCATGGAAGGAGAGAATTTAGAGGGAAAGGAAGGAAGAAGAACAAAGGAGATTGACGTTGGTGGTGAACTTGATTTTGGCTGTGGTTAAAAAACATTGGACCTATTTTTGGACATACTATGGTAGTTGTTGTTGGACTTGGGCTTTGAGGGCTAGGGAACCTGTGGAGGTTTCTTGGGCTAGGAAGTCGGATAGACATTCCTAGTTGGTAGGTTGGTAAATTCAGTTGGGCAGCCCTAGAGAGCACCCCAACCAAGCCACCAGATTAGGTATTCTTCATTTTGTTGTTTTATTTATGAAAATTACTAGAAATTAAATTTCTTACATGTTTAATAAGTTTTAATTTAATTTTTATTTTTATTCTATTGTCAAATAATTGTTTTGTTATAAACATGTTATTGTTGTGAAATTAGATGGTTAATTTAGTTCTAGTTAGAGGACCCCAGGTAGGCATCTCACAATAAGTCAAGATTTTCCCCAATGAGCTAAATTTCCTCTTTCCATGCTTGCATTTTATGTAAGTACTTAGCTTCAATGCTTGACAAAGCTATAATTAGCCATAAACTTTTTGACTAATCCCACTACATGTGCAATGTCAGGACTTGTATAGACCATTGCATACATTAGGCTTATGACTGCACTTTGATAAGGAAAATTTCTAAGGTCTTCTCAATTAATGTCAGCTTCAAGGGTATCGACTTCATAGTTGACACCTTGTTTCATTAGGGTCCTAATTAGTTTGCAACTGTGAAAATTCTTGAATCTAACACATCAAAAACCCCTACTGCAATTACTGGTTTACAATCTCCTACTTGTACTTTACATTAACAAGTTATTTAATTGCATAAACATTGAAGTAAACACTATTGCAGCCTTCACAAATATATAGACCATGCACTGAAATAAACTGAGACAATAACACAAGGGACATTGTTACAATTGTCCCCGTAAAAACCCAATTCGAGAAAACGGTGTAGCATATAGAGAGTTTGTATTATTAAGAAGATTTTGTGAATACAACTAGGGTGCTAGAAATGGCTCGCCCAACAAAGAATATCCTCGGCAGTAGTACCTCTATCCAGAGACAGATATTCTGGCAAATTAGCAAACGGATGATCAAACCCCGCAACAACTCTGACTGTTCCCTATGCTGGACAGTGAAAGTTGCTTCAAGCACTGCTCTGGAACTACAACACTCCTCCAGGAGCTGCGTCACCCTCTCCCAGCTCAGAATCTCCTGATCTGCTCCTAGTCTGCCCCACAGAATCTCCCCAGCGCTGCCTCTGAGGCCCAACGTCAGCCTTTGCGGCTTCTGCGCGTCACTGCATTAGCCCTCTGCATCCTTTGCGTAAGATTTACGACCTCTACGTTAGCCCTTCTAGGGCCTGCACTGTCTCTCCCGGCACTACGTTGCGTCTCTGCTATGTATTCTTCAGCCTCAGATAAAAATCCCTTGTTGAACTGCCCCTTGCTGCAACTTTGATCACTAACTCGATTTCCTTGGCAAACCTTACCCCAAAAAATCGAATTCTTTGATCACTTGGTGTGTCGCCAACTGATCCTCAAGCCTCCTCTTATACTTTTCCTGTTGACGAATCAACGGCCAAGATTAAGTCTCTAATCAACGGCTAAGATTAGAACTAGCTTGATCCTCGTCACTTAGAAATTTCTCACCCATATTTTATTAATACACATTAATATTTTTATTTTCCTAAGTTTAGACTTAGGAACCCATTAAAAATATTAATTATTTTAATAACTCCTCATCCGGGTGGAATTTCTCCAAACGATTTCTGGGTCTTGGAGATCTCATGTGTTCTAGCCCTTCCACAAAATTTCGGAGCTAGAGCACATCCTATGCTACCCAAAATCAACACTCCCTCTTAGTGAGGAATGTGCTCTAGCAATACTTCCCCATAGAAGCATTATACTAATCTACTGCATCGGTCCTTTGTGCTAATGCTTGGCCTACTGCCTCACATCCACTGAACTGCTTCTTCCTATACTATTTCCCATGACACTGCCGTTGCCACTGCTACATCTGTACTGCAACTCCCTCTCAAAATGTTGCCTATGCTACCCATAACACTGTCATTGCTAACTGCTGCACTGCAACTCAGTTACCGAGAAGTAAGTAACTGACTTCACCCAACCACTGACACGCTGGTTAGTCTGGAAGAATTGTGATGTTGAAGCTACCTCAGGTGCTATCTTGTGCTCCCTCTGCTGCCACTGCACTGTTGCAAACACCTCTGTGCCTCTCGCACTGCTGCAACCTCCACTACATTGCCTGAGATTTCGACACTCTATCACAACCACTATTGCTCCATCACACTTTGCTCCATCCAACGCATGTCATCATGCTACTGTCCTTAAGGGCTCCTGTAGCTATATGTGATCCAAGAGTTTGGGTACCTCAAGGATCTTGCCCGCTCTCTGTAGTCCTTTTGACTACAACTCCATGTCTCCCCACCTCTTCTCTAGAGGCGCATGAGCACTCATGGCATAATCGTCCTTAGTCTCGACATCCTTCTACGCCTTTGCTAGAGCAACCTTTAAGTTAGAAGCTTCTCCCTTGCCTTTCTTCCTGGGGCACTAAGAGGCATAATGTCCCAGCTCGCCACAGTTGAAGCACTTGACCTTGGAGATGTCTTTCTTCTTCTTCTTTTGTAGCCCTTGTTGTCCCGCTAATGCGAGAGCTGCATCATCCTCCTCCTCCTTTTTGATTCGAACTACTTTACCACTACTCCCCACCTTGGTCAATCTCCTGAGCTCTTCCTATCGAAGAGCTACCCACATCTCCTCCCAAGTGGGGAGAGTTGCTCTGCCCAAAATGCTTTGGACAAACATCTCCCACTCCTCGGATACTGCATTCAGGGTAGTCCTGACTAAGAACTCTGGATCTGGAGTAGACCCCACAAAAGTAAGCTGGTCGCAAATCCCCTGCAACCTGAGAAGGAAGGGATCTATCTCCTCTCCTTTCTGCATCTGATATGACCTCAACTGATTCTCCAATAACATCTTCCGCTGCACGGAAGAGCCCTGGTATAAGGTGGTCAAGGTGTCCCACATCTCCTTTGTTGTTGTCTTCTCAGCAATATGTGGTATGACATGATCCTTGACCCCATCTAGGATCATGCATTTCGCCTTCGCCTGGGCCTCCGCATACTTCTCAGCTGCATTAGCATCAACTGGGACAGCTACTACTTTCAAGGCATAGTCCTTGATGCAATGTTTGTCCAGGATTTCCAGGATCCTAGCCTTCCAAATGACAAAATTGGAAGCCCCATCCAATCTGTCATGATCCCTTAATCTGTTCATTGCCATCTCTGCTCCTCTTCTCTAGACTCCCTCTGAGTCTAGATTTCCCTCTCGGAAATCCTCCGGCCAACCGTTGAATCACTCCTCTCCAATCCTCCTTTGCTGCTGCAACCCAGATCTAGATTTCTTGGTTAGAAATCTGTCAAGGCAGTGATTCCCTTCTACCTTGGTTCAGCCTCTTTAGACACTGTTCTGCACTAACAGAAACAGCGTCCCACCAGCTCTACAAATCAAAATCTACACAACTCCCTTAGTGCCGACAACTCAAAGAATCTGTTCCCTTCAGGCTCTGCACAATCTCTGTGTGGGCTGAATCTGCTCCACCCGACCAACTACGTCAATCCTTCCTGGCTCAGAAGAATGGCGTGGCTCTGCATGAGACTTATCTTCCCTCCTCTGTCTCTGCACTGACCTTGATGGTTGACGCAACTACTGCGTGGGCTCCTCCTAGCTACTGCGTCTTCCTCTCCCGACTCAGAATGTTGATGCATGCACTACGTGAGCCTCTGCGTCACCTCTTTTGAATTGTGTCACTGCTCCTTCTGCCTCTACGGCTTTGGAACAACGCTATCTCTCGGGACAGCTGCTTCTCTGCTGCAAATTCTGAAATTTCTCGGTTGGTGCCTTCAGTCGCCTATGATATGCAATCACTCCGATACCATTTGAAAATTCTTGAATCTAACAAATCAAAAACCCCTACTACAATTACTAGTTTACAATCTCCTACTTGTTCTTTACATTAACAAGTTATTTAATTGCATAAACATCGAAGTAAACATTACTGCAGCCTTCAAAAATATATAGACCATGCACTGAAATAAACTAAGACAATAACACAAGGGACACCTTTATTTTTGGACAATTGTCCCCGGAAAAACCCAATTCAAGAAAATCGGTGTAGCATATAGAGGGTTTGTATTATTAAGCAAATTTCGTGAATACAACTAGGGTGCCAGAAATGGCTCACCCAATAGAGAATATCCTCGGCAGTATTACCTCTATCCGGAGATAGATATTCCGACAAATCAACAAACGGATGATCAAACTCCACAACGACTTCGATTGTTCCCTATGCTGGACAGTGAAAGCTGCTCCAAGCATTGCTCTGGAACTGCGTCACTCTAGGAGTTGCATCACCCTCTCCCGGATTAGAATTTGTTGATCTTCTCCCAGTATGCCCCACAGAATCTCCCCAACGCTGCCTCTGAGGCCCAACATCAACCTCTGCGGGTTCTGTGTCTCACTGTGTCAGCCCTGTGTGTCCTCTGCATCAGATTTACGGCCTCTGCTTCAGGCTTCTAGGGCCTGCGCTATCTCTCCCGGCACTACGTTGCCTCTCTGCTATGTATTCTTCAGCGTCGGAGGAAAATCTCTTGTTGAACTGCCCCTTGCTGCAACTCTAATCACTAACTCGATTTCTTCAGCAAACCTCACCCCAAAAAATCGAATTCTTTGATCACTTGGTGTGTCTCCAACTAACTCTCAAGCCTCCTCTTATACTTTTCCTGTTGATGAATCAACGGCCGAGATTAAGTCCCTAATCAACGGCTAAGATTAGAACTAACTTGATCTTCGCAACTTAGAATTTTCTCACCCATATTTTATTTTTTTCTAAGCTTAATTCTATTAACAAAGTAAGGAGGTACAATTACATCGAGACCGAAGTCAAGACTCTGCTTTGAAAAGAGGCAGAACTGTCAAAAAAAGCAAGTGAGAAGACTGATTGTAGGCAGTGAGTACATAGTTGAGACTGATTTCAGGACCCACGCAGGGGACCGGGTTGATATTCTCTTGATGCTGCATAATTAACAAAAAATACAAAAGACACATGAAAACCACAAAACTATTTGCATAACAAACTTGCCCAGTGGTGAAGGTCGCATAACATGAAGACAAAGTCGGGGAAAGCGCACTAGTCATCTGGAGGCTCTTCCTCGATATGGCACCAACCATACTCTGGCAATTCCCTTGCTTGAGCCACGTTCTGACCGGAGGGACCAGGGTCAACCGGCACCATCGTCGTATCCTGAGCGCTGCAAACCTGAACATTCAAATCCTGCCAAGGCGCAATTCCAATTCCCAACTAGAGGGAAGAAGAAGGAGCAGAGACTACCCCCGAAGCTCTCGGATGAGATCCTGAGTCCTCAATCTATTCCGACTCATGGAAGACCACCGAGATATGAGCCGTTATCCTAGGGCGATTCAGAGAGCTATGAAAAGAGAAAATTGCAGTGCCAGATGAGGAAGGAAGCTTAGGGTGATATCTGGATGAACGGAGCCGCCCTCTCCCACTGCAGGTGTTGGGGTAGCGGCCTGCAAACAGCTCACTAGAGAGGGAAGGCGAATCTGAGGACGAGCTGGTAGGCGCACGCCGGGGCTGGCCTCTTCGGCACCCCATTCTTTGGCGAAGACAAGGCATCTGATAGGGAGCAACAGTGGGATGCCAGTAAGGCAGAGCAACAGCCAGGTATACAGAGCAGTAAAGACACCAAGACCAGGAAGGGAGCCCGCGAATCCCCTTCACCGAAAAAACAGAATTGTGCACTGAATTAACCTTTCCAAGCAGAGTTCGAGAGGCCTTTGAAAAAATGACAAGGCCGACCACCCACCACCCGAAACCATAGACGATGCCTAGGACCAGATTAAAAATCGACGGGACAAAGGCTACTAAACAACAGCTCGAAACCCACAACCCGAAACCAGAGACAAGGCCTGGGACTGGATAATGAAACGACGAGTCAAAGACAATGAAACAACAACTCGAAACCCAGGAGAGGAACGAGAGGGATAGCAAGAACCGTTCCGCCAGAAGGGCCGAGCCAAGCACCAGAGAAACTTTCCCTCGCAAGTGCAGAGAGTCCTCCGGAATAACAGAGCTTACCTCAGAAAACCTAAAATCCGAAATGAGGCCAGAGGCAAGGGAATGAACCAAGTGAAACAGCATAAGTGACTTCATCGCATACCCGAAACAATGCCTGGCTTTAACCTTATCTGGCATGCATCGAGATGCTCCATCCATTACTATAGCATTGAAGAACGCCGCCTCCTGATGCAAGTCGGAGCGTGCGGAGGGAGGAACCATCACTGCGGACATGAAGTATGAACCAGAGCGGTTGGACTGAAAGTCGTTTAACCTGAGAAGGAAGGGATCTATCTCCTCTCCTTTCTGCATCTGATATGATCTCAACTGATTCTCCAATATCATCTTCCGCTGCACGGAAGAGCCCTGGTACAAGGTGGTCAAGGTGTCCCACATCTCCTTTGTTGTTGTCTTCTCAGCAATATGTGGTATGACATGATCCTTGACCCCATCTAGGATCGTGCATTTCGCCTTCGCCTGGGCCTCCGCATACTTCTTTGCTGCATTAGCATCAACTGGGACAGCTACTACTTTCAAGGCATAGTCCTTGATGCAATGGCTGTCCAGGATTTCCAGGATCCTAGCCTTCCAAATGACAAAATTGGAAGCCCCATCCAATTTGTCATGATCCCTCAATCCATTCATTGCCATCTCTTCTCCTCTTCTCTAGACTCCCTCTGAGTCTAGATTTCCCTCTCGGAAATCCTCCAGCCAACCGTCGAATCACTCCTCTCCAATCCTCCTTTGCTGCTGCAACCCAGATCTAGGTTTCTTGGTTAGAAATCTGTCAAGGCAGTGATTCCCTTCTACCTTGGTTCAGTCTCTTTAGACACTATTCTGCACCAACAGAAACAGCATCCCACCAGCTCTACAAATCAAAATCTACACAACTCCCTTAGTGCCGACAACTCAAAGAATCTGTTCCCTTCAGGCTCTGCACAATCTCTGTGTGGGCTGAATCTGCTCCACCCGACCAACTACGTCAATCCTTCCTGGCTCAGAAGAATGACGTGGCTCTGCATGAGACTGATCTTCCCTCCTCTATCTCTGCACTGACCCTGATGGTTGACACAGCTACTGCGTGGGCTCCTCCTAGCTACTGCGTCTTCCTCTCCCGACTCAGAATGTTGATGCATGCACTGCGTGAGCCTCTGCGTCACCTCTTTTGAATTGTGCCACTGCTCCTTCTGCCTCTACGGCTCTAGAACAACGCTGTCTCTCGGGACAACTGCTTCTCTGCTGCAAATTTTGAAATATCTCGGTTGGTGCCTTCAGTCACCTATGATATGCAATCACTCTGATACCATTTGAAAATTCTTGAATCTAACAAATCAGAAACCCCTACTACAATTACTAGTTTACAATCTCCTACTTGTTCTTTACATCAACAAGTTATTTAATTGCATAAACATCGAAGTAAATATTACTACAGCCTTCAAAAATATACAGACCATGCACTGAAATAAACTGAGACAATAACACAAGGGACACCTTTATTTTTGGACAATTGTCCCCGGAAAAACCCAATTCAAGAAAATCGGTGTAGCATATAGAGGGTTTGTATTATTAAGCAAATTTCGTCAATACAACTAGGGTGCCAGAAATGGCTCACCCAATAGAGAATATCCTCGGCAGTATTACCTCTATCCGGAGATAGATATTCCGACAAATCAACAAACGGATGATCAAACTCCACAACGACTTCGGTTGTTCCCTATGCTGGACAGTGAAAGCTGCTCCAAGCATTGCTCTGGAACTGCGTCACTCTAGGAGTTGCATCACCCTCTCCCGGATCAGAATTTGTTGATCTTCTCCCAGTCTGCCCCACAGAATCTCCCCAACGCTGCCTCTGAGGCCCAACATCAACCTCTGCGGGTTCTGCGTCTCACTGTGTCAGCCCTGTGTGTCCTCTGCATCAAATTTACGGCCTCTGCTTCAGCCCTTCTAGGGCCTGCGCTATCTCTCTCGGCACTACGTTGCCTCTTTGCTATGTATTCTTCAGCGTCGGAGGAAAATCTCTTGTTGAACTGCCCCTTGCTGCAACTCTAATCACTAACTCGATTTCCTCAGCAAACCTCACCCCAAAAAATCGAATTCTTTGATCACTTGGTGTGTCTCCAACTGACTCTCAAGCCTCCTCTTATACTTTTCCTGTTGATGAATCAACGGCCGAGATTAAGTCCCTAATCAACGGCTAAGATTAGAACTAACTTGATCCTCGCAACTTAGAATTTTCTCACCCATATTTTATTTTTTTCTAAGTTTAATTCTATTAACAAAGTAAGGAGGTACAATTACATTGAGACCGAAGTCAAGACTCTGCTTTGAAAAGAGGCAGAACTGTCAAAAAAAGCAAGTGAGAAGACTGATTGTAGGCAGTGAGTACATAGTTGAGACTGATTTCAGGACCCACGCAGGGGACCGGGTTGATATTCTCTTGATGCTGCATAATTAACAAAAATTACAAAAGACACAGGAAAACCACAAAACTATTTGCATAACAAACTTGCCCAGTGGTGAAGGTCGCATAACATGAAGACAAAGCCGGGGAAAGCGCACTAGTCATCTGGAGGCTCTTCCTTGATATGGCACCAACCATACTCTGGCAGTTCCCTTCCTTGAGCCATGTTCTGACCGGAGGGACCAGGGTCAACCGGCACCATCATCGTATCCTGAGCGCTGCAAACCTGAACATTCAAATCCTGCCAAGGCGCAATTCCAATTCCCAACTGGAGGGAAGAAGAAGGAGCAGAGACTACCCCCAAAGCTCCCGGATGAGATCCTGAGTCCTCAATCTGTTCCGACTCATGGAAGACCACCGAGATATGAGTCGTTATCCTAGGGCGATTCAGAGCGCTGTGAAAAGAGAAAATTGTAGAGCCAGACCAGGAAGGAAGCTCAGGGTGATATCTGGATGAACGGAGCCGCCCTCTCCCACTGCGGGTGTTGGGGTAGCGGCCTACAAACAGCTCACTAGAGAGGGAAGGCGAATCTGAGGATGAGTTGGTAGGCGCACGCGGGGGCTGGCCTCTTCGGCACCCCATTCTTTGGCGAAGACAAGGCATCTAATAGGGAGCAACAGTGGGATGCCGGTAAGGCAGAGCAACAGCCAGGTAAACAGAGCAGTAAAGACACCAAGACCAGGAAGGTAGCCCGCGGATCCCCTTCACCGAAAAAACAGAATTGTGCGCTGAATTAACCTTTCCAAGCAGAGTTCGAGAGGCCTTTGAAAAAATGACAAGGCTGACCACCCACCACCCGAAACCATAGACGATGCCTGGGACCAGATAAAAAATCGACAGGACAAAGGCTACTAAACAATAGCTCGAAACCCACAACCCGAAACCAGAGACAAGGCCTGGGACTGGATAATGAAATGACGAGTCAAAGACAATGAAACAACAACTCGAAACCCAGGAGAGGAACGAGAGGGACAGCAAGAACCGTCCTGCCAGAAGGGCCGAGCCAAGCACAAGAGAAACTTTCGCCCGCAAGTGCCGAGAGTCCTCCGGAATAACAGAGCTTACCTCAGAAAACCTAAAATCCGAAATGAGACCAGAGGCAAGGGAATGAACCAAGTGAAACAGCATAAGTGACTTCATCGCATACTCGAAACAATGCCTGGCTTTAACCTTATCTGGCATGCATCGAGATGCTCCATCCATTACTATAGCATTGAAGAACGCCGCCTCCTGATGCAGGTCGGAGCATGCGGAGGGAGGAACCATCACTACGGACATGAAGTATGAACCAGAGCGGTTGGACTGAAAGTCGTTTAACCTGAGAAGGAAGGGATCTATCTCCTCTCCTTTCTGCATCTGATATGATCTCAACTGATTCTCCAATATCATATTCTGCTGCACGGAAGAGCCCTGGTACAAGGTGGTCAAGGTGTCCCACATCTCCTTTGTTGTTGTCTTCTCAGCAATATGTGGTATGACATGATCCTTGACCCCATCTAAGATCGTGCATTTCGCCTTCGCCTGGGCCTCCGCATACTTCTTTGCTGCATTAGCATCAACTGGGACAGCTACTACTTTCAAGGCATAGTCCTTGATGCAATGGCTGTCCAGGATTTCCAGGATCCTAGCCTTCCAAATGACAAAATTGGAAGCCCCATCCAATCTGTCATGATCCCTCAATCTGTTCATTGCCATCTCTGCTCCTCTTCTCTAGACTCCCTCTGAGTCTAGATTTCCCTCTCGGAAATCCTCCGACCAACCGTCGAATCACTCCTCTCCAATCCTCCTTTGTTGCTGCAAACCAGATCTAGATTTCTTGGTTAGAAATTTGTCAAGGCAGTGATTCCCTTCTACCTTGGTTCAGTCTCTTTAGACACTGTTCTGCACCAACAGAAACAGCGTCCCACCAGCTCTACAAATCAAAATCTACACAACTCCCTTAGTGCCGACAACTCAAAGAATCTGTTCCCTTCAGGCTCTGCACAATCTCTGTGTGGGTTGAATCTGCTCCACCCGACCAACTACGTCAATCCTTCCTGGCTCAGAAGAATGACGTGGCTCTGCATGAGACTGATCTTCCCTCCTCTGTCTCTGCACTGACCCTGATGGTTGACGCAGCTACTGCGTGGGCTCCTCCTAGCTACTGCGTCTTCCTCTCCCGACTCAGAATGTTGATGCATGCACTGCGTGAGCCTCTGCGTCACCTCTTTTGAATTGCGTCACTGCTCCTTCTGCCTCTACGGCTCTGGAACAACGCTGTCTCTCGGGACAACTGCTTCTCTGCTGCAAATTCTGAAATTTCTCGGTTGGTGCCTTCAGTCGCCTATGATATGCAATCACTCTGATACCATTTGAAAATTCTTGAATCTAACAAATCAGAAACCCCTACTACAATTACTAGTTTACAATCTCCTACTTGTTCTTTACATTAACAAGTTATTTAATTGCATAAACATCGAAGTAAACATTACTGCAGCCTTCAAAAATATACAGACCATGCACTGAAATAAACTGAGACAATAACACAAGGGACACCTTTATTTTTGGACAATTGTCCCCGGAAAAACCCAATTCAAGAAAATCGGTGTAGCATATAAAGGGTTTGTATTATTAAGCAAATTTCGTGAATACAACTAGGGTGCCAGAAATGGCTCACCCAATAGAGAATATCCTCGGCAGTATTACCTCTATCCGGAGATAGATATTCCGACAAATCAACAAACGGATGATCAAACTCCACAACGACTTCGGTTGTTCCCTATGCTGGATAGTGAAAGCTGCTCCAAGCATTGCTCTGGAACTGCGTCACTCTAGGAGTTGCATCACCCTCTCCCGGATCAGAATTTGTTGATCTTCTCCCAGTCTGCCCCACAGAATCTCCCCAACGCTGCGTCTGAGGCCCAACATCAACCTCTGCGGGTTCTGCGTCTCACTGTGTCAGCCCTGTGTGTCCTCTGCATCAGTTTTACGGCCTCTGCTTCAGCCCTTCTAGGGCCTGCGCTATCTCTCCCGGCACTACGTTGCCTCTCTGCTATGTATTCTTCAGCGTCGGAGGAAAATCTCTTGTTGAACTACCCCTTGCTGCAACTCTAATCACTAACTCGATTTCTTCAGCAAACCTCACCCCAAAAAATCGAATTCTTTGATCACTTGGTGTGTCTCCAACTGACTCTCAAGCCTCCTCTTATACTTTTCCTGTTGATGAATCAATGGCCGAGATTAAGTCCCTAATCAACGGCTAAGATTAGAACTAACTTGATCCTCGCAACTTAGAATTTTCTCACCCATATTTTATTTTTTTCTAAGTTTAATTCTATTAACAAAGTAAGGAGGTACAATTACATCGAGACCGAAGTCAAGACTCTGCTTTGAAAAGAGGCAGAACTGTCAAAAAAAGCAAGTGAGAAGACTGATTGTAGGCAGTGAGTACATAGTTGAGACTGATTTCAGGACCCACGTAGGGGACCGGGTTGATATTCTCTTGATGCTGCATAATTAACAAAAAATACAAAAGACACATGAAAACCACAAAACTATTTGCATAACAAACTTGCCTAGTGGTGAAGGTCGCATAACATGAAGACAAAGCCGGGGAAAGCGCACTAGTCATCTGGAGGCTCTTCCTCGATATGGCACCAACCATACTTTGGCAGTTCCCTTGCTTGAGCCATGTTCTGACCGGAGGGACCAGGGTCAACCGGCACCATCATCGTATCCTGAGCGCTGCAAACCTGAACATTCAAATCCTGGCAAGGCGCAATTCCAATTCCCAACTGGAGGGAAGAAGAAGGAGCAGAGACTGCCCCCGAAGCTCCCGGATGAGATCCTGAGTCCTCAATCTGTTCCGACTCATGGAAGACCACCGAGATATGAGCCGTTATCCTAGGGCGATTCAGAGAGCTGTGAAAAGAGAAAATTGCAGAGCCAGACGAGGAAGGAAGCTCAGGGTGATATCTGGATGAACGGAGCCGCCCTCTCCCACTGCGGGTGCTGGGGTAGCGGCCTGCAAACAGCTCACTAGAGAGGGAAGGTGAATCTGAGGACGAGCTGGTAGGCGCACGCCGGGGCTGGCCTCTTCGGCACCCCATTCTTTGGCGAAGACGAGGCATCTGATAGGGAGCAGCAGTGGGATGCCGGTAAGGCAGAGCAACAGCCAGGTAAACAGAGCAGTAAAGACACCAAGACCAGGAAGGGAGCCCGCGGATCCCCTTCACCGAAAAAACAGAATTGTGCGCTGAATTAACCTTTCCAAGCAGAGTTCGAGAGGCCTTTGAAAAAATGACAAGGCTGACCACCCACCACCCGAAACCATAGACGATGCCTGGGACCAGATAAAAAATCGACGGGACAAAGGCTACTAAACAACAGCTCGAAACCCACAACCCGAAACCAGAGACAAGGCCTGGCACTGGATAATGAAACGACAAGTCAAAGACAATGAAACAACAACTCGAAACCCAGGAGAGGAACGAGAGGGACAGCAAGAACCGTTCCGCCAGAAGGGCCGAGCCAAGCACCAGAGAAACTTTCCCCCGCAAGTGCCGAGAGTCCTCCGGAATAACAGAGCTTACCTCAAAAAACCTAAAATCCGAAATGAGACCAGAGGCAAGGGAATGAACCAAGTGAAACAGCATAAGTGACTTCATCGCATACCCGAAACAATGCCTGGCTTTAACCTTATCTGGCATGCATCGAGATGCTCCATCCATTACTATAGCATTGAAGAACGTCGCCTCCTGATGCAGGTCGGAGCGTGCGGAGGGAGGAACCATCACTACGGACATGAAGTATGAACCAGAGCGGTTGGACTGAAAGTCATTTAACCTTTCAGTGCGCGCATGCCAAAATCGAACCACCTTACCTGTATAAAACTCTCTGTACTAGGTGGGCAGGTGTCGATTTGCCTCGCCCCACCCCTGTCTCTTCAAAGTTAATGCCACCTCAAACACCCGCATCTGAGGTCTCACCCATATTTTATTAATACACATTAATATTTTTATTTTCCTAAGTTTAGACTTAGGAACCCATTAAAAATATTAATTATTTTAATAACTCCTCATCTGGGTGGAATTTCTCCAAATGATTTCTAGTTCTGGGAGATCTCATGTCTTCTAGCCCCTCCAAAAAATTTCAGAGCTAGAGCACATCCTATGCTACCCAAAATCAACAGCAACTTGACATTCTAAACCTTTTATGAATTGTGTCAATGCAATTCCTCTGCTTAAAAATAATTTGTCTTCTTCTCTCATTAGATATAAATTCCAAATTAGTAAGAAACAACACAAAAATTCTT
Organism: Pinus tabuliformis; assembly: GCA_031772625.1. Classification (NCBI taxonomy): domain Eukaryota; kingdom Viridiplantae; phylum Streptophyta; class Pinopsida; order Pinales; family Pinaceae; genus Pinus; species Pinus tabuliformis. The sequence continues at coordinate 128,492,677 of CM062820.1, read as the reverse complement.
CATCTCAATTTGAAACGATAGTTGAAGCTTCATCTACTTAAATCCTTTGTTATCAACTTATCGCCAATCCACATGATCTTCTTGAGAAGTGAAGCAATTATAATCACATACCCATCATACAATTTAAATTAGATGTGGCAATCTATAAAACTCCTTTCAAATAAATCCATTGAATTTATTGGACCTGTTACTGCTCCTTTTAGTAAATTTGTTGAAGATTCACACAACCTACTAGGCTATCGCACACAGGACAAAACCCCACTGTTACTAAGTCACCACTTTTTAAGCCCAAATCCTACCAAAAATATATGGGCGACTTTCCTTGGATGACTACAACCAACCACTACAAGACTAGTTCCTTTTGATGGGGTCAAATGGCTGAAGTGGAGGAGTTACGTTGTTGTTCTACTCTCTTAATATGAAAAAAATTGCAAATAAAACTACTAAACCAATGAACAAAGATACTCAGACTTGATTTGGCCTCTTTCGATCGCTTGCTCCATCCCTGCAACCATTGTTACTCTAGTGCCCTCTACTAACCCCTCTGAGTTCAATTGCCTCATCATGAGCCATGAGAGAGGTAGGGGACATTGCATTAGGCGTGGTAGAGGCAAAGGTCGCTCGCCCACCTCCCTTGTTCATGAAAAACACTGGCTCATGTTCAACCATGCAATCCCTGATCACATACGCTATCAAGTCTTTGAACTGGAGGCGAAAGAGGTCCACCAAGGACACAACACCATCTAGTTGCTTCATAACATACTTGCTCGTCGCCTCTGGGACCAAGAACGAGACAAATATCAGGCCACCTGTTGGATAGACGAGCTCTTTGCCTTCCATGCCCATGCTACCACCTCCCTGTGACATCTCTCCCAGGACCTCGACATTAATTTCCCACCTGACGTCCCTTCACCCTCCTATACTGATCCCTCCACTTACGTTTGGTGCCCATTGATGTCGCCTCTCCTCCAATTGGTCCCGCTGCTGGTAGTCGGCCATCCCCAATGCGCAGGCTTTAGATCATCACTGTGTCTCTGATGTACAAGTAGGTGTTGGCTCCAACGTTGTCTCCTCCTTGTCCAAGTCTGCATGGATGCTACATTTTCAAGGAGATTCCAGTTGATGTGGACATGGCTAACCCTCTCGGCAATGAATGCAAGCTGCAACAACAAGTCAACGCCCCTCATGGCCATCAAGGTGCCAAATAAGCACGTCTAGGTCTCTCCCAGCTATGGTTATTTTGATATTTTGTTCTTTCCCAAGTATGTCTACCGGTGGCTTGACTCTATCACAAAATGTTGGTTCCGATTTTTGTAATCCTAAGTCTAAACATGGTCTAATGATGCTACATACAAGACTTGATCTGCAAATCTTAGAAAGGTTCTTTGGTTTCCCTCCCCAAGGGAAGAGAACCATGATGGTGATGGGAGAAGACCCCCCAGAATTTTTTCATGTATTTTATGTATATTTCAATGTTAATATAATGTGAATGTTTACCAACAAAAAAAAACTATTGACTCTTTCATATTTATTATGGTATTTTTTGTAAACAATTTATGACAATTTAAGTTTGAAGTTTGAAATTGGCAATTATAACTCATTGGTAATGAATTATGAATATGATGCTTCGTGAAACATTTCATTTCATGTTTGATATTCTTTTTTATAGTTTGGTAATGGTTACAAGTACAACTTTAGTGATGACAAATGTTATATATTGAATTTTGAAACTTTAAGGTTGATGAGAATTGAGATGTTGTGGACCTGTGGTTGATGAAGATTATAACTACTAGATGATTGATGTTATATGGTTTAATCCATGTTTTTATGTTTTTTATAACTAATTTATCATTATACATGCTTTTGTTGACATGTATGCATAAAAAAATATATATATATATATATATATTTTATATAAAAAACGCTTCTGACCCGGAAGCTTATGAAAATTGTCGCTCGCACTCCCACTTCCAAGCCTTGCTTGGAAAAATAAATAATGGAATATTTTATATTATCAATACTTCTACTCACTGAAAATATAAGTATCACATTATTTAGGATCATAATAGTGTTCTTGGAATATGATAGGTATTTGATTTGAAGAAGGCTAAACACCTTATGATTTTGACCTTTCTGTTTTTCCATCACTGGAATTTGGCCATGAAATCTTTGTTGAAAATTGAAATTGCAATTTTGGATGATTAAAATCATTATATTTTAATTTTAATGCAGAAAAGGGTTCAACACCCTCTATGATCCCTACTGTAACTTGATCTTGCATTGTTATCAATTGATATTTGTAATTCCATAAATCCAAAATGATTCTTATTAGTTTTCCAGTAATAAATGTCGCTCTCCCTTCTTTGTTATTTCAGGTGGCCTGAAAAAGGTCAAATTTGAAAACTTTTAGACTGCAACATTTTATATCATTGATCCTTTTAAAGAAAAAAGAAATAATGTTTTCTATTATATTGAGTATTTTTTGAATGGAATGTAGAAACATTTTCACTGTACGTTCACTAAAAGTATCAAAGAGGCATTCATTGGATGCAAAATAAAATAGAAAATGTTTCTACATAAAATTCAGTGACTACAAGAGATAAATGCAAAATTATGTCTATATTTATGCTAATAGATTGACAAAGCATTAACCCTACACTAGCGCTGATGTGGGCTACATACAAAGAGTAGTGCTGATATGCTACACATAAAGACTAGGGCTGATGAGGGCTGATGTGGGCTACATACAAAGAGTAGTGCTGATATGCTACACATAAAGACTAGGGCTGATGAGGCCTACACAATCACTAGGGCCAACGTGGCCTACACAAAAACTATATTTAATTGCTTGTCTTGTGTTCGTGGCACAACATATTTCTTATTTAGCTGCTATGGAAGGGAAAAGATTTCCCAAGTACAATTGTCCGATGTTCAAGTGCATTTGCTTGTTTGTTTCCGGTCAGTTATTTCTGTGTGGTAGATCTTTTTTATGCCCATGTCTGGACGTTGCGAATTCATTTTCTTCTTTTATTTTAATAATTTCGTTTAACATGTAACTTCTCATCCCACCCTCTAGTGAGATATTCCTCATAACTTGCAAAGGTTGAACCTGTCATAAACATGGGTAAGGAGATAACAATTTTGAATTTTCTTTTCAACAAGCGAGTTAGATTCAATTGACAAGTGTCTACTTCATTTTCTTATCTGTTAAATTGAGTTTCAGGCCCTACATCCACGTTCCCGTGAACCTGGTGATGCCCATTGCTTGGGTGGTTGAATTGGCATTAAAAAAGCTGGCTTCATATGGGATGGCAGTGCCATGGTCGACACGTTCGACGATCAGATTGCTTTCTTGTACAAGAACTTTCAATTGTTCAAGAGCCCAAAAGTATATAAATTATTCGCCTGTAGTATCTCTCAAGGTCAGCTTTAAGCACCCACCATTGAAAGTACGAGTGTTAATGTGGAGTATCTTCTGGTTTGAGATGAATGATTAGCTTCTTAATAAAGCAGATTGTTACTCGTATTTTTCCTTTTGATATGCAGGAAGGTATTAGGTTGACACTTGATTCTTTCCAACATTTAAGATCTGGAGTGGTTGGTGTAATGTGTGAAGACTTTGATGAACCATCCAAGGTTTACAAATTTCTCGGAGGTGGAAGAGGTACCCACTCGTATGACACCTGCGAAGTATTTATTTAACATGTAAATTTTCGTGTTGAATACATCATATTTCATTTTAGCTTCTTATTCTGTGCAGTTGCTGATATACTCCTGTGGAGAGATGAGAAGCACACATTTACCATATTGGTGGCACTTGTAGTCGTTTTTTACTGCTTTTGTTTATCTGGATATACCTTTTTATGTGCTGCCGCGCAACTGCTGCTACTGATCTCTGTGGTGTTATTCATCCATAGTATTCTGCCCTCTTCAATGTTAGTCAATACTTACTTTTTCAACATAATATGAACTTTTTATGGGCTTGACTTTCCTCTGGTACTGACATTTGTATTGGAAATTCTAACCACAAAAAGGAAATGGACCTGACAGGCTAGGATATACTATAAAAAAGATTCCTTCCTCAGCTTTTGAAATCTCGGAAGAAACTGTACAGAATATCTTCCTTTCTATAAGATCTTCCTGGAACAATGGAGTAGCAACTTTGAAGCCTCTGGCCCAAGGAAAGGATTGGACACTGTTTTTCAAGGTAATCAAACTCTTCAATGTTAGTGTTGTAGTTTCTAGAATACTTTGTGTGTGGCTAGAGGGTAATGTTTGAAGTGGTCACCGGGACAACCTTGAGCAAATTCACAAGTAGCTAGATTGCGATGATAAAATATTATTTAACAACTATGAGCAGGTGCATAAGTAGCTAGATTGTGATGATAAAAAATTCATAAATGACTGGTGAATATCTCCGAAACCACAATTAGAATGTGGATGCCTAATAAGCACGGAGTTATGTTTAAATCTAGACCTTGGTCAGATCACAATCAACACATGTAACTATGGTGAAAATTTTCCAAACAGACACTGTTTTTGAAGGTAATAGAACTGTTATAGTTTGTCATGGTTTCCAGAGAACTTTTTGGGTGGGACTAAGGTGCTATGGTTGAAGTGTTCACTGGGACTGTTATGAGTGTATTTTTAAGTGACTAGATTCATGAAGCATGGTAAAAAATTCATAAGCGGCTAGTGCAGATCTCTTGAGCTACAATGAATTATGCAAATATGGATGCCTAATAAATATGGAGTTATGTTTAAGCCGTGATTTTTTATTACTAAATCTCGAAATCAAAGTCAATGAACATAACTATGGTGGGAATTAGAAATAACAATTTAGATAGTTGCTGGACTTCATCTGTTCTGATGTTCATTGTGTGCTTTCCTCCACTGAATGTTGAAACTTTTTTTCCCTCAGTCATTGTGATCACTAATCTTGCTGGCATTGATCATGTAACTAGGCAATGAGTCTCCTTTGTTTTCTCAACTTACTCGGAACAATCTCTTTCCCCACCTTGGTTGCAACAGGTAAGAAATCTCAATCGACTTAAGCAACATATACCTCCCAAATTTTAATCAGTATTTTTCTAATTTGTTAAATATTTTTTCTTCAGGCTTTATTTCCATGTTTACTTCCTTCTATATATACGAACAGAAGGAAGAAGAAATTGATGAACTGGCTAAAGTCACAGTCAAAGTCATCTTGCGTTTGAAGGAAACATTGATGAACAAATTGCCAAGCAATGTGACAGATTGTCTTCAGAAAATGTGACATCTGGTTTTCTGGAAGCCTGGCTTGATTCTGGAACCTGTCTCTCTTCTTATATATAGTTGTTTCTTGAATTACATTCCTTAGATGAGAGAATTGTGTATAGTTGAGCAATAATGGTTACTAACAGTTGCAGCGGTTGTTAATAACTGCAAGCCTCTTACCAGTAAGTAAAGTCTATGCCAAAAGACTAAAGTGGTGGCGGGCATTACGTGTAGGAGACGCATGTCATTGTTGGCATCCTGAATTACAGTAGTCTGTTGCTGTCTCTGTCAATACAGCAGTTTATTGCAGTCTGCTGGCATGCCATGAATGTGGCCGATTTGGCTGTGCGCAGGCATCTATTTGATATCGATGTCAATGGTTTGTTGTTGCAGTGTGATAAGCCGCGTTGAAGGAGGGATTTGCCTCTGCGCGCAGGTTGATTTTTGTGTTGTAATCTTATCAAAATAAAAAACAAAAAGTTGTTGAAAATTTTGTGAAACTCCGTGAAATTTCCATTCCCCAGTCTTCAGAGTGAATTGAAAGGGTATTGAGTCTCCAATCCTCCGAGACCCATGAGATGTAAAAAGGCTTGAAACTATCTCTTCTTTTATTTATAAATATAAATTTTTGATAACACAATTTTTGTGGATGTTAAAATATTAAAAAAAACAGTTAAAATTGCGTTTTGTTGATCCTTGTAAATATAATTCTTTCGTCATTGAATCCATATAATTCTATCATAGCACAATCTACATATGTTAAAATTACATCCTAAATTTTGGTGTATAGATGGGTTTATTTATTTTTACGAGTTAATAAGTAAATTTCCAATAATATTAAATGATGAAATATATTACATTTAATAATAAATTTATTATTATAAAATATTAAATTGGGTTAGTGTTTGGAATGGTATATATAATTTACTAGTTAAAAAATGATAAAAGAAATATAAAAAATAGTGTTGGGAAATTGTATATATGATTTGGGTTAAAAAAATGATAAAACATTTGTATGGAAAAATTGACATAATTAAATTTTTATATAATTTTTTTTTGGTAAGTTAGGTGTTACACACTAATATAATATTTGGTATTACATATTAATGCATGTCCGTGAACATTTACATTTTTCATTAGAAATATCTATAAGTAAAATAGAAATTAAAATACAATTGCATGTTAATATTGATATAATTAGCCTTGTCAATTCTATTTTTATCATTTGCAAATAACAAACACAAAAATGAACTAGAGTGATTAACAAAATTACATAACATAGTTTTGCTCATTTATGAGGTGAATCCACTTGTATAGTAACAGGTGGGTTGATCTCGTTCTTGGAGTCCGTAAACTCTAGATTAGCCAATTCTCATGCCATCTTTGTCATCTTCATTTCCAATTTCCTCGTATGTTTTTGGGTCTCATCGAGGCTCATAAGTATCTTCTATTGCTTCTCTAATATCTCCACCAAAATTTGTCCCATTATTGTTTTGACCTACTAGTAAATATCAACAACTTGCATATATTCTATATTGTGAGTCCTTGTTGTGCCAATGTCAGGAATCCATATCCCCACCAGCACTAACACTTCCTTATTGGTCATAAACTTTCTTTCAACCCAAGCCTTCTCTTTTGCCTTCTCAATCTCCTGTTGGACAAACAAGGGAGTGGTACTATGATAGATAAGAGCTAAAATTTTTGCAGCTTTTGTGTCGAGGACATGGAGTGCCTTAGACCCTCTTGTCGCCACTTTCTTCTCAATATCTTGTTGGACAGATAGGAGAGTGGTATTGTGATAGATAAGAGATGAAATTTCTACATCTTTTTTTGCTCGAAACGTGATGGGCCTTAGACCCTCTCATCACCACTTGCAACTTCTACCTCCCCTACCTCTTTCCATAATAAAATTGAGGTCACAAGGAGATGAAATATAGCTTGAGGAGAGTTGAGAAAATTGATACAAAGACCCCACAAACTTACAGACAACCAAAGGACGAAGAGAGGTACCAATGGAGATTGTTAGAGTAGAATCCCTGTGAAGACATCCTAAATAGGAAATATGCAAGAGGACTTGGCCATGACCACTAACCTCTAAGTTGTTGGGAGTCTTGAAACGAGAGTTGGCTTTCCAAGTTCTTACTTGAGGATAGTTCAAATTGAGAAAATGAATAAGACCAAGAGTAGGGAAACTTGAAGCCCATAGAAAGCTAAAAGGAAAGGGCTGTGAGGTGGATTAGAGTCTATTCACATAGGCGAAGAGAAACATAAGCTCTAGGAAATTGCGACCAGAAAGAGTTGAGTAGCAGATTGTGTACATTTTAGAATTGCCAATGTTAGGTTATACAAAAGGAACCACCTTTGAAAACTTGCCACAACATGTAGAGCATGCGACCATAGGATAGCCCACTGCCAAAGAAAGAAACACAGAACAAAGGAATTACTAAAACATTAGGGGAATTTTTGTTGAGAAATATAAGGCATTAGCATTAAGGGATTTCTCTTCCATTAGTGATTGCTTTTTACTTCTTTAGATTAGCATCTTCTTCATGTTATTATTAGTGTTCTTCTTCATCAAATAGTAACCAATGCATGAACATAAATACACAAGAGACACATCATGTAGGCTATGAGCCAGTGCCAAAACCTCTCACTCTTTGAGAGGAAAACCCCCACAAATTCTTATAGAGATTCCAATTGATGAATACCAAGACCAAGACCCTTAACCTATTGCCCTTCCAAGACCAAGACATGAGTCCTCTTTTCTTCTTCCTGACTCCTCTTTCGCTTTGACCTTCTGATCCGAATTAGATCCCTAAACATTTCCATGACTGTTTCAAATTATGTTAGGCTTCAAAATCTTATGAATAACAAGCTTATCAGAAATGACCTCTGGACAATGGCAATTGTGGCTAGCACAGAACAATGAGGACCCTCAGTCAAAGCGTGCTGACTGTTGGCCCATGGATACCGCGCATGGATGCAAATTGGCAATCGGAAGCCCAGATCCAGAAACAGAGGTAGTTTCTGATATGCACACTAATCGTGTATCGTAGGGAAAAACCCTCAGAGAAGGAAAGCCCTGAGCACTCGGTCATGAGGAAAATAGGAAACCGTGTGGAAACCGTTAGAAGGTGGGTCCCGCACCCAAAATTGGTAGGATATTCCATGCACTTCGAGCGGTAAGTGGGTTTGGTCGAGTTTAGTGCGATGCCACACACCGGGCGACGCGTGTCCAGCGAATGAGAGAGAAAACCACTTACATCGTGTGAGTGACGGTCGAGCAACTTACGTGCGTGATATAGACAAAGACCGTAGGATCTAGTGGCTCCAGATCAACGGTAGAGAATTAACTCGATGGATGACCGGATTCGATGGGAAAATAGACTAAGGCACATAAAGAGTTGAGGTCGGGCATGACCGACGAGCTGGCAGAAGAATCAATTTTGTGAGCAAACCCTAGCGTAACGGAAATAACGACCATTTAAAGAAAACTGACACTTAGTTCGTAAGGCGACAAGTGGCCACCTCTCTGTGCAACATTACACAACGATGATGACGCAGAGTAGGGGAATTCCAGCGGACATAGGTAGGCGGTCCGGAGAGCCGGGAAGAGGAAACAAATAGTTAGGGAGCAGATTGGATTTAAGCCACGAACAGACAAAGAGCAAAGGGGGAATAGAAGTAGAAAAAGAAGCGAATTGCAGAGAACAGAGAAGATGAGCTGACCTGCAAATCAAAGGCAGCATCGAGCAGACAGAAATAGAGAGAGTCCGAGAGTTTGTGAACTCCAGAGAAGGCTTGAGAGGTTCAGGCAACTCCTCTATGTGTACCTGTCTGGTATCAAGTACCAAATTGGGCTCATACCATCAAGACCAATTGAGGTCGAGATTCAGTAAGGGGGAGTTCGTGTACTCTAGAGGCTTTGGGGATCCAAGTACCACCCTACTGATCATCATCTGTTAAGTGAGACTCAAATTGAGCTCCTTATTGTAAAATCTCTGCTTTAAGACATAATAAAAAAGGCCACCACTGAAGGTTGGACCAGGAGACGTAGCCCAGGAGGATTGGGTGAACTCCTTATTAAATTTGTTGTGTTTTTATATTTGCTTACTATGTTTCTCTTATTGTTTCAAATGTCTATGTATTTCGCAATCTTATCGATCTGTTGCTTAAAATAACATAGACACACCCCAGAACATCAGTCTGTAATACCTTCATTAATGAACTGAGATCATTCACTAGTGATTTCAGATCAAGTGGTGTCAGAGCTTTAGGTTGTTAAGGTTAGACAAGCTTGTATTGGATTTTGCTGTTGAATGCTAACTAGATCAAAGCTTAAATTAGGAGAAGGAGAATTGGTCGAAACTAATCCGGAAATTGGAAGAGTCTATCCTCAAAAGAAAATGTCAGAGGAAAGTCCCTTGGGGCCAGACCCTCAATTTATAGATAGTTTCCTGGCCATGAGATCCATGGTAGAGGAAATGTATAGGGACTTTAGGAAACATAAAGATGAGGATTCCTCAGACTCCAAACAAGATAATGGAGAAGAAGAGTCTCTCCTCCATGACCACTCAAAAGGCAAAGGGAAAGAAGAAAGCTTTCTCACACCTCCTAATAGCCCTGAACATAAAAAGAAGACATCTTTGATGAAATTAGATGTTAAATTTGATTTACCCATATATGATGGAGAGCTGAATGCAGAGAAGTTGAATAATTGGATCAGACAAACTGATGTTTATTGCAGAGTGCAGAGTATCGACTCAGACAAGAGTAAGATTCAACTGGCCAGCCTACGCCTTGGAGCCACTGCCTTGGTATGGTGGGAAGGCAAGACCCAAGTTGACATGAAGAAACATGGTAAGATTCTTTCTGTCTGGAGTGAATTTGTTTCTGCAATAAAAAAACAGTTCTATCCACTAGCTTACATGCAGCAAGCCATGATGAGCTGGCAAACTCTTCGCCAATTGAAAGGGAAAAGTGTACAGGGTTACACCCAAGAATTTAGGAAGAGAGCTTTGATTCTAGGAATTTCATTAGACTCACCTGAGACTCTGTTGAAGTACATAGGTGGTCTACATAGCTACATGAGGCACACTATCCTCATGTTTAATCCCACTAGTATAGATGAGGTATCTGTTCAAGCTACGCATCTAGAAGCTAGAGGAAAGAATGGGAACTCAGAAGTTGGGGAATTATCCAAACCCATTGCAAGCAAGAATAAGGAGAAAATAAAACAGAAATGGAAAGAAAGGAAGGCTAATACTACACAAAAGACAAAGTCTTCATGCACTCATTGTAAAAAGGATGGGCATGATGATGAGCATTATTGGATTCTGCATCCGGAGTTGAGACCTAAGAAGTTCGAGGGAAAGAAGAAGAAGACAGCTGCAACTATTCAGAAAGATTTGGGGTCGGACTCAGGAGATGAAACAACCATTGCAGCCACAGGTATAAAAGGTAAGAATTCTGAAGCATCTATTAGTAATTCTACACAATCTATTGATGATGAAGAAAATGAGAGAAAAAGACATGAACTTTTCCATATTCGAGTTATTTCCAAACATCAAAAGGTTGATACTTTGTTTGATAGTGGCTCACAAGTAAATTTAATTTCTGAAGCAATTGTAAAGAAGTTGGGATCACTGACTACACCTCACAAGAAACCATACCCATTAGGTTGGTTAAGTGACAAAGCACAACTACAAGTGACTAGACAATGTAAACTTAAGTTTTCTTTTGGGTCTGCATTTGTAGATGAGGTTGAGTTAGATATAGTTCCTTTGGATATATGTTAGGAAGTCCTTACTTGTATGATAGAAAAGCTATTTTCTATAGAGCTAAGAACAAGTATCTTCTTGTTAAAGATGGAATCAAATATTTTGTAAGAGATCATAAGCTCAAGAATAATTATAGTCTCATAAATTCAGGGCAGATGAAACGAATTGTAAAATCATGCAAACAATTTTTACTGATGGTTGTAAAGGAAAATAAACCTGATAAAACCAATGTATTTGAGAGCTGTGATGCTAAACAGCAAGCTGATTTAGAAAAAGTTGTTTCAGAGTATGATATCTTGTTTCAAGAATCTAAAGGTCTGCCACCCAAAAAGGAAATAGTTCATGATATTAACTTGCAGCAAGATGCTCCATTGCCTAACATCGGAATGTACAGGTTGTCCGCTTTAGAGAATGCCGAAATCAAGAAGCATGGGCAGGAGTTGCTCAAAAAGGGGTTCATCAGACCTAGCACATCACCATGTGGGTCTCCAATCATTTTGGTGAGAAAGAAAGATGGCTCGTGGAGAATGTGCATTGATTACCGAGCACTGAATAAGATAACGATAAAAAATCGTTATCTCATTCCTCGCATAGATGATCTATTAGATCAATTGAAAGAAGTTGTTTATTTTTCCAAGTTAGACTTGCATAGTGGGTATCATCAGGTCAGAGTTGCAAAGCAAGATGCATGGAAGATTGCTTTCAAAACAAAGCAGGGATTGTATGAGTGGTTGGTTATGCCTTTTGGCTTAACTAATGCTCCTGCTACTTTCATGAAAATAATGAATGATGTACTCTAACCCTTTCTTGATGATTTTGTTATTGTATATTTGGATGGCATTCTTATATTTAGCAAAACGTGGGAAGAACATTTAAATCATGTTAAGCAGACGCTAGATGTTTTGAAAAGAGAAAAACTTCATGTTAAACTCTCAAAATGTGAATTTGGCAAAACATCTTTGAATTATTTGGGACATATAGTAGGGGGTGGTGAATTGAAGATAGATCCCTCTAAGGTGGCAATCATTGTAAACTGGCCTAAACCCAAGTCTGCTACAGAAGTGAGAAGCTTCTTAGGAGCAGCACAATATTGGGGAAAGTTCATTTCTAACTTTTCCTTAATTGCAGCTCCCTTACATGCTTTGACAGGATTGAACAAGGTGTTTCAATGGGGAGGCAAATAGCAGAAAGCCTTCGACACCTTGAAAGAAAAGATTAGTACAGCATCAGTACTAGCACTACCTAATCTTCAAAGACCATTTGAGATCCAAACAAATTCCAGTGACTATGCCATGGGAGCAGTGTTGATACAGCATGGTAAACCCATATGTTATCATTTTGAGACATTTAATTCTGCAGTAGTTAACAATCCAACATATGATAAAGAATTGTATGCATTAGTACAGAGTGTGAAAAAGTGGAAACATTACCTAATGGGCAAAGAGACAGTCATACATACTAATCATCAACCACTTCAATATCTACACTCCCAAACTAAGTTGCAGCAATCAAGACAGTATAGGTGGATGGGTTTTCTACAACAGTTTCATTTAGTCATCAAATATAAAAAGGGCATATACAATAAAGTTGCAGATATGCTATCTAGAACTATTATAAATGCATTCACTATACTTAAGCATAATTTAGCATTGCATGAGAGCTACATTGAACAATATGCTCAAGATATAGATTTCAAAGATGTATATGCAACTTTAAGTCAGGGCAAATGAGTAGAAGAATTGGATTATCACATTAAGGACCAACTCTTGTATCATTGTGAGAAGCTATGCATTCCACAAACTGAAAGGGTAAATATAATTTGAGAAGCACACACTTCTCTAATTTCAGGTCACTTTGGGGTAAGCAAAACAGTTTCACAACTACAAAGATTTTGTTATTGGCCAAAAATGAATGAGACAGTTTCTAGATATGCAAGAGGGTGTACCATGTGTGCTAAAAGCAAGCTCAACAATAGAAAACTAGGCTTGTACACTCTACTACCAGTTCCGTCTCATCCTTGGGAAAGTATTTCCATGGACTTTGTTGGAGGACTGCCTAAATCTAGGAAAGGTCATGACTATTTATATGTTGTTGTGGATAGGTTCAGCAAAATGTGTATTTTTATACCTTGTAACAAACAGATTATAGCTGAACAAATTGCAAAAATGTTCTTTCAGCATGTATGGGTTCATTTTGGATTACCCACTTCCATTATATCTGATCAAGACACTCGATTTGTTGGGAAGTTTTGGTCGAGTCTGTGGGAACTGATGGACACCAGACTAAAGAAAAGCATAGCTTTTCATCCATAAATAGATGGCCAAACAGAAGCAGTCAACAGGACAGTGATCCAGTTGCTCAGAGGCTATTGCAGCAAGCATCCCAAGCTTTGGGATGAACATTTGTGTTATGTGCAACATGCTTACAACCGAGAAAAACATTCTTCTACACAGAGATCTCCTTTTGAGACCTGTTTTGGTTTCACACCAAGGTCTCCCTTAGATTTTGTCTTTGGTAAAGACATAGCAGTTGATGGACACAGTGATCTGGACAAGGCAACCAAGTTCATTGAAAAAATCCAAGAGACTCACCAGGCAGTACAGGAACAGTTAGAAAAGAGCCAAGCCAAATACAAGGCAAGGTGTGACAAGTATTAGATGGAGCATAGTTTCCAAGTTGGTGATCAAGTTTGGTTGTATATCAGCAAGGACAGAATGCAAGGTGAAGGTAAAAAGCTTAAGCCAATAAGGTATGGACCTTTCAAGATACTTGAGAAAATTGGTGAGAATGCTTTTCACCTTGATTTATCAGCTTACATGCACATCTACTTAGTCATTAATGCAGACAGCTTGAGACTATTTGAACTTTCATTAATTGAAGATCCCGAAGAGCAAAGATAATTGCCTTCTATTGATGACCTGTTACCTGAATATCTCAATGAATTGCAGGAAGACACAGTTTTGGACAAGAAGGTGAGGACGACGCGCAGGGGAGATGTTGAGTACCTTAGGATTGGACTCAAGGGTTCCAAGCCAAGCAGTGCAAAATGGATAGAGATTGGACAAGTGAGACAGTTATACCCTCACTTAGTCGGTGCTTGCAAACCAACTTTTGGTGGTCCAAAAGCTTTTTTAGTGAGAAGGCCGTGATCCAAATTGGATCCTTAAACATTTCCATGACTGTTTCAAATTATGTCAGGTTTCAAAATCTTATGAATAATAAGCTTATCATAAAAGACCTCTGGACAATGGCAATTGTGGCTAGCAAGGAACAACGAGGACCCTCGGTCAAAATGCGCTGACCGTTGGCCCTTGGAGACTGCGCATGGATGCAAATTGGCAATCGGAAGCCCAGATCAAAAAACAAAGGTAGTTTCTGATACGCAATTAGCGCAAGCGCTAATCGCGTATCACAGGGAAAAACCCTCAGAGAAGGAAAGCCTCGAGCACTCGATCATGAGGAAAACAGGAAATTGTGTTGAAACCGTCAGAAGGCGGGTCCTACGCCCAAAACCGGCAGGATATCACGTGCACTTCGAGCGGTAAGTGGGTTTGGCCGAGTTCAACGCGATGCCACACACCGGGCGACGCATGTCCAGCGGATGAGAGAGAAAACCACTTACATCACGTGAGTAACGGTCGAGCAACTTACTCGCGTGATATAGATGGAGACCGTAGGATCTGGAGGCTCCATATCAACGACGAAGAATCAACCCGATGGATGACTGGATTCGACGGGAAAATAGATTGAGGCACATAAAGAGTTGAGGTCCGGCATGACCGATGAGCTGGCAGAAGAATCAGTTTCGCGGGCAAATCCTGGAGTAACGGAAATAATGACCATTTAAAGAAAACTAACACTCAGTTCGTAAGGCGACAAGTGGCCACCTCTCTGTGCAGCATTACACAGCGATGATGATGTAGAGGAGGGGAATTCCAGCGGACAGAGGCAAGCGATACAGAGAGCCGGGAAGAGGAAACAGTCAGGGAGCAGATTGGCTTTAAGCCACGAACAGACAAAGAACAGAGGGAGAATAGAAGTAGAAAAAGAAGCGAATTGCAGAGAATAGAGAAGCCGAGCTGACCTGCAGAGCAAAGGAAGCATCGAGTAGACAAAGACAGAGAGAGTCCGTGAGTTTGTGAACTCCAGAGAAGGCTTGAGAGGTTCAGGAAACTCCTCTATGTGTACCTGTCTGATATTGAGTACCAAATTGGGCTCGTACCATCGAGACCAGTTGAGGTCGGGATTCAATAAGGGTGAGTCTATGTACTCTAGAGGCTTGGGGGATCCAAGTACTACCCTACTGATCATCATCTGTTAAGTGAGACTCAAACTGAGCTCCTTATTGTAAAATCTTTGCTTTAAGACACAATAAAAAAGACCACCACTGAAGGCTGGACCAGGAGATGTAGCCCAGGAGGATTGGCTAAACTCCTTCTTAAATTTGTTGTGTTTTTATATTTGCTTACTGTGTTTCTCTTACTATTTCAAGTGTCTGTGTATTTCGCAATCTTATCAATCCGTTGCTCAAAATAACATAGACACACCCCAGCACACGAGTTTGTAATAGCTTCATTAATTAATTGAGATCATTCACGAGTGATTTCAGATCACCTTCTTAGCATCAAGACATAGTTACCATCGAGACCTTGACATTAATATGTCACAGAGATCTTATTTCTGTGATGACATTGAGTCCTTATTGATTCCTTGATATTGTGATAGTACCAAGCTACATCACTACAATGTCACCTAAATATGTGTCACTGCAATCTGAGTTCCTATAGTGAAATACTTGTCATTGCAACTTATCTGATCTTGATTCTTTTACTTATCACTGTAACGTTCATTCAAATCTCATAGATAAACCTTAACTCCTTGACTGTGAGACAACACCCAATTGATCTCTCCAATCATGTACCCTGATTGAGCTCCTTTACCAAACTTATTGCTACAATCTATCTGAATTTGTCACTGTATCTATTCATCTAAATTCAAAGAAATATCATAACTTATGTTGACTGTGATCAACCCTAAATAGAACCTTGTTGTCTCTTTCTTATCCGAACTCCTTCAATGAAAATGCCTTTGCAATCCTGTACCTTATTTGAACTTCTTCACTAAACTGTTCGCCCAAAAAAACTCAGAGAGATGTCTGCACTTCGTTGTGTTTCTACGAGGAGCCTAGCCTCATATATATAGTTGTTCGACCATATATTAAGCTGACATTACCATCCGAATAGGAGTGACATTTTAGGTGATTTGACATAAGTTGTTTTCTTCATACTGCAAGCCGACATCAAATCAAGAGGATTGAGCTTGTCTTGGAGAGATTTCTAGACACTAGATTGACCCATATATATTTTACATATGCTCAAGAAGAGCTCTTCATACATGACATTAATTCTTTGACCTTAATAAAAAATCCTAAGGCTCTCAATGGGAGCCATCTAAAATAAAATGACTTACTCACGAAACATATGAAGCAAGGCTTACAAAAATAATTTTATTTCATTTATTACATCATTTACAAAAGTCACAATTACATGTCATTATGAAGAACGAACCTAGTTACACTTTTCAACAATTTTGAGGTCTAAAATGGGCCTCCTAAGTAAATTACAAAATAATAGTGGAAATAATAAAATAAGATTAGATTACATCATCAAATAAATTTAGAGGGAAAAAAAGAAAAAATTATTTTTCAACTTGTATTTTCAACTTATCGTCTTATCAGTTACTCAAATTTCGAGCGGCAACACTCATTAGATACAGAATTTGATTCCTCATCCAAAGAGTACCCATGTTGCATACTTTCGATGCACCCTGCTACATGAAAAATGAGAAATACATGAAAAACGTGATTGCAATCATGTTTTTTCATGTATTTCTCATTTTTAGTGTAGCAGAGTCCATCAAAAGTATGCAACATGGGTACTCCTTGAATGAGGAATTAAATTTTGCATCCAATGAGTTCTCCCACTCGAAATTTGAGTAAAAACTTAAGGATATAAGTTTAAAATACGAGTTGAAAAAATAGTTTTATTATTTTATTATTTTTTAATATTTTTACTTTCTTACTCCAAAAATGGTGAATCATCCCCCATGGTTATCATCATCTTGAATCCTATTGGTTCTTATAAAGTTTATTTTGGTTTTACATTTTTCTTAGGAGGCTCATTTTAGACCTCAAAATTCCCCTAATGTTAAAGTAGGAAAAATTAACATGAAACAATGAGGGGTGGAATGAAAACAACTAGTTTAATAAAGAGTGGAAAAGCAATGACTTGTCCTTCTAATCAATTCCTTGACCTTCAAAACTCTATGTGGTCTCTTGATCTCCTGTCTCGATGCTAATGCGTTTATACTTCTTATAATTGACCCTTGTATTTGTTGTCACCCTCTGAAAAGAGAGTTTCAGTTGTACAAAGAGGTTGTTGTGCTTTGTAAATTGGAGATTAAAGGAGGAAGAACAAGTCCAGTTTAAATTGTTTTGGAGAAATTTCCATATTCTCTTAAAACCATTTCTTTCACAAACCCCATTCTTTCCTTTGTTTTTTAAACTCTAGCCGTAGTGACCCATTTTTAACTCTAGCCGAAATCCCTTTGTATTTCCAACTCTAGCCGTGTTTCCCCATTCCCCTTTGAAATATCTTAAAAACATTCATAAAACATACCAAAGGCCTTTTAAAAGGCTGGGACCTGCAAAACTTTATCGTTATCGGCCAATTTTCCTTTACAACACATATCCGCTCATCTCCCTTTTCCTTTTGCGATTGCGATATCGCATATCGCAAAGTTTCTTGCCTACTGCAATAAAGTTCTTCCCCCGCCGATTGCGATATCGCAAATTCTCCGCTGATATCGCATATCACAAATTCCTCGTCGATTGTCATATCTAAGTCCCTTCTCTGCCTGCCGATTGCGATAAGGTCCTCCCTGCCGATCGTGATATTTCCACCTTCCCATCGATCACAATAAGGTCCCCCCACCGACTGCGATATCGCAATCGGGGATCACACAAAACAGAACTCCCTCCTCTATTGAAATCCCTTCCGACTTATGATTGCGATGGACCCGAAAGGTTATGTATTTTGGTTTTGAGAAATTTCAGGTCCGACATATTAGGAAATCACCATAAAATTAGTGTTAAATCCCCTTTTCACTTTTCGATGGCGATATACGAGTCTTGGTTCCGAATGCGACATTTTATGTGTGTCATGCCTTATTGAATTTTCTCATCCAGACAATCGGCAAGCACTATAAAATGTGGTAAAAAGGCCCTCTCTTGTATTGCGATTGCGATACCAGCAGGCCCAGATCAATGACCCAGATTGAATCGGCTTGGATCAACGACCCAAATTGAATCGGCCTGGATCAATGGCCCAGATTAACAAACATTAAAATGTCTATTTCACTTCTGCTCAGTGGGATGGCGAGGGTATTTTTTCGGTGTATGGGTCGGCAGCTGAGGTATTAAATGAAGGCATGGAGTAGTTGGAGAGCGATATGGGCTAATCCTGTGGAAACCTCCGCAACAAGAAACCCAAGACAACAATGGCCTCAGAAATGAATTCGATTGTTTCGTTGCATGTCTTCGGAGAGTAAATGAAGGTATGGGGACTCAGGAAGATTAATGGCTCAACATGGGGCTCCACTCAGATACACAGCAAAGGACTACCAGGACATTCTCCACTTCTAGTTGGTAACATGCAACTCACAGTCGACCCACTCCCTGCTCTAGAGAACGAGCGATTCATGAAGTTAAGAAGAAAATGACAGAAACTGGCCAAGCAACAGGAGGGATACATTATGGTAGAGACGTGGCATGACCAGGGCCTTTCACAGGAACCGCAGGACGATATTTTCCTCCATCATCATTCAGTTTCCTCTTTTCTATTTTTCTGTAATTTCTTTTATTCTATAATTTCTGTTTGTTTTCAAGAAAGGAATAAAATCCTTGGAAATCATTTTGGGCAGCAGAGCTGTTGCAGGCCTAGATCGCTAGTCAATTTGATAGTTGGCCCTGGGTTGAGATATTTTGTAAATGTTAATTCAAATCCCCCCTTCTCTGTATAAATAAGGGGGAGAAACACTTAAGACAGGTTCTAGAATTCTGCACCCACAGTGGTCCTAATTCTTGGGTTCCATTTTGGTTCTAATTGCCTGTTCATGAGGGATCAAAGCGACGCATGCTAAATGTAATGGACTGGTTATTTGGACCCTTCAAGTATTAATGAAACTCCATGGTGATTCCAAGCAGGTCAATGCACAATATTTTTTCCCCTCTGTAATCTCATTCCATATATATGTTTTTCTTGCTCTAAAATAGTGTGATGAAGTCGCATGTTTCACCCTTGTTCATGATTCTATATTTTTTACCAAGTAGCAACAGTACCTATGTTAGCTACATATTTACTTAAGTACCTGTAATGTGCACATATTTGCTTAAGGTTTTGGGTACAAATGTGCCCATGAGTATATGGCCTAAAACCTTGGCTAGCGCTCCACTATTTCCACTCTTTCATCTCCTCCCTCTTCCATATTTCTATCAGAAAATCGTTGCTTAGGATTATATGTTGTTTATAGCCCTATGCATCGAATTCCATCCTTCTGCTAGAACATTGTTGCTTAGGATTTTGTCCTGTTTATAGCCCTATGCATCGAATTTCGTCCTTCCTTTCCTCCTCTTCACTTTACTACAACTTCAATATAAAGTTGCCTGTTGTTGTGCGTCGGCCACTAGAACCAAACATTTCTCTTTGAGGTTTGCCTGGTTTACCCCCTAAGCATTTAGATCTATGTATCGGCTTGAGTTTACCAGGATGACAGACTATTGAACCAAGGCCCCTTTATTCTTTTTTAATTATGTGACAATTGGAGTGCTGTAGAAACCCCCTCATAGATAATCTTCCATGCACTCCTCTTTTTAAGATGTCCCAAGCACTGGTCTATAATCAACCTAGAGGTTGTCACTAGGAAGCATTCTATGTCTCCCAAAGCACTTGTGCTACGAGTGCCAGTTTAAAGTGACAACAATATCCTCCATAATAGACCAATACCTCAAAGCCTCTACGAAATTGTTAATTTTCCAACAAGTAATCACACTTGCACTCTCACTACAAATGCCTTAAATGCATAGGGTGGTATGGCAAGGTGTGGCAATTACCCATTTCAAATCAAGTTCATTGGTTGTGCTAGGTGGAGGGCATTGTTCCCTCCCACATACTTTGCTAATGAACCATTATCTCCACCATATTGTGTTGGGACACCTGCATGGGGAATTATTATATAAATTTATTAAATGATTAGAAAAAAGGAATTTTATATCATATTAAGTTAAAAAAAAAAACCATGTTGGGGCTCATAATTATGGAGAATGATGGTTCAATCTCTTTCAAAGAAACCCTAGCTTATTTTCGCCTACTTTTAAGCAGAAATTTTACCTAACTCGAAGAACAAACCAAACAAGAGGTAATTTTAAATATTCTCAAATGTATTTGCCTTAACAAATGTGAGGATCATGTGATCATAGGTATTAAGCTTAATGGCATTTTGGTTTACATTTTCAAACTCAAGTCCCTATGGTTGATTTGTATATTGATGGGTTTAAGGCCTTTGAGAAATTATATTTCAACAAACCATAATTGAAAGATAGCTTTGATATGAAACCCTTGAGTAAAGTATATTTTTTAGATGTTTTTTGTGAGGAAGTTTTGGGAGGGCATGAAGGGCCTCTACATGAAGTATTGGGGATATGAGTTTGATCCTGAGGTTGATACCTTACTCAAAATCCATATTGTTTAGCTTTGGCATCCTTTCCTATCCTTTGAATTTTGGAATACTTTTAGCTTGATTAAAATTAGAGAGGGTTAAACCAACTTTATTTGGCCTTCACAAAACATGGTTGAAAAGAAAATGGCTTCGTATGCGAGGACACATTAATTTGGGCCTCAATGAACCCATTCTTTCTAGATCACTCCAAAAGTTTAGGCAAACATAATGAGATGTAGACTATGAAAATATTCATGTAATTATTGCATATATCATGGATATGAGCATATTGGAAGTAAATACTATTCAAACCTAAAGATCAATAGGAATAGTAGCAAAAATTTGACAATCCATCTTCAAAATTTTTGAATCTCATCACTTTAAAAGCCACTATGCAATGATATTTCTAAACATGAAACCTCCCCAATATTAAGTTTTTCCTATTTTTCTCTTAACACTCAAGGTCATTCCCTTGGATAGAACAAAGCCATCCCCATCCTTCCTAAGTTTGGCCTTTCGAAATCTTAACTCCTAGCTCCATCTAACCCCGCACTTACTAGAACTAGGGTACAAAACTTATTGTTGAACACTTCATGTTTATGAAAAGGATATCTAATGTTTTCAATGTTGAAGAAGAGAGTCAACTCAATGTGGCTAATGAATCCCAAAAATGTTGAATAATTTGTGAATGGGTCATTAGAGTCCCCCTTATCCACAAAATAATAAATATCCTAAATGGATTTTCTAGACAATCCTCCTTGATATGATGATCCTTAAATGTGATAGTTGATATTGACCCTAAAACAAAAAGGAAAAACACTTGGATTAAAACTAAAAGAGAAAAATCAGACATTGGTGTCACACTATAATCAAAACACAAGAAAGTGTTAGAAACTGTATTAAGAAATACTCAATTTGACTTGTGCCTTGTCAAATTGAGTAATTCGATTTTCCACACCAGCAAGATGACTTGGATTGCAGTTAGCTAGAATGACATGGTCGTGTCTACTAGTTAAGTTAGTAAATTCAAGTTATAGGCTTGGAGTAGAGTTGTGCATGTAGTGATTGCTAAAATTTAGCAATCTAGTTCAATTATTTTCAGTTGAACTTAGTTAACTGAGTTCAAGTCATTAATTGAGTCAGTTGAAGGTCAGTTGAGTAGTAGAACTATTGTTAACTCATTGATCTCTTAGTTAAACTAGTCAATCAACTAAAAATAGCCCAAACATGCATGGAATTCGAATTGCCTAGATGGAGTGGAGGAAAAGGTACATTGTAATTATCAATTGTATACTAGTTGAGTGTACATGCTTGGCAGTTAAGTAGGTGAACAATTCCTTGGGATTTGCACAAGGAAATAGGGAATTCCCCTATTATTTGGGATCTCAATTTCTCCTGAATTGCGCAAGGAAATAGGAGGAAGTTGGAGGATTGAATAGGATAAGTGTTGGCCAGAGTAGGACAATCAACAAGAGAACATGTTTACAGTGTAGGGTGTGCTTCAGAGGTGAAGAAAGACATTAGAATAGTTTATCATTATCATTTGATTAATGAAAAGCAATGGAGATGTTTTTTCCTAGTTGATTTCCCCTGTAAATGATTGTGTTCTTATGGTTTTGATGGTTGCATGTCATTGCATGTGTTTCTAAATTGTGATTTCCATTTCGCATAATTGTAGAGGAGATTTGTAATCTCTTGTTTTCAGTTCAAATTCATCAATAGTAGTAAATTTATATTAGTTTCTACATGGTATCATATCTTGAAATCATAATAGAAACCAGTCAATAGATCTTCTCCTTCAAAATTTTTGATTTGTAGATTAAGTGAAGCAAATTTTTCTTCTGTGCAGGAAAATGTATTTCAACGAATTGAGATTGGAGTATGCCCTAGAGGGAACCTTGAATTTCATAGCTTGGAAGGACAGGATGGAAGTTGTACTCAATGATAATGGAGTGTTGGAGTACACCAAAACTGACATTCCAAAACTAGTAGTATCAGATGCACAACAGTTAGCCCAGTGGAAGAAGGATACTGCAAAATCCAAGAGGATCATCCTGGAGGGTGTGAGAGACCATAGTCTCAAATTTACATGGCAAAGAAACTCCATTTTCTATGTGGAAGACCCTCACTAATTTATTCAAAAACGACAACGATGCCAGGAAATTGGCATTGAGGGACAAGCTTAGAAACATCTACATGCAAAAAAATGAAACTATTCCACACTACCTCTCCAAAGTCACTCAGGTTTGAGAAGAACTTGGAGGAGTAAGAGAAAATGTGCCTTCCTCAGAGCTAGTGAGCTTAGCTCTCCTTGGCATTCCAAAATCCTGGCACAACTACCAGGACTTTGTAAATGGAAGGGAAAAATTACCAAATCGGGAGAGACTTTGGTTTGATTTGGTGCAAGAATAAATTCGAAGGAATACTAGAAATGGAGTAACATCCAAAGCTGAGGAGGAAAAAAAAATTTCCTTGGTTTGTAAGGGTAGGAAAATTAAGCGAAACAAGGCCCAAAGAAAGCGAGAGTCCAGCCGGAACAATGGCAAGAAGAAGGACCTAAGCAAGATAAAATGTTTTCATTACCATGAATATGGGCACTATGCAACAAAGTGTCTGCACAAGAAATCTAACAAGAAGCCTTCAAGAGGAGCAAGAGGTGAAACACTTGCCTCACAATTCGAATTACACTTCACCCTAATTGCATGCATGAACTACATTGTGATGGAGAGTGTTTAGCACCTAGATTCAAGTGCCTCGTTCCATATGACAGGATGCAAAGAATTCTTCAGTAGCCTAGAGGAGAAGGATCTCTAGATGCACATAGAACTTGGGGATGATGGGAGGTATAATACCAAAGGAATTGGAATTGTAACCTTTAAGAGGGAGTCAGGATCCCATCTTCATCTAAAAGATGTTATGTATGTACTTGGGTTGAAGAAGAACTTGATCTTTGTAGTTGTATTGGAGGATAGAGGCTATGATGTTGTTTTCAGTAAGGGGAATCCTTTCTAAGACATGTAGCTACCGGGCAAGTGAAACAGATTGGAGTTAGAGTGAAAAATATCTACAAACTTGAGGTGGAAGCTTGCACTGCACTGAGTAGCAAGGCAAAAAATGTGCAAGAGTCGAGATGTTGGAGAACTCTAGCACAGACGCATGGGACACTTACACCATGGGGCCTTAAAAATCATGTAGCAGATTACCACCAGCCTCCAATTTTGAGTTTTGAGATCAATTCTTCTTACTTTAATTTCATATTTCAAATGAATGAAGAATTAACAAAATCCTTGAGTATGCTCTCTTATTACGCCTTGTTGCGGCCTGAAAAAAATAAAAATAAATAAATAATAAAAAATAAACAAATTGGATAAGTTAACTTTGAAATTTCACAATAAAATTCATAGATTTGAAAAATAGCTAAGATATCTAAATTCACTATTCATTCTAAGAAAATTATTTAAAATTTGATCTCCAACCTTAAAAAACAAAAGAAATTAAAAACCTAATTAATTTTTTCATAAACATTTTTAAATAAATTCTTTATTAAGAAAAAAAAAAACAAATAAACAAACATATAAAAAATACTAAACCATAAAATATATATATTCAATTAAAATAGAAACACAAAAACATATAAATAAACACAATAACAAACAATAAATTAAAAAAAAACAAAACATATAAAAAAAAAAAAAAAAAAAAAAAAAAAAAAAAAAACACAAAAACACAAATATGAATACATAAAACCAAAAAAATAGTAGCTCAACGTATAAACAAATCCATTGCATATAATAAGTCATCGTTGAGAACATTTGGCAAATGATATGACAGAGCAAAGGGTAAAAAAAGCTTACCTTTAGATTTACATCAAATACCTTGTGGATGATTAACAATTATACACGTTTGTGAACAATGATTGAAAAATCAATTTTCTAGTTGGAGATCTCGTATCTACCATTCATCATTTTGTCGCTTTATTTGTCATTTTATCGTATAGTTAACTTTTCAAAATTTAAATAAAATATTTAATATTTTATTTAATGAAGTTTGCTGGTGGCTTAGTGATAAGTTGTATTTGTAGGCAAAGGTTCATGAGTTCAAAACTCATTTAGCCTATTGAACATTTTCAATTTTGCAACAATTTCACTACCACATGGTGATATAGGATTGGTGTCATTTCAAATTTGTAACAATTTCGCTACCACATGGCAATATAGGATTGGTCCATGTGGCAGCGCAGCATTGGCCTATCTCATTGACATCACTACCCAATTAGCGTGCCACATCAGATTTGCTGTGGCAGCACAACATTGGCCTGCCTAGTTGACATCACTGCCTAATTAGCATGTCACATCAGAGTTACCACCTCATCTTCCATGTTAGCATCCCATTCACCCTACCACATCAGCGTTGTACTGCCACGTGGCACTCCTTGGGGCTGCCATGTGGCACCCCTCATAATTTTTTCACTCTTTGATAAAAACTTTAGGCGTGCATAACTTTCTCATACAACATCTATTTGAGGTGATTAAAGTGTCATCGGAAAAATATCGACGAGTTCTACGTAATGGGATAGGCGATTTGACTTCAAAAACATCATCATATCATTAAAACATGTTCCTAATAATATTTTTCTTTAACTTGGTTTTTGAATCACTCTAATCAGAGGTCAAATGAAGAATTTATCAATAAAACACTAATGGTAAACCCAAGATGCATAACTTCTCGATAGGTAAAAAGTGCATTTTATTTTTATTTATCTTCCTTGAATTTGTTTTATTAGCGCCATTTGTAAAAAAAATTGTGTATATATAAGATGGAGAGAGACTGATCACCTCTATATCTTGATAGTCTTACGTTTTATTTGCAGATCGGTGTTATGTTTTTGCAGGTTCTAGGATTATCAACAAAGATCAATTTACGCACAAGTGACACTCAAAAACCAACTTATTTTTAGAAGAAGCATGTTCCAATGGAATCACGAAGAAGTCAAGTGCAAGTTTGTCATTGCTATCAAACAAAGCCCCTCATATACCAATTTTACCATTGCTACTCATTCATTTTCCTATTTTCTAAGCTTACAATCCATCCATGTTGACATCCAAAATTCATCTTCCTACTACTAGATCATGAGTCACTTCAAAACCATTTTTCCTTTGCAAGTTTTATATTTTCCTGCTTCACTTACATTTCATGAATAACCCATGAATAAATTCATTCAAATCACTTACATGTTGAGTTACCCCATTTTCCTTTTCCTTTTCTCAAATAAATCCTGCTTCATAAGAGAAAATCTTTCATCTATGGTCCTCTACATTATTACTTTATGCTCACGTTAGATGATGGGGGATTCATTAAGGCCTCCCTTCTAACAAGCCTTGACCCATCGACTTTAGCACATTATCTGGGTTTGGTACTAGATTTATTTTTTTAGTATCTTGAGGCTTGCATGCCTTAATGGAAATTTCTCTCGCCAATGAACAATGTGAATACATCAATGTCCCATGTTTATCAGATCTTGTAGGTGACTTGACTCCAACTCATTTATTTGTACCTAGTAATATGTACTTGGGAATCTTGACTCTCATTAACATTAATGGTTAGTAGTTTCGTGTTGGTTAACAACATTCATTAATGGTTGGTAACCCAACAATTTTATTCTATGTTCGACATCAGCAAAATTTATTCACATAGAAAATAATTATGCCACGATGTAGATATGAATGAAGATTATATCATTTCAACAGCTTGCAACAATTTTCTAATAAACCAAAATTCAGTTTTAGAGTTCAGCAGTAGTAGCTTAGTTCTAGCAATAAAAAGACACAAAGATTCCAATTTTAGATATCACCATCTATTTCTACATCTAAGAGGAAAAGAAGCAACATATCTCATTCTTTCACTTCACATTTCATGATTAAGTATCCACATCCAAGATCTCTCAAATGCATAGCTTATTGACTTTTTAGGTAGGTGAAGGTATCTTATTTTCTAATATTTAATCATGGATTCCTTGAATGTTAAAAGAGATGTATTTGGAAAATTTCTCATGTAACATGATCCAGGTGGCTCTAGAGACATTCAGAAGTCAAAGAGGGCTCAAAAATCAAAGTCATCCAATTGAAGTGAAATTGTGACCGGATCATAGTGTTCACTGTCCTTATTCCAATGGTGCGAACAACATTCAAATCTGAGTTTTAATGCTCAAGTTATAGCTGGTCAAAATTCTGGTCAAACTTCGCCAAGTGGCAGTCACTCATGAGGCAACAATTTGGCGAAGTGGATTGCGCATGGAAAACAACATTTGGAAAAGGTGAATTTGTTGCCTCCTTAATTTATCTAGTAACCCTTAAAATCTGGTGAACAGTTTTTAACCATATGGTTTCAAAAATTAATTTAAAAAAAAAACAAAAAAACAAAAAAAAACAAAAAAAAAAACAAAAACAAAAACAAAAACAAAAAACAAAAATTATGTAGGCTTTAACCCTTTACAGATATTACTTGCATACGGATTCTAAAAACAAAAAATAAACAATGGTGAGAACATAAAACACAAAATAGATATACACAAAGATTTCCCCTGGATCCCAGAACCGAAACTACGAGATTGATTTTTCATTATATTTATTTCAATGTTACAATACATATGTATACATGCTGAAGCATCCATAAACCCCAATCCATTAACCCTGGATTAGAACATAACCGTAGTTCCCTTGATCGGATCTACAAAATACCATGGGAAAAAAACCATCATGCCCAAAACCATGTGTGAAATCCATGCACAAAACCATAGGTAGGTTTGCCCACCTAATATAGGGAAAGAATATAACACACACCCAACGAATTATGGGTTGGCGGGCCACCACCCCTGCAAACCCCCAAACTAACATATTAAGAATGGGGTGGCAGGCGGTCAAACCCTGCCACCCCTGTCATATTATATGACATATATATGATATATACCATTTAAACTATCACAATGTTGGAATCGACAGGATTTGAACCTGGCCGACCAGTTGATTGGCCTGCCCACGAGCGGTCCCACGCTATACACCATAACTATATAACATATCTCCAACAAATAAACCACAACACATTTAATAGCATGCCACCAATCAAAGCGTCGATTGTAACAAAACACATCAACATATGTATTAATGTACGCCAACCTTAAACCGTAACCACTTGCCTCCACGGTTAGTAACAAAATGTTAATGCCATAACCGCCAACACATTGTGGCCCAAGTTGAGTTTTGAACCTGGGCCTCACACACCCAAGTTGGCGACTCCACCAACGGCCCACATACCCTCTTTGATATGTTCATCGCCATCTTATTATTTAATGTGTGTCATTTCATTCATGAGGGGTAGAGGAGAGCATTGAGCGAAGGATCCACATAGTGGACCCAGGTGTGGGCATGATTATCGAGGCGAGTATATTATAGGGAAATATTCTCTAGAATATTCCATAAAATATCCTCTGATGTAGTGAGGAATCTAAAAGATTCCTTGGAGGGTGATTTTTCATAGTGACCGAATCATGCCAAGTTTATACTCAAATAAACTAAAATTTCATAAGGAACGTGATGGTGTGGTTTGTTTCCCCATCTGAGTAGCAGAAATTTAGGGGACCAACAACAAGAAATCTTTGCAGAATCTTGTGGAATCTAAAAGATTTCCTTGGAGGCTGATTTTTCATAGAGGTAGAATGATGCCGCCTTTATAGTCATTTTTCACAGAATTTTGCAAGGAGCGCAATGGTGTGCTCAGAATTTTCATCCGAGCAGCTAATTTTTCGGCCATCTTCAGGGAGGAATCTTTGGGGAAATCTTCGAGATTCTTGAGGGTCTAAATTTCGACGGTGTCAGAAACATGTCAAGTTTATAGTCATTTCACACGATTCTACACCACGAATTCAATGATGCAATCCATTCGTCGATTGAGCTTTTCATTTCTAGTCCATCCCCAAAAGTGGAGGTAAATGACGTAGTGATGTCATGTCTTTCTTCTAATTTGCTAAGATGATGTTCTTATTGTTGATATCATTGTTACCATTATGTTGAAGGATACTTGTATGCCACATCATGTGATAATTTATTAGCTTGTCGTCTTGAAGGAGGGCCCATTTGAGTGAGAGTTCCTATAGGGGAATGTCTCGTGGAGAGACATGCCACTCTAGTTGAGGAAATTTATCCTTGTAATGACAAATAATATACTATGTAGTCATAATCATATTGCAGCATTTAATGAAGCAGACTCCTCACTCTTGACACTGGGCTCGGAGACGTATCCCACACTGGGTGAAATCCGTTATCAATGTGTTTGTGTTATTTGATTTGATGATTGTCGTTATGTTTCATCTTCTTTACAATATGCAGATGTGGATTTTCATACTATTTCACATGCAATTTTGTTAACATCACAGAAGTAAAAGATCTTGGTTAATTCCAGTACCTGAAGAGATCCGGATCAAGTTTGGTATCAGAACGGTCTTCTCGCTAATGTGAATTGCGAGTGTGAATGATTGAACGTGCAACAAGAAAATAAAATGGAGGATGAAAGAGATCTCTATGAGACCTTCTATAAAAGGTCAAAAATGGTAGATTTAATGTATGGAGCTTATGAGGAGAAGATGGAAAGAGAGGAATGGAAGAAATAAAGAGAAGAGGATGATGCTTCATCTACCCCCTCAAGTGAACATTCATCTTCTTCATCGTCTTCTCATCATTCAAATGAGGAGATCAATCAGAGCTTTCAAGAAGATAATGTTGAATTGAGGAGACTTCTATGAGAAGAAAAAGAGGAGAAGCAGAAATTGCAGCTTCAGTTACAAGCCACGGAAGAGGCCTTGGAAAAGTTGAAGTGAAACGAAGGCTTAGCAAAGCCATCATCATCTGCTTTAGAATCGATAGCTAAGGTAAACAATGTCGATCGTTCTTTCATTTCATTTTCACATGATTTATTTATGTTGGAAACATGGAGGTACCCATTTCAGGAACTGGCATGAGATTCTTTACTAAGATGGAGTATAAAGGAGGAGGAATTGGTGTTAATGGACAAGGAATGACTCATCCATTGGAGGCTGTACAGAGACCTCAATTTGCAGGCTTGGGATACACTAAGGGAGAGTGCTCGAATGTAGAGAAAAAATCCAAGACATTATTGAAACCATTAAGGAAAGAAGATGATGGGAACACATCACAATCCTCCCATGCCAATGCACATTGCAGAGGAAGAGCTAAGGCAAGCTCTCATCGCCAGTGATGCACCAGAGGCAGCCAAGAGAGGTATAAATAGTCTTAGTATTCTAAATTTCATTTTGATTACAAACATATTGTTAATGATGAGCAAAAATCATGGCATAGAAAACCATGTCGTTTTTGTGGTTTGCATAACCATGTGGTTGTTGAGTGTTGGAAGAGAATGGAAGCAATAAAGAGGACAAGATGTGAAAGACCTTCTCCACATCAAGGAAAGAAGAAGGTTAAGTAGTTGTGGAGGAATATGACTTTTTTTAATCATTGTAACAGAGGTGGACATCAAAGAGCCACATGTTGGAGGCTCCATCCAGAGCAACTTCTCAAGGACAAAGCGCCTGTGAAGAAACCAATTAGTGAAGGTGTTCAACAAAAAAATCCACCACATTCCTCATGGTAAACTTTTTTGAGTAAGATATGGTTTTAGTAGATATGATAGCTTGTCATGGCTGCATTTTGTAAATCATGTGTTGCGATATAAATGTAAAAGTGATGATGCGTTTTCTATCGCTTATTAAAGAGACAATGATGTTTTAGTCTTTTATTGATAGTTAGGGCATTGGTTTTTATTATGATGTAACATTGACCACAGAGTGTGTGTTATAAACTCTTGGAAAGTATGGGGATGCTTATGTCATGATTGGTCATGTAATTGAACATGTAGTTTGCAAATATTGTACTACAGGTTTGCAGAGGATGCAAGTGTCGGTTCATCACTTATGGCTCTGAAGGACAAGGGTGAAGGGGAAGGAAGTGTGACCTAT
This sequence comes from Pinus tabuliformis, assembly GCA_031772625.1. NCBI lineage: Eukaryota > Viridiplantae > Streptophyta > Pinopsida > Pinales > Pinaceae > Pinus > Pinus tabuliformis. Next base: position 128,461,843 of record CM062820.1, on the reverse strand, counting down.
CAAGACACTTGTTGTGCAAACAATGTAACTCAGCAGTTGCAGATTATGTTCATGCTTTTGGAGGACCAAAATCTCCTCAGTGGGGAGGAATGATCGAGGTGGCTCGAGAGACGCTTAGAAGTTAAAGAGGGCTCAAAAATCAAAGTCATTAGACTGGAGTGAAACTAGTACCAGATTATATTGATCATCGTCTTGATTCCAATGGTGTGAATGATGCTCAAATCCAAGTTTGTACGCTCCATTTATAGTTGGTTAATGTTTTGGTCAAACTTGGCCAAGTGGCAGTCACTAACGAGGCAACAATTTGGCAAAGGGACGGCAGTCAGAAAAGGCGAATTTCTTGCCTCCCTAATTTGTTTATTTTTAGATTCATAGATAATCATGAATGATTCTAATTTGACAATGCACACATCAGTAATTTCAATTGATCTCTCATTGTTTTCATAATAGGTTTCCTTTAATTTTCATAGCTTAAGAATTCAATGCTTTCTTAGTATAGGATTTGTTGCTTTCTAGATTAAATTTACTTTCAATTCATTAGAATAGATTTACCTTCTTGTTGATAAGATATATTTACTTTCATGTCACTAGAATAGATTTATTTTCATGTCAATAGAGTAAGTTTATTTTCATGTCAATTGTCATTTCAGTTTCCTAGATTAAAATTTTCTTTCCAATTTCCGAATTTGATACTTTTGAAAAAGAAAGCGTGTGAATACTCATCTTATATCATTTTCATGAATAGGTTTTATGTTAGTCTTTCAATTTCTTTCAATAGATTATAATTTCCTTTTGAAATTGAAATTTGATTCCTAGCATATATTGTGCAAGTATACTTTACAAGTATATGACCCTCAATTGATAATTTAAAGCTAAGTAATTTAACACAATTAAATTACTCAATGCCTCTTGTGCTAAAAATGTGAGAGAGGGCCTCAAAAATCATGATGAAGATGATGGTACCCTCCTTATGCTACAAAATATCTCCAAACTCCTATTTGGGCTTTGTGGGCTTCAAATGGGTCTCATCGGTCTCCAAAAGGCTAAATATCAAGTCAATGCTCCATCAATGAATACTAGAATATGATGCATGCTCTCCCAAGTGCATCATCATTTCTGAATAATTATGGCACGAGCAAGCAAATGGTGGTGCTAAAGAATCCCATGGTGTGGAAATCAATGCTCTGCATGGATGGAGGCCCATGGCTCTCAACGCTCACCCTACAAATAGCATTGTGATCATCTTTATGGCTTGGATCTAGTATAGGGAGGCCAAGTCCAAGATGAAAACCCACATAGAATCATGTATAAGAACCAATGCACTCCTCACCTTCCAGTACAATTATTCATTAGTGAAATTGAGTAAATAATCTTGTTAATCAATGTTAGTGATGGACACTTCAAAGTGGGTTTCCCTTCTGTTGAAGCCTCAAAAATCGCTGCATTACATGGGGGAAAACAACCCGGTCGGGGACTTGAATAATGTCCCTTATCCGTTTGGATTAGTGGCTCCAACTGGATATAATGGGACCAGTTTCCCAATAAAAATGTGATAGGATGGATAGGGTGTTGATTACCAAAAACTAAGTGATAGATGGGGTGGTTTTCAACTGAAATACATGTATATTTGATCTATATATTAATTACCTAGGGTTTGACTAACGTTTATGCAATCTAAAATGATTATATTTTAGTGTATGATAATGAAGATTAATCAAACACTAACAGAAATGAAAGGGTATTAACATAATTATTTTGATTAAATAGTTAATCAAAATAATTTATGAATCATATATCGCATTAAATAACCGTTCAAACGTTGCTCATCAATATATTACAAGATAATAGTTCTAACATTTTCAAAAGTGAATAGATCCAGAATTGCGTTTAAAAGAGATACATATAAAAAACAATACAGAGAGAAATGGCTTATCAATTCATAAAACAAATCAATACACAATGATAGAAGTACCTGATGCATATAACTTTTCTCATGAAGTAAATAGCTCCAGTCCAATCTTTTTCATTAAGATGGTTTCCAAAAGTACAAAAGTGCAAGCTTCCAAAAGCCTTCTTCACAAAACCTCAGGACTTTGATCCAATCATTCTACTAAGACCAACTTTAAAAGTACAGAAGTGTAATCTTTTAAAGAGTTTCTTTATAAAATTGGGGACCCTTTCTTCAAAGACATGAAAGGGTTTATATAATAAAAATAAAGTACAAAAATAGATATTACATGAAATTTCTGAGGAGGTTTAAACAACTCTCCTTAAAATAAGTGACATAAATACAAAAATAGAAATTGTTGCAATGACGAGCTCCAGCATGTAATGGTGTCTACTCTTTCATTTGTTGTCTGAGCTCGTAGATATCCATCATCGGCTTGACTTCAGGAGGCTGACCTGTCCTCATGTGCAGTTGTCCTGTATACACTACATCTAAAAGAGTAGGAATCATGTGCATGGATGAGTCAGCGAGGCAGCGTAGCATTAGCCACTAACTGTGTGGCTTCACCAGATATCTCCAATATACTTCCTAGTCTAGTTTGGTCAGCTGTTTAATCGCCTCTTCCCTTTCTTTTGAGGTTTCTTGCCATTGTTCTTCCAAGGCTCTGATATCGAGACTCCCAGGTGGGAATTCCTGTATTAAATTAGCATTGTGTAAATTATCATTGATGGTTTCAATGATATTAATTGCAACATCGATTGCTCCAGAAACTTCTCTTTCTGCTTGCTTTAGTTGAATGTCCCAATCAGGAAAAAGGATTTCTTTATGTGATTCTTCTATCCTGGGAAGATCTTATGCTTTTCCCTCTGGAGTATCCTACCATGTTATATATCCTGAAATCTTATCATCAATCTCATTAGTAAAAGTGATCCTCATATCATATGCTTGATTCAACAATGAATCACTTGTCTTGCACATTGGATTGATGACAAATAGCTTCTAACAAAATTTCATTCGTTGCCTTGATAATAAAGAATTGAGTTCTAATGCTTCTTTTATAAAATCCTCGACCTTAGGATTATCCTTCAACTGGTCTAGTGAAAATTGTAGCTGTTGTATTTGGATATCCTTAGCACTTGTTTCTTCTTGAGATTGAAGCTTTAATTGGTCAAAGCTCTATTGTAATTGGGCCATTTGTGCCTTCATTTGATGGTTGACACTCTATCTCTCTTCTTCCAACTGTTTCTTTGGCTGTTGTATTCTTTCATATTTATCCCTTACTAATTGTTAGACTTCAGTTGCCTTGTCAATAGTAGAAGATGCATAATCACCTGCAAACTATGATAGTTTTTTCAAATTGTTTGAAGGATCCATGGGTTTATCCTTCCATACTACATCCATAGGTTCATTTTCAGGAATTATTGCTGATGAATGTTCTATTCTCCTCCTTTTCCTCTGTCTTTTTACTACAAATCGATGCTTGGGACTGTAAAAGACATCAAGAGGAGGGATTTCCTCCACTCTTAGAACGATTTTTGTTGAAGGGAAGGCTGGGATGATCTCAACTTCTTCTGTGGTGACAAATTTTTCAGTAGCCCTTCTGGTGAGCGAGCTTTGTCCAGTGTTTTGGGGTGTGTTGAATGTTATTTCCATTTCAACATATTTTTCCTCTTGCTGTCCTCTTAGTTGTTGGTCAAATTGTTTCCATGCCTCATCCAGTTGATTTTTTAGAGGGGATTCATTTGTATGCACTTTGGTGGAAACATCTTCCACTTCTTTGTCCTTTAAGACCTTTGCAAATTCCTTCTCAATGTATTTTTTTGGACACTTCTCTGAGCTCTTCTTTGAGTTGTGCTCTGAGTTATGCTTTGAGCCTTGCTCTAAATCATGTTCTGAACTTTGTGCCAATTTCTACTCTGAAGTTTGTTCGGAACCTTGTTCTGATTTCTCTTTGAATTATGCTCGAAACTATGTGTTGACATGGCGAATTTTTGCTATACCAACAAGGGGATTCAACCCGATCACAGACCACAATTAGATCTGCTTTCATTTGGAGTGGCTAGTTCCAATGGGTTTTAAAGGACCTCGTGAACTGTTATAGGTGTTGAGAGATTGCTTCCTGGAGGAAGACTTCAATTAAATCAACAAAAGAAACAGCTAACCTATATGCATCAAATCCTATCTACACTACTATTAACTACTCTAATCTAGTCCTAACTATCCTAATCTATCCTACAGGAGCATAACAAAAGAGAGGTTAAACATCATAGGTAAATTCCAAATCCAAACGAATCAATTAATGGTTCACATAAGAACAAGGTTGCATCAAATCTAAATTGCAATCCAATCACTCATACAGGAATACACATTCCCTTTTATACAAATAAATCTTGCAACTGATGTCTAACACAATTTCAAATCAGGGACTACCTATGAATTAACTATGATGAAGAATTACATTCAAAGAACCAAGGCTAATCATAAGTTGTATTTTTATCAAAATGCACAATACAAAAACACATTTGTATATATGCCAGCAACAACACCCTAATTCAAAACATACAAAAGCAAAGGACCTTAAATCTGAAACCAAAGGCTCCTCATTCAACCAAACAGTATTCTTTATTCATAATAAATCAAAGTTGTTCTTTCTAAACTAAAAAGCCCTCCCTTCCTATCTGGAAGTAATTCTTATGGATCAGGCCATGACCCTTTGGCTTCCCCTGATCTCTTCAATTTTCCTTTTCTTTTCAATATACAAATCGGAATGTGCCGACGTAGCACAATCAATGTAACTGCTGACACATAAAGGGTATATCTGTTGGAGTGCTTTGTTTCTGGGAGAATGAATAGATGTTGATTGAAAGAGAACAACTGTGAGTCATCTCTTCGCACCTATATAGAGTGGACGTTATCCCCTAATATTTCCTGAAGGAAACTGAAAACACTGTGCCTATCATCCCACATCTGGCATGATTCTAGGTGGGTTTGGAAGTGATGACATCTTGATGGATCAGCGCTGTCATGAGTGCTTCTACTGAACTCAGAGAGTGCCTCCATTATGAAATATGGCAGTATGTATTCCCTTTTGCAGAGTGTGTTTTGCAATATTGACACCGGTGGTGCAGAGGTGTCATCTTGATATAACTTACATTTATTCGTTACCAGGTCTGCTCGAATTTGCCTACAGAAATAATAAATATCAGCTATGATTATGCAAATATGATAAAAATTCTTAAAAAACACAAATCTTACCTTCATTAAATGTTTATAACATCAAAAGGAACAAGTGTGAGAGAATCGCCCCTTGGTTTTTTTAATTCATGCATTGATTGAATCCCACAAGCGTAAATCTGATTTACATTGAAAATCATTGCATAACACATAACCAGATACGAAATCCAGACTTGAAATATTATAGGCAGGAACCTATACCCTATCGGGTCCACCATATGGGATTTTCCATTAAAAACTGCGACCATAACATTTTATTGAATACACAGGAAAACACGGAAAAACTCGTAACCAGGCCGTACAGCTGGACTTCAAATCTTATATACTCGAGCCTATAATTATCGGCGGGTCCGCCATATTGCAAATCGCTTTATGTATAAACAATGAACTCTGCCGATTGCGATAAGCGATTGGGGAGGTGGACCCGAAATACATATGAGCCAGGTTAATAATCCTTTCAAGTCCGCCGTATAACACTCTCCTTTGAAAACCGGGTCCGGAACGTTTTATCGAAAATACAAGGGAATACATGGGAAAACTGCATCCGACCACAAGGCCGGACTTGAAATAATATATACCCGAATTCATAGTTATTGGTGGGTCTGGTATATCATAGCGCACCATATATATAACCCCTGGGTTCCGTCGATTGCGATAAGCGATTGGGGAAGTGGACCGGATAATGTATGTATTGTAGTTGACAGTCCTGTCGGGTCTGCTATATCGCATCAGCCTTATGGCTTGGCTTTGACTCCTGCCGATTGCGAAATGGTTCCAGACTCGATATATATGAAATGTGGTTAATAATGTCGTTGGGTCCGGAAGACGGCGATGCGCCTTATATAAAATCCCTGGACCCCACCGATTGCAATATGCGATATGGTTCTGGATCCGATATATATAAAATATGGTTAATAATGCCATCGGGTCTGGAGTATAACGGTGAACATCATGCCTTAGTGTTGATTTCGATAGGAGAAAAGGGGTGATTTGTGCATGTTTCGCGAAGTATTTCCATTGTAAAGAGTTATTATGGAAATAATGATGCGATAGAAGGTTTCGTGGGTCGAAAAAGTCCCGATGAGGATATGAATGAAGGGCTTAGAGAGGGTTATAGATGAATCATGTAGCAGGGATTTATTAAGGGGGCCTTAACCATTTAAAAATTGAAGATTTGACTTGGCAAAGAGTTAAAATCCCTGGGATAAAACAGATCATTCGAAGGGGTGCAAGATCAACTTCTAGGGGACCCATTCAAAATTGCTACCAGGGAAAATTTTAATAGGGTGGTTGTTGTGGCCACAACAAATGGCAAACCGCTGGGCAAACCAATTATCTTTGTTTCCAAATAAACCTTGGATCAATAGAACATCAGGGTGTTAAGATAAACTTGAAATGAAAACTGTACAGATGGACAAGCATGGGTTCCACTTCAACATTAATTGCTTCAGGTGGGATAAAGACAAATAGCTTCTACTTACTGATAGGGTTTTGACAGGCATTCTCCAATGGTAATATTATGGAATTTATTGACCTTCCTTTGCCTGTTTCCTACTTTAAAAAATCCTTTCGGGGCCATCACTGGTCTATCAATACTTGTTTAGGTGTGTAATTCATCTCTTTATTGCTCATCAAACTTGATGTCGATATGTTTATCTGCACTTTATATGAGAATTTCAGTGCTATATTTTCATATGATTGAATGGGGCACAGCCATGGATCATGCCATATTTTTAAACCGCTTAAGGTTGGGCTTGCTGTGTCAATCAGTACTCTGAGCCCAGCAACAGTCCTTACTCTAACCGGCTTCCCAAACAACCTGTCCTTCCAGATTGGCACAAGGACTTGACATTTCATTTTCTTTTAAATAAGTCCGTCTAGTTTTAGGCACAAGGACTAGAGCACAATTGGATTTACCACATGGTATATGACAGTGAGTTTAGCCCATGAAAGGAGATTTACTTGTAGATGATAGGTATTGGCGAATTTAGTGTGGTGGATGGGACCAATGGAGAATAACTGCAAACCTTGCAGCAAATCATAGGCTAGGTCTGAGTGGGATTTATTTAAAATGCAGCGTTTCTCCATGCCAATCCAGTTGTAGTTACACATTTTTTGTTTTATAAAGATGCCCCTACATGCTCCAGATATCCAAGTTATGAACATATCTTACCTAGTTCCCAAAATATGCCAATGAGTGGCTTCAGTTTGAATTCCACCACTGATTTTCCAGTTCTCATGGGCTCATTGAAAATTTGTTCGATTTGCAAAGTTTTGTGTGTGGAGCATGACTGTTCAGAGGTCTTTGTTTCAGCTGGATGTATACCCCAGGAATTTTGTACACCCCTCCATGCGGGGGGGTCGATCCCCCCCAGCTGGGGGGTCCGGGGGCCAGCAGTCCCCCAGCGGGGGCTCGGGGGCAGCGCCCCTGAAGCAAAAAACAGATGTAAAATTGCCTTGTAAAAGGATAGTAATTTCTGGTCAATCTGGGTTGTTCATTAGGCGGATGATCTAACGGTAGAACTTATGTTTAGTTTAGGGTTTTTTTCCCTAGAAGGCAACCCCTCTCTTTGTATGAGGGCATTGTATTTGAGGCTATGTAATAGGTGTGTATTCTATGAGCGAGAAATAGAGAGGTGAGACTGTGAGAGAAAACAGAGGATATTACAACGGATTTGTTGTAGGTTGTGTCTCTTCATTTTGCTGGATAATAGAAATGAAGGACTGGCTATTCGGGGTGGACGTAGCCCAAACTGGGTGAACCACGTATATCTGTGTCTCTCTTGTTTTATGCGTCTTTTCTGTGTTTATATTTCTGCAATATTTTTTGTGTTCCATTGCTCCGTAATATATAATTTTATAACAACTGGTATCAGAGCCGAAGGTCTATTTGGCTGATAAACTCACAGGAAAGAAGGGTTCCTCGTTCAAGTGGGAGCAATGGCGGAAGATGGTAAGTTTAGGGTCGAGAAATTTAACGGCCAAAACTTCTTGCTATGGAAGATGCAGATGGAAGATTATCTATATCAGAAAGATCTGTACCTACCATTGAGCAGAAAAATAAAGAAGTCGATAGCTATGACAGATGAAGAATGGAACCTTCTCGATAGAAAGGCACTCGAAACAGTACGGTTGTGCCTCACTGCGTCAGTCACCTTCAACATTTCGAAGGAAACAACGATAGAGGGTTTGATTCAGGCGTTGTCGAAACTATATGAAAAACCCTCAGCCTCAAACAAGGTATTTCTTATGAAATGGTTATTTAATATGAAGATGTCGGAAGGTGGATCTGTTGCAGATCATTTAAATGATTTTAATACAGTTACAATTCAGTTAAGTTCTGTAGGGGTAAACTTTGAAGATGAAGTTAGAGCTCTGTTATTCTTGTGCTCATTACCAGAAAGTTGGAATGGTTTAGTAATGGCCATTAGTAACTCTGTCTCTGGATCTAGTACTTTAAAGTTTGATGATGTTGTCGGTGCTATCCTTAGCGAGGAAATGTGACGAAAAATCTCCGGTGAGACATCGGGTAATGCTTTGAGTGCAGAGTCTAGGGGAAGAAAAATGGAAAGAGGAAAGAGCTTAGGATATCACAGTAAATCAAGGAAAGGCAGATCCAAGTCCAGATCGGGATAGTGTGCTATAAATGTGGAAAGAAAGGACACCTAAAGAAAGACTGTAGATCTCGGAAGGGAAAAGAAGGAGATGCACAACAAGAAAACAATCATGAAGCAAATGTGACAGGTGAGGTGTTACAAGATGCTTTGATTCTTTCTTTCGAAAATATCACTGATTCCTGGGTGGTAGATTCAGGGGCCTCATTCCATGCCACACCTGAAAAGAAATTCTTTCATGACTATGTTCAAGGAGATTTTGGACAAGTTCGTTTGGGTGATGATAAACCCTGTAAAATTGTTGGAATGGGTAAGGTTCTTGTAAAACAGCAGAATGGAAACCAATGGCTACTAAAGGAGGTAAGGCATGTTCCAGATCTAAAGAAAAATCTGATTTCAACAGGGCAGTTAGGCGGTGAAGGTTGTGTGACAACTTTCACAAATAAAGCTTGGAAGGTCACCAAAGGAGCCCTCGTAATAGCAAAAGGCGAAAAGGTTGGTACATTGTATTTATGCAATGGTATTTCTAACTCTGTTAATGCTTTAACTTCCAAAGGAGCAGATGCAGCATTATGGCATCATAGGCTCGGACACATGAGTGAAAAGGGGATGAAGATTCTTCACTCAAGGAATTTGTTGCTGGGTTTGAAGAATGTTGATTTGGACTTCTATGAGAATTGCATTTATGGAAAACAGAAGAGAGTTAGATTTCTCAGAGTTGGGAAAGAAAAGAAGAGTGAAAAATTAGAGCTTGTGCATATAGATGTATGGGGACCTGCTCAGGTATCATCTCTCGGTGGCTCTCGTTATTATGTTACTTTTATTGATGATGCAACTAGAAAAACTTGGATTTATTGTATTAAGAATAAATCTGATGTATTTGATACTTTCAAGAAATGGAAAGCTTTGGTTGAGATTGAGACAGGAAAGAAATTGAAGTGTCTTAGATCAGACAATGGAGGTGAATATTGCAGCAAAGAGTTTGATAGGTATTGTTCAGAGCATGGAATTCATAGAGAGAAGATAGTTCCAAGAACACCACAAGAAAATGGTGTGTCAGAAAGGATGAACAGAACAATCATGGAGCGTGCAAGGTGCATGAGATTGCATGCAGGATTGCCTTTACAGTTTTGGGCAGATGCTTTACATACTACTGTTTATCTAATAAACAAAGGGCCTTCAAGTTCCTTGGATGGTGTTGTTCCAGAGGAAGCATGGACAGGAAAAAAGGTAAACTACTCTTTTTAAAAGCCTTTTGGTTGTGATGCCTTTGTCCATATTGATAAAGAAAATAGAACAAAACTTGAGGCAAAGTCAAAGAAATGTACCTTTATTGGATATGGTGTTAATGATTTTGGTTATTGCTTATATGATTACGAAAATCACATAATCATTAGGAGTAGAGATGTAATATTCAATGAAAAGGTCTTGTATAAAAATCAGTTGCAGGAAAAGAAACAGGAAAAAGAAAACAAGGAATACGCAGTTCTTGATGAAATAACTGAAAAAGTAAAGGTGCCTGAACATAATAACAATCAACAACAGCAACCACCACAACATCAACAGTCACCCTAAACACCTGAAAGCGGTGTTAGAAGATCTACCAGGATAAGTAGACCCCCTGAACGATACTCTCCTTCATTATATTATTTATTGTTGACTGATTTTGGTGAACCCGAATGTTATTAAGAAGCAATGCAGGTTGAAAGAAGGAAGAAGTGGGAGGTAGCCATGGAAGAAGAGATAGAATCCTTAATGCATAACCAGAATTGGGACTTAGTCAAGTTGCCTGCAGGAAAAACTACATTGAAGAATAAATGGGTTTACAGGTTGAAGGAAGAAGATGGAGGAAAACAGAGGTACAAAGCTAGACTTGTGGTGAAGGGGTTTGCACAGAAGAAAGGTATTGATTTTGATGAAATATTTTCTCCTGTTGTTAAAATGACTTCAATCAGAACTATTTTAAGTCTAGTCGCAGCTGAAGATTTGCATCTTGAGCAGTTAGATGTAAAGATAGCCTTTCTCCATGGGGATTTGGAGGAAGAGATATATATGCAGCAGCCACAAGGATATGAGGTAAAAGGGAAGGAGAAACTAGTGTGCAGGTTGAAGAAGAGCTTGTATGGCTTAAAACAGGCTCCAAGGCAGTGGTATCTAAAATTTGACAAGTTTATGTCTGAACAAGGTTATACTAGATGCCACTCTGATCATTGTGTTTATCTGAAAAAAGCAAAATGATGGCAGCTATATTATATTATTATTGTATGTAGATGACATGCTTGTTATAGGGTCTAACATGTAGGAAATAAATGTGCTCAAAATAAAATTGGCAAATTCATTTGCAATGAAGGATTTGGGAGCTGCAAAACAAATCCTTGGTATGAGAATCACTAGAGACAAGAAAAATCACAAATTAACATTGTCTTAGAATGAGTACATACAAAAGGTGTTGAAAAGATTTAATATGCACAATGCAAAACTAGTTAGTACACCTTTTTCTAGCCATTTCAAACTTAGTAAGGAAATGTGCCCAAAGACCCAAGAAGACATGGATTATATGTCTAAAGTTCCATATGCATCAGCAGTTGGAAGCTTAATGTATGCAATGGCCTGCACAAGTCTTGATATTGCACATGCAGTGGGAGTTGTAAGTAGGTATATGAACAATCCAGGAAAGGAACATTGGATGGTAGTGAAATGGATTCTCAGATATTGAAAGGTACCACAAATCAAGCATTATGCTTTGGTGGTGCAAACATTTCTCTACAGGGATATGTTGATGCAGATATGGAAGGTGACAGAAATAACAGGAGGAGCACTACAGGATATGTATTTACTGTTGGTGGAACAACTGTCAGTTGGGTTTCAAAAATCCAAAGTGTTGTTGCACTTTCAACAACAGAAGTAGAGTATGTTGCTACTACAGAGGCTAGTAAAGAAATGATTTGGTTACAAAGGTTTATGGGTGAATTGGGTAAGGAGCATGATATGGGCACGTTATACAGTGATAGCAAAAGTGCCATTCATCTTGCAAAGAACTCAACATTTCATTCTAGGACTAAACACATACAGCTCAAGTACCATTTCATATGATCAATGTTGGAAGATGGAGAGTTGAAGCTGGAAAAGATACACACTAGCCAGAATCCTGTAGATATGCTAACAAAAGTTGTAACTAGGGAGAAACTGAGAATATGCTTAGTTTCAATTGGTCTTCAAGGATGACGATGAAGATGAGAAACATCCAGGCCCAAAGAGGAGTCATTGTCCAGCAAATGAAGCAGCGGTGGAGTTGCTACAATCATTCTCCAAGTGGGAGATTGTTGTGTGTGGAGCATGATTGTTCAAAGGTCTTTGTTTCAGCCAGATGTATAGTAATTTCTAGTCAATCTGTGTCGTTCATTAGGTGGATGATCTGACGGTAGAACTTATGTTTAGTTTAGGGTTTTTTGCCCTAGAAGGCAACCCCTCTCTTTGTATGAGGGCATTGTATTTGAGGCTATGTAATAGGTGTGTATTCTGTGAGCGAGAAACAGAGAGGTGAGACTGTGAGAGAAAACAGAGGATATTACAGCGGATCTGTTGTAGGTTGTGTCTCTTCATTTTGCTGGATAATAGAAAGGAAGGACTGGCTGTTCGCGGTGGACGTAGCCCAAACTAGGTGAACCACATATATTTGTGTCTCTCTTGCTTTATGCGTCTTTTTTGTGTTTATATTTCGACAATATTTTATGTGTTCCATTGCTCCGTAATATATAATTTTATAACACAAAGTAACGATGGATTTAGAATCAGTAGACTCATCAGTAGGTTAATGAGGAAGGGAAAGGTTGAAGGTGGTGAATGAGGGCCATTTGAAAAAGGTAAAACAAGACGAGAGGACCGAAATCAATTGGCTAAAAAGGGTTGAAATTCAAAATAGAAGGAAAATAAACTTTGCAGAAAAACAAGGAAAAGATGGAAATGTAACTAAACTAACAACAAAAATAAAATGAATTCTAACCTACTCAGGAGGTAACCACCATGTGGTGGCTACTGGAAGTATCTCTTGAGATGTTGGCCATTAATAGGGAGTTTTTCAGTTTCTCCCAATAAAGTTTTCAATCTGTAAGTTCCCTAACCAATTTTTTCCACAACTTGGAATGGGCCCAGCCATAGCCATAAGTGTTGGAATTTCATGTGTTTACCTTTTGGCTCATTCAACTTGTCCCATTTCAGGACTAGATCTCCTACTTTGTAATCTTTATCACCTACCATATGGTGATCAAACCATCTCTTCACAATCATTTGGTGATTTCTGAATTTATTTCTGGCTTTATCTCTCAATTCCTCCAACCTCATCAGTTGGTTTATCCTCTGTTGAAGTAAGGTTGAAGGGGATCCTCTTGAAGCTTGGGAGAGCTGTAGAGAGGGAAGGGTAACATTGGGAGGCAAGATGGCTTCTTATCCATAGACGAGGAAGTATGGGGAGTTTCCTAAGGCCACTTTTGGGGTGACCCTATCAGCCCAAAGTGCGTTTGTTAAATCATTGTGCAAATTCCTCTGGTTGTTGGCGACAGATTTATGGATTATGCGAATGAGATTTTTATTCGAGGACTCTGCAACTCCATTTTCCCGGGGGTAATAGTTTGATATATACCTTATGTGAATTTATTTATCAATCAAAAATTCAGTCAATTTTAGTGATGAAAAGTAAGAAGCATTATCAAATATGATAGCGTTAGGGATGCCAAACCTATTGATAATAAATTTCTCAACAAATGATATTACCTCGTCTTCGTTTACCTTCTGAAGCGGGATGGCTTCGGTCCATCTGGTGAAGTAGTCGGTCACTGTGAGTATATACTTATGATGTTGCGAAGAGTTTGGAGTGATCTCGCCTATGACGTCTAGGCCCCATTGCTGGAACGGGCGATAAATCATAACAAGCCTGTGGGGAACAATTGGCTTTCTTTCTCATCCTGCGACGGTTTGACACACCTTGCATTTGCGATCATAGGCATGCGAGTCTCTGAACACTGTGGGATAATAATATCCAGCTCTTAATATTTTGTGAGCAGTGGTCTCTCCGCCACAGTGACCACCTATTGGGTTGTCATGCATTTCTTTCAAGACATGATCAACATCATCCTTTTCCAAACACCTCAGGCAGATTCCATCATAATTTTTTTGTATAATATGTCGTTGGCCAAGTGATACTGATTAGATTTCAATCCGAGCGCTCTCCTTTGTGATGCATCCATGTGTTGAGGACATGATCCCTGTGTTAGATAGAAGCGTATGTCATAATACCATGACTTAGGATCCAAAAGGGCTTCTGACGCTTCACATTCATATATCAGTGTCTCATTAATCCATAGGGGCTCCTCCCTGAGTTCTACTTGTTCGTTTTGCATGCTCTGCACTTTTGGTTCTTCGGATGCCCCTTCTTTATCCTCCAAGGCTTCTACTGCTAGCCTACACAATCCCTACCCTCGAACTATCTTTGTCGGCTTGATCTCGAGGTCGAATTCTTGAAGTGTGGTTATCCAATTCCCTCTCCGTTCACCCATTTCCTTCTGCATGAAGAGGGCTCTTATAGCAGGATGGGGAACGATTACTTTAGTCTTGGCCTTTAATAAATAAGGGTGGAAGTGTTTTACGGCTTTAAAAACCGCAAAGCCTTGTTTTTCCATGTCTAGGTAGTTCAGTTCTGCTCCCTGAAGATTAGAGCTCATATAAGAAATAGGGACTTCGTTGCCATCATCATTTTTTTGAGTGAGGATCGCGGCATATGAAAGATCAGAAGCAAAAGTGTACAAGAAGAATTCCTTGCCGAAATTGGGGCTGACCAATGTAGGAGCTTCTGCGATGGCTTCCTTGATTCACTGAAATGATTTCTTAGCTTCATCGCTCCACTTATACACAACGTCCTTTTTCATCATTAGCTGCATGGGACGCACTATTTTTGTGAACCCTGAAACAAATTTCCTAATGAAATTAATCTTCCCGAAGAAATATTGCATTGCCCTTTTATTTGTAGGGGGTTGTATTCTCATGATGGTCTCTACTCTTTCAGGATCAATAACAATCCCTTCTTTAGAGAGGATATGACCTAGTAGTTTCCCTTCTATGACTGTGAAGATGCTCTTCTTGGGATTCAACGATATTCTGTATCTTCGACATCTTTCGAAAATTTGTTTCAGGTGATACATATGATCCCTTTTGCAATATGAATACACAGTAATGTCATCCATGTACACTACTACTGATCTATTGATCAATCCTCGAAAAGTTATGTCCATGGCTCTTTGGAATGTGGCGCCCGCATTAATAATTCCAAAAGGCATTTTATGATATGTGTAAGTGCCCCATTTAGTGTTGAAGGTTGTCTTCAGTTGATCCCCATTAGATACCAACACTTGATTATATCTTGAAAACCCATCTAATAGGGACAACATTTCAGACCCAAAAACACATTGAAGAATGTGTTCCATAGAAGGGACAAAATAGTTACCTTTCTGCGATGCTTTGTTCAGGTTCTGAAATCGATACATAGCCTGATGTCTCCATTTTTATTTCTTACTGGCACGAGATTAGCTACCTAGCAGGTGTGTCTAACTGGAAAAATGATTTTAACATCCAACATTTTGTTTAATTCTTTCTTCACCAACGGTTCTAGGCTTGGATTCATCTTGCGAAGCTTTTGTTGGTAGGGCTTAGCCTCCTTTTCCAGAGGAATTACATGTTGCATAACACTGGTATCAAAGGTTTTTAGGTCACCATATGTCCATGCAAAGACGTCCTTGTATTCTTTAAATAGCTTGACAAATGCAGCCTTCTCTTGTGGAGAGCACCCCAAGCCCAAATTGACATTTTTTGGGTCTTCTTTGGTTCCAAGGTTGACCGATTCATACTTCATGGATGAGCTATGTGTTTTGCAGTTAGTCGGCTTCTTGAATTTACCATGCAGGTCATACAAGTGCTTCATCTTGACAACTAACTTAGGAATCATATTGGACTGATCCTTTTCCTCATCTTCCCTCTCATTTATAAGCCTGTTATGCTCTTTTTCATCAATGATTGAATTCTTGAATGTCTTCTCGTAGTGTAAGAACTCAAGGATTTGCTCGTCATCATCGAACACCTGCCAATTTGATATGTTATCGGGCACGGATGGTCTAAAAATCAATTCAACATAACATTTATTCTTCTTTAATCTAAAATCAGGCAGAAGTTTTGCAGTTATACCAGCCATCAGATCGGCATCTTGGTTTTGTCATCGAGGCATGTATGTGATATTAAAAGAATCAAAACTATCAATTAAGCTCCATACCTCATGCTGGTACCTTACCAGGTGTGGCGAATGGCAGTGTATCCTCTTCCTTACCTGGTCCATAATTATATGTGAGTCACCAAAAAATTTAAGATTTTTTACCTTCATATCAATGGCTTTTCTTAGGCCTTGCAACAAGCCTTTGTATTCTGCCGTGTTGTTGGTGCACGTGAACTCCAACCGACTGGCCATCAGATTTTGGTTCCCCTGTGGATCAACGAGAACGCTCCCAACACCTGCACCTTCAAGGCAGTTAGAGCCATCAAAATAGAGTGTCCAAAATATAGAATCTAGTGTTACATCAATTGAATTGCTTCCTACGAAACTAGTTCTATCATCTACTATATTACAAGGTGGTTCATCAATTGGACTACAGGGGAGAGCTTCCAACAGTGTGTTTATTGGAGTTTCTTCAATTGTTTCTACATGGAATTCTCCAAAACAGGTTTCTGTGGCACAAACATTAAAACTATAATTCTCAAGGATAGAATTGGTAAACATTACAGGTTCATGGGGGCCGTTTAATTTCGTCACCACATACTTCATGTATCTTTCATGGTCAAATCTCAGCATATCACCCTTCCCCTTCTGAGGCAACAAGAGATGGGACCAATCAGTTGAGAAATATCCATTCAGTTTTGCTGACCAGTCCCTACTAAGCAGCGTTCCATAAGCCTCGAGTATATCGACTACCACTATATCAATTGCTTGTGTGTATTATGGTTTAGCAGCCATCCGAATCAACACATCTTTCAATTCCCCAATCACTTTCACATTTGTCCTATCCAATTGCATAATTCGAGTCCTAGTTTTCTCGGGTATCGCATGCAGTCTTTTAGCAACAGCGTAAGGCATCACAGTGGACAAGGCACTAGAATCTACCAAGCAATTGTGTATGTTCATGTTGAGGATTTCAAATGTGATAAGGAAGGGTGGAGTCATGGATTTTGATTTCCTCCCTATCATGGCTGCACTGACATCTTAGGAGTTTCGATTCATTTTAGACAGAGTGGCTTCCATAGCCAATGGTATTTGGGCTGTACTAGAAGTACTAACAGGTCTGGACACTGATTTCTTGGTTTGGCTGCTTGGGATGGTGGGAGTTTTTCAATTTCTTTCATTCATAGCTTTTAAGAGACGATCTCTGTGCTTTGTTAATTTTAGCAAATCGAAGTATGTTATATTAGCCCTAGATTTCTTAAGATCATCCACAATATTGTAATCAATGTTATAAACAGGATAGGGCAGAGTAAATATACCATTTTTTCTATTCTTAGGTGGGAGTTTACCTTTTTGAGTGGCCTTCGTTGCAGTGGGAGATGTGTTATCTTTCTCTGGATGGTTTGCAACTGGAGTATTCTTGGAATCACCACTAGGTTTATTCCTTTCAATAGGAACCTTGGGAGAAGATACCTTCAAAGGGCGAACATATTTCTTTGTCTAGTCTACAGTCTTCATCACGCCTGCAAGTGGCCCTTTACTTCGTGTATGG
Source organism: Pinus tabuliformis (assembly GCA_031772625.1). NCBI lineage: Eukaryota > Viridiplantae > Streptophyta > Pinopsida > Pinales > Pinaceae > Pinus > Pinus tabuliformis. Next base: position 128,444,240 of record CM062820.1, on the reverse strand, counting down.
ATTTCATTAGTGTGGATTTCTGCCATACTATCTTCTTCGTCGTCATCATTCTCATTTGTGTAGAAATCCCACAGTACATTGATTTGAGATTCTTCGTCCAAGGGCTCTTCTACTTGGTATTCTTCCTCATTTTCTTGTTCTGGCTCTAGCTCCACTATAGGTTCTTCTTGGTTAAGGAGTGATCCAATAAGAGCCAACTCTTCTGTATTTAAATTCCCTTCATTGGGTGGAGCAGGCAGTGCAAGTTGACCATGATCGCCTTCTGTCTTCTTACGATAGAAAGGTTTAAAAGATTCTCTATTGTTATACTCTCCTCCACTCCTGCTTGTACTCTCTCCAAAATTCCTTTTCATATCGATCACTGTGTTTTTCAACTTCTTAATGATACGATGCAAACCTTCTACATCTGTGGTATCCTTTTCTTTGATTTCAACCCCTTTGTTATCACTCCCATTATTCTTCTTGGATGCTTGAGAGGCTTTATTTTCTCTGGTTGTATGATGACATGCTGTGAGACTGATCATTTCATTCTCGACTTTCACTGCTTCATCAATAGCACCCTGTAAGGTTTGTGTGTTACTCCTTTTAACCCACATTGCAGTAGGGAAAGGGAGAGCAGTGATGTAGAATTCCATGAGAACCTCCTCAGTAGGTCTAGCATTAGTCGGGATTCTGTTGAACAAAGTGTTGAACCAAATGTTAAAATCCTTGACACGGATGTTAAAATCCTTGACCTTTTCTTTGGTTTCCATTTTCAAATGAGATAGTTCTAAAACTAAGTCCGCAGGTGTTTTGTCATTGCCATACTTGTCTAAAAAGGCCTGTTGAAAGGCAGCCCACGAGGTGATCGATCTGGTTCTCAAGCTAAAGTACCATGTGGAACCTGCACCAATCAGGGTAAAAGGGAATAAGTGACATACTATATCTTCATCGGCTACCCCCAACATGCGCACGGCCAGGAAGAAAGAGTGAATATGGTTATCAGCAATGTCTCCCTTCTCAGGGTTGAATTTAGGCAGTACTCTTTCTGCATTCTTGGGTAAGGGATACTGCTGCCCAAGTACTGCTATAGCATCTTGAGAGAGCCAGGGAGGAAGTGCTCTCAGAGGAGGTGGGAGTTAGTTCCCACCCAGTTGAAGTTGATTCCCACCTGGAAGAGGAACGTTAGCCATATTATGGATAAGGAGGTTTTGGTTGAAGGTTTCTTCGAGGTGTTCTTTATTAGGACTTCCCAAATCAGGCTAGGGATTACCTTCAGAGAGTGGATCCTCAGGAATTTCTTCCCAAGGAGTGTTGATACTTTGCAAGGACTCTAGCACAATATCTTCAAGAGATGGGGCTGCAGAGGTCTCTTCGTTTATGGAACAAATCCTTGGCTTTCTTTTAGTTTTTGAAGGTAAAGAGTGAAATATGGGGAGCTGAGAGAGGGAACGAGCGTAAGCCCGAGTAAGTACTCTGACTGGTTGTTCCTGAGTGACAGGATACTCCCACAATGTCTCTTCTTCGAAATGAGGCTTTTCCAAATGGGAGGAAGTATCTTTTCGACCTTTACGATCCATGCATTAATATTTTTGAATCCATGACATTTATAGATGGAATTCTAAAAGTTGTGGATGGCAGTTCAGGCGCTCCTTCTAGCGCCAATTTGTTGACATGGCGAATTTTCGCTATACCAACAAGGGGAACTAACCCGATCACAAACCCTAATTAGATCTGCTTTCGTTTGGAGTGGCTAGTTCCAACGGGTTTTAAAGGACCCCGTGAACTGTTATAGGTGTTGAGAGATTGCTTTTTGGAGGAAGACTTCAAATAAATCAACAAAAGAAACAACTAACCTATATGCATCAAATCCTATCTGCAATATTGTTAACTACTCTAATCTAGTCCTAACTATCCTAATCTATCCTACAGGAGCATAACAAAAGAGAGGTTAAACATCATAGGTAAATTCCAAGTCCAAACGAATCAATTAATGGTTCACATAAGAACAAGGTTGCATCAAATCTAAATTGCAACCCAATCACTCATACAGGAATACACATTTCTTTTTGTACAAATAAAGCTTGCAACTAATGTCTAACACAGTTTCAAATCAGGGACTGCCTATGAATTAACTGTGATGAAGAATTACATTCAAACAACCAAGGATAATCATAAGTTGTATTGTTGTCAATATGCACAAAAACAAAACACATTTGTATTTATGCCAGCAACAACATCCTGTTTCAAAACATACAAAAGCAAAGGACCTTAAATATGAAACCAAAGGCTCCTCATTCAACCAAATAGTCTTCTTTATTCATAATAAATTAAAGTTGTTCTTTCTAAACTAAGAAGCCCTCCTCTCCTATCTGGAAGTAATACTTATGCCTCGGGCCATACCCCTTCGTCTTCACCTTATCTCTTTAATTTCCCTTTTCTTTTCAATATACAAATCGGAATGTGCCGACGTAGCACAATTAGTGTAACCGCTGACACGTAAAGGGTATATCTGCTGGAGTGCTTCGTTTCCTAGGGAATGAATAGATGTTGATTGAAAGAGAATGACTGCAAGTCATCTCTTCACACCTATATAGAGCGGACATTATCCCATATTATTTCCTAAAGGAAACTAAAAACATTGCGCCTATCATCCCACATCTGGCATGATTCTAGGTGGGTTTGGAAGTGATGACATCTTGATGGATCAGCGCTGTCATGAGTGCTTCTACTGAACTTAGAGAGTGCCTCCATTATGCACTATGGTGGTCCATATTCCCTTTTGCAGAGTGTGTTTTGAAATATCGACACCGGTAGTGCAGAGGTGTCATCTTGATATAACTTACATTTATCCGTTACTGGGTTTGCTCGAATTTGCCTGCAGAAATAATTCATATCAGCTATGATTATGCAAATATGATAAAGATGCATAAAAAACACAGATCTTGCCTTTATTCAACGTTTATAACATCAAAAGGAACAAGTGTGAAAGAATCGCCCCCTGGTTTTTTTAATTCATGCACTGATTGAATCCTGCAAGCGTAAATCCGATTTACATTGAAAATTGTTACATAACACATAACTAGATCCAAAATTCGGACTTGAAATATTATAGGCGGGAACCTATACCCTATCGGGTTCGCCATATGGGATTTTTCATTAACAATTGTGACCACAACATTTTATCAAATACACAGGAAAACACGGAAAAACCTGCGGCTGGGCCGTACAGCCGGATTTCAAATCTTATATACCCGAACCTATAATTATCGACGGGTCCATCATATTGCAAATCACTTTATTTATAAACAACGAACTCTACCGATTGGGATAAGCGATTGGGGAGGCAGACCCGAAATACATATGAGCTGACTTGATAATCATTTCGGGTCTGCTGTATAAGACTCTCCTTTGAAAACCGGGTCGTTTTATCGAAAATACAAGGGAATTCATGGGAAAACCGCGTCCGACCACAAGGCCGGACTTGAAATAATATATACCCAAATTCATAGTTATCGGTGGGTCCGGTATATCATAGCGCACAATATATATAACCCCTGGGTTCTGCCAATTACAATAAGCGATTGGGGAAGCGGACCTGATAATGTATGTATTGTAGTTGATAGTCTTGTCGGTTCCGCTATATTGCAACGGCCTTATGGCTCGGCTTTGGCTCCCGCCAATTACGATATGGTTCCGAACCCGATATATATGAAATATGGTTAATAATGTCGTTGAGTCCGGAAGACAGTGGTGCACCTTATATAAAAGCCCTGGACCCTGCCGATTGCGATATGCGATATGGTTCTGAACCCGATATATATAAAATATGGTTAATAATGTCGCTGGGTCCGGAGTATAACGGTGAACATCATGCCTTAGTGTTGATTTCGATAGGAGAAAAGGGGTGTTTTGTGCATGTTTTGCTAAGTATGTCCGCTGTAAAGATTTATGATGGAAATAATGATGCGATAGAAGTTTTCATGGGTCAAAAAAGTCTCGATGAGGATATGAATGAAGGGCTTAGAGAGGGTTATAGATGAATCATGTGGTAGGGATTTATTAAGGGGGCCTTAACCATTTAAAAATTGAAGATTTGACTTGGAAAAGAGTTAAAATCCCTGGGATAAAACAAATCGTTCGGAGGGGTGCAAGATCAACTTCTAGGGGACCCATTCAAAATTGCTACCAGGGAAAATTTTAATAGGGTGGTTTTTGTGGCCACAACACTATGTTCTGATCCCTTCTCTGGGTTTTGGCTTGAGCTATATTCCTCTTTAACAATTGGCGGAGGGACCTCTAACAAATCCAAAGGGACCTTTTGTAAACTTTTCCTCCTGTATCGTTGGAATTGAGCTAACTTTTGTGGGTCCAATCTTAGAGCAACCAAATGTTGCACTTGTGAAAACAACGCAGCTGACTCAAACAGGTCTTCAAAATCATCATCCTCATGGCTAAACTGCCTTATTTTCACTTGGGCAATGAAGTTATGTGCAACCTTATTGGGGTCAAATTGTCTGCTAGGAGTGGTGGCAAATTTTAAACATGTAGTGTGATCGATTTCAAGTGAAACATGCTTGAAATCATGTAACGTATAAACACCGTATTGGAGGGGAAAGGAAGGCCAAAGAGACCTTTTTTATTCTTTTATGGTCTTGGTTATCCCATCCCCTACAATTTGGTAAGAAATTTCTCTAGAAAATAGTTTATCTGGTACATACCATGGGAGAACATGGGGAAGTGTTATGCTTCCATAGACTTGGACATAAGTAAATAGTTCTTCCCCAAACCACCTACCTATTGGTATAAAATCAATCTTGGCCTCACCAGATAAGCTTGGGGCCTTCTTGTAAAAAAAAAACTTGGTGGATGGGTAGCATAACTCCTTGGCATATTTTGTAGAAATGGGTGTGGAAATTGGATTCCCATATGATTTTGTGATATATTTGAATGGGGTTAGGATCTTGAATAGTCCATTTCCACCCTATAGTTGGGAAACTAGTAGTGAAACAGGCTGCATCCATAATGTAGGCATTCATAAAAAATGGTGGAATTATTCTAGAGGTGACATATTGGTATTATCTAAATTCTCGAATTTGGATGGAAAGGTTGTTAGACAAGATAGTGCCCCAATCCATTATAAAATAATTTATTTCCGCATCAATTAAGGGAACCCACTCAACAAAGTACTTGGTTGTATCAGCATATGAGAACAATCTATACATCATAGCTTCGATATAAGAGTAGGGAGCAGCGAGAGATGATATAGAATACATACTCAATTTCTCATGCTTGTGCTTGTGCTTGTTTGAATTGAATCTTCATTGCTTAATTGGGTCTGATGGCACATCATTCTCAGCTGCGAAATGCTCGAGGAAGAATTTATCATACACCTTCTATGGGTCTAGTATATGATACATTCTCTTCAGTTCTTCCATTGTGAAGGACCTGATAACTGTTTTCCTTGAAGTCTGGAATGTCCAGTCAGAAATGTTAATATTCTCTATTATCCATTTTACCATATCGGTGTCAGGTAAAATATTGGGTCTAAAAGCAATTTTGTGAAGGAAAGAACTTGCAACTTCAAAGTGGGAAGCTCTAGAAGAGGTAGTAGTGTCTGTTGTTGCTTCTCTTTGAATTATCTTAGGACCCTCGCTCTCCTACAACTGGTACATGGTTTCCCATGAGGAAGTATCATTGTCGATAGTGCATGTCATGCCTAAGAATAGTGGGGGAGTTTGTGTTACATTAGATGTAGAATATTGTGTGGCTTCCATGGCTTTCTTTCCTTTCTTCGACTTACTCATCCTGTTACACAATTATTTCCTGGGTGAAACCTGCAAATTCAGAATATAGAGGAATGAAGAGCAATAGGAGTTAAACACAGAATCATACAAACCCACAAGGACTTGAAATGACGTGAAGGGAAGTTTAAATGTGAATCAATCTAAACAGGACATCAAATCTCCTTAGGCTTTGAAATCATAAGTATTGTTAGAATCCTTTAATGACTGAAATCATGGCTTCGTGTGGTTATTTATTATCCATTAATATATCACATCGCAAAAAACTTTTCAAATGGTAAATAAAATTTATTTTCAAGTACTCTTCCAATATGTGATAGGGATATCGTTGTATCAGTTTATTAAGTATTAGAGATGTGTGATTTTGATAGTCACAATATCGTAATATTGCAATCAGAGGTTTCAAGATTAGCGAAGAATAGATATGGCTAAAAGCTTTGAGTGATTGCGAAATTGCGAGAAGTGACATGACATTGTAATGGGCCCATGGTTTTATTATTAAGTGTGGCTTTTGTTTTTTAGCTTTATGATTTTCCTTAGGCGTGCTCTTTAAGAAATAAATTTATTGCAATCAAGGAAATTGGGAATGATACAAGTAGGGAGCATGTTGATACTCTTGCGATTTATCACGATGCGATGTTTTTAGAAAGTGTGTTTTATTGTTTTGTTGGGTATGGTAGCTTGTCGGATTTCGCAATAGGGATGTTCCTAGGTCTTATGATATATCACTTTTGTTATGATATTGTGATGCGGGGAATTCCCCCCGTGAAGGAATTTAATCAATACTTAAGCTTTTTAAGGAATATATAGTTTTGGTTCCCGGGGGCTATCTTTTATCATAGTCACAAGTTTCGAAAGGGTAAATGAAACTTTACGACATGTGATATTGTTGGGTTTACTTTAAGGTAAGCCTTATTTAATTCATTCAATCTTTAATCATGATTTATTTATTAAAAAATCAATTTTGTTCTTAATAAAAACCCTAAATTAAACTATATTCCTATGTTTTTTTAAATTTTAAGGGTCCCTCTTTATTTATACAATAATCTCCTAAGTCTTTTATGTAAAATAAATGGGGGGGTTGTTGCACAGCACAATAATTGGCGATTCACTCGAAGAACCAGTTATCTTTGATAATAGTGAAATTTCTAAAACTTTCCTAAGCAAAAATAATTGAGGAAAGGAAAAATATTTTCGAAATATTTAGATAAGTTACATTACTCTCAACATAAAAGCTCACTTAATTATAATTCTTTTTATATCCTCTTATATATGAAAATACCTTTTGTCTATATCAGTCATTAATTAGTTGTAAAGATAAAGTAGGGGGCTTTTTACAACTTAGCGTTTTTAATATACTCATTCGTCATAGGTAGAGCCACTGCTGCCAGCAAGCATTCATAACCTCGACAAGGTTGCATTTTAACCATCAATGATTCAGAATCCCATCCATATAAGAGTGCAGTCTTTTGAGATAATTTCAAAAGTATATCTGGATATATATATATATATATATATATATATATATATATATATATATATATATATATATATATATATATATATATATATATATATATATATATATATATATCATTTTTCTTTTTTATTTATTTATTTACTTTTCTTTTAACAACTTTTTATTACCTAAAAGCCATTGTCCTGGTTTGGTGACCAGAAAGTGACAATGCCATTCACTCGTTGTAATTGAACTGAACAAGCTGGCTCGTGATGAGACCCCTTGTCTTAAGATTAAAATAATCATAAGCCATTACCCTGGTTTGGTATTCAATGTTGGTAATGTCAGTCTATTATTTCCCTATGAACATGGTAAGCAGGCTCGTGATGAGACCCCTTATCTTTTAAGGTTAATATATTTTTGAATTACACTCTAAAAATAGTAAATTTAATGGATGGGGAGAATCATTGACTCCTTAAGGGTTTTGAGTTGAAGATGCTTAGTTGTAAATGGTCTTTACTTTGTTAAAGATAACCTTTCTTGATTGATAATAGAATAAAAGGATTTTATAAAGTTTAGGTTTTCAAAGAATTTGCAATTTCAATGGAAAAGAAAATTTCAGAGTTTTATGATACTTAGTTAATTTTCAAATGTTGTGATCATTTCCTTAAGAATTCCTACTCTCAAAGAGAAAGATCAAAAATATTTGCAGAGATTTTATTTGCAAAGACAATAGTAATGTTATTCAACATTATTTTCTAAAATAACTAAAAAATAAATGCAATATTGTTACATTAGGAGACATAATCTTCTAAAAAAATATTTTTTTCAAAATAATCCCATTGACAGGAAGAGAATCTCTCTTTCTTGATAAATCTTGCAATATGAATGTTGATGGGCCTACTTGTTCAACAATTTGAAATGGTCCAAGCCACATTTTCTGGAATTTAGTATGCTTTCCTTTTTCCTCATGTGCCTTGTCCCATTTAAGGATGAGATCTCCAATTTGAAAAGATTTTGTGGAAACAGAACTTGCATCAAAGGAAGATTTGACTAGTTGTTGATGGCGAGTATGTGTAAGTTTGGCTTTCTCCCTTTCTTCTTCTAATTTAAGAATTTGAGACTGTCTTAGTTGTAAAGAAGAAGAAGGTGTTTCTTCAATAAATTGGACTAGGGCTAATGAGGGAAGGGCTAGATTTGAAGGGATGATAGCTTCTTTCCCATATACTAGATTGAATGGAGAAGTGCCTATTGAGGCCTTCTAGGTTATTCGATCTGCCCATAGAGAAAATGTCAAAGATTTATGCCAATTCTTTTGGCTTTGATCAACAGTTCTTTTAATAATTCTTATGAGGTTCTTGTTGGTTGATTATGCTAAACCATTTCCTTGAGGGTAGTAGTTAGCAGAGTACTTAAGTTTAAAACCCCTCTTAAGAGAAAATTCAGTCATATTATTTCCTGAAAAGTAAGATGCATTATCAAACATAAGTGCAGTTGGTAAGCCAAATATAGTAATAATGAATTGATCAATGAATTCAATGATAGCATCAGAATTGGCTACCTTTAGTGGAATTGCTTCCACCCACTTAGTAAAATAGTCTGTAGTTGTAAGGATATACTTATGTTGCTTTGAGGAATGAGGAACAATCTCACCTATGATATCCAATCCCCATTGTTCAAAAGGTTGTTCAATGTTGATCGGTTGTAGAGGTAAGGCATGTTTTCATTGCCTTCCAGTAGCAGTTTGACATATTTTGCATTTCCTCACATATTCATGGGTATCTTTGAACAAAGTTGGCCAATAGTACCCAACATGCAAGATCTTATGTGCAGTAGTATCTCCTCCAAAATGTCCACCAATTGGTCCATCGTGGAGTTCCCACAAAACCTTCTGTGCTTCAGACTTTTAAAGGCATCTTAATAGTATAGAATCATAATTTTTCCTAAATAACTCATTGTCAATGATTTCATATTGATTTGCTTTCAATCTTAAAGCCCTTTCCCTTTTATAGTTGAGTTCTGGGGAGCACATCCATTTTTCAAATAGAAAATGAGATCAACATATTGGGACTCTAAATTGTTAAGGCTTACCTCTTATATGTGTATAGTACTACCTGAGTCCTCCTCTACTGACAGGTTGGAAGCTCCTATAAGCAATCTCCGAAAACCTTGTCCTTTGACAATATTGGCTGGTTTAATGTCAATATCATATTCTTGTAGAGTTGTTACCCAATTTGCCCTTTTTTCTCCTACTTCCCTTTGCATAAGTAATTGTCTCACTGTTGAGAATGGGACTATTATTTTAGTGTGCGTTTTTAGGAGAAAATGCCTGAAGTGCTTTACATATTTGAAAACAACAAAAGATTGATTTTCCACCTCTGAATAATTTAGTTCAACACCTTGAAAATTAGAACTAAATAAAGAGATGGGTGCTTCGATTTGTTGATCATTAAGTTGCATTAAAACAACATCATAAGATGTTTCAGAAGTGAATGTATACAAGATGAAATGATTAGAAAAATTTGGAGTTGTTAAAGAGGGAGCATTCATAATGGCTTGTTTGATTAAATCAAAAGATTCTCTTTCATTATGTCCCCACTTAAAGATTGAATTTTTCTTAATCATGGTTTGTAATGGTAAAACAATTTGGGAAAAGTCAGGGACAAATCTTTTAACAAAATTTATCTGACCTAGAAAAGACTGCATAGATTTTTTATTATGGGGTAAAGAAATTTCAGCAATTTATTTTACTCTGTCTAGATCAATACAAATTCCTTTTTTGGATACAATAAACCTTAGAAGCTTACCTTCATCTAGAGAAAAATAAGATTTCTTTGGATTTAATGAAATTCCATACTTTTGCAACGTTCAAAGATCTGCTTTAAGTCATGTAAATGGTTATTTCTCTTCTTGGAATAAACAGTTATATCATCCAAATAAATGACAACAGTTTTGTTTATCAGACCTTTGAAGGCTATATCCATAGCTCTTTGGAAAGTTTCCCCTGCGTTAATTAAACCAAAAGGCATTTTATGATAGGCATAGGTTCCCCATTTAGTCCTGAATGTAGTCTTTAATCTATCATCTGGATGAACCAGGATTTGGTTATATCTTGAAAATCCATCAAGAAAAGACATTAGTTCTGAACCAGCTACTGATTGCAGTATTTGCTCCATAGTCGGTAATGGGAAATTGTCCTTCTGACAAGCTTTGTTGAGATTTATAAAGTCTATACAGATGTGAATGTCACCATTCTTCTTCCTGACAGGTACTAAATTTGAAACCCATTTTGAATGCCTAACAGGAAAGATAATCTTGGCTTTAAGGAGTTTATTAAGCTCATACTTGATTTGACTTTCTAGATTGGGGTGAATTTTCCTTAATTTTTGTTGTATTGGTTTTTCATTAGATATCATGGGAATGGTGTGTTGTATAATAGAGGTATCGTATGTTTTAAGATCATCATAGTTCCAAGAAAATATACCTCTATATTTTTTCAACAAATGAATAAAGGATGATCTCTCATCAAGTGAGAGACCAATTCCTAAATTGATGTTTTGAGGTTTGATATCAGTTCCAAGGTTTACTAGTTCAAACCTTAAGGTTGAAATTTGGAGTTTAGAATTAGTAACCTTCTTAAATCTATCTTTTAGATCATAAATATCTTCAAGTTTTACCACAGATTTAGGTATGGGATTCTCATTGGACTTCTGTTTTAACTGATTATCATGCTCACTCTCATCAATTATTTGATCATCATATGACCCTTCAGATGTTAAAAAGCTTATGATATCCTCGTCATCATTAAAGACTCACCAATTGGTGACATTATTGGGAATGGATGGTCGAAAAATTAATTCTATGGAAAACCTATCTAGACTGTAATCTTCTGATGGTATAAGCTTGGATGCTATGTTAGCTAGAAGGTCAGCACTTGCATTTTGAATTCTAGGGATAGGAGAGATGTTGAATGCTAAAAAATGTGAAGTAAGATCCTAGACTAATGATTGGTAATGTTTTAAATGTCTAGAAAGGCAATGAATGGTGTTTCTTACTTGTTTGATAACTATTTTTGAATCTCCAAAAAATTGAAGATATTTGATATCAAGGCCTATTTATTTATATAAATCTTGAATCAGTGCCTCATATTCAATAATATTATTTGTGCATTCAAATTCTAACCTACATGCTAGCATGGTTTTTTCTCCTTTTGGACTAATTAATATACAACCGGCTATTGCACCGTTATTGGATTTAGATCCATCAAAATATAATGTCCAAAACAAAGTTTTAATTAATGGTTTATCTACAAGATTCATACATCTGGAAGAATTTGTTTGAGAAAAGTTCTGAATCTTGGAAGTAACAAAGCTATTTAGAAAAGGTGACTTTTGTGCATTGAAATTTCCTAAAAATGACTCAGCATAGTAGTTTTCAATGATATTGTTGTTAAAACCTACTGGCTCATTTTCATTTTCAAAATCAATTACTGCATGCTTCAAATGATTTTCTTAGACAATTATGTTTTGCTTTGGCTTTCCGTTGTAAGGGAGCCACATGTGAGACTAATATGTTTCAAAATAGCTTGTAAGTTTCTTAGACCAGTCTCTACTAAGAATTAAACCATAGAAATCGGGAATATCATCAACTAGTATGTCAATTACTTGAAAAACTTTTGGATTAGAAGAGAGTCTAATAGTGTCTGAATTCATTTCTCTAAGACCTTAACTTTTGTTCTATCAAGTTGCACAATGTGAACAACAGAATTTTGGGGTGAAACATTTAATTTAGTGCAGACTGTTCTTGGCATAATGTTTGAAGAGGCCCTTGAGTCTATTAAGCAGTTGTGTAGATTTTTATTGAAGATTTCATAAGTCAAGAGGAAAGGGGGAGTATGTGAATTGGATCTGTCACCAATTAAGATAGCATCAGTAGGATTAACCTTATTTGATGAATCATTGGGAGGCTTACCCATTCCTCCAGAAGCTTTGGATAGGACAATAGCAGGAAGAGGAGAAGCAAGAACTGCATTCAATTCTTTAAGTAATAACTTTTATCAATGTTTAAGCTTACTAAGCTCATGAAGAGAGATATTTGCTCTATTTTTCTTCATGTCCTCCACTATGTTATACTCCATGGTATTAGTAACTACCAAGGTTTTAGATGAATATGGAGGATTAGATGAGGATGGAGTTGGTTGAGGAGATTTAGGAGAAGACTTTTTACTAGCCACTTTATCCTTGGTAGCAAAGGTTGAGGGATTTTTATTTTGAGTTGATTGTGTTGAATCAGGAGGGCCCTTACTCCTAGTGCTAACAGGTAGAGATTCTTGTTCATCTTCATCGTCAGAAGAAGAAAGGATAAAATCCCACATTCCATGTACTTCAACTAATTCTTGATCTTCAGTCTCAACACCAAATAATGTAGTTTCTTCATCATTTTCATCTAAATCAGATTCAACATTGGATATAGTATTTGGTGGCTATGGATTAGATGTTAGATTCCTCTTGAAGGATCTAAAAGATTTCTTAGAAGAGGATTCAACTACCTGTTTCTTAATCTCTACCATCTCATTTGACATGGTTTTAAAGACTTTTTGCAAGCCTTCGAGATCAAAAGGATCCTTAGGACTTTCTTCTTTGATTCTTCCTTAAATATAACCTTTTTTGTTTTCTTATCTTCCTGGGATGTCTTCTTTTCCAATGCAACTATTCTCTTTTCTATAGACATGTCTTCTTTCATGTTTTCTACCAGAGTAGCCTTATTGGCTCTATCTACAAAAAATTCTATATTGGAAGGAAGAAAAGAAATATACCACTCGATCTGGACATCAACACCATGGCTTGATGTGGCTGGGATTTTGTTTAGCAATTTATTGAATATAGAATTAAAATCTTTGATCTTTTCACCTGACTTAGCTTTTAAATTAGAAATATCATTGATAAGGGATGAAATTGTACGGTCATCACCGAATTTAGCTAAGAATTTCTCTTCAAACATGTCCCAATTAGTAATAGACCCTGGTGGTAGAAATATTGTGAACCTGTTGATCCTTGAAGGGTGTAGGGAAATAATCTTACTACATAGTCTTCTTCAACTACTCCATTCAGATTAATGGCTAACATATAATTATGGAGATACTCTTCAATAGGTAATCCATCATCAGGATTAAATTTTGGTAGCCATCTTTCAGGATGCTTAGGTAGATCATGAATAGGTGTTTCCATTTGCACAGCTCCAGGATTTGTCCATGGTTTGACTAATGGGGTTTGTTGCAGTTGTTGTTGTTGTCTTCATGCCATTATTAGGTTTTGGGAGGAAGTGGATATTGAGGGTGTTTGTGTGGAAGAAGAGGTAGGTTGTGTACTTGGTCTAGATGAACTAGCACTAGTACCTTGAGAAGAATGGGTATTAACAAGAATGAATGGAGGGAATGAAGGTGTTTGTGGAGGGGAATTTGATAAAACCTCACTAGTTGATGTCTGCGACTCATATTTCTTAGTCTTCTTTCAGAAAGAAGGAAGAGGAAATTCAAATGGAGGAACTCCAAGATTTTTTCTTTGAGAACGAGTTAGAATCCAAGTAGGTTGTAAAATAGAAGTGATACTTCCTTCAGATGCTTCAGATGGCACAAGATTTTCTGCTGAAATAGAGATTTCCTCTAATTTCTTTATTAAAGTATGGACCTCAAGTGATTCAGGATTATAATCTGAAGAAGGTGCTTCAAGAAATGTACTAGGATATTTTGGAGGTGACTGCTCAACTTTTGATCTAAAAATAGGAGTTTTATATGAGGATCTAGAAGTTGGAGGTGATCTTGAGGGGGAGTGACTCTTGGAATGTCTTGTTAATTTAGATTGAGTTCTCTTTTCCATTCATAGTCTTGGCCCTCCTTCTAGCGCCAAAATGTTGAAGCCTCGAAAATCGTTGCAACAACATGGGGGAAAATCATGCGGCCGGGGACTTGAATACCGTCCCTTATCCGTTTGGATTAGTGGCTCCGAATGGATATAATGGGACCAGTTTCCCAATAAAAATGCGATAGAATGAATAGGGTGTTGATTACAAAAAATTAAGAGATAGATGGGGTGGTTTTCAACTGAAATACATGTATATTTGATCTATCTATTAATTACCTAGGGTTTGACTAACGTTTATGCAATCTGAAATGATTATCTTTTAGTGTATGATAATGAATATTAATCAAATACTAACAACAATGAAAGACTATTAACATAATTATTTTGATTAAATGGTTAATCCAAATAATTTATGAAGCATATATCGTATTAAATAATCGTTTGAATGTTGCTCATCAATGTATTACAAGATAACAATTCCAACATTTTCAGAAGTGAATAGATACAGAAATGTGTTTAAAAGAGATACATATAACAAACAATACAAAGAGAAATGGCTTATCAATTCATAAAACAAATCAATAAATAATGATAGAAGTACCCGATGCATATAACTTTTCTCATGAAGTAAATAGCTCCAGTCCAGTATTTTTCATTAAGATGGTTTCCAAAAGTAAAAAAGTGCAAGCTTCCAAAAGCCTTCTTCAAAAAACTTTAGGTCTCTGATCCAGTTATTCTACTAAGACCAACTTTAAAATTATAGAAGTGCGATCTTTAAAAGAGTTTCTTTATAAAATTGGGGACCCTTTCTTCAAAGACATGAAATGGTTTATATAATAAAAATAAAGTACAAAAATAGATATTACATGAAATTTCTAAGGAGGTTTAAACAACTCTCCTTAAAATAAGTGACAAAAATACAAAAATAGAAATTGTTGCAATGACGAGCTCCAACATGTAATGGTGTCTACTCTTTTATTCATTGTCTGAGATCGTAGATATCCATCATCAGCTTGACTTCAGGAGGATGACCCGTCCTCATTCATAGCTATCATGTATACATTGCATCTGAAAGAGTAGGAAGCATGTGCATGGATAAGTTAGCGAGGTAGCATATAATTAGCCACTGACTATGTGGTTTCACCAAATATCTTCAATATACTTCCCAGTCTAGTTTGATCAGTTGTTTAATCGCCTCTTCCCTTTCTTTTGAGGTTTCTTTCCATTGTGCTTCTAGGGCTCTCATATCGGGGAGACTCCCAGGTGGGCATTCCTGTATTAGATTAGCATTGTGTAAATTATCATTGATGGTTTCAATGATATTATTTGCAGCATCGGTCGCTCTGGAAACTGCTCTTTCTACTTGTTTTAGTTGAATGTCCCAATCAGTAAAAAGGATTTCTTTATGTGATTATTCTATATTGGGAAGATCTATTGCTTTGTCCTCTGGAGTATCCTGCCATGTTATATATCCTGAAATATTATCATCAATCTCATCAAGATTGATCTTATCGGATGCTTGATTCATCGGTGAATCACTTGTCTTGCACATTGGATTGATGACAGATAGCTTCTGACAGAATGTTTTCTGTTGCCTTGATAATAAAGAATTGAGTTCTAATGCTTCTTTTATAAAATCCTTGACCTTAGGATTATCCTTCAACTTGTCTAGTGAAAACTGTAGCTGATGTATTTAGATATCCTTAACGTTGTTTCTGCTTGAGATTGAAGCTTTAATTGGTCAAATCTATACTGTAATTGGGCCATCTGTGCCTTCATTTGATGGTCGACACTCTTTCTCTCTTCTTACAACCGTTGCTCGAGCTGTTGTATTCTTTTCTCTTTCTCCCTTACTAATTGTTTGACTTCAGTTTCCTTGTCAATAGTAGCACATGCATAAGCACCTGCAAACTGTGATATTTTTGTCAATTTGTCTTAAGGATCCATGGGGGCATCCTTCCATACTGCATCCATAGGTTCATTTTCAGGAATTATTATTGATGATTGTTCTGTTCTCCTCCTTTTCCTCTATCTTTTTACTACAACCCAATGCTTGGGACTGTAAAAGACATCAAACCCTGAGAATGCTTTCTGTTGAAGGGAAGGTCAAGGTGATCTCAACTTCTTTTGTGGTGACAGCTTTGTCAGTCGCCCTTCCAGTGAACAAGCTTTGTCCAATGTTTTGGGGTGTGTTGAATGTTGTTTCCATTTCAACATATTTTTCCTCTTGTTGTCCTCTTAGTTGTTGGTCAAATTATTTCCATGCCTCATATAGATGATTTTTTAGAGGGGATTCATCTATATGCACTTTAGTGGAAATATATTCCACTTCTTTCTCCTTTGAGACCTTTTCATATTCCTTCTCAGTGTCCTTTTCTAGACTCTTCTCTGGGCTCTTCTGTGACTTATGCTCTGATTTATGCTTTGAACCTTGCTCTGAATCACGTTCTAAACTTTGTGTCGATTTCTGCTTTGAAGTTTGTTCAAAACCTTGTTCTGATTTCTTTTTTGAATTATGCTTAGAACTATGTTCCAAGCCCTTCTCTGAGTTTTGGCTTGAGCTCTGTTCCTCTTGAACAATTGGCTGAGGGATCTCTAACAAATCCAAAGGGACCTTTTGTAACCTTTTCCTCCTGTATTGGTGGAATTGAGCTAACTTTTGTGGGTCCAATCTCAGAGTAGCCAAATGTTTCACTTGTGAAAACAACTCAGCTGACTCAAACCAGTCGTCAAAATCATCATCGTCATGGTTAAACTGCCTTATTTTCACTTGGGAAGTGAAGTTCTATGCAACCTTATTAAGGTCAAACTATCTACCAGGAATGGTGGCGAGGTTTAAACATCTAATGTTATCAATTTAAAGCACATCATGCTTGAAATTGTGTAATCCATAAACATTGCATTGGAGGGGAAAGGAAGGCCAAAGAGACTTTTTTTATTCTTTTAGGGTCTTGGTTATCCCATCCCCTATAGTTTGGTAAGTAATTTCTCTAACAAGCAGTTTACCTGGTACATACCATGGAAGAACTTGGGGAGGTGTTATGCTTCCATAGACTCGGACATAAGTAAACAATTCTTCCCCAAAACACCTTCCTATTGGTATAAAATAAATCTTGGCCTCATCAGATAACCTTGAGGCCCTCTTGTCAAAAATAGATTCATGGATGGGTAGCATAACTCCTTGGCATATTTTGTAGAAATGGGTGTGGAAATTGGATTCTTACTGGATTTTGTGATATATATGAATGGGGGTAGGATCTTGAATAGTCCATTTCCACCCCATAGTTGGGAAACTAGTAGTGAAATAAACTGCATCCATAATGTAGGCACTCATAAAAAATGGTGGTATTGTTCTAGAGGTGACCTATCAATGTTGTCTAAATTCCCGAATTTGGAGGGTAAGGTTGTTAGATGAGATAGTGCCCCAATCCATTTTAAAATAATTTAATGCTACATCAATTAAGGGAACCCACTCAACAGATAATTTGGTTGTATCAGCATATGCAAACAATCTACACATCATAACTACAATATAAGAGTAGAGAGAAATGAGAGATGATATAGAATACATACCCTGCTTCTCATGTTTGTGTTTGTTTGAATTGGACCTCCATTGCTTAATTGGGTGTGATGGTACATCATTCTCGGCTGTGAAATGCTCGAGGAAGGCTTTATCATACACCTTCTGTGGATCTAGTATATGATACATTCTCTTCAAGTCTTCTGTTGTGAAGGACCCGATAACCGTTTGCCTTGAAGTCTGGAATGTCTGGTCGGAAATGTTAATATTCTCTATTATCCATTTTACCATATCAGTGTAAGGTAAAATCTTGGGTCTAGCAACAATTCTATGAAGGAAATAACTTGCAGCTTCAAAGTGGGAGGCTTCAGAAGAGGTAGTAGCGTATGTTATTGCTTCTCTTTGAATTATCTTAGGACCCTCACTCTCCAACAACTGGTACATGGTTTCCCATGAGGAAGTACCATTGTCGATAGTGCATGTTGTGTCTGAGAATAGTGGGGGCATTTCTGTTACATCAGATGTAGAATATTGTGTGGCTTCCATGGGTTTCTTTCCTTTCTTTGACTTAGTCATCCTGTTACATAATTCTTTCTTGGGCGAAACCTGCAAATTGAGAATACAGAGGAATGAAGAGAAATAGGAGTTAAACGCAGAAGCATACAAACACACAAGGCCTTGAAATGACGGGAAGGGAAGTTTAAATGCAAATCAATCTAAACAGGCCATCAAATCTCCTTGGGCTTTGAAATCATAAATATCGTTAGAATCCTTTAATAACTGAAATCATGGCTTCACGTGGTTATTTATTATCCATTAATATATCGCATCGAAAAAATATTTTCAAACGGTAAATAAAACTTATTTTCAAGTACTCTGCTGATATGCGATAGCGATATCACTGTATCAATTTATTAAGTATGAGAGATGTGCGATTACGATAGTCGCAATATCGTAATATCACAATCGGAGGTTTCAGGAGTAGCGGAGAATGGATATGGCCGAAAGCTTTGAGCGATTGCGAAATTGCGAGAAGTGACGTGGCATTGTAGCAGGCCCATGGGTTTATTATTAAGCGCGACTTTTGTTTTTTAGCTTTATGATTTTCCTTAGGTGCGCTCTTTAAGAAATAGCTTTATCACAATCGGGGAAATTGGGAATGATACAAGTGGGGAGCATGTTGATACTCTTGCGATTTATCCGGATGCGATGTTTTTAGAGAGTGTGTTTTATTGTTTTTTCGAGTCTGGTAGCTTGTCACATTTTGCAATAGGGATGTTCCTCAGTCTTATGATATATCACTTTTATTATAAGATTGTGATGCAGGGAATTTCTGCCATGAAGGAATTTCATCAATACTTAAGCTTTTTAAGGAATAGATAGTTTTGGTTCCCAGGGGCTATCTTTTATCGCAATCGCAAGTTTCGAAAGGGTAAATGAAACTTTGTTTCTTTGAAACTTTGCGACATGCAATATTGTCGGGTTTTCTTTAAGGTAAGCCTTATTCAAGTCATTCAAGCTTTAAGTTTATTAAAAAAAATAAAATCTATTCTGAACAAAAACCTTAAACTAAACTATATTCCTATATTTTTTTAAATTTTAAGGGTCCCTATTTATTTATAAAATAGTCTTCTAAGTCATTTATGTAAAATAAATGGTGGGGGGTTGTTGCACAACACAACACCTTCCAAATTTGGGGCTTTGAACATGTACTAGTGTTACATTCCTAGGTAGGATAGGTTAATGAAGGACCCTATTAGGTGGTTACAACCTCTAAGGGAATGGCAAGTCTAAGGTACACCCTTCAAATGGAAGATGTCATGTAAAATAATGATGAAACAGAGCAGGGACAAAGGGAAGGATCAAAGCCACATTCTACGGTATAATGGTAATTATGATGAGGAAAGCCCACTCCTTGGGTATATGAATGTAGGAGGGAGAAATTTTGGTACATGAGTTACCCCCACCTATGTTTTTCCACCCTACTTCATTTTTCTTTTGCCTTTTATTGATTTTCCTTCATTTTACTACTAAGGGCTCAAGGAGATGAGAGCATGATGTGTAAGATATAGCAGATAGCACCCCCTTAAGGTGGGGTAGTTCATATCCAACTAGGGGTTGAGACATTCATGGGTTCCTTAATGATGCAAGGGGCACTCATAGGGGCCATAGGAACCAGGGTGATGACCATAATGATAGGGGGTAAAGCTCATGCTTGGATTTTCCCATGTGCTAAATTTTATTGTCCTTACCATATTTTTCATTTTGTCGTACATTTCCTATTATATGTGGCCATATTATGCTTTATCTTTCTTTTTATCTGAATCAACCTTTGGGGCAGCGTTCCAGGCCCGACCCAAGGTGTGGAAAAGGGGAAGGGGAGGCTAACACCTTGTGGAACCAGTGGAAAAATGTGGACCCAGATAGCAAAATGTGAAAAAAATCTTGTAATAAGTGGAGGGGGTTGAGATATATGGTATTGGGAAGTGGAACGACACAACCAAAATCAAGGTTTCCCCTATAATTCTAGTCCTAGCACTAATAGATAATAAAGGAGATCCCATTGTACTAGGATTTAGGATTAACCCCACCAGTTGAGGTAAGGGAAAAAGAGTACAATCAAAGTCATTCCTTCTTCCAAGTCACCCAATGATCCATACTCAAGTGTGCCCAACGGAAACAGGAATAAACACCAGTTACATAATGAAAAATCATGCCTTTTAGATTAGATTGCCCACCTTCAGACATACAATCATGACAGATGAGTGAGGGTACACAATGGTTGGCTTAAGTGGCAGAGAAAGTAGAACATCAAATATATCCAGTGGCTGCAAGGGGTTGTTGGCTATCAGCTGAAGAAAAATTTAGGAGAAAATTTCTCCTATGGGGGTCACCCACTGGTGGTGGGTAACATCTAGCTCAAATTGGGACATTAGCTCTCAGTAGAGTGCACAAACCATGTACTCGAATAGGGAGGTCATGAGAATACCAAAAATCCTCCGAGACTACAGATTTGTTACCTACACATCACATACATGCAAACAAAGGAAGCATGTGTCCAGGGCATACTTTGATCGCCCATGTTTTCATCAAATAAAACCAAACAGGAAATAAAATCTACTCTAAAATGCAAGTCTAATATAAATGCATCTAATCTAGCATGAGAACATAATATGATATTAAATTCTAATGCAAAAATCAATATGAAATGCATCCTACTCTAACATGCATATGATACAATGTCAAGTGTCAAGGAAAGGGCTGATGCAACTAACTTTAACCCGGTTCGACCAAAGTTCATCATCGAGTCTAGAAATATAGTAATATCCCTCACCAACCTTACCATGAATCTTGGTAGGCATAGGGTTCTTGTTTACCAACACTACATCCCCAACCTTGAACTCCCTCCTAGGTCTTTGCACCAACTATTCTTTTGGTTATGGTATTTTGTGCCACATCTTTTAAGGATGCAAATTTCTTGGGAAGGAAGAATGGGAGCAGGGTCTTAGTCTCAATAAAACTATTGTAATATGGGACTGATCCAAATTGGATAATTATATTTTTTTTCATCCATCTTGATTCATTTGGAGTGGAAAAAGTGGAGGAATTAGCTCACGGGACCGTTTTTACCAGCGAGGCCCAGTTTAGCAAAACAGGGTCTCAAACCTTCCGGGAGCATTTTGAGGCATCAAACGAAATTTTTTGGGGGTTAAAAATTTTTTATTAAGTCAATCACATTTTCATGATATTCTACACACATAGATCTTCCCAATGACATAAGAATCACATCAATCAGAGTCTGTATGCAAAACTTATGCCACTCAGAAGTTGACCTTCCTGTTTTCACACCTATAGTTCGGGAATATGTCACATCAGTGCCCATTATTCATGGAAAAGGGGCTAGCCACATGTTTTTTATGTAAAAGACTCTAGAAGAGTCTATTTTTTAACTCTAGTTAATATTTTATGTAGTCGAACTTAACCACTAGTAGGCTATCGGGTTTTGTTATAATCGGGCCACTAGGAGGAAGAGGCATTCCATTCTTTCGAGAGAATTTTGTTCCATAGTTGAGAAAAGATAGGTCGGAGAGATAGGAGGTAGAGAAAATAGAGAGGATATGTGCACTGTAGCATCCCACGGGCCCTAGAAATTACTTCTTTGTATCTACAACCATATTTCCAGATAGAGAAAGAGAGAGAAGCGGCCTCACCTTCCAGTTGGGTTTTCTCCCGAAAGGGTTTCCCAGAGAGAATATCTTGTGTATTATGTGTGAGAGAGCTTATTTTTTCGTTCTCTACTTTTCTGCTTGATTTACTTTTACATGCATGCATTAATTACAGTTAATTTTATAGGTCTAGAAATTAAATAAAACTGTAATAGTGTAGAATCTCATATTTTTAATATAATATTATCATATCTGTTGTGACGACCTATCCAGTGGAATATCCATGAAAGTTTATAGATCAAGGAAGGAACCAAGTTTTACCACATGTGTTAGATACAAAGGCTCTCTATAAAGAATAAATGGGGTTCCATCAAGCTGCGGGATAGTGGCATAGGATAAATCCATTTGGAGTTTACCTTCCATAGTAGCACCCCATTTCCTAGACAATAAAATCCCCCATACATCAAGTATTTCGATAACCACAACATACATGAGCAATGATATGTCCTTATTCATGACTAATGATACCTTAATATATTTAACGAGGCCTTCAACATTAACAGATCTATAATCAAAGCCACATACATTCTTATACTTGTGGGTAATGTTTAGATTGGGTTGCTTCATGACTTTCAATGGCATAATATTTGTGGAAGCCCCAGAATCTAACATGTAATTATGGAGGAGAAGGTCATTGATGGCTAATCTGAGAAAGAATCTCTCATGACCAAGATTAGCATTAGTGAGGTGTATGTTTTGAAACATGATAGGTAGGTCATCTTCCTCAAGCCCTAAAGCTCTCTTCAATCGCAATTTTTGGGATGGGAGCTTCACAATTTCCTTTATAGGAATTTTAATAGTCATCTTTCCTACAACAACACCCGCATCAATGTCTAACTCAACTTACTTATATTTGGTCTTGTGTTTGGGTTCCTTTTTAGGAGGATCCTTTTTGGTGTTATCTTTTTTAGGAGGATCCTTCCTTGGGGATTCCTTAGGAGGAGGTTCCTTCCCTTTTGATGCATTGGCACTTGAGGAGGGTTCTTTGTCATTTTTCCTAGAATATTGGACCCCTTTGAATCTCCCACAATCATTGGCATTCAATATAGGTTCATATTTTTCATCTTTGAGTTTTACTTCACTAATCATAGGATGTGTGTATGTACCACCTAACATAACGTTGAAGGCTTGGGTTTCACCAACTACATGCATTTGCTCACCACCCTCTTCATCTTCACTATCAATTTTCTCATTCTCGAAAGATGATCCATTATTTACCACAACGTTAGTTGGATCTAAGATATTAGGGACATGGGGTGGACCCTACTTGCCTTCTTCATTAGGTTTTTGACAAAGGGCTTATTCGTTGGAACAAAGTTTGCTTTTTGCACCTTTTCAAGAGCGGTGAATTTATTCATATATAACCTATTTCTGACATCCATATCCTCTGCTAATTTTTCAACTTTCTTAAGGATCATGTCTAAGGTTTCCTCAATCTAATATTTATGCTCTCCCTTGTTGGCTTTATCCTTAGCCCTAGTGGGATCAAACATCTTAATTTTAGCAGCATTTAGATTTTGTTCAACCTCAATGACCATCTCCTTTGCTTCAAAAAGTGTCTTAAGTTTATTATCCCTAAGTTGATATGTCAATTTCCCTCCAACGACTTTAATGAACTTATCCAATATTTGAGCATCAGTGGACTTAGGGTGATCAGGGATGTCCCTAACAATCCTATCAAACATTTGGATACAATTCTAATATTTTCATTGCCTTTATTTCTAATGTGGTAAATTTTTTCAAGATTAAAAGCTCCATCAACATCAGATGCCCATATTTTCTTAAAAACATCTTCAAATTTGTCAAAGTCATCATTGTTGGCTCAAGGGAGACTAAGGTACCATTCTCTAACATTTCCCTTTAAGGTTAGATAAAATATCATCATTACAAAAGTATCATCATCAATCCCTCGAGGGCTTGTTACCTAAAATAATTCATATACATGGGTTTCAACACTTTGATCAACAACCCCTTTGAACTTGGGTAACCACTCATGATATTTCTCAAGAAAAGGATCAGGGTTATCACTCAATTTCAAGGGTTTGAAAGCAGCAATAAGATATATTTTGGTCTTAGGGGCCTTAGGTTGGTTTTTATTTTGATTAGTGTCGGTACCCATGTTGATATTTGTGTTGTCAACTTCCTCAAATTCAGGGAGTAGGTTAGTTATAATAGGTGATGGAGTTCTCTCACCTCTCTTTTTAGCGTCTCTAGTTCTAGGAGGAATTGTTTCTTCAATTTCTTCACCTCCAAGGAAAATAGCGGCTTTAAGCAGTGAAGTCCCCAAAAGAGGATATATATTATCACGGTATAAATCACCTCTTCAAATATCAGAGAGGCATACCTTCTTCCTCCTCAACAACCGTGCCAAAAATGTTGCTTCAAAAACTAGCAGAACTTGCAAAGAGGCAAAAGTTAGAGGGAACAACAACACTTGGGACATAATCCCACTGTCACCACAGCCTAAGTCCCTTAATCTTCTCATATTTTCACCAATGAGAGGAGTCCTAGTAATAGTCACTTGTAATAGATGTATGTCTATGATATGCTTGAAGTGAGGGAAGGTGGCTCATTCAATGGAAGGGTTCAACAAAGGCATGAGATTCAAGAGAAGCTAGTAATACCTTCCACAAAAATCTCCCTTGAAATATGGCTACACGAGATAGAGGGTTGATATATGTAGCTATATATGAGTGCATCCAAGGTCAAGGTAGATAAGAGAAAAGGTAGTGAATGATTTACTTCAACAAGTACCAAGCAAAGGCCTTCAAAGCAACCCCAAGTTGAAGGATTAACTTCTAGGGTTCCCTCTTGAAGTGATGGCTAGGGCATCAAATTTATGGAGATTCCATTGGGGTAATTCCTCCAAAACGTGAGGATCCCTGGAGGATACACTAAGGAAGAATTTTATCCAAACATAATTCAAATTGCCTCCTTCCAAAGGACTTCACTCCAAGCCCTAGAGAGGCCTCCTTTATCCTTAAGGGACGAGGAATAAAGGTTAAAATCATGTTCAAATAGAGATGGTTTTTAAGTTAAAACGAAACACTAGGGATTTAGGATCAGTTTTTCACCATTGGGAGGTTATGGAGTCAAGGATAATCTCAATATCAACAACTCACTCTTTTAAGGAGACCTAAAGGAAGCAACTTTCCTACCCTTAATGGAAGTAGCTACACAACACCTCTATATTTTTATACTTCGATGACACTTGTTAATGGATTTTCAAGGATGCATATGCAAAAAATCCCCTAGGAAGATTAATTCATTCACTATCTATGAGTAATACATGCACAATTTCTCAATAGATGTAATTTTTAAACAATGTTTCATAAATTAGGGCACATTAATAACCATGAGACAATATTCCATGCATTAAACATCAAAAAAATTAAAAAAGTCATCAATATAAAGTACTTAAAGGATAGTAAAGAACATATCCATCCATAATAATGCCAAATGGAAGCTCCAAGAAATATAGTGAACATCCAAACATAAAAATTCATCAAAAATCTTCAAAAACCATCCACAAATTGTAGGTCCCAAAATCTCTAAAGAGGTATCAAAAATCCAAGTCTGATGCTAGGATGAGTTTGGTCTCTCTTATTTATACAAAATTTATGAGTTCAAATTTTAAAAGGAAAAACCCCCTTTTGTGCCTAACATGATAAGTAACCCACCCTTGGTTACAAGCCAGCCATGATATCTCAAAAATAAAATTGAATTTCCCTCCTATGCCCACACGAGGCTGAAATCATGTGTGCGTGGAGGCGTAGAGGGGTAGCGTCAAGGCCTCTTATGCTAAAAACGTGAGAGAGGGCCTCAAAAATCATGGTGAAGAGGGTGGTAACCTCCTTATGTTGCAAAACATCCCCAAACCCCTATTTGGGTTTTGTGGGCTCCAAATGGGTCTCATGGGTCTCCAAATTAATCAAGATCAAGTAGATGCTCCATCAATGAGGGCTAGAAGATGAAACATGCCCTTTCATGTCTCCCTAGGAAAGACATAACCTCCTCTAGGCCTTGGAATAGATTCCAAGTGTCGAGTGCAATGTGTAGTCGGTCAAGGAAACATGGTCCAAGTACATCATCATCTCTGAACAACTAGGGCATGGGCAAGCAAATTGTGGTGTTGAAGAATCCTATGGTGTGGAAAGCAATGCTCTACATGGATGGAGGCCCATGGCTCTCAACGCTCACCCTACAAATGCCATTGTGATCCTCTGGAGGGATTGGATCCCATACAGGTAGGTCAAGTCCAAGATGAAAACTCACCTACAATCATGTATACGATCCAATGTGTCTCTTCATCTTCCAGTACAACGATTCTTTAGTGCAATTGAGAAAATAAGCTTGTTAATCAAGGGCAGATATGGACACTTCATAGTGGGTTTCCCTTCCAAATTTGGGGCTTTGAACATGTACTAGTATTAGCTTCCTAGGTAGGAGAGGTTAATGAAGGACCATATTAGCTGGTTTCAACCTATAAGGGAATGGTAGGTCTAAGGTACACCCTTCAAATGGTAGGTGTCATGTGAAATAATGATGGAATGAAGTGGGAACAAAGGGAAGACACATGTCATTGTACAAGGGTATTTATGATGAGGAAAGCCCACAACTTGGGTATATAAATGTAGGAGAGAGAAATCTTGGTACGTGAGTTACCCCGGCCTTTGTTTTTCCACCCTTATTCATTTTCCTTTTTCCTTTTATTGATTTTTCTTCATTTTACTGGTTGGCACGCAAGGGGAAGAGAGCATGATGTGTAAGATATAACAGCGATCACCTCCTTAAGGTGGGGAAATTAATCGCCCACCATGGGTTGGGACATTCATGGGTTCCTTAATGATGCAATGGGCACTCATAGGGTCCCTAGTAACTAGGGTGATGGTCATAATGATAGGGGGTTGATCTCATGCTTGGTTTTTTCTCACGTGCTAAATTTTATTTTCCTAGCCATCTTTTGCATTTTATGGTACATTTCCTATTATATGTGGCCATATTATGCGTTTATCTTTATTTTTCACCATATAAACCTCCAAGGCATCGTTCTAGGCTTGACCCAAGGTGGGGACACAAAGAAGGGGAGGCTAACACCTTGTGAACCCAATGGAAAAATATGAACCTAGATAGGAAAATGTGAAAAAAGGCTTGTAATGAGCAGAGGGGGGGTGAGATATATGGTATCGAGAATCAGTACCACACAACAAAAATCAAGGTTTCCTCTATAATGCCACTCCTAAAGCTAGTAGCTAGTAAATGAGATTCTACTAAACTAGGATTCAAGATTAACCCCCCCAGTTGAGGTAAGGGAACAAGAGTACAGTCAAAGCCCTTCCTTATTACAAGTCACCAAATGATCCATGCTCAAGTGTGCCCAAGAGAAATAGGCATAAAAAACTAGTTAGATAATGAAAAATAACTCCTTTGGGATGGGATGGACCATTTTCAAACATATTATCATGGCATATGAGCAAGGGTACACAACAGTTAGCTCAGGTGTCAGAGAAAATTAGCACATCAAAGCTACCACGCAGCTTCAAGGGGATACTGGTTTGGATAAAGACAAATCTAGGATTAAATTTATATTATGGAGGGCACCCATTAGTGGTGGGTAACAGGTTCCTCCAGTAGGTTGGTTCCTGCAACCTATGTAATCAAATTTAAGAAGAAAAAATGAAATTTTGGTTTTTACTCGCAAGGGTTTCCATGTAAAAGTTGGTGTTCTCGTATGTTGATGTGACTACTACCTGATGCAAAATTTTATTCACTGCTATGATTATTTTATTTATTGATGCATTGTTATACATTCAGTTATTGATGAAATGGTTTTGAAATGCTAAATTTTCCATTACACTAATTCACCCCCCCCCAGTTTAATCTTTAGTCTAACATAATCTTCCCATTCCATGAAATCATTTCTAAAGAGCCTGAGAATACCTATTTATGTCCATTATTGCCTCTAACTCTAGGGGAGGCTTGGATCAATGACATCATAGGTAGGAAGAATGATCAAACTTGAGTTTGATAGTATTTTTTCAATAACATAGTTTCATTCTATTTTTGAAATTTAAACAATAGATTTTTAATTTTAGGTTCTCATCACAAGGTTTGTCTTTGATGTTAATTTAATGGCATCTTTCTCCAATTATGTTTCCAACCCTATAGTCATCAATAAATGGGAATGTTGGAATGTTTGATTATTTCTTATTGGACTCATGTACATGCATAAGACATATTGTAATCTTAGACAAAATTATTATTCAATAGCTAACTATCTTTTAAAAATGGTTTATCATACATGCATAATGGGAAGTGTTCTCCTTTTATTCTTACATATATAATCAACATGAAGAAATCCCCATTATGTGTACAATGTAATGTGAGGTAATGCATATATGGGGGTGTTATTGCATTATAAAATTGGAGAGTATCCCTGAAGAATAGAAGCTTGTCTTTCGTGAATGATTCCCACTTTGGAGTTTTACAACATAATATTTGTGCTCTCATGTCTATCTATTTCTTGTGTTTTTTTAACTAATTTATCTAATTCTTTATATAGAAGATTAAACTAGTTAGATTATTTTTTATACGGTATTTTTTATTTACCTGATCTAATGCCATGTTAGATCAAGTAAATATGCAATAGCATATAATAAAGAAGTAATGGTATTAAGTAAATATACAATAGCATATAATAAATTACTAAATATACAATAGTGTATAATAAACAAGTAATGGTAATAGATAAGGTAAATGTGAAATAACATATAACAAAGAATCTAACTAGTTTAATCTCCCATATAAAGAATCAAATAAATAGTCAAAAATAAAACAAGAGAGAACATAACATGGTAGAATTTCATAATGGAGAAACGTCCATGAAAATCGAACTTCTATTTTTCAAGAAAACTCCCCGAGTTTACAATACAAAAACATCCCCACATATACATTACCTCACATTACATTTTCTCACCCAATAGAGCCTCCTTCACCTCAACTATATATGGGAGAGTAAAAGGAGAACAATTCCCATATACATGTGGAATAAATCATTTTTAAAATAATCAAGTATTAAATAATAACTTAGTCTAAGTTTGCAAAATTCATTAAGCATGCACATTGTAACCACCCCCCACCCCCTTGTGCCATCTCAAGTTGTGAGAGTGTTACTCATTTGACCTGATCTCCAAGGTTTGTTATGATTATGGGGTTACAATAATCTCATTTGTCAAAGTATTCAAATCTTAACACTAATTCCACTATTACGTTCAACTCATTGAAAGCTTTCCAGTGACATAAATGTTACCTCAATCTGAGTCCCAAATAGAAATTTATGCCTCTTACAATTTTGGCCCATTAAAGGAGGCTATGTCATCCAAAGGGATCCATGTGGCACCCACGTGGTTACGCTTGGTCCACATGGTGCCACGCCACTTCCACATGGGGTCCACATGGCATGCACCTCATCTTGGGTCAAGTCTATCAAGACCGGTCATTCTACAAAAATTTTTAATAGTAGTTCCCCTATACTCTGGTGCCTGGTATAGGGCTTGCCTCTATCATGAGATTCCATTGCGCTGAAACTATTGGAAATATTGAGAGGGGGGTGAATCAATATTTCATTTCAATAAATAAATTTTTATTTTTCAAAGTAATAAAAAATATAATGGTCAATCATAAATGGAGTAACCAACGCCATTCAACAATACATAACATCAACACAGTGCACCAAAAATTTTACATGGAAACCCAAACGGGAGAAAACCACAGAATGCTTTTTCTTATGTTAAGATTCAATACATCACTTTTGTGCTACAACACAAGGAAGCCCCAAACTCCCCAAGATGTGAGGAAGCTAGATTTACCAACAACAACTCGAAGGAGGCTTGACCCCCTTAGTAAGCTATAACCCACAAGGATTTATTAGCTACAACTGAATAGAGATTCAATTCACCAGCTACGACTGGATGGAGGTTGTGATCCCCCTAGGCAGGCTACATCCTCTGACCCTGCCTCCTTAGCTTTATGATGACCAATCAATCTTTCTCAAACATTCAGGAAAGCATTCAAACCCAAATATCAATGATGATACACAAGTCCTCAATACCTTGGATGTATTAATACAAACTAGACTTGATATTGTTGTAACCAACAACTTATCACACTCTCTTTCATCTGCTCTTGTCACTATAATGTTTTGAATGCCACTATTGTCACGAAATAGCTCTTCTACTCTAATTATGCTTCTATCCAACTATTATATCACTATTACAATATTGATTTCCATTCCTATGCTATCATTATTTTCATTATAATTTCCTTTGTTTGATTCAACTATCACAATATTGTTGTCAATATTACTGTTGTCACAAGTGAAATAGAAAAATCACAAGGTCAGTAGCAATAACAAATCTCTCTCTCTATTCACAATCCACTACTCAAAATGCATATCCAATGGAAAACCCATCACAAGGCCATTAGCAATCCCATCACAAGGTAATACCATCATAAGTTCATATGTAATGACATTGCTTTCTCTATGTTCACAAGAAATTGGAAACCTACATGCAATAATTAGATCAACAATATTTTTCATCTGGTCACAAGTCTTTGTTATAGGAATAATACATATCCGAGTCTTTGTCAAACCCTAGAAGCAACAAGTCTCAACATGCTTGTTCTCTCAATGTTCAACTTCACTCACACAAGCAACACTCTTGCACATTACCAACACTTTGTTTATCAACCCTAGTAGTAGCATATTACATCATTGTGCCTTTTGTACTATAGACCAGACTCATCCATACATATCAAACATATATATGTGGCACATATTTATGAACAAAGTATTCTACACACAAACATTACTCCGGAGAGACATGAACATAGTTTCCTCTTAAACATTGTCATCAATATAAAAATAACCCCTACAACAACTTCACAACTGGTCCCTAGCAAACAAATACATAGCATGTCAATATTTACGTAATATATGCAGTCATAAGTGATCACTGCATCTACAAAGTGATTGGATTGGATCAATTAAACACAGATCCACATTAAAAAAAATATTATCGAACCAAACATTTGTCAATTACCAAACTTAACTATGAAATCTATGTCATATTTACAGTCCCTACAAAATATGACCTCTGCTAGGTGAAATACTTTCGTTGTCTATAGTGTTATGGGTTAATGTTAATACCAAGTCTGAGTGTTTTTTGTTGTGCAATTTACAGAGCTCTTCCACCACAATTTTAATAGCTAATCAGCCATTACTCAGATCATTCAAACTAGATTTTAGAATACATTTTATTCTACTTAAATCGCAAACATGCAGTCAAGTCCATTCCGCGGTGTATATTTTGGACTATGATATAACGAAACTAGCAGTTCATTTGATATTTAATTCACATAAACCATATGCAATCAAATTTTTACGCAAAAGTTGATTCAATCACACTATATACATTAATCTGAAGAGCATATGAGATGAGTGTTGTGCAAAAAAATTGATTGTCTTCAGTTCGTAGGTGATGATGCAATTAATCGGAATACCAATGCTCAACTTTTTTAAAGAAATGCTTACGCTTCTGCCACGGTTCCTTAAGGATGAATCTTGACTTCCTGGATCAGACCAAAAACATTGTAGGTAATCATTTTCTTTTGATGCGGATGTAATGGCACACCAAACAATCTCTCGGCCTTTGCTTAACTAATGTATTCCAATTCCAATTTCAAAATATATTCGATCTTTGATCAAATCGATCCTGAACAATGTGATTATTCTATCATGAATGAGGTTACACCTTAGTAAGTAGAATTTTATATCTTTGAATTTTTTGTGGCCAGATTCATGGGTCTCACCGAGTAGATCCACATTAGAAGCTCTAGAACATGATCATTGTAAAATGTAACCCCACAGAAAAATTAAAGCAAAGAAACCCAATGAGAACTTGACAACTTGGCCTTCTTCCAGATGAGCGTCACTAATCTTGGACATGGAAAATAATGATACAAGGTATGCATGGAAGAAGGATGAGCGTCGCACTAATCCTGACATAGAAAATAATGATACAAGGTATGCAGGGAAGATGGATGTTTGTCGCAGCAATATCACCTTCATAAGAATAAATCAATGAACTTGTTGTAGCAACTACAACCACCCTCTAAAATTTTGCATATGCTTCAATTTTGAAACTTTCCTTCTTAACCATAATAGTTCATCTCGCACTGATCCAGGTATTCATGCTTCAATTGAAACTTATCTTTTCATTTTCACTTGTGTTTATTAACTTAGCTGATTCTTATAACTCACAAGTTGATCTCCTAATTTGGTCTTACAGCAGTTCTGGGCTTGCATCCAGAAATTATGCAATCCTTAAGGGAAACCAACCTTGATGATGGAAATTGTGTAGACCTGACTTCCAGTGAGCCTTGAGCTCAGAAAATGTGCAAATCATGGGAGGCATCCTGGCACTGAGCCTCGAAATTGTACAACCCTCACTAAGCTCAGAAACTGAGCAATGCACTGAGCCAGAAAATTGCCAAGTTTCCCAAAATTGCGCAGTATTTCCCTATAGTGTGCATGGCGTAAAATTTTCTCTACAAATCAGCTAGCTTACGGGTATCATGTAGAAATTTCACCTACAGATCAAACTGATATATGCAATGTACTAAAACATAATACTAGATCTACATCTACCATAAACTTTGCGAAAGCTAATCAACAATGAGCAACATCAAGCATGAATACATATAACTGATAAGAAGAAATAAATCACACATAACACAGAATATATCACTCGGGAAAGCACCAACATAAAACCCCAACATTGTATTATCAATCAAGTGGAGATCCTCAACAACATACAAAAAGAATCAGCTCAATAGCTATCCTGCTCTTTCTGTAATCAAAAGATGAAAACCATGGACTACCTAGGCCTCATTATATAGGCTGTAAGTTTGCCTAATCATACCTGTTGTCACCTCAGATCCAACTACGTAGTCATAGAAGAAAATAGATTCCTTCCTCATGCAAGGAATACTTACTAGAAATATCTTAGCATCTAATAGTACATTGTCTCTCATCTGATCTCAACTAGGTTTCTAACAACACTGACATGCATCAGTTATCCATGAGTGAATACACAGTTATCTGAAAATAATAGTTGTCACATGCATGCAAGCATCAACAAACTATATCTCATTAATTTAACAACTTGTTAAATTAATCTAACTAGACTTGACTAAGTTAAACTAAGTCAACTGATCCTCTCAATATAGAACTCATCCTTAATTCCTCAATCAGTGGAGCAAATCAAGGACACATTCCCCAATTAGTGGAGAAATAATTTCATATTCTCATAAAGACTTCAAGTTTGCTTTTCTTTAACTAATTAACTCATGGAGTATTAATTAATTAATATTCCAAACTACTGGTAAGACCAAATTCGAATTTACTTCCTCTAGATGGACCATGGACTGCTATAAATAGGAAGGGACCCAGAAATGTTATATTTAGAAGATGTTATTTTTAACAGTTTCACCTCTCACCCAAGGTGGCCAATGACCTCACTGGCTAAACCATTATTTTTAGCAAGTTCTATTTTTACATTTCTTGTTGCACATTTTTCAACACTCCCTCTCAACAAGAAAGGCTTCCTCTCGAACCCGATCGTGTACCTCTGGAATGTTCTGCATGCAACACATCTACCTGGTCCGATTGTTTCTGAAACTCTCGGAACAAAAACACTCCCAATTGACCTCTCTATTGGACAAGAAACATATTTTGATGTTGAAGCTCTACCTGCTACTGACAAGTGCTCCCTCTCTGACCTCTGCGCTACTGCAATATCTCCATGCATCTCGCACTGTTGCACCCTTCTCTGTGCTAACCTGCATTGTGCAACACACTTGTGCCTCTCACATTGTTGCAACCTGCATGCTCTGCGTTGTCATGGGATTCCCTGCACTGTAGCTCTCTCTGCCGCTCCATCTACATCTATGTCTATCCAATTAGTCAGTTCCTGCTACTTCACATCGGGGCTCTCGTAGCAAGGTCTCATCCAAGAGGTTGGGTACCTCAAGGATCCTACCCCTCCTCCTTGGGACGATCAATCCACATCACCCCACCTCCTACTTAGAGGTATGGCTGCATGTGATCCCTCTACCCACATGGCTTGAAGTTTCCCCCTACTGGAGCTCTCTGCATGAGTAGATGTCTCAACTTGACCTCCACTCAGCTTCCCCTGTTGTGGCTGCTCCACAACCTCCTGAAGTTGCTGCACCAATCATGGCTCCTCCACAATCATCTGAGACTTCTTTTGGCGTTGCATGTTGAGAGGTAATATACCCTCCCTCTCAACCACCAAGTCTCCATCAGTTGCCTTGTTGCTCAAGGCTTTGCATGCATCTTGAACCTCAAAAGCATATAGGTTCTTGACCCGTGAACCAATCTGCTTCACCTATCTAGTGATGATGTGTCTAAGGAAAACCTTTCCCTTACTAAAGACTAGATCATAGCCTCTATCTTCCAGCATTGCGATCGACACCAAGTTTCTCTTCATTCCTGGTACATACTTGACATCGGTCAAGGTAAGACGAGCTCCATGCTCCCTCTAAAAACTAACCGTGCCTACACTTGAGACACTATACTTTTCATCATTACCCATCGCTTTGAGTATCTGGAGATATTTCTCCTCCAAAGTACTGAACAAACTCTTGTCACCGGTCATGTGGAAAGAAGCTCCATTGTCAAGAAACCAACCACTTCCCACCATGGATGAAACCATGCATGCGAAGAGTGTGAAATCCAACTCGAACTGTGAAGCAAGTGCCTCACCTTCAGATCCTTCCCTGGATCCCTTCTTGGATTTCCTCTGTGGACAATTTGTAGCATAATGGCCCACCTCATGACAACGAAAGCATCTCACTTTCGATTTGTCAATCTTCTTCCCACCATGGGAAGAACTGGACTCGGAAAGAGAAACCTTCTCCTTCCCCTTCTTTGCCTTACTCGCTAAGGCACAATTCTCCTCATCCTCCATGGATGAAGAACCATCTCTAGTGCTCCATCTGATCTCCTCCTGCATCAAATCCAACCATAGTTGTTCCCAATCTGGAAGTTTCTCCCTTCCATTAACCAAGTCATGGTAGCTATGCCAGCTCTTAGGAAGGCCAAGGAGTGTTAGACTCACCATATCATGATCAGTTGTCACGACCCCTACACTTGCAAGCTCATCCCTGCATGTGGTGAGCTTGGTCAGATACATAGAGATCGTCTCATCCTTTTCACACTTGATCTTTCGAAGTTTGTCCTTTAGTGCCAGCTTCCTCTAATCACTGCTATTCTGATATAAATCTTTCAATGTTTTCCACATTTCAAATGGAGTCTTCTTCCCATGGAGGCTCGAGACAATGTGATCTTGCACTCCCTCCAAGAGAATTCTCTTAGCTCTAGCCACACACTTCTTCCATTCCGCCAATTGAGTAGCATCAGTAGGCTTAGGGACTTCTTAATCAATGAAGTCCTTAAGACCGTTATCTTCCAATACTGCCTCCATGTGATCATTCCAAGCTATATATTTTGAGCTGCCATCAAGGGCATACTCAAGCCTCAAACCATAAAACGCCATCGACGAAATAAATGTCATAAGAACTTGAAATCTATATCCTGAATTATAAACTTCGAATTCCTTCTTGTATACTGTTCTTCCTTGATCACCTGTGCTCCGATACCATGTAGAATTTTCTCTACAAATCAGCTAGCTTACTGGTATCATGTAGAAATTTCACCTGCAGATTAAACTAATATATGCAATGTACTAAAGCATAATACTAGATCTACATCTACCATAAACTTTGCAGAAGCTAATCAACCATGAGCAACATCAAGCATTAACACATATAACTGATAAGAAGGAACCAATCACACATAACATAGAATATATCATTGGGGAAAGCATCAGCATAAAACCCCAACATTGTATTATCAATCAAGTGGAGATCCTCAACAAATACAAAAAGAATCAGCTCAATAGCTATCCTGCTCTCTCTGTAATCAGAAGATGAAAATCATGAACTACCTAGGCCTCAATATATAGGCTGTAAGTTGGCCTAATCATACCTGTTGTCACCTCAGGTCCAACTACGTAGTCATAAAAGAAAATAAATTCCTTCCTCATGCAAGGAATACTTACTAGAAATATCTTAGCATCTGATAGTACATTGTCCCTCATCTGATCTCAACTGGGTCTCTGACAGAACTGACATGCATCAGTTATCCATGAGTGAATACACAATTATCTAAAAATAATAGTTGTCACATGCATGCAAGCATCAACAAACTATATCTCATTAATTTAACAACTTTTTAAATTAATCTAACTGGACTTGACTAAGTTAAACTAAGTCAACTGATCCTCTCAATATAGAACTCATCCTTAATTCCTCAATCAGTGGAGCAAATCAAGGACACATTCCCCAATTAGTGGAGAAATAATTGCATGTTCTCACAAAGACTTCAAGTTTGCTTTTCCTTAACTAATTAATTCATGGAGAATTAATTAATTAATATTCCAAATCGCTGATAAGACCAAATTCGAATTTACTTCCTATAGATAGACCATGGACTGCTATAAATAGGAAGTGACCCAGAAATGCTATATTTAAAAGATGCTATTTTTAGTAGTTTCACCTCTCACACAAGGTGGCCAATGACCTCACTGGCCAAACTACTATTTTTAGCAAGTTCTATTTTTACATTTCTTGCTGCACATTTTTCAACACATGGTA
Organism: Pinus tabuliformis; assembly: GCA_031772625.1. Classification (NCBI taxonomy): domain Eukaryota; kingdom Viridiplantae; phylum Streptophyta; class Pinopsida; order Pinales; family Pinaceae; genus Pinus; species Pinus tabuliformis. The sequence goes on along the minus strand of CM062820.1, from coordinate 128,407,593 downwards.
AGTTTCTTCGGAAAAGCCAAAAATAAAAAAAGCAAAAAGTATCCCTAAAAAATAGGGATCTATTTTTAGTATTTCGAAGGAGGCACTTGCGTTATTTTTAGAAACTTCTGCCAAGTGCCGCTTTTTCCTTGATTTTATGCATGCATGTCATAAACCCTAATTTGTCTAAATCTATTTAACTGACGCTTCTAAAGATCATTTTCACATTAGATATTGGAGCTCTAGCATTCCCAAGGAGATCAAAGAACCTTCGATGCGATCGTCATCGTTTTTCCGAGTGAGTTCTGTTTTTATCGCCTTTTTCCACTTTTTTTGTCGCTTTTTGTTGTTTGGCTTGTGTGAGTGTTGTTTCACGTTTTTCTCTTCATTGATGCTGGCATTAACTTGTAGAAGTGTCATTCTAAGTTCTAGATTTCTTTTCCCAAGTGTCACATTAGTTTTCCCTTTTTTTCACCAATGGTCGTCGTTGCAGCGACTCCCCTCACTTACTTCATTTTCCTTCTGTTTGATCAATTGCTACACTTGATTCACATTCATTTTGTCTACACTTAGTCAGATCTACACTCATCTTCACACTCTCTCTCAGATCTGGTTGTTTTTCACACTTCCCTTGGGCAGAGATGGGTTTTCATTGGCCGAATTTCACTTTTCACAGCCGGCACTACACAATCTGAAGGCTCAAGCCATAAGGTTGGCCTCTAGAATTGCGCAGTGTGCAATTCAAGTTAGCTCCAACTATGCACTGCACAATTCCAAGAGCCAACCTCTCATCTTGTCCATTGAGACTGCGCAATACGTAATCTCTCCCAGGCCTCTGCCCAGGCTGAACTGCGCATTGCATAGTTTCAACTAGCAGGCTTCCACCTTGGTTGGTGGGATTGGGCAGTGTGCACTTCCCATAGGCAGTCGATCTCCCCTGTCAAAACAAATTGTGCAATACTTCCCATATAGTGTTTAGTTTTCTCCTTGAACTTGCCTTGTAATTTATTTTTCTTTAAACTAACATTTGCTTGCCATGAGTGTCCTTTCTCTCCCATGACTACAACAGTTATTGAGCATCTCTCCAGTAGTCACTGTTACCATGGCATATAAGAGAGATGCATCAAAGGAAACCGCTGAGAGAAGTACTGGGGAAGCAATTAAGCAAACCTCTGTTGATTTTCCGGTGTATGCAGATACTAAACAGTTTCTAGAGAAGGGACTATCACTGACATTGCAGTAGATTAAAGATACTTTTGTAAAGGACTTTGAGGTAGATTTAGAGGGCTGACATGTTTATCTCAACATCTGGTAGTCAATACTATTCGAGGTTTCATATAGGTATCCCTCCTTCCCGTGTGCGGATATCATCAGTTGCATTGTCTCACATATGGATGAACAAACCATGACATTGAGTAGTTCCAGCGGGCAAAATATTTTCAGCAAATGTATCACTTTCTTGAGCTAGTAAATTGCATGCACTCACTCTTCTCTACCACCCCTATTTATGTGAACACAAGAGACATTGTCAAACACTAGGTGAAAGACCCATCGAAGTTTCAACAAACACCCACCCATGTCTACAAGACAAAGTCCCTCAGGAAGGCTTAACAGTTCTTGATTATCTTTGCTTGTAGAATATATGGTAAAGAAAGGACATGAACCATTCTAGAAGGGTGGGCAGTGTTATTGGATTAGTTGTTGAATGTTGGGGGCTCGTTCGACTGGTCGGATCTGTTAGCTCAACAATCGAAGGCCCATGTAGCACAGGCTCGAAATCCACCCAAGGATGAGCGAGAAAGCTTCTATATGTCTACATACTTACTGGATGCAATCTATGCGCAGCAGTAGTTCCCTAGCATGAACTAGACATGGACACCATGAGAAACTGTCGTGAACATCTATTGCAATTTGCTTTCAGAATGTAGTTATCGAGGAGTAATGGCACGACTAACTAACTACTTTATCATCCTGCTATACAAGCTTATATTTGAAAAAGATCCACCTTGCATGTCCTGAGAAGCATTGGAGGCAATAATAGACATTGCATATTGGTATGCCTCACCAGATGGCACCTTCATCAGAGTGTTTGGCGGAGAGAAGCCTCCGCATGTCTTACCAAGGTATCCCACTGACAAACCAATCATGCAAGAAGTATCATATTATCTCGCTACAGAGTTGTCAACAACACTACAAAGGAAGAAGAAAGCACCATGTCCCACTCTTCCTTTGCAGATCAGATTATACGATATAAAGAACTTGAAAGTCACAGATGTCAAGGCTAAGGAGATAGAGAAATTTGAATTTGGTACTAAGGACTTTAATCCATATGATCCTTGCAGTATTTTCAAGTCTCATTGTATGAGAGTTTAGTTTCCGTAGATCTGTGGGGCATTTCATTGGTTGGAGGAGGATCCTTGGAGGTGCTGCTACAATGCCTCCAGACTCAATGAGCTTGTTAGTATAGCAAGGACTTCATAGGCTGCTCCACTGAAGGCAGGAACTCTGGAAGCAGCAGCAACAAAAGGCAACAATCCCATGCAGGACAAGGGAAAGAGGATGATTGTTGGCAGTCCATAAGGAGAAAAAGGTTGAAAAATGAAAGCATATCCTCTTCTTATGAAGGAAGCTTTGGCAGCAGAAGAAAAAAGGAAGTGGAGGATCCAGAGATAAGAGCAGAGAAAGAGAGAAAAGTAGAGGTTGCAAGAAGCAAAAACTGAAGCTGCAGGAGATAGAAATGAAGCTTAAGGAAGAACATGAGTTGAGAAGGAGAAAACGAGGATAGAAGAAGTAGGAATAAGAACAAAGGCAAGGCCCGATGATAGAGGAAACAACGCCGATACAATTTAACGAACAGGAACAACTAGTAGTTGAGGAGGAAGGTGAGAAAATGCAGGATCGGGAGCTTGGTCAGCAAATTGAGCAACTGATCGAAATGACAGACATGGAGTTGGAACATGAGCCGCAGCATGAATATGTTGAACTGATGTGGAGAGCACCACACATAATCCCTCAGTCTCCACCACCTCCAGAAGCAGAGCCAGCCTCGAGCGACCAAGGAGATGTTGTTCTCCTTGATGATGATCCGGTCATGGATGTGTACAATCTATCATTTGATGAGTTATAGAAGAGGATTGTACAAGCGTAGAGGAAGCACTTTCTGGATGATCATGCATCACCCGCATTCATTAAAGAAAGGGTGATAGTGTTAGACACCAGGAAGCATTCAACTGCCATTGTCGAAGATAGCTTGGCCTATGCAAGAGAAACAAGATCAAATGTTCAGTATTTGATGGCCAAGAATGAGCAACTGGCACAGAACTTGTAGGCTACCAGGCAAGAGGCAGAATAACTTGGAGAAACAGTGCAGAATGGAGTTTTCGCATTAGGGGAGATGAGAGAAATGATACTTTATGAAGTATCAACACTTGGAGAAACCATGCGGAATCTCTATGATGGGTTTCTCACCATACATAAAGCATTTGTTCATTTGCATGGCTTACAGAAGCAGAGAAAAGAGTTTGTTAAGACTCTAAAAAACATACAAACTTCCATCGCCTATGTGCAAGAGTGGACAATGCAGTTCAAAGGGGCCCCGATTTATGTAGTGAATAAAATGAAGCCACAGGCAGAGCTAGAGAAAGTGAAGGTTTGAATGTTGATTCAGAACAACAAGCAGTTCGCCTCATTTATTGGCAGCATACAAGCCTCATATGTGTCGTTGTATAGTAGTTTGGATATCTTGGTAAGAACACACCATATCCCATCAATCAGCTCCCTCACCAAAGCTAAACCCAAGAACCAAGTCTGACAGGAGGTCGATAAGTACTTGGAGCAACTAAGACAGGATGCCATGAGGGAATACTTAGAGTTGATCACACACAACATGCACAAGTTCATCGGTGGTTCAGTCAAATTCAAAACAATGTTTCTCATGTTTCAGAACGAGTTGGACACAGGTTCCAAGACAATGTACTGGATGCCATGGAGGCTAGAGTCCACTTCTAGCAAGACACTGTTAAGCAGTTTGGGGACACCATCACACAGTACTAAGTGGTGGGCTCCAGTATTGTAGCAATAATGCTACAACTCCTAGGGCTTCCTTCTCTAATTTTATCAACCCGGTAGTTCGTAACAAACTTGGAAGCGACGGTGCTGTATGCAGAAGTACTAGCTCTTGACGCAGCTGTCACTTGGTCAGCTGGCACAAGTCCGCTAGGGGCTCAAGCCAACTTCTATGAGCTCTTAGAAGAAGCTTTTTAACCGATGAACGAAAGCTAACTCAAAGGAAATTAACCTACTTTGCAAAAATGAACTGAAAGCCAACAAGAAATGAAAACCCTAGCAAACCCTAATTCTACCAGCTAGTCCTACTGATGCAAAGGTGGGAATGCAAACTACTGAAAGAGATGCCATTACTTCTAGGAAGGTGAGATGCATGTGTCTAGACTACTTTGATCTGAAGAAAACATATTTTTGTATTTTTGTTCAAGTTGTTGGAATTATTATGCGTGTGCTTCTAACTGGGTCTTGACTGTGCAGGGGTAGGTCAAGGGGAGAAATGCTTGGAAGAGGTCAGGAAGGCTCAGAGAGGGTCTAAGGGATCCCTAACATCCTTTCAGAGAGTTTCACAAAGTCTGGATGCCAAGCAACCGTGTTTATGAGCTTCTACAGGAAGTCTGCAGGGGTTCTACAGGATGTTCAAAATTTCTACAGGAAGTTCGGTAATTCCTACAGGATGTCCTATAATCGGATTTTTGGGTGATGGATGAGTGGAATAGGCTGCATGGATGGATAGGGAGGTAGGGGAGGAGTTTGTAGTGACTCAATGACAGAGAGATGAGATGAAGAGGGGGTGTGCAAAGCTGGTTGGTCTAAAGGAGGGTAGAGGGAATGGAAGGCCGAAAAGGTGAAATAACGTGGGTAATAGAAGAGTTGGGAGGCAAGTGGTCTAACTGGGAGATGAGTAGATGGCCTAGGCACGGCTTAGAAGGATAAGGGAGTGAGGGGGTAGCACTGCACAATGTAAACGAAACAAATCATCCACGTCCTGCACATAACCGAAATATCATGATCCTATTCTAACTGTTTAGTAAAACCAAAGAATAGCAATTTTATTGCTAAGGAAAATCATGCATGGTACTGAAGCAAAGAATCACTCCACAAGATCTGAACGCATGGACAACTATTACAGCGAAAACATTGTATCAAAGATTGCATGTACATGTAAAACACTGTTTTTGGCGGGTGGCACTGTCTGCAATTCCAGCCCCTAAACAGAGGTGAAAATGAGTGTGCAGTCAACCCTTTTTCGGAATTCTTATTAACTCTAATCTCCTTACCCTATTCTAAACTACTGAAGCAACTCTGTTCATAAAACTAACCTACTTAACCACACCAAGAAATTCAACTCAACAAACTGCGTTTCCAAATGCATGTAAAGGAAAAGAAATACAATGCTGAAAGAAAGGTAACGATACAAAGGAAGGAGGCCTTAGGCTCTCAGGTTGGACCCAACCCTGAGAGCTATGGCTCCTTTAAGAACTCAAAACTGAACTCAAATCTTCCTGCTTTCCATTAAAAGATAATAATCATAAGTCCAATAACATGCCACTAATGGCTTGCAAAAGAGCAAAACAGAGCTATCAGCTCGTAGTTTAGAATGTGCAACAATGTTTCAAAAGTCCTTTTCGAAGGCTACAGCCTCATCATTTATACATTACGAGGGCCAAGCTGGCCTCCTAAATTAGTGGGATTTGACTGATCAAACTAAGAGTGATTTGCTGCTTCCCCAAAATCCGTTTGGTTGCCTTCTAACTCGGTGGTGGTGGCTGTTGGAGCTCGGAGTTGGGGGTGAAGATCACGAGGAAGGCCATTCAATGTTGTGGACAACCTTCCTACAAAATCTCAATCCCATCTTGGCTGTCTCCTAGCCCTCATCTTCGTGGTTTTGCTCCATTAAATGTCAAAAAACCTGAAATAAGCACGTGTTAGCCACCTAGGAATAGTGACTGCCCTCATTCGTACAAATGACATAAATATACTAAAAAATGATGCATAAGTTATGAAAAATGAAGGGTTGAGCAAGGGTAGTTAGGCCAAATGAGCCCAAAATGTTACCAAATTTGGGGCTCATCATCACCCCCCAGCTAAAATGATTGCTCATCCTTGAGCAACTAAACCAGCTCCTCATCCTTCATTGCCTTTACTGCCACCCTCACATCCCAGGCTTCTGCAGTAGTGTCCTCCTTACTGACATGGAACCCAGCCTTTCTTTCCACCTCTTTCCACTGTTCATGCTCATCTTTGTCTGTGCTGCCTTCCATCAATCCTAACAGCAGAGGTGGGCTTAGCTTGAGGCTAATCCAGCTGGCCTGGAGGTTCTGCATGGATTTCTTATAGAGGGGCACCCATACTAGAGCTTCCCTCATTCGAGTTGGAGTGTGATATTTTCTGATTTTTAGACTGTGGGCCAATGTGTTCCATCGGCGGGTGCAAGCTTAAACACAGTTGTCCCCTAACAGTCTCTCCATATCCTCGAAATGCGCTATGGCCTGGGCCTGCTGATCCATATATTTCAATGAAGCTTGAGGGTCGGTGGATAAGTGTTGGTGTGCTGATATTAATGCAGTTGGATCCCCTGGCTCTGCTCTAATTAGTAATGGCTCGTTCAGCTCTCGGTTCATGGCCGCCTTGACTTTTGCTGCTCTTTTGTCTTCATGGTTCAACCATGAGGCAAATGCCATTAACTGCATATCCCCTAAAACCGTGTTGGGATCCCATGAAGTCACATTAGGAAGGGCCAAATTATGGAGATAGAACTCCGATAGTTTGGCCTTATCCTCTGATGAACTGGTATTGCATAATTCAGTGAACTGCTGTGGGTCTTGGAGCTGAGAGATACCCCTTTGTGCTAATGTATTAATCTGAAATTGTAGCCATTGGTCTCTCAGGTACAACCCATAGGATTTGGCCGGCTGTCTGCATTGTATAGCATCCATGGCCCAACTAGCCATGCAGGCCAATTGTGCCTCTTTCTGCTGCAACTGCTGTTTGAGAGCTTGTATCTCAATTTGTGCTTGCAGTTCTGTTTCCTGTAGATGCGAGGTTGGCTCCCCAAGACCGACTTGCAGTCTTTCTCTGCCTTGTTGTTCTGCTGTGATGTCCCCTGAGGATGTGCCCGTTCCTTTCCTCAGCTCCTGTAGCTGCAGTCTAAGTTTTTCGTTCTCTTCCTGTAGGAACACCCGCTGGAAATTTGCCACGTGTTTGGCCATAGCTAACTCCTTTCATGCCTCCTTGAGTTGTTCCTCCAAGGGGCCTATATCTGCCACGCCTTTTGACTTAGCTATTTTCATCCACGTGTGCGTTCTCACTCTTTCTTCCTCCAACGCGAAGAAAAGTGGCACAGTGAATTTTTGTGGTATAATTTTTCCAGCTTCTAAGAAATTATAATATGAGCTCAGACTTGGCTGAGGACTAGGCTCCAGAATATGCTCTTTCTCTTCTTCTCTTGGTGGCTCTACTTCGTCTTCCCTCGGTGGTGATGAGGGTGCCTCTCCTTCCATCCTCTCTGTCTCCTTAAGCCGGGCTAAGGTTTCCTGTAGAGCAGCTTCAGCATCCTGTAGCCGGGCTTCTGAAGCCAACCTGTCCATTCTCTCTTTCCACGTAGTTTTTTTCGGGCTCCCCCTCTCATAGGTGACTAATATCTTTGAGGGGGGGCTCTCCCTGGGCGAAGTAGGGGTATCCTCTATAGTAATTGGGCTGCTAGACGGAGGTTGTGGCCTGCCTGTTTTTATTCTTACACTTCTCCGAGCTTTAAAGTACAGAGGGATCTCCCTCTTTCTCTTTTCCTTTGGCTTAGGAGGTGTACTGAGGGCAGCCGGCACGGCTGCTACCTCCCTTGCAAGAATGTCGGCTCTCTTTTCCTTGGGTTTTCCTTTCTCAGGGCTTCCAGTAGAAGGCCCTTTATCAGCTGATTTCTGGCTTCCTATAGAAGCCGTTTTTGGTTTTCCTGTAGAAACAGGTGGCACCGTTTTAGCCTGTTTTGCTGAGTGTGTTTTGCTTTTTGACTTGGTCGAGGCTGTTGTCGAGGTGCCTTTACTGACGTGGACTGGCTCAGTCTTGTCCACCCTACTTTGTAACCTTTTCTCTCTGGGCGTCAACATGGGTGTGTCATCCTTCTCTTTGGCAACCTTTTTCTCTTGTTTCTTCTTTTGTTCTTTCTTCGGTACTTTGGCCGTGGGTCTTTGGCCTTTTTCTTTCTTCTCTGTGGGTACTGACTCCTTCTCCTCGCTGCTGGAGGAACCAAGCTCTTCGGTCAACATTTTTATATCGCCATCCTTAGTCAGATTTCGGAAGGCTTCCCACGAGAGAGGGACTTTGTATGTGTGAAGTGCATCCTCCACGAGGAGCTTAATGAGCCCATGGTGGGCTACCTGGTCTGGTGTGCCTTCTCTCAACTTGGTGGCACATTCTGTCATAGACTGCAGTAGAAAGTAGGGAATACTTAGTTTGTTTTCTGCAGGTAGGTCCATCTAATGTCTCGATTCAGTGAGTAGCCGGAAATGGTACCCATACACAATGCTGAACCGACCTTCGCATGTGATGTTTTTCATAATTTGGAGGCTGACCTCGCTCCAAAGTGGCAGTAAGCTAGTTCTGCGAACCCCGTTCTTATCCTCCGAGAATTGCTCCTCTGGTGGAAAGAATTCCTTTTTAGCCTTCTGGCCTAATTTCCTCTCCTCCTTGTCCCATGGTACCCCCATTGGGAGCTCAGTGACTCGGCTGATGAATTGTGGGGTGAGTCTGAGACTCAAACCCTTGAAATTGACAGTGGCCAGTGTTTTGGATTTTGGCTTCAGAGCTCGCAAGAACTCCTCTGCCACCTCATCATCATATCCTTGCAATTTGTCGCAGAACGACATCCATTGCGCGCGAGTGAACAACTCTACCACTTCAGGGTTCTCCCTTAGTTTCTTTGAGTCGGTCGGTTCTTTTCTGATGAATCCACCCGGCATGGTGAAAACCTACTCTATTAGCTAGAGGTGGCGGGTGCGTATTCAAAAACTAGCCTTTTGGGACAGAGCCACGCACACAATTCGCGAAGACTATCTACAGATGAGCCTTAAAAATCACCTCCTGTAGAAAACCTTACATACACTTCGACGACAATTCATGCAAACGGAAGACAATACTTGCAATTTTTATGATCAGACTGTAGCACGTCGACTCCACCACCCTCGAAACCAATTGCATGGGAGGCACAGGTCAGGCTTACCTTTTCCAATTCGCCACCTTTGACGTGAAGAGCCCAATTTTCCTCGTGGCAGTGAGCTTCCTGTAGCGTAGCTTTCCTGTAGAAACAGCGCACGGGTTCTGAAGAGCACTGCAGTGGTTCTGCTCCTTCTGTGCCGCTACCAGACGCTCGAACAAGCCGAAGACTTGGAGTGACGAGCTTCAGATAAATTCGGACGCTCACTCGACTTCTAAACGGCTGATGATAAATGCGTGGGTGAGCTGTCCCTGCCGGACCGTTGGACGACGTCACCTAATCATTCTACTACAAGTTCCCTGACTGCCGCATCATTCTCCGCAGATCCGCCGCCGTCATTTCTGTTAAAACGCGCTTCTCCCCGACTGGACGGTTCTCACGTGTCCACTACCCGTTCTTCTTGCCACGACCACCATTTTACACATCCGACTAGACCATCTGACTGGTCGACGTGGCCAGTCGAATGGCCATACGACTGCTCAACCCATTCATTTCATACTTGCAAACATTTCAAAGTATTATTCATGTAATTCGACGAAAGAAAGGGCGAGGCACTTACCTGTGCGACCGCGACATGATTTTCCAGGCTTCAGGACGATGATGATTAGATTTGCTTGCTGCTGCTATTTGCACAGGCCCGGAGGTCCTTCCTTTCCGCAGGCTGCTGATGGTTACGATGCTTGTTACCTGGCTGCGGGTGGTGCATGTGCCTGCTCTATTATTGCATGTTGCAGGCGATTTAATGGTGTACACTCTAGCTGGCTGAACTGCTACGGGATTCCTGTAGGAAGTCCTGTAGCAGTTTTTCCTCCTCGGGTGCATGCTGAATAGTGGAGACGGTGGCATCACGATCACGCTCGCAGGGCCCTTGGATAAGTATTGCATGGTATCTCTGCATCTTTTTTCATTTGAGAAGCGCTTCCTCTGATAATTCAATGATCTGTTTTGATTGTGCAGGTATTTCCATTGCATGGCGACTGGGGTGGTAGAAGGAGGTGACAGCAGTGTGTGATGGAGAAAATAGTAGCTTGCATGCCTCCATGCCGGACCTCGGTCGTTAGATTTCCCCACATAATTAGTTATGGGCCGTCCAAAACTCCTACAGGAAGTTTCCTGTAGAAATACAGAACTTCCTGTAGAAAGTCTGTAGCTTCCTGTAGAAGACTAAACTGTGATCAAATCGTGCCCATACCTTGGAGAAGATGAGTGTTTCCGGAGGGGGTGCTGGTGAGGTCACCTGGTAGCATAATAAGGACCCTTGTCTTTGAGTTGAGGGACCTCTCTTCCTTCATAGAATACCTGCAACCTGCATGCATTGCCACATTGTGAACTTGTTGTCCCTGTTTTTTTTTTATTGTTTTTTCTTCTTTTTTTTTGAAAGACAGCAGGGGCGCCTCAATGAGGTTTTCACCCTTACTATCTGCCTTGAGCGCCTCAGAGAGGTTTTCACTCAAGGGTCTTTTTCAAACCTTCTTTTTTTTTTTTTTTGAAAGACAGCAGGGGCGCCTCAATGAGGTTTTCACCCCTACCATCTGCCTTGGGCGCCTCAGAAAGGTTTCACCCAAGGATCTTTTATTTTTATTTTTATTTTTTTTTAAGATCTTCAAGGTGTGCCCAAAACAGAGGCAGAACCCTTCTCTATGACCAGCACTGATTTTTCCACAGTTTTGATGAATTCTTGTCTTGACAGAGGCTTTCTGTAGATCTTCAACTGATGCCCATTGACAAGCATATGGATGGCCTCCTCATCAATGGTCCGAATAAGTACAGATCCATTGTCATTACATCTTTCCACTGCATATGGTCCTAGCCATCTGGTTCTCAGCTTTCCCTTGAAATCCTTATGCCTGGAATCATACAACAGTGCCCAATCTCCCGGCTGAAATTGCTTGTCATTGAGGTGTTGGTCATGCCACACCTTCCTCTGAAGTTTAACCACTTCTGAGTGAAGAAGGGCCTGCATTCGGTGCTCGTCCAATCCATTCAGCTGCAATAACCTTTCTTGTTGGGCATGGCTGAGATCTAGGTCCAGCTGAGCTGCCATCCTCAAAGTGTTGTACTCGAATTCAATTGACAGCAAAGCTCTGTAGAAATTTTGAATAATTTAACACATATTCACAGAGATTATCCTGATCATACAATTATAAGCGGAACATGTATAATACATAATCTCCTCTACGTTGATCATCAATTTACAGAAGCAGAAACATTCACAGGCGCACATAGAAGCATCAATCAAACTCATAAACACAGTATGTATCCCGGGGAAAGAATCTCGCTAAAAACCCCACACTATCTGTATATTATATTGATTGAATCATGTAACAATACAAAGCATAATACTTCTCACAAGTATCTCCACCTGTTACACACAATACAGCTCAGATTTGATCTCCAAATCTCTTCCACTGCTTGCCTGCCTCCACTGCTCAATACCTGCTCAAGAACTGATGAGAATAGCTTCCCAAACTCGATTTTCACCTGCAAAATAGTCACTCACTCTTTGTGGACGTGAGCAAAGGCTAAAATGCGGGCCAAATACGTGAGCAAACTCATTGGCATACTCAATCCTTTGATTGTGCAAGATCTGGTGCACAACTATAGTCACAACTGATAGCAATCTGATTCTCTACCACCTGTCCCTGTTGAACTGAACATGCACTGACATGCAACTGAGTTAACTGATGTATTCTTTAGTTGTATTATGAGTTAATAATTAGTTTAACAACTCATCATTAGTCTATCTGCAGTTAGACTAACTACAACCAGTTTAACTAAGTTAAACTGAACACAACTCCATCAACTGTACCTCCAGTCCACTAAACTCAACTCACTTGAGTTCTAACTGAAGTCATGCATGCAACAACTCAACTGACTCATAAGAAAAACGAATTTCCTTCTGACAGCTGCATGTGCCACTTCCGTAGTTCAAACTGAAGTGCTCCAAGAGAATAAGATTAAGTTTATAGTCCAAATATTATTGTGAGATAATAATATTTGACTTTTCTATTTTTGACAGCCAGTCTAAAAATAGACTTGATCACTCACACTATGATCACTCACACTTTCATCAAAAATAGAAGTCCATATATTTTCCCAACTTGATCAATCATCCATAAACATAGACATGATCCATATGTCTAAAAATAGACATAGTCTAAAAATAGACTTGCGCCAAAAATAGCCTGCGGGCCCACTTAGTGAAGGTGACTCTTTTCACTAAGCTCCATCATCTTGTTGCAATCTCAACACTCCCTCTCGACAAGATATGGATTATCAGCAACCCCTATCCTGCCTCGGTGGTACTCGAATTTTCTCCTGGTGAGAGCTTTCGTCAGAATATCAGCATCCTGATCCTCCGTTGGAATGTACGAAAGTAACATGATCCTCCGCTGCACACAATCTCTGATATGATGGTACCTGATGTCAATATGTTTAGATCTATCATGAAATACAGGATTAGCCGAGAGTTTAATGCAAATCTGGTTATCACAGTAAATCACAGTAGGATCCAAATGAGAACCGAACAAACCAACCAGGATCTTCCTCATCCATATAGCCTCGCATGCAGCCAAACTTGCTGCCATATACTCGGCCTCCGCTGAACTGAGTGCCACAGATCTCTGCTTCCTGCTGTACCAAGAAACTGCTGTCGATCCGATACTGAAGACCCCTCCTGATGTGCTCTTTCTGTCTGTTGGGCTCCCTGCCCAATCTGCATCCGTGAAGCCACATAGCTTCACCTCATCCTCCTGTCTGTACCACAAACCATATCCCGATGTGCCTCTCAAGTAGCGCAATACATGCTTGCCCGCCTTCCAGAAGAGCTTGGTAGGCTTAACCATAGCTTGTGAAAGCTGGTTAACTGCATAGCATATATCAGGTCATGTATTGACCAAATACATCAGTGACCCCACCAACTGTCGATAAACAGTGGCATCCACTTCTTCTCCCGAAGTGGCATCCTCCTTCCTCCAACCTCCAGGAAGAGGAGTATCAACAGGCTTGCAGCCATGCATGTTGAACTTCTCCAGTATCTCCCGAGCATACTTGCCCTGAGAAACAAACAGTCCACCACTGCGCTGCCATATTTCCAATCCTAGGAAATAGTGAAGGAGGCCCAAATCCTTCATCTCAAACTCTGTAGCAAGATCCTTCTTGCATGACAGTATCAACAGCTCATCACCCGTTAGAATCAAATCATCAACATACAGTACAATGATAAGCAACTTACCCTCCACCACAATCTGGTATAGGTTCGGATCCGCCTCGCTCTTGGAGAATCCAAGTCCTGTGAAATAGCTGTCTATCCGTGTGTACCAAGCACGTGGTGCTTGCTTCAACCCATACAGCGCTCTCTTGAGCCTGCACACATGCGACTCGCTGCTGAAGACTTCAAAGCCTTCGGGTTGCTCAATGTACACCTCCTCCTCAATGACTCCGTTGAGGAACACAGTCTTCACATCCATCTGATGAATGTGCCATCCCATCTGCGCTGAGAGAGCAAGAATCGTCCGTATGGAAGAATACCTTGCGACAGGTGCAAAGGTCTCCTCATAATCGATCCCCTCAATCTGTGAAAAACCTCGGGCAACAAATCTTGCCTTGTACTTCTCCACACTCCCGTCAGCTGCCTGCTTAACTTTGTAGATCCATCTCGAACCTACCACTGATTTCCCTTCCGGTCTAGGAACAATCTCCCATGCACTGTTTCTGACAATAGAATCATACTCTTCCACCATGGCGTCTACCCATGCGGGATCCTCCACAGCTTCCTCGAAAGAGGATGGCTCAGTCACAACACACTTGCTCATAAGAGCCATGTATCCAGTGTACCGATCAGGTGACTGTCTCTGCCTGCATTGGGCTGTAGGTGGTCCTACAACTTTCTCTGCATCTTGAGCCAGTCGCTCTGCTTCTGTCAAGCGCTTTCGCCCTCTGATGGTTGGCGCTGCATGAGTGGTCTCTTCCACTCCATGAACCTCGTCTTGTGGCTGATCCACGTCCTGAAGCTCATCCTTAGGAACTAATAGCTCCTCATCTGCATGCAAGTGTAGCTCCCTCTCAAGCGAACACTTCATGGCTTTCTCCTCCTGAAATTTTATATCCCGTCGCACAACAGTTTTACCACTGTCTGGCAAATACACACGATAGTTGTGGGGCGTATCAGTGTACCCCACAAATATCCCAACCTCTGCAGTCGGCTCCAACTTCTTTCTGGCATCCTTCGTCACATGCATGTAAACGTTAGCACCAAAAATCCTCAAATGAGAAAGATCAGGCTTCTTACCAGAATAAGCCTCCTCGGGTGTACTCATGCCAAGTATCCTATGAGGACAACGGTTCTGCACATAAACTGCTGTATTGCATGCTTCCGCCCACAAGTGAAGGGGTAGGCCCTGATCATGCAACATTGCCCGTGCAGCACCCACAATCGTTCTGTTCTTCCGCTCAGCTACCCCGTTCTGTTGTGGGTTATGGGGAGCTATGAGCTCTCTACGAATCCCTTCTGCCTTGCAGAAATCCTTGAACTCGTCCGAGATGTATTCACCACCATTATCGCTCCTAAGAGCCTTCACCTTCTTCCCCGACTCCTTCTCGACCAGTGCTTTGAATTCACAGAACTTTGAATATGTCTCGCTCTTCTTCTGCATGAAGAAGATCCAGCACTTACGAGAGAAATCATCAACAAAAATCACATAATACCTGTGTTTTGCTGTCGAAGCAACTGAGAAAGGTCCACACACGTCTGTGTGAATTCTATCAAGGATCGTCGTGGCGCGACTATCCTTCTCGTGAAAGGTGGCTTTCACAAACTTCCCCAAAGTACACCCCTTGCACTGATCTGACTGCGCAAGTGTGCCTTTAGGAAGCCCTGTAGTGATCTGCTGCAGTATCTTCAAGGCTCCATGGTGAAGGTGACCCAATCTCCTGTGCCACAACTCGCCATCATCCCGGCTCACCAATCCTTCTGCCTTGCCTGCCATTGCTGCGCATCCATCTACATGCAACTGATAAAGGTTCCTCACTCGAACCCCTATCTTCCGGGTCTCACCAGTTGTCTTGCTGCGCAGGAAGGCCTTTCCCTCGCTGAAAACAACATCATACCCCTTGTCTTCTAACATCGCCACTGAGATGAGATTCTTCTTCAATCCTGGAACATGCATGACTTCCTTCAATACAAAGGCTTTACCAGACTCCCTCTCAAAGGAAATGGTACCGATACCGGTCGCACTGTATCTACCATCATCGCCCATCTCGATGTGCACTCCAAGATCTTTGTCCTCCAGATAAGAGAACAAATCTCTATCTCCCGTCATGTGAAAAGACGCACCACTGTCCAAGAACCACACTGATCCCATCACACTTGAAACCAAGCATGCGATCAATGAAAAATCAAGCTCAAACTGAGAAGCTAAGGCCTCTCCCCCTGCAGATCCAACAGCTTGCTTGTTCTTCTTCTTCTGCGGACAATTTGTGGCATAATGTCCGTGCTGGTGACAGTGAAAACACTTCACCTTGGACATATCCTGCTTCTTGCCTTTCGCACCAGACTGAGAAGCTTTCTTTCTCTTCCCTTTCTTTGCTTTGGCAGCCAAAGCACAATTCTCTTCATCAGATACCTTTGATGAAGATCCATTCTCACCTTTATTGTTACTGAGTTTATCCTTGAGCGCCAGGTCGCTCTTGCTTTGGAATAACATTTGCAATCCGTTGAAAGACATTTCAACAACACTGCTGCAAATTCGATTTTCCACCAGCTCCAAACTCAACTGCTTCCGATCAACCCTCGCTTGATATCCTGTAAAAATCTCTTCTACAAATCAAGCTGCTCCGATACCATGTAGAAACTTTTTCTACAATTATCTAGCTCTGATACCATGTAGAAACTTTTTCTACAATTATCTAGCTCTGATACCATGTAGAAATTTTGAATAATTTAACACATATTCACAAAGATTATCCTGATCATACAATTATAAGTGGAACATGTATAATACATAATCTCCTCTACGTTGATCATCAATTTACAGAAGCAGAAACATTCACAGGCGCACATAGAAGCATCAATCAAACTCATAAACACAGTATGTATCCCGGGGAAAGCATCTCGCTAAAAACCCCACACTATCTGTATATTATATTGATTGAATCATGTAACAATACAAAGCATAATACTTCTCACAAGTATCTCCACCTGTTACACACAATACAACTCAGATTTGATCTCCAAATCTCTTCCACTGCTTGCCTACCTCCACTGCTCAATACCTGCTCAAGAACTGATGAGAATAGCTTCCCAAACTCGATTTTCACCTGCAAAATATTCACTCACTCTTTGTGGACGTGAGCAAAGGCTAAAATGCGGGCCAAATACGTGAGCAAACTCATTGGCATACTCAATCCTTTGATTGTTCAAGATCTGGTGCACAACTATAGTCACAACTGATAGCAATCTGATTCTCTACCACCTGTCCCTGTTGAACTGAACATGCACTGACATGCAACTGAGTTAACTGATGTATTCTTTAGTTGTATTATGAGTTAATAATTAGTTTAACAACTCATCATTAGTCTATCTGCAGTTAGACTAACTACAACCAGTTTAACTAAGTTAAACTGAACACAACTCCATCAACTGTACCTCCAGTCCACTAAACTCAACTCACTTGAGTTCTAACTGAAGTCATGCATGCAAAAACTCAACTGACTCATAAGAAAAACGAATTTCCTTCTGACAGCTGCATGTGCCACTTCCATAGTTCAAACTGAAGTGCTCCAAGAGAATAATATTAAGTTTATAGTCCAAATATTATTGTGAGATAATAATATTTGACTTTTCTATTTTTGACATCCAGTCTAAAAATAGACTTGATCACTCACACTGTGATCACTCACACTTTCATCAAAAATAGAAGTCCATCTATTTTCCCAACTTGATCAATCATCCATAAACATAGACATGATCCATATGTCTAAAAATAGACATAGTCTAAAAATAGACTTGCGCCAAAAATAGCCTGCGGGCCCACTTAGTGAAGGCGACTCTTTTCACTAAGCTCCATCATCTTGTTGCAATCTCAACAAGCTCTCTTCCCATAGACCAGCTCATAAGGTGTGAAGCCGGTTGTGGTCTTCCAAGTGGTGTTGTAAGCCCATGTGGCCACAACCAGGCGATCTGCCCAATCTTTCCTGCTGTTGCTCACCACCTTAGTCAAGATCCATTCCAATGCTCTATTGGTGACTTCCACCTACCCATTTGCTTGAGGATGATAGGGGGTGGAAGTCCTATGCTTGATTTTGTGATGAGCTAGTAGGTCTTCAATTAAGTTGGATGTGAACTGGCTTGCTTGATCGGTGACTAGCTCTCTTGGGTAGCCAAATTTGTAGAAGATGTTTTCTCTTAAGAACTCAGCCACCTTTTCTTCTGTTGCTGCTTTGATTGCCTTGGTTTCTGCCCACTTTGTCAGGTAGTCTGTGCACACAATGATGTAAGATCTTTGCCTCGAAGGAGGGTTGATTGGAACCACAAAATCCATACCCCACTTCTCAAATGGCTCAAGAGTCACTTGAGGTTGGAGAGGAATTTCATCCCTTTGAGTCAGTTTCCCCATCCTTTGGCATCGGTCACATTGGCTGATATACCTTCTGACATCTTGATGAAGCGTGGGCCAATAGTAGCCTGCCTGCAGGATTTTGAAGGCTGTCCTCTTTGCTGCAAAATGTCCTCCACAAGGCCCATCATGACAGGTGAGGAGGATATCAAAGACTTCCTCCTCCCTTACACAACGCCTTAAGATCTGATCAGGGCCAAGCTTGAACAGGTTGCCCCCGATCCAAGTGAATGAGGCACTTTTTCTAACGATTCTGCTCTTCTCTCTTGAGGATAGGTGCGGAGGGAACTGTGCTGAAACAAGGTAGTTTGCTATATCAACAAACCATGGAGAGAGTACTAAAATAACAAACAGATGTTCATCGGGCATCTGGTCATCCACTGTTCCATCCTCATCTGCAGATAAATCCAATCTAGACAAAAAGTCAGCAACAACGTTTTCTTTACCTGGTTTGTCAACGATAGTCAAATCAAACTGCTGCAACAAAAGTAACCATCTAATAATACGAGCATTCACATCTGGTTTATTCATTAAATATCTAATTGCAGCATGATCAGTATGTACAAATGTTTGATAGCCAGTGATATAATGTCGGAACTTGTTCAGTGCATGGACCACGGCCAAGAATTCTTTCTCAATTACAGTGTAGTTCAGTTCTGCCTTGGATAAGTTTTTGCTAACAAAGTAAATGGCATATGGAAGTTTTTGTTCAACTTGTCCTAAGGCTGCCCCTATGGCTTTGTTCGAGGCATCAGTGTGGATGTGGAAAGGTAGGGCCCAGTTTGGACCTCTCAAGATTGGGGCAGACACCAACTTGTCCTTTAATTCATTCAGAGCCCTCTGACAATCGTCAGTCCATTTAAACTCCACATCTTTTGCCAAGAGGCCAAACAATGGCGAGGCTAGCTTGCTGAAGTCTTTAATGAATCTCCGATAATACCCTGCTAATCCTAAGAAACTTCGAACATCTCTTACCTTCTGAGGAGGTGGAGCCTTCTTGATAAGAGCAATTTTGTTAAGATCCACTTGTAACCCTTGGCAAGAAATGGTATGGCCTAGCACGGTCCCTTCAGTCATCAAGAATTCACACTTTTCATGGCTAAGGGACAGGTTCATCTCAATGCATTTGGTTAGGACTTTTCCCAGATTGGACAATGCTTCCTGGAAGTCGGACCCATAATGAGTGAAGTCATCCATATAGATTTCCACCGCATCATGGACCAGCTCAGAAAAGATGCTCAAGACGGATCTCTGGAAGGTGGCAGGAGCATTGCATAGTCCAAAGGGAAGAACTAGGTAAGCAAAGGTACCCCAAGGACAAGTGAAGGTGGTCTTATCTTGATCTTCCGGGCTGATCTGGATCTGGTTGTACCCGCTAAACCCATCCAGGAAAGAGAAAAACTTCTTTCCTGCCAGTCCATCCAACACTTGATCTATGAAAGGTAGAGGAAAATGGTCTTTCTTGGTAGCTTTGTTCAGTTCTCGGTAGTCCACACAGATTCTCCACTTCCCATTTTTCTTGGGAACCAACACCAGGGGGACACCCATTCGCTATCTGAGATGGGGTAAATGAATCTGGCATCCAATAGTTTCTGCAACTCTTCCTTGACGATGTCCTTAAGGGCTGGATTCATTCTCCTTTAGGGTTGCCTAACTGGTTTACAGTCCTCTTTGATGTAGATGTGATGGGTACAGACTGAAGGATGGACTCCTTTCATCTCCTTATAGCTCCAAGCAAAAGCATCTAGATGACTGGCCAACAGACTACACAACTCCTTTTCCTGGGAAGGAGATAGGGAGGAGTTGATCTTTAACGTTCTCTCAGGGCCAAACTCCACATTCTTGACTCTGGGAGTGACAGGGTTGGTCGCACAAAGGTCCACTAAGGTGCTGGCTTGGGCATCCTCCACCAATTCCTCTAAGGACAGTGCACTGGGAGGTGGATTATGGATCAAGGTCTCAATCAAATCATCCTCGGTTGGGGGATCTCCCCTAGTGGTGTCTAGGGTGCACAAAGGTGCTAAGTACACCTCGTCTTCTTCTCCTTCCTCCAACCAAAGTGGTAAGTCATGCTCTAATGAGGGTTGGGCAGGAGGGTATAGGACTAGCTGCTTGGACATAGGACCATTTTTTATGGTCATGTTTCCTACACGGCAGCTTATGTAAGCATCTGCAGTGGCTAAACAAGGCCTTCCCAAAATAAGAGGGTATCCGGTGAGCTTTGCCTTTGGTTGCAAAACCAAGAAATCTGCAGGGTATTTCCAAGAGTCAACAGAGACCAAGACATCCTCTACAATCCCTTCGGGAGTCACAGTGGAGAGATCTGCTAGTTGTAGGACTGTCGAGGTCTTTCTCAAGGAACCCTGAAGATTGAGTTTGAGCATGGTATCTCTGGTCATCACATTAATGGCAGCCCCCAGATCAATCAAGGTGTGAGGTATGATGGTGCCATTGATGTGGACATCTACTACAGGACTCCCAGGATCTAGATACTTTGGGCAGATGACTTGTCCCAACATAAGATCAGACAGTTGTCCTATGACATTGATGGTTGAAGCATCTCTCTTTCGCCTGCCTGGGTGTCTAAAACACTTTTCCTTAACCAGTTTGTTGTATATCGGTACATCCTTGATGGCTTGGAGAAGTGGTATTTTCACACACAACTGTTTGAGTTCTCCCAGAAGCTCGTCCTCCTCTGGGTTGGGTTGTGTGGTGGTTGTTAGTCTCTCAGGAAAGGGTGGAATGGCCTTTGGTTCACTTTCCTGTTTATCTTCCTCGTCCTCTGGGGGAGGAGGTTGGCGATCCGGAAGAGTCTTTCCCGATCGCAGATTGATCTCCTGGATCTCCACAACATAGGTAGGGCATGATGTTTCCCCAGTATATACCTACTGGGCCTGTCTATTGTTGGGGTTCGGGTTCGGTTGAGCAGGCATTTGGGGTTGCCTTGGAGGAGAAGGAGGTAATGGTTGTGGTTGAACTGGTGGTGGAGGCAAAATGGCGGGAGGAGTATTGTATTGGGGCCTCCACCCCGGTTGAGGTGCATTCCACTGAGGCTGTGGCTGGGCATGTGAGTGATACGACTGAGTAGTGGGTTGAGTATGGTACTGAGGTGGGTAAGACCATGGAGGAGGCATAGACCAGGAAGGATGAGCAGGGGGACCCCAGGAAGGCATAGGAGTAGATTGGTTGGGGCTGTAATAAGCTTGGGGTGTCCCTTGCATCCCCTGCTGGTAAGGTCTAGGTCCTTGTGGCCTCCTTTGGTTGAGGAAATAGAGAGGTTCAGTGGGTGCTTTTGTCCCTTGGTACATGGCTTTAAGCCCAAGTAAGGTTGGACATTGGTTTGTGGGGTGGTCCTCCTCACAAACAAAACATACTTCAACCGAATGTAATGGGCATTCGTTCTTGGGATGTTTCCTCGTACACCTAGGGCAGAAGATAGCCAAGGCCCTCTCAGCTTCCTCTTTCTTCTGCTGGATTCGGAATGTATCAAGTTGCATGGCAATGGTCTGTCTCACCTCACTTTTGAGGTCCTCTAATTGATTTGCAAACTCATGTTTGGAGAAAGGAATACCAGCTGAGAGGGGGTTTCCTCTACCTCTTTTCCGGGCTGCCCTAGAGTGGTTTCTAAACACAGTCTTTATGTCCTCATAAGGTAGTTGGTAAATATCTCCTCCAGCTAGCATGTGAAGGGTATCTAAGATGTCTTCCGGGACTCCTCGGAGCAGAACCAACTTGAGGGATTCGGGGTCAAGTGTGCACCTGGCCCGTATATAGCTAAGTTGGAACCTTTCCTCGTAATCCTCTAAGGACTCATCATTTCCCATGGTCATCTGAAAGATTTCTCCCTTGGTTTCCTTGGACCTACAGTAGTCCCGGTATTTGGTATTGAAAGCTTGCTACATCTGAGCCAAAGTGGTGATACTGTTCCCAGGTAAGCCCATGAACCAGCGTAATGCTGCATCCTTAAGGGTTGAGGGGAAGAGTTTCAACTTCTGCTCATCTTCAGTATAGTCATAGGTTCGACAAAGGACAGCAAACTCAAACAGGAAGGTATCAGGATCTTCAGTAGTCAACGCATGGAAGTGAGGTAAAGCGGAGGGGCTAATGTTCTTCATTTTCATGTCTCCATTGGTCTCTCGGATGGGGAAGGCACCTTCTATTCTCTCATCTTCTCCCCTATGGTCAGCCATAGCTTCAGATGGAGTGGTCTCTAACTCTTCTTCTGCTATAGGATCTTCGTATATCTCAGGAGGTTCGCCTATAGGTTCTTCTGGATCACTGTCGCCACAGAAGAGAGAAGGGTGACTCAGTGATGTGGTGGGGGTGTTGGGTAAGAATTTGCCTGTTTTATCTCGATTCCTACGAGGCATGAAATGGAAAGACTTTTGATTGCTTTTGTTTTTTTCTCTGGTACCTGCAAAAACTGAAACAGATTGATCTACAACTAACTATCTTGCTGAAATGAAAATGCAGAATTGAAATGAAAGCAGGAAAGAACTAATCTACTTTGCTCAAATGGAATTGCAGGAATTGAAATTCTAGTCTACGCTTACAGAATTGAAATGCTAATCTACACTTGCAAAAATGAAATTGCGGAATTGAAATGTTAATCTATGAAAGCGGGAAATGTCTATGCTACTTTTGCAGAATGGAAATGAAATAAACTACTTAGCAGAAGGCGAGAGTAGGAAAAGTAGAAGAAAAGAAACAATTACTAATACTCTGACGCTTCCCCGGCAACGGCGCCAAAAAAATGGTGGGCTCTAGTATTGTAGCAATAATGCTACAACTCCTAGGGCTTCCTTCTCTAATTTTATCAACCCGGTAGTTCGTAACAAACTTGGAAGCGACGGTGCTGTATGCACAAGTACTAGCTCTTGCCGCAGCTGTCACTTGGTCAGCTAGCACAAGTCCGCTAGGGGCTCAAGCCAACTTATATGAGCTCTTAGAAAAAGCTTTTTAACCGATGAACGAAAGCTAACTCAAAGGAAATTAACCTACTTTGCAAAAATGAACTGAAAGCCAACAAGAAATGAAAACCCTAGCAAACCCTAATTCTACCAGCTAGTCCTACTGATGCAAAGGTGGGAATGCAAACTACTAAAAGAGATGCCATTACTTCTAGGAAGGTGAGATGCATGTGTCTAGACTACTTTGATCTGAAGAAAACATATTTTTGTATTTTTGTTCAAGTTGTTGGAATTATTATGCGTGTGCTTCTAACTGGGTCTTGACTGTGCAAGGGTAGGTCAAGGGGAGAAATGCTTGGAAGAGGTCAGGAAGGCTCAGAGAGGGTCTAAGAGATCCCCAACATCCTTTCAGAGAGTTTCACAAAGTCTGGATGCCAAGCAACCGTGTTTATGAGCTTCTACAGGAAGTCTGCAGGGGTTCTACAGGATGTTCAGAATTTCTACAGGAAGTTCAGTAATTCCTACAGGATGTCCTATAATCGGATTTTTGGGTGATGGATGAGTGGAAGAGGCTGCATGGATGGATAGGGAGGTAGGGGAGGAGTTTGTAGTGACTCAGTGACAGAGAGATGAGATGAAGAGGGGGTGTGCAAAGTTGGTTGGTCTAAAGGAGGGTAGAGGGAATGGAAGGCCGAAAAGGTGAAATAACGTGGGTAATAGAAGAGTTGGGAGGCAAGTGGTCTAACTGGGAGATGAGTAGATGGCCTAGGCACGGCTTAGAAGGATAAGGGAGTGAGGGAGTAGCACTGCACAGTGTAAACGAAACAAATCATCCACGTCCTGCACATAACCGAAATATCATGATCCTATTCTAACTATTTAGTAAAACCAAAGAACAGCAACGTTATTGCTAAGGAAAATCATGCATGGTACTGAAGCAAAGAATCACTCCACAAGATCTGAACGCATGGACAACTATTACAGCGAAAACATTGTATCAAAGATTGCATGTACATGTAAAACACTGTTTTTGGTGGGTGGCACTGTCTGCAATTCCAGCCCCTAAACAGAGGTGAAAATGAGTGTGTAGTCAACCCTTTTTTGGAATTCTTATTAACTCCAATCTCCTTACCCTATTCTAAACTACTGAAGCAACTCTGTTCATAAAACTAACCTACTTAACCACACCAAGAAATTCAACTCAGCAAACTGTGTTTCCAAATGCATGTAAAGGAAAAGAAATACAATGCTGAAAGAAAGGTAACGATACAAAGGAAGGAGGCCTTAGGCTCTCAGGTTGGGCCCAACCCTGAGAGCTATGGCTCCTTTAAGAACTCAGAACTGAACTCAAATCTGCCTGCTTTCCATTAAAAGATAATAATCATAAGTCCAATAACATGCCACTAATGGCTTACAAAAGAGCAAAACAGAGCTATCAGCTCGTAGTTTAGAATGTGCAACAATGTTTCAAAAGTCCTTTTCGAAGGCTACAGCCTCATCATTTATACATTACGAGGGCCAAGATGGCCTCCTAAATTAGTGGGATTTGGCTGATCAAACTAAGAGTGATTTGCTGCTTCCTCAAAATCCGTTTGGTTGCCTTCTAACTCGGTGGTGGTGGCTGTTGGAGCTCAGAGTTGGGGGTGAAGATCACGAGGAAGGCCATTCAATGCTGTGGACAACCTTCCTACAAAATCTCAATCCCATCTTGGCTGTCTCCTAGCCCTCATCTTCGTGGTTTTGCTCCATTAAATGTCAAAAAACCTGAAATAAGCACGTGTTAGCCACCTAGGAATAGTGACTGCCCTCATTCGTACAAATGACATAAATATACTAAAAAATGATGCATAAGTTATGAAAAATGAAGGGTTGAGCAAGGGTAGTTAGGCCAAATGAGCCCAAAATGTTACCAAATTTGGGGCTCATCACTAAGCTTGGCATCAATATGTGACCGAGAAGCAGCAAGTGGAGGTTCCTGAGCTAGACTTCTCCCAAAATCCAACCTCATAGTGTTGTGTCTTGTTAAGTTGTCAAGTTGTCTCTACCCTATTTTATCTCATATGGGTATGAGTGGAAAATGTAATGTTATTTGTAATTACGTTATGAGTGAAATTCCAAGTGTCAATATTGGAATATGAAAAGTCATCATGCAATGTAATGTGTTATTTTGTGAAGAAGTTGAAGAGTCGTGAGGGTAGTCCAAAGGTCACAAAGGGGGAGTAGAAGAGTCACCCCCCTTTTGTTATAAATAGAACCTCATAAATCATCTAACAGGGCTTTTGGAGATCCAATATTTTGGCTTAGCTTAGTCTTCAAAAGAACTTGGGAGTATTGTGAAGAGCTTTGGCTTCTCTGTAGCATAGAGCGAGTATACTTCTTTGGAGGAGCAAGTGTCTTTTACTGTAATGTTCCACTGTTGGGGCTAGTGGTCGTCAATGGTGTATGTATGGATGGAATTTTCACTTATAATTATAAAATAAGAGCGAGTACACTTTCATGCATATGTTGTTAATATAGTAGGACTATTCTTGTTGTATTGACAATGTATGTTATTTAACTTACGCATATTCTTATGAACTATTTTTTTTGCATTTGTACGAATCTTGTTGAATGTGTGCTGTTCGATTAACTCGGCACTTTAACTTGTGGACTAATTCGCATCTTAGCTTGTGATGTCATTTCATTTGTATGTTCCTTTCAAGTTGTGTACTATTACAGGCTTCCAAGGGGCACATTTCCTTTTCCCTTCATATGTTGGAACCTTCATGCATCACACTTGACTCTTTGCATGGTCACACACTTGTTCTTACCTAAAGTTATCATACTTCCCTTTGCGCGCTTTCGCGGTCAAGGCATAATATTACCACCCATTGTTGGGACTCTTACTCCAAACGGTGTGAGGTCTAGTTGGGACTTCATATCGTGGAGATCCCCTGAATTTTGGCAGGTCTAGCACCATCAACATTTCTAGTGCTAGAAGGAGGGCCAGTTGACAAGTTGAGCCCTTGAAGTCTGTTTTAAGTATCTGCACATTTTTTATGACTTCTCACCAAATGATAACCCCGACATATTTTCTAACTTTGCAAATTTGAAAGTGTCGACAAACATTTTAAATGACTTGTCCAAATTCAAGTTCAATGGCGAGGGTGAAACAACCTTACTCAGGCACACAGTTGCTTTTCTTGGTTTCTACAACAGACATGACATCCAGTCTAAGGATGTTTCCTGTAGGTTTTTTTCTCTCACATTCGAAGGGCGCATGAAGAAATGGTGTTACACATTGCCTCAAGCCATCGTTCTTTCGATCTCTACGATCATAAAGCCCTTAATAATAAAATTTTAAAATTATGAAAAGCACCTGGTGAATCTATTCAGGATTTTTCACAATCGTTTTATTCATTACTGCTTTGAATTTCCTAAAAATGAAGTTGATTGGGAGTTCTTAACTGGAATATTTCAATATCTTGTTCACATTTCTAAAAATTCACATGAGTTAGAATCTTTCAAACCTCACCCAACATACCTCGGTGTTAGAGCTTATAAATTTGAGATGGACAAGGTTGTTGTTCCAAGTGACCCTCCATCCCCTTCTCATCAAACAACTCTAGCTCCATAGGTTGAGGTGGGAGAAGTTGAGAATTCACCTATTGATCTACTACCATCTCCTCCTACCCCACTTACTCATAATTTCAACGAACATTTGGACTACAACTCTGATGGTTGTGATGAAGTGTTATCTCCTCGTCCTCCATACTTTGGTCCCTTTGATCCTCTAGATTTGGATGTTTGGTGTTCACTAGTTTCAAATTTATCTTGTGATGTTCACAAGGATCAAGTTCTGGATGGAGTTAGTGTTGAACAACCAACCTGCCATGTTATTTTTTATGAGTATGTGTGGGATTCTGAACAAGAATATATGGTGAAGGATGACCTCCTTTTTTCCACGCCTCTTCCACATTATCTTGACATTTTCCACGATTCTGTCATTCCTATTCAATCTTGTGAAAATTTATTTCTGGATGTTACTACTTTCGATCATTCGCATAACACGTGGAATGCAAGTTTTTCATTTGAATACGGAGAGGAAAAATCTGCTTTCCCTAATCCTCCTAATCTTTCATCTTATCGTTCTGGGAACATAGAGGGTGAAATTTCTCGCTTTTCATCACCCCCTCTTTATGATTCGTCATATCATGAGGATGCTTTTTTCATGATCCTGAACTTGTTTATCATGGTTTTCATGATCTTTTCTTTCACTCACTCGATCACGATTCTGATTCTTTCACTGTCGATCTTTCTAAGACACCGGTATTTGATGATCCATCTTCTAATGAATTGGAACCTCCCTAATCTATCTAGGCACTTCAGCTTGAGCTGATGGTTATGTCAAGTTATCGTAGCCTTGAGGTCAGTTCTAATTCTGATAAGAAAAACTCTGAATCTTTTCAGGTTCTTCATCAGTCTGTTGTTCACATTGAAAATCAATCTATCTTACAATTTCCACATCCTCCATTTGTATCACATGATCCTATCACCCAATCATTGGAGGATTCATACGTAGCAAGCACTTTCAAAAAATGGAAAGTTTCTTCTTTCTTCATGTTTGCTCTCTTTTCAAGTTTGAAAGTGTGTGCCTACTTGTCCTCAACTCGCAATGTGTTTGGACAACATGGTATATCCACAGAATGCCTTTCATGCGCTTTTCATTTTTACTTTTCATGCAAGTTCATTCAAGATTTAGACATTTTGGTTTGTATTGTCTTATTTTTCTTGTTTGTTGGCTTACTTGTATATCCTTCTTGGCATGCATGCACTCTCCTACATGTGCCAACCAATGCGCCGATGGTTGCATTGGAAGTATCACTTTACGTAATTTGGCCTATGTTCTGCTTAGGCTAGGAGTAGGAGTAGTTGTTTTCTTTTCTTGTTTGTTTCCTTGATTTGCTTTACTTTGTTTCATCTTTACCCCTCTTATTGCCTTTAGTTTGTTTTCTTTTGAAATTGTAGGTTAGTTTTCGCATGAAATCGTGTTTGGCTTCTTAAACAAGGGTGAAGTTCAAGAGGAAATCATACTGCTATCAACACTTGGTTATTTGTCTAATGTCTCTCTTTATGTGAATCTTGCATTTATTTTAGTCGATGATACCCTGATGGAAAATACGTTCATTTCGGAGAGAGTCATGGTGAAATCACAATGTTTGCACTCTTAACTAGTACCGCCTACTCTAATCAATTTTCTATTTTCGATTAACCCTTGTCAACTAAGTTGAGTAGAGTAAGGAGAGGGGGAAAACCTTAAAAATTATGTCAGAAGTATATATAAATATCCTTCTCTGAAGGAAAAACCTCTTCTGCTCTCAATAAGTCAGGATCCCTCTTCCACCTCATGAAATAAATAAGTGTCTATGCATAGTTATTTTAACAAATGAAAATGCAAAAATGAAATAAAGGGTGAAATAAGAGAAAGGCTTCCTACGTAGAGAGGTGAAGCAAGTAGCTTCATCGAGGTACTTTTAAGGCTCACTGGCAGTGGAGCAATGCTTGTGTTCCTGAAGTGACTCTGTCGGGGTACTGTCCAAGCCTGCTAGCAGCAGAGAAACACCAAAGATGAAACTAAAACTCTGAAAATCTATTTTACTTGTGCATATATATACCCCTCATCCACAATTGAAACAACTCAATCTAACTTGGCTTGTTATGTGTGATGTCGAGGAAGAGAATGGTAGGGACTACATCTTTAACTCAAGTTAAGTGAAGAAGATATGATAATCAAAGAACTAAACAATACTTCCGGAAGAGTTAGACTCGCTTTGCATGCGACAAGGTTCATACAGAGATTTGGAGTTCTACTAATGTGGCACTAATGTTGTAGCGGCTACAACCACCCTCCAAAATTTTTCCTATGCTTCGATTTTGGAGTCTACCTTCTTAACCACAGCAGCTCATCTCACACTAATCCAGGTATTCATGCTTCGATTGAAACTTATCTTTTCATTTTCTCTTGTGTTTATTAACTTTGTTGATTCTTCTAACTCACAATATGATCTCCTAACTTGGTCTTCCAATAGTTTTGGGCTTGCTTCCAGAAACTGTGCAATCCTTGAGGGCAACCAGCCTTGATGATGGGAATTGCACAGTCCTGACTGCTAGTGAGACTTGAGCTCAGAAAATGCATAGTCATGGGAGGAAGCCCAACATTGAGCCCAAAAATTGCACAACCCTCACAGAGCTCAGAAACTGCGCAGTTCACTGAGCTAGAAAGTTGCCCAGTTCCCTAGAGCTGCACAATCTTTCCAGTTTTCCCAGAAAAAACGAAAAAAAAGAAGCAAAAAGCATGCCTAAAAAACGGGGATCTATTTTTAGTATCCCAAAGGAGGAACTTGCTTTATTTTTAGAAACTTCTGCCAAGTGTCACTTTTCCTTGATTTTAGGCACGCGCGGCATAAACCCTAATTTGTCCAAATCTATTTAATCGATGCTTCTAGAGCTCATTTTCAAATTCGATCCTGGAGCTCTAGATTCCCGAGGAGATCAAGGAACCTTCGGTGCAATCGTTGTCGCTTTTCTGGTTGAGTTTTTCTTTTGTCATCTTTTCCCACTTTTTCTGTTGCTTTTTTTTGTTTGGCCTATGTGACTGTTGTTTCACTTGTTTCTCTTCATGGTTGCTAGGATTTTGACTTGCTTTAACTTGTAGAAGTATTCTTCTATGTTTTAGATTTCCTTTCCCAAGTGTCACATTAGTTTTCCTTTTTCTGCACCAATGTTTGTCGTTATGGCGACTCTCCTCACTTACTTCATTTTCCTTTTGTTTCATCAATTGCTACACTTGATTCACATTCATTTATCTACACTTAGTCATACATGCACTCAACTACACAATATCTCTCAGTTCTAATTATTTTTCACACTTCCCTTGGGCATATCTAGGTTTCCCTTGTCCGGATTTCACTTTGCACGATTGGAACTACACAATCTGGAGGCTCAAGCCATAAGCTTGGCCTCTGGAATTGCGCAATTAAAGTTGGATCTAACTGCACACTACGCAGTTCCAGGGGCCAGCCTCTCAGTTTGGCCACTGAGACTGTGCAATGCGCACTCTCTCAATATGAACTTCACATTGCGTAGTTTCAACCAACATGCTTCCTCCTTAGCTATTGGGACTATGTAATGCATAGTTCCCATAGGCAGTCAGTCCCCCCTCTCAGAAAAAATTGAGTAATCCTTCTCATCTAGTGCCTGGTTTGCTACTTGAACTTGCCTTGTAAATTATTTTTCTTTAAACTTACATTTGTTTTCCATGAGTGTCCTTTCTCTCCCACAGCTACAACAATTATTGAGCATCTCTCCAGCAGTCACTGTTACCATGGCATCTAAGAGAGTTGCATCAAAGGAAACCAATGAGAGCAATACTAGGGAAGCAGTTGAGTAAACCTCTGTTGATTTCCCAGTGTATGCAAATACTCAATTGCTTCTCGAGAAAGGAACATCACTGAGATGGAAACAGATTAAATATACTTTTGTAAAGGACTTTGAGGTAGATTTATAGGACCGACAAGTTTATCTCAACATTCGACAATTAGGGCTATCCATGGTTGCATGCAGGTATCTCGTCTTCTCGTGTGCATATATCATCAGCTGGATTGTCTCACATATGGATACATTGTCAAACGCTGGGTTAAAGAACCATCAAAGTTTCGACAAACACCCACCCATGTCTACAAGATAAAGTCCCTCATGAAGGCTTACCAGCTCTTTATTATCTCTTCTTGTAGAATATATGGTCAAGAGAGCACATAAAACTTTCCTAAAGGGTGGGAAGTCTTATTGGATCAATTGGTGAATGATGGGAGGTCTTTCGACTAGTCGGAAATGTTGGCTCAACAATTGAAGGCCCGTGTAGCACAAGCTCAAAATCTACCCAAGGATGAGCAATCAAGGTTCTATATGTCTGCATACTTATTGGATGCAGTCTGTGTGCAGCAGCAGTTCCCTGGTATGAACTAGACATGGTGTTGGGCCTCAAAATAGTCCTTATTCTCACTCCATTATTCACCAATGCCTTCACATTACTTCCATATTACCTTCATGTCACCTCCATTCCACCTCCACATCATTACATTTACCTCATCATTGGGTTATAACTATGATTTTCCAAAGTTTATTAATTCTTAACATTTTAAAGTGGATTTATGGTTAAACTTTAGAAAATAATATGCTTATACTTATACCTAACAATTAGAATGAGTTTGTTGACATGTGTAGGTACAAAGGAAGCTTCCAAGGCATCTTTATGTGGCACTCTATGTTCAAATTCGAATTTGAGAAGATCATGGACCTCATGGAGAAGATCATGGACCTCATGGAGGAGCTTATGGAGGATAGGGTTATGTGCCACCATTGGTTGAGAAATATGTGGGTCAAAGGAGGGAATAGTGGGTCTACATTTATGAGTTTGTTATCATAGTTTTTGTATAAATAGGAGTACCTCCTCCATTCCAAAGAAGAGGACTCTTGGAGCATGTATCCAACTTATGATGGAATAGAATAAAGCTTCATTTTACATAAATTTCCATTCTATAGTTTTAGATATAAGTTGTCTTAATGTAGTATATGGAATAATTTGTCACTTTGTTCTTAAGAGAATTGAGCTCACTCTAAAAGGATCAAAGAAACATTTTATTTCATAATAGATCTTATTTCATTTAATTGCTTAGATGTTTGAGGGTTTGTTTGTGATTGATGAATGAGTTTTAAATTAAAATCTTATCAGCATATGAGGGGACAACCAAGGGTCTAAGTTAGGCTCTCTCTCCATTTGATTTGCATGATAATTGAAATTCATTCTTTTGCTTTTAAGTTTCAAGTTATTTCATTTCTTATGCTTATGAATGAATCTTAGTTTAGTTTGGATCAGTATATGAGGGGACAATCAAGGGACTAAGTTAGTCTCTCTCTCTATTTGAATCTGAACAACAATTAAAATTCATTCTCTTGTCTTTATTTCAAGTTTTGGTTTTATGTAATCAATGATTTCTTTTCAATCTATAATACCATAGGGAAGGACAACCAGGACCTCCTCAATTAGGAGCCTCTTCCCTTGCATATTATATTGAATTAGAAATCATTTAGTTAGACATAGAGTTAGTTGCCTACTCCTGCATATGTTTTGCTGGCATCATCACAAGCTTACGAGTATCCCTGATTGATAATTTAATGAAAGCAATTTAAGCAATTAAATTTCCCAACACATGGACACCATGAGAGACTTCCATGAACATCTATTACAAGTTTCTTTAAGAATATAGTTATCGAGGAGTAATGGCACATCTAATTGACCACTTTATCATCCCGCTATAAAAGCTTATATTTGAACAAGATCCACCTTGCATGTCATGAGAAGAAATGGAGGTGATAGTAGACATTGCAGATTGGTATGCCTCACCAGGTGGCACCTTCATCAGAGAGTTTGGGAGAGAGAAGCCTCTACATGTCTTACCAAGGTACGCCACTCAAAAACTAATCATGCAAGAAGTATCATACCATCTCGCTACAGGGTTGTTAGTAGCACACCATAGGAAGATGAAAGCACCATGGCCCACTCTTCCCTTGCAGATTGGATTATACGAGATAAAGAACTTAAAAGTCGCAGATGCTTAGGCTAAGGAGATAGTGAAATTTGAATTCGGCACTAAGGACTTCAATCTGTATGATACTCGCAGTATTTTCAAGGACCATTGTACAAGATTTTCCTTTCCATGGATCGACGAGGCATTTCATTGGCCGAAGGAGGATCCTTAGAGGTACTGCTACAATGCCTCTAGACTCAATGAGCTAGTCAGTATAGAAGGGACTTCACAGGTTTCTCCATATAAGGAAGCAACTCCAGAAGAAGCAGTAGCAAAAGGCGAAAGTCCCATGTAGGACAAGGGAAAGAGGAATATTGTTGACAACCTAGAGGGAGAACAAAGCTGCAAAATGAAAGGAGATCCTCTTCTCATGAAGGTAGCTTTCGCAACAGAAGAAAAGAGGAAGCAAAGGATGCAGAGAGGAGAGTGGAGAAAGAGAGAACAGTAGAGTTTGTAGGAAGCAGAACTGAAGCTGCAGGAGATAGAGAAGAAGATGAAGGAAGAACAAAAGTTGAGGAGGAGAGAACAAGGAGAGAAGAAAAGGTAGGAATAAGAACAAAGGTAAGCTGTGATGACAGAGGAAACAACACCCATACAGGTTGAGGAACAGGAACAACCAGCAGCTAAGGAAGAAGGTGAACAGATGCAAGATTGGGAGCTTGCTTTGCACATTGAGCAACTGATCGAAATTTCATACATGTGTTAGAACAGGAGCTACATCATGAAGAAGTTGACCTAATGCCGAGAGCACCACATGTCATCCCTCAGTCTCCACCACATCCAAAAGTAGAGACAACCTTGAGAAACAAGGAGATGTTTTTCTCCTTGATGATGATTTGGTCATGGATGTGTACAATATGTCATTCGATGAGTTCTAGAAGAGGATTGTACAAGTGCGGAGGAAGCACATTCCATATGATCATGCATCACCTCTAATCATTAAAGAAAGGGTGATAGTGTCAAACACCAGAAAGCATCCAACTTCCATTTCCGAAGACACCTTGGCCTATGTAGGAGCAACAAGATCAAATGTTCAATATTTGATGGCCGAGAATGAGCAACTGGCACAAATTTTGTAGGCTTCCAGGAAAGAGGTAGAACAACTGATCCAGATCTTTTAACTTCAAGGATGCATTAAGAGTTACATATGACACAATTTATTAACCATGAAACATAAACCACATGAAAAGAAGCAGAAAAATATAAGCAATCATAAGATCAAAGACACATGATTTAATTACGGAGTTCACACAGTGTGGGCTACGTCTTCGGGCCCTGATAAATAGTGGGGATGCCTTCTTTCATTAAGTGGAATCAAAGAAATCAATTACAAGAAAAATTACATAAATGACCCTTATACCTCCAATCCAAAAGATGGCCTAAAAGCCCAGCTACTGAAATTGACATCAACATTGAATTCCTAGTGAAAAACCGTGCAGAAATGACTATAAACTCGTCAAATTCTGACAAATTCACTCATGGCCCTCTAGGGAATCTTTAGAGAATCTTTTTGATACCCCACTCAGGGTTCTGGGCCCCTGGGTCGCTCCTAGTTCCGCTCGACGTGGTTCCACCTCTCAGTTCTGCTCCTCATCCATTAGTTCCCCTCCCGACATATGAGAAATGGAGTGGTTAAATAGTATTTGGGCAGCATACTATAGAAAGCCACCACCCCGACGTGTTGGTTAAAGCAGAGAGATTGAGGTGGGGAGGTCGAGGGTTCTAACCCCGCGACACCCCACCTTCGCATTTTTTTGTAACGTAATATAATAATAGGGCATGATTTGTTAACTGCCAGAAACTTCAGCTAATTGTTGACTATATACATGACCGTCATTGGCATGTGAATACTCCTTCGTTTCTTTTTGGTTACGTTCCGTCGTTGGGTGGAGATATGAGACAACCCGGTGGGGGCCATCCATGTGGGTCGGGCGGGTTCCAGCCCCACCAATCTTGACCTTTTGGTTGTCATTTGGTGGGCGAGGTACATACCACATGTCCCTGACCCGACCCCTATATAACCATTATATAATATTCCATATATGAATTGCATAGTGGGGGTGGCGGGGGCGGCATCCCACCCCCCATAATTATATATTTTTTTGGTTTTTTAATAACCAACTGACCTTTTTTCAATTTCATCGAATTTAGGGGTTCATAGACAAATTAATCATCCTACAATTTCACCCATTCTCGAGAGTCGGATTATGTGCGTCAGTCCCGGTCAATTTGTAGCTTCCTTAAGCATGTCACTTGTCCACTTTGACCAAAATGTTTGATCAGCTATATCTCTACCATACGAACTCATATTGCAGTGTCATTCACACCATTGGAATAAAGGTGAAGAGCACTACAATTTGGTATTGGTTTCGCTTCCATCTGAAAACTTTTATTTTTGAGGTATTTTCAGGGCCACTTTTATTTATGATCCTCCTAGATCAACAACTCCAAGCAACAACGTTGAATGGAGTTTCTGCATTGGGGGAGATAAGAGCAATGATACTTGTTGATGTATCAACACTTGGACAAACCATGTGGAAGCTCTATGACGAGTTTGTCACCATACATAAAGTATTTGTCCATTTGCATGGCTTATAGCAGCAGAGCAAAGAGTTTGTTAAGACTCTCAAAAACATATAATCTTCCATTGCATATGTACAAGAGTGGATAGTGCAGTTCAAAGTGGCCCCGCTTAACTTAGTGAAGAATATGAAGCCACAGGCAGATCTCGAGAAAGTGAAAGTCCGAATGTTGATTCAAAACAACAAGCAGCTCGCCTCATTCATTCGAAGCATACAGGCCTCATATGTGTGGTTGTACAGTAGTTTGGATGTCTTGGTGAGAACACACCAGATCCCATCAATCGGTTCCCTCACCAAAGCTAAACCCAAGAACCAAGTCCGGCAGGAGGTCGAAGAGTACTTGGAGCAGCTAAGACAAGATGCCACTTGAGAAGACTTAGATCTGAGCGCACACAACAAGCAGAAGTTCATTGGTGGGCCTATTAAAGTCAAAACAATAATGCTCATGCTTCAGAACAAGTTGGACATAGGTTCCAAGATAGTGTACCTGGATGCCATGGAGGCTAGAGTCTGCTTCCAGCAAGACACTATTAAGTAGTTTGGGGACACCATCACACAGTACCAAGCTTGGCACCAATATGTGACCGAGAAGCAACAAGTGGAGGTTGCTGAGCTAGACTTCTCCCAAACTCTAGCATCATAGTATTTTTCTTGTTATGCTTTCAAGTTGTCTCTACCCTATTTTGTCTCATATGGGTACGAGTGGAAAATGTAATCTTATTTTTAATTATGTTATAAGTAAAATTCCAAGTGTTAATATTGGAATATGAAAAGTCGTCATTTAATGTAATGTGTTATTTTGTGAAGAAGTTGAAGAGTCATGAGGGTAGTCCAATGGTCACAAAGGGGGAGTTGAAGAGCCACCCCCCTTTTGTTATAAATAGAACCGCATAACTCATGTAATAATGATTTTGGGGAGTCAAGCTTTTGGCTAGGCTTAGGCTTAGAAAGAGCTTGGGAGTATTTTGAAGAACCTTGCCTTCTCTTTAGCGTAGCAAGTATACTTCTTTGGAGGAGCAAGTGTTGTTGACTATAATGTTCCACTATTGGGGCTAGTGGTCGTCAATGGTGTATGTATGGATGGAACTTTCACTTATAATAATAAAATCAAAGCCATCATGCTTTCATGCATAATTTTTTAATACAGTAGGACTATTCTTGTTGTATTGGCAATGTATGTTATTTAAGTTATGCATATTCTTATGAACTATTTTGTTTGAATTTGTACAAATCTTGTTGAATGCATGTTGTTGGATTAACTCATCACTTTAACTTGTGGACTATTATGCATCTTAGCTTGTGATGTCATTTCGCTCATGTGTTCCTTTCAAGCTACTTACTACAGGCTTCCAAGGGGTGCACTTCCTTTTCCCTTCATCTATTGGAACCTTCATGCATCACATTTGACTCTCTGCAGGGTCACACACTTTCTCTTACCCAAAGCTATCATACTTTCCTCTGCGCATTTCTGCAGTCAAAGCATAACATTACCACCCACTTTTGGGACTCCTACTCCAAATGGTGTGAGGTCTAGTTCGGACTTCATATCAAGGAGATCCCCTAAATGTTGGCGGGTCCAACACCGTTAACAGAACTCAAAAACCTTTTGCAAAAAAAAACCTCGCTCTTCA
This sequence comes from Pinus tabuliformis, assembly GCA_031772625.1. Lineage (NCBI taxonomy): Eukaryota > Viridiplantae > Streptophyta > Pinopsida > Pinales > Pinaceae > Pinus > Pinus tabuliformis. The sequence goes on along the minus strand of CM062820.1, from coordinate 128,370,979 downwards.
GATTAGCATGACAAATCTGACCTCGAAATTCTCAAAAGAATTAATGATGATACTTGATTAAATTCGATCTTAGAGGGACTCGATCCCTCTATATATACTAGAAGGTGGGGGGAATTTTAGAAGAGGTCGACCTAAAGCTTAAATTTCAAATTTAATTAAAATACCATTTCAAATTAAGGCCGACTAGATCAGGAAATAAATTATTCATCATAAAGGAGTTGACTTGGTCCTTTTCTCAACTCCCAAGAACCAATATTAAATGCACAAATCTCAATAATGTAAAAATTTCCCTACACAAGCATAAACAATTATTTTTCCAATTTTATTTTGAATTTTTGGACCAAACATGATGTAACTTTTTCATGTAGCTAGGAAACCATTACCATAACTTTGGGTCTACACCTTCCTAAATTCACATCCTTGCAACTGAGAAGATCCATGTGATGTGCCATCTATCGTTGGAAATGATGTGATGAGGAGTATCCAATGATGACAGTCTGGAGGTCATTTTTTTTATCAATTGTTATAACAAGCATGGGAAAAGAAATATTTATTTTGGCTTCAGTTGGAGTTGACATCAATGATAACACCATTCAAAAATCTTCCCCTTTATCATTTATGGCAACACACTTGCTCCCCCTGCGATTATTGCTCCATGTGTCTTCATGATTATGATATTCTTCTCCTGATTTCTGTCCCCCCTTTGACATCAATGGAAAAGGGTTGCTCCCCTTGAAGAAATATCTTCCTATGAATTCCTACAATATTCCTTTCTTTCTTTGATTTCTTCTCTCACCGTGACTTTCTATGGTTCTCATGAATTTCCATAGTTGATTCCACCTATCAATGAAAATATTTACCTCTATGACAAGTCCTCCTGCAATTCGTCTATCTTGAAAATTGTCCTTTGCTTCCTTCCAAATATGTTGAACATAAAGCTGACTAATCTTCCCACAATGTTTATTATATCTCTCACAACCTCTTAACATATGTCAGCTATCATTCAAATGTCGAAGGATAGATCTTCAAATTTTCATCCAGTGCTACATAGACTCCCCCTCTTCAACATTCATAGGGAGGGGAGTCTTCATGCTAGCTTTTTTAGAACAATGTATGCACCAACTCTATATCTAGTTCATCCTGAACCTTGGCATCTTCAATTGTACTTCTAGATTCCTCAATATTTTGCAACTTTACAAAAATTGAAAGCATGATTGCTGAGACTTTTTCATTCACCTGATCTTCTTTCTTTTGTTTTCTTATCTAATTCTTTTTGTACCTATTATTAGAGTTCTCCTTCATGTGTCTGCAATCGTGAGATATATGTCCATAGTTATGTAATTTGAAGCATTCTATATGGTACCTAAATGACGGAGTGACTAACATATACTTTCTGTTGAAAAACACATTTGAATATTTTCTAGGGTTTTGATAGTGGCCTTGATAATTGTGCATGTCATAATCTCTAAAATCCCCGGCCTTATTCCCAAAGTTATTACATGAGAAACAATACCCATAAAATATGTTATGGTAACTAGATAAAATGACTTGCCTTGTTTTTGTTGATCTTTTGAAGAATTTCTTCCTTGGAGGAGCTATGACCCTTTGTTGATCCTTGTCATTAATTATTTTAGCGTTACTTCTTGGAGTAGTAGAATTTCCAACCTTCTTTTGTCCTTCACTTCAATTTGGCCATTGAAGGATTTTTCTATTAGGATTCTCTTCAACTTTTCTTTATAGTGGCTTTGAGCTTGTGCCTTAGTTACATGGTGTTATAAGATAAAACACCCTAGGGTTTGGGTTGAGAACCCCAACAAATTGAAGGGCATACACCAACAAGAAGTAAGCAAACAAGTAGTCCTAATGCTTAAACTACTAAAGTGGGATGAAGAGATAGTACCCGTAGGTCCTAGGTTTAAGGGTGTTCCCGTAGGGTTCAAACCCTTTTCTTCCTCCAATGCTTCAAAACCTGCACCTCATTCCAGAAAAGCATATATATTAGTAGTAGTTCAAAGCATGTTCAAGATATGAATGTTAGATCATATAAGCATATAGATATAAAACATGAGATCATACATAATTATATCATAACATGAATTAAAGCATAAATATCATCACATCAGGAACAAGACAGAGATTCTTTATTGATGTCTGCAAAGAATGTGGAAGAATACAACCTGATTCGACCACGGCTCCAAGCGAAACCTTCCTCTAGATCCGTCCAGCCCAAGCCTCAACAATCCTCTTTCAAATGCATACACATAGATGCCATATAAAGGAGATGGACATCTCTATGAGGAAACAAGGGTTTCCTATAGCTGGGAGTGCAGGAGGCACAGGGATAAATCAAACTTGATCAGGGACTAATTGGATATAATATCAATATCCTATCTTTCTCTCCCCTTAGGCCTTCCCATGAGGTGTATTTTAATCACCCAAAAATAGTTGATTTAGTTGGGATATAGTTAGGCCACGGGCTCCTATAGGTGGGCTTCTAATGTAACCTGTAAACCATGCCCATAAAATAGGGATTTTATATTTTTTAATATTTCAAATTATATATGTGGGTTGGGTATAGCTGGACCCATGTGTGCACGCGCTTTTTGAAGGGCAGAGTTGCGTATGGAATTTAAAATATATTTTTTTTAGTAAATGGACCAAGTCCGAATGGAAAGGGTTGCCCAAGGCCATGAATCAGAGCGTCAAATCTACCAGGGTGGTAAATGGTGCTATAACAGATGCCCCCTAATATATGAGGTCAAAAGGGGTACATGATGGCTGAAATGTATTAAGTGTATGGAAAGTATCATGTGAGTACTTGGGAGGAGATTACCAAATTCCAACAGGCCAAATCAGTGGAAGAGATCATAAATACAGCTCATGTCTGAGGCGGGCATACCCATTCTCAAAGATAGTAAAGCACATCCTCATATCAAGTGTAGAGAAGATCCAATATGTATGAAAGTACAAAGGAAACTGAGAAATACATAGTGGATCATCTAATCATAGTCGGAACAATACATACCAAGGCCATGTCACAATATCACATATAAAAGAATTGATTAATGATGCTGAAGGATATATCTGATCACTGATGTCACATAATTGATCCTCAAAGTACCAAGTCAAAAAGTGTAATAATGGTATTGCATGAAACTCGGGTGCCAACATACAAAATGTTGTTGTGATGAACTGCAACATATAAGGTGGATGGTGTCACTGGCAAAAAATGAGAGGAACTGACAAGTGAACCAAAAAATGTTGATGCAACCCAAGGTCTTCACTGAATGCCATGGTACATTTCTACACTATGGGAATAAATGAGTTGAAGTTGACCGTGTGAGAAATCATTTGATTACCAGTAATTGATGTATATCGTTAACAAACGCAAGACAAATCACCAATAATGATGATGATATTCAAGGTACCCCAATACAATTTAACAAGTGTGAATAAATGAGTTGAATTCTAACACTTGAGAGAATATATCAATTAGGATACACCAATGTATTCTCACTGTCGATAGCGAAGGAGTCTGTCACTGATGACTACAAACCCTAAGGTACTGAAAAAGGAACCTAGACCCTATTCCCAGAGCAATGAGTTGGATTTGATGGGAAAAGATCTGCTGGAAAGAAGGCATTAAGGCATCCCACATCAATCTAGCGCGAGTGTAACCCACAGGCCAATAATTTGGAAGGAATTGGACGAAGAAATATGAGGTTACTATACCGAAGCATGTTTCTGGCGTACACAATATGTGTCTAGTGCATGACAGAAACCCTCTGAACCAACCAATAATGAAAGCTGACACAGAGGCGAGGAATCCACCAATAGGGTCAAATGGAAACCATGGTACTGAATGAATCCCAATGTGTGATAATGTAAGCTGACGTCGAAAACAAGGGAAACCACTCAGTCAAAGACCCGTGATACTGATCAATTTTGAGTACAAGGTCACCTATTAATAATGGAAATAGGGCCAAGATGTGGCTCTAGGCCTACTCTCAGAGCAATTTGTTGAAGTCAATAAGAGTAGACCCACCAACAAGAAGTCAATGGATACCTTCTTAACTAGCACGAGCAAAGGACCAAATAGCTTATGTGATATTGAACATAACTCTGACAGACCGGGTATGGCCGACTGAAAATGAGTCAAGAGACACCGCAGAAAGGCCGACTCAGGTTTACTTCCCTTGAACAAAAGCACAACTCAAATGTGACTATATGGCAGCATATGATAACTTTGTATAAGTTTGTCATGCAGGAGGCATAAACAAACTCTCCATATGATTGGAAGAGATAACCAACCAGAGGAGTATTGACTTAATGACAAGGTTATGGCTCTCCTAAGTCAAACTAAAGCCCATCCTGATGGAGGAAAGACTTGCTTTGAGTGCTTTGTTCAAGGGCGACACAACTGAATCTTGTTGCCATCAATTATGGAAGTAAAGTCTCGTTAACACTCTTTTTTGAAATATATATATATATATATATATATATTGTCCTTTTCATATTTAAAAATCCTGAAAAGGAATAAAAGAATGCCTATGGTATAGTGGAAAAAACGAGTGTCCAAATACAGATGTGCTAGTTCCTAGGAGTGGAACATTCCTATCCTCAATGCAAGGTGACGAAACTGGTCAATGACACTCAAAGGAAGGAGAGAGATCAGTTGGCCAAGGGGGAGAGAGTCATTCCCCAGACTAGATGAAAACCTTGAGAAGCCTAAGGGATGAGGTGAGAAGCTTTAATGATGATATTGAGAGGTTGGTAATAACCCAAGAAACGCAAGCAAAGATCAACACAGTCATCCTGCAAAGTCTCTTAGATTAGCAGAGGCAAAGCCAATCTGAGAGGAGGGTGATTCATAGAGACAGAAAAAGACTTCAAGAAATAGAATAAAAAACCAATGGAGCATATGGTGGTAGGTCCAAGAAAAGGCACAGGAAAGGAAGTGAGGAAATTGTGCTAGGAGGAGAATGTTTGAGCACTCCAATAAGAGGGACCAACACGCAGGTGCAGTACTCCAACAGACCATCTAAATCAATTTCCCGAAGGCATCACCATTCTCGACATCACCATCACTCAATAAGAAAGGAAAAGGAAAATGAGCATATTCCTAAAGATTTTAAGAAGGCAAATCCACCTACATTTGATGGGGATATGAAGAAGGTAGAGGACGTAGAAGCATGGTAGTTGGGAATGAAGAAAATTTTCATAATACATGATTATTCCGAGAATATGAAGGCTAGGATTGTCACGTACAGTTTGAAAGGGAAAGCTGACATATGGTGGGAAGACTTGAAGAATTTTAGAGCCATTACTGAGAAGTCACCGACCTGGGAGGAGTTTGGGGAGCTATTTAGAGAGAAAAACATGTTTGATTGGTATTATGATAGTAAAACAAAAGAGTTTTATGAACTTCAAATGGGTCAGTTAACTAGTGATGAGTATGTCACCAAATTTCTGGAACTGTTGAGGTACGTACCATATCTCAAGGATGAAAAGGAAAAGATTTAGAGGTTTATCAAAAATTTGTCAATGGCATTCAGAGATAAAATTGAATTGTTGGAACCCTAAACCATAAAGGATCCTATTAAGAAATTAGGACACTGCTATGAAGAAGCAAAACACAGACTTGAGATTAGGAGCAACTAGCAGGCCAAGAGAAACGTTGGACGTAATAATATTTGGCCCAAGAAGAACCCAGACAGGAGGGAAGAAAAGCACCCAAATCAGACATGGTAGTTTCAAAAAAACCCCATTGTTGCTAACAGGAAAAATGTGCAGAAACCAATGACAACACAACCCAGGTTTGAAGGCCGTGAACTACTAAAGCGTTGGACCTGTGGTGGGGACCATAGGAGAAGATATTCCCCACATCAGTAGAATGTTGGACCAAAGATCTACAACACTCAAGAGGTAAGCACAGTGGGTGAAGTAGCTTGGAGTATGCCTAGATTTTATGCAGCAATGGACAATCGCCAAGCAGGTCACCAGGCATCCATCATTGATATGGAAGGTAAGCTATGACAACAATGCATTTCCATTTTGATTGATCCGAGTTCCAATTATATTTATATCAATCCAAAAATTGTGGAGAAGTGTGGATTGGGAAAGGAGTTTCACCAAGAACATTCGTTGGTTCAATTGGAAACAAGCACAAGGAGAAGAATCAGCCATTGGGCAAGGTCATGTGCAATGGAGCTCAGTGGCATGGCCATGATAGCCCACTTGAATGTTTTACCATTGGGTGGGTATGACTTATTATTGGGCATGGATTGGTTCTACCTACACCGGGCCAAGGCAGATTGCTATGAGAAAGTAATAGAATGCTCGGATGAGCAAGGAAGAAAAACAGTGTTGCAAATCAAGAGGAAACTCGTATCAGTGAGGTTGATCACTACTACGCACGCCAAATGCAGCAGTGAAAAAAGATGCATGCCGTTTGTAGTGCAATTTTTCTAGAGCGAGGAAGTTGGTAGAACGTCAAATGACAAGGAGGTTGACTTACTTCAAAAGTACCCGATTTTGCAACAATATGCAGATGTTTTTCCAATGGAGGTTCCTAGATTGCCTCCTCATAGGGAGATAGATTTCTCTATCAAACTGGTGCCAGGAGCAGCACCAGCATCCAAGCCTCCATATATAGTGAGCATGCTAGAATTGGTCGAGCTCAAATTACATTTGAAGGAGATGTTCAACAAGGGTTACATAAGGCCAAGTGTGTCCCATTCGGGCGCACCAGTGTTATTTGTAAAGAATAAAGAAGGAACCCTTTTATTGTGCATTGATTATAAATAGTTGAATAAAGTAACCATTAAGAATAGGTACCCATTACCAAGGATTGATGATATCTTTGACCAGTTAAGAGGAGAAGCAGTTTTCTCCAAAATTGACTTAAGGTCAGGCTACCATCAAGTGAGAATTAAGGAGGAAGATATCCATAAAACTGCCTTGAAAACAAGATATGGGCACTATGAATTTGTAGTAGTACCCTTTGGACTCACTAACACCCTAGCCACGTTCATGTGCCCGATGAACAGAGTATTGCGTCCATACTTGGATAATTTCGTCATAGTATTTGTTGACAACATTTTAATCTATTCAAAAATAGAGGAAGAACATGAAAATCATTTTGTTGAGATGTTACAATTGTTGAGAGAACATAAACTTTATGCAAAGCTCAGCAACTGTGACTTCTTCCAATCACAAATACACTATCTAGGGCACATTGTCCTTGAGGAAGGCGTATCAGTTGACCCTGAAAATATCAAATCCATAAGGGAGTGGCCAACTCCAAAGAACATGGATGAGATTAGATCATTCTTGGGATTGGTAGGATACCGCAAGAGATATATTTGGAATTTCTCCAAAACTGGTCATACCATTACAACTTTGCAGAGGAAAGGGAAAATATTTGAATGGATTACACAATGTGGGAAAGCTTTGAGCAATTGAAAAAATTACTCACTAGTGCGTCAATGATGAGAATTACAGATCTGGATAAGGATCTCATGGTGTGTAAAAATGTGTGCAGAGAGGGACTTGGTGGAGTCTCAATGTAGGAAGGGAAATTAGTGTGTTATGAATCCAGAAATTTGAATAAACATGAGGAAAATTATATGACACATGATTTAGAATTGACCGCTACAATTCATGCATTGAAAATGTGGAGGCACTACCTCCTTGGCAGGAGGTTCACGCTCATGTCAGACCATAGTGGACTCAAGTATTAGTTTGGATAGCCAAAGTTGAATGCTAGGCAAGTAAGATGGTTAGCCATGCTCAACGAGTTTGACTTTGAGATTAAGCACATAAAAGGAAAGGAAAACAAGGTTGTTGATGCCTTATGAAGGAGAATCCAAGTAAATCATTTGGCAATGGTAAGTTGGTATGCAACAGATCTGGAAGAAAGAACCAAAAGCACTGGACAGTTGGACAAAAAGTACCAGCGATTGAAAGAAAATTTGCAGCAAAGAGGTGAGGATGAAGGAACACATCTCACAAGGACGACTTATTCAGGTTTAATAAGTAGAATTTATGTGCCTAAAAGTGATGAAATAAAAAGGCTAATAATGAAATAATTCCATGTTAAGCCTTACTCATACCACCCAGGGTATCAAAAGATCCTCACACTCGTTAAAAAGTATTATCACTAGCTGAATATAAAGAAAGAAGTGGCATATTTCGTAGCAAGATGCATGGAATTCCATCAGGTAAAGGTTGAATGAAAACACCCGGCAAGATTGTTGTGGCTTATCCCTATTCCAGAATGGAAGTGGGAGGTAGCCTCTGTGGACTTCATCACATGATTGCCCAAAACAACTAAGAAGCATGATGAAATCATGGTGGTGGTGGACAAACTTAGTAATGTAGCTCATTTTGTGGAATTCAAATCCAACAATTCTTCTAGTGATCTAGCACAAATATTCATAAAGGAGGTTGTGAGGCTACATGGTATTCCCAATAAGATTGTGTCAGAAAGAGATGCTAAATCTACTTCTAGGTTTTGGAAGGAATTGTTTGCGGGATTGGGAATAGAATTAGCATTTAGTACATCCTATCATCCATAAACAGATTGGAAAACATAGAGGATTAATTGGATCCTTTAGGACATGTTAAGGATGTATGTGATGCATCAGCCCAAGAAATGGGAAGAATATCTTCCACTTGTGGAATTTGTATACAATAATGGACACCAAGAGTCCATAAGAATGAACCCCTTTGAGGCATTATATGGCAGGAAATGTAATACTCCTATCAGCTAGAGTGAGCCATTTAACAGGGTGCATGTAGGACCTGATATGCTTAAGGATATGGAACAACAAGTTTAGATCATAAAGAAAAATATGAAAGTGGCACGGGATAGACAAAAAAGCTATGCATATAAGAATAGGGTTCAAAAATAGTTCCAAGTGGGGGAACAAGTTTACCTGAGAATTAAACCCAAGAAAAGTTCCCTAAAAATGGGGACATGTGCCAAGTTGGCACCACGGTATTGTGGGTCATTTGAAATTCTTGAGAGGATTGGCCCAGTAGCATATAGATTGGCTTTACCTCGATCAATTAGAGTTCATGATTTTTTCCATGTTTATTTACTTAAAAGATATGTGCATGATTCTAATCATGTGATTGATTAGTATGTGCTACAGGTGGAACCAAAGGGAGAGTTCCAACAAGAATCATTGTGCATTTTGGACCAGAGGAGTCTCATGCTCTGGAATCGAGTCATAGAACAAGTCAAGCTATAGTGGAAGCACTTTGGTCCAAATGATGCCATGTGGGAAATGGTCGATGTCGTGAAAGATAATTATCCTATTTTGTTTGATGATTAAAACAATTGTATAATTGTAAACATTGTATATATCTATGTGTATAAAGATCCATGGAGTAGTATGTGTATTATTTTTTTCTAACATTGTATAGGTGTAAATGAACACCCAGGGCAATGATCCCTCAAGGGGGAGGGGATTGTGAAAGCCCCACCCAAGGTTCTCGTATGAGCCACAGTTGTAAAAATGATATAAATATTTTGCAATGTTTGAAATAAAATAAAAGGGAACTGATTCAAAGAACATAGATTCCAGAGCTAGGGATGGGGATGCAGAATTGTTGCTTAGGATGTTATGGTTTCTTATGAATAGAAGAAACATGCTCTTTAGGACAGCCATTAAAGGTTGGCTAGTGCATGAAGTAAATGTATTGGCTCCTGAAATTAAATGGGTTGAAGGAAAGTACTCATGCCCATGCTTGCTTGAGAAGATGCAACAAGCAAAGAGGACAGAATTTATGAGGGTTGCAAAAAAACAGGAAAGACACAATAGGAAAGAGGGGAAAAAGTGAACAAAAAGGGGGATGAAAAAGGAAGAAGAGAGATCTTGGGGGCACTCCTCAGAAGAGGGTAGCAGAGACTTGCTTTTAACATAGATTTGGCTTTGGAGGCAGATGGAGTAGGGAACTGGAATCAGCTTCCAGCAAAATATTTTAGCAGACAACGCTAAAGAGAAGAGAAGAGAAGGGGATCGGTTCTCTATCCCTGGAGGTTGTGGGTGGAGTGCTAGTCTCTGGAGCCTTGCAAAAGCTTGGGGTCCCTAGAGGATGTGGGTTGAGATATGATCCCTAGAGCCCTATAGCAACTTGGGTCCCTGGAGGATGTGGGTTGAGATCGAGGTATTTAGAGCCTTGTGACAACTTGGGTGCTTGGAGGCTATGGGTTGGGATGAAATATATGGAACCTTGTCACACCTTGAGTCCCCTGGAGGTTGTGGGTTGAGATAGATACTCTAGAGTCATGTAACAGCTTGGGAGGAGACCATCCTAAAGTAGAAGTAGAGGAAGACTTTATTAAATTCTTTGAACATTTCCCTATAGGTACAATGGATTTTGAACTCCCTAGAAGGGGGGTGAATCATTGTTTGTGCACTTGGGGGTGAGGTGGGGAACCTTTGGTCTCCCTGTGCTAACAAATCAAGAAGCCATCAAATGGTGGGATTGAGGAAGAGGTCCTTTGGATTCCCTGGTTCAGTTGGAAGCTGACACAAAGTCCCAGAAACAAGCATTCTCCCCATGAGACTCTAGAATTTGGCTTGGGGGTGACAGATGCAAGTGAAAGTGGTTGTAGTTGTCTATGGTTGGGTGGAGAGTCCTTGTCCCAGACTCAGTTTCCTTGAAAACTCAGATATAAGTAATTATGTAAGATTTCTTATTACTTCAGTGGTTCATGTTGTATTCTTTTGAAATCAAGGACTGTATTTGTGTTGTTAATGTTTGTGTATGCCATGTAGCCTTGAGGGGATATTCTCCTAATATGCATACTGAAAATGTGTGTGTGTGTGCGTGTGTGCGCTAAATCTAAAATTAAATGTGTTTAATCACTTATTGGGGGTAACCACAGGGTACCTAATACAAAATAGGAGCAATAAAACCACATAATAATGATATCTAAGCTAGAGAATTGAACTGAACCTGAATCTGAAATGCATGCTTAACTGTGATAAGAATAATACACGATTAATAGTAGAATAATTGTATGATAAATTATAGGCCATAGCCAAATCCTTGAGAGATTGAATTGATCCTTGAAGATAGTGGGTTATGAGACCCTTTCATTATGTGCAGTCTACATAGAAGTCCCCTACAAGGCAGAGTCGTTATTTTTTTTACAAGTTATGTATTCAGTTACATGTTGTTGTGTCATCAGGAAAGAAATGTGTGAATGTCGAGGAGAGCTTTCCTGGGATCAGTTGATCCCTACAACTTTCCCTAAGTGTCTTGCCACCTTATATATATGCCTTGCGGCCTCATATTTCAAGTAGGCCAGATATTTGTAAGTGTCGCCTTCGCTTTTCTAGTGAGGCACATGGAGGTGTGGAACAGCACCAAGGAGCGACTCGTAGAGTCAGCGTGGGTTTTGGAGTTGTTAGCATGTCGCAGGCAAGGAAAAAGCCTTTCTGGAGCTTACGCCAATCCCGTGGTAGACAACAGATGCAGGAGCTCTTGTGTCGCCATGCAAGGAATTCTCTACCTGAGGGCAGGGAAGGCCCACAGGCTAGAAAACTCTCAATGTAGCTATCACCTAAGCTTGAGAGGGTTAATGTCGTTAAAATCTTTAGATTAACCTTGGTAGAGTGACAAAATCCTGAAGAGGATCTAGAGGTCTACCAGCCCTTGGAGAGAGGGTCACGGTTGAGAAGACAAATTCAAGAAAGCCTGCGCGGTGGTAGAGTTTGTCCTCGGGAATATTTTAGAGATCCATGTCTAAGGCATTGCAAGGGGAGGAACCAAAATTCCTTGACCAAGCCATGATAGAATTGCAAGGAAGAATGATAGTCAAGCTTTGTAATTGTTTCAAGAGCCCGAAGGACACCTAAACTAGAGTCTTGGTTGAAGAAGCTAGATCTAAATGACCAATGACAAGAGGGGATGTATCGAGAAGATTTCAAGTCACCTTAGAAGAAGGAAGAAGGGCACTCTTTACCTTATAAATATTGATTGCCACAACCTTATCCGAGAATGGGAGATAAACCCTATACGCGTCAACCATGGATTCGTGGTTGGGATCATGCGGGTCGGTAAATGGGTTCCGAGGGATATTTAAGCCCCAGGATCTAACATAGGTCGAAGGTCGAGCCTTTGAAAGGAAGTAAGCCCTCTACTCAAGAATGGATCGAGCCCAACTAGCTGGAGCTCAGGCGGCCTATCAGGAGAAAGAGGCACGGTATTAATGCATGGTGTACTAACCCAACTAGGTCGAAAGTCGAGGCTCGGATCGTCAAGAAGGAGTTACGCCCTGTGCTAAAAAATGGGTCAACCCCGACTTAGTCGGAGGTCATGGGTTGGGACATCATTAATTTTGGTGGGTGAAGAAGCATATGTTCCATGACTCTTCAGCTTAACCGACATATTGTGGGCCTATGGCAGATTGTCGCGTGGCAATGGTATACAGGAAGCCTTTGATTCAGTGAGAGGAGGAAATTATGATATAAACAATTTTAAAAAATGATAAGAAGGGAAGGAAAGAACGTAAGTGGTTAAAAAAAAAAAGGAGAAGTTCGCCCAAGCAACAGGGGTTCAAACTTCGCAATCATGTTTCCATGACCGAAGGAACAATGGGGGACGGATCTGCCAGTGACAACCCCCATTACAGTGGGTATGTTACAAGGGCTCATTCAATGCTTCAATGAAAAGAATAACTCATATCTCTTCAAATATATATATGTTACCATAATTGCAATGCATTCGAATTTTTCAATAAACTCTTCATATGACCTTGTTTGCTTAAGTAGTGTCAGTTCTCTGAAGTGGATGTTGGGGTTCTTTTGATCGTCCCTTGTGTAAAATCTTCATAAGAAGTGATTTTGGCACATCCCAGAGTTACTAAACCATGATACCACTATTCATGTGCTTCTCCTTCTAAATGTAATGTGGCAAGTTGGATTGTGTTTGCTTCAACCATAGGATTGAGCCTAAAGTAGGTGTCCAATTTTTTCACCCAAGCCCTTGTTGTACATTTAGATGATCCATGATCTAAAATGGAGCAGATTAGTAATGTTGTGCTAATTCCCCATTTAGAAGAAAACCCAAGATGCTTATCATTTTCTTATCAAGTGCTTAAGGATTCACAATTTTTGCTTAATTAACAGATTCCCACGAGAGTTTCTTATGTAAATGTTTTAAACAATTTAACATAAAACATATGCTAAACAACAGCAAAGAACATCAAAATAAAACACAGAACATATATATTTGATGAGGATTTCACCCCTCCTGGGCTACGTCTCCTTGGTCCAGCTTCCAATGCTTGGGCCTCTCTATTATGCTCATAATTACAACAAAAGTGTGTTTACAATGCTCAAATGCCTCTAAAACTTGTCTCAATGAGTTCAGAATACTCAAAAATAGTTATCTAGCCTCTTTTTGCATTCAATTTGGATAAGAACTGAAGAAGTTATGAATTCTCCTAGTTTTCCCACTATTCGTTCCACAATTTGCTCCACATCCAGCATGATCCTACAAATTAGCCCCAAAAACCACTAATTGGGCTAGAATATTGCCGCACAGCAAGCCATAATGTGTCGGTGTCGTCTTATCACAAATCGCAATCGGCATGGACCAGCGGCTTAAGGTTTGTGTACGCGGTGGCGGTTGTGCGATTGGGATTTCGCGGATCTGACGACATTATAAACTGCAACATATAACCTTATTGCATCCAGGATATTGCATTTCACAATCGGTGAAGTACCAATGTCTTATATATATGTGGGACTCTGTCGTGTTTGCGATATGTGATTGCAATATTGCATCTCAACCTGGTACCTATTGGGGCCGATTCTCTATAATGCCTTCCCTTTGCCGATGTGTGATTGTGATCGCATCGCAACTCAATACCTATTGGGGCCGATTTCTGCAATACCTTCCCTGTTGCGAAGTGCGATTGCGATTTATCGCATCGCAACTCTGGCCTTGTTTGGGGCCAATTATTTAACATGCCCGCCTATGAATTGTGATTGCGATATGTAAGGGCCAATGGTGGCTTGCCACTTGGCACCTCCCCATTCGTTGAAAGACCTTGCCACATCATCCAATCCTGCCATGTAAGCAAGTTAAATTTGAACTTTGACTTGTTATAACTTTTGCATATGAGATCAGATTTGAGTGTCATTCGCACTGTTAGAATCAGAATGACGATCTCTTCGATCTGAAGCTAAGTTCATCAAAATTTTGACACTTTGAGTTTTAAGCATAAACTTGAGCACCTAATAACTCCTCCCCACTTGAAGCTTTTGGACCTTAAAAGATTATATTCAGTTATTGAAAAGATGAGGGTACTGTTCCCTCACCTTCCCCTCTTCAATCCATTTTTCCTTTGATGGATTTGTACCTTTGAGACCCACTCGAAGATAATCAACATTTCCCCTCTTTGTTGACCTCGTTCTTCTGTCAAGTATGGTGTCTTGCTTAAGCTCATCAAGAAATTCTGGAGAAAAGTATTCAATTGATGGAATCTGTACACTTTCTCCTTGATCTTCAATCAAAGGAGGCTCATACAAACTCAATTTTCAACATTAACAACGGAATAAATTTGCATATATGAAGGCAAATCAAGCTTGAAAGCATTATTACGAATCTTTTCCAGAATTTTAAATGGACCATAACGGATTGGTTTCAGCTTTTTACCTTCACCTTGAATCCTTTCCTTTCTAATGTAAATCCAAACTTCATCACCTACTTGAAACAAATGATCCACATGATGCTTATCATGCCTTGTTGTATACTTGCCTTGACTCTTTTCTAGTTGTTCTTGAATTGTTTGGTGAATCAACTGAATTTTCTCAATGAATTTCTTTGCTCTATCTATGTTGTTATGTCCATGTATAGCTACATCTTTCTCAAAGATGAAATCCAAAGGCGATTTAGGCAAATAACCAAGACATGCCTCAAAAGGCAAAGTTACAGTAGAAGAGTCTTTTTCTCGGTTGTAAGCATGTTGAATATAATGCAACTGTTCATCCCACAACTTAGAATGTTTGTTGCAATATCCTCTTAGCAAATGAATAATTGTCTTGTTAACCACTTCAGTTTGACCATCTATTTGTGGATGGAAGGTTGTACTTTTCTTCAACTTGGTGTCCATTAAGTTCCATAAATTTGACCAAAAATTCCCAACAAATCGGGAATCACGATCACTTACAATAGAAGTAGGTAATCCAAAATGAACCCATACATTTTGAAAGAAAAGTTGAGATGTTTGTTTGTTCAGCTGTAATTTGTTTTTTACAAGGCATTAATATGCACATCTTGTTGAACCTATCCACAACTACGTACAAATAATCATGACCTTTTCTTAATAAAGGAAGACCTCCTACAAAATCCATAGAAACACTCTCCCATGGACGTGAAGGTACTGGAAGTGGTGTGTACAATCTTAGTTTCCTATTACTAGGCTTACTGACTACACACAATGAACAACCTCTGATAAAATGTGACACACTTTCAAGCATACGAGGCCAGTAAAAATACCTTTGAAGATTTGCCATTGTTTTACTTACACCGAAATGTCCAACAATAAGAGAAGTGTGTGCTTCCCTTGTGACATTTACTCTCTCTCCCTATGGAACACAAAGTTTTCCCAAATGATACAACAGATTATCATGTACATGGTAGTCTAATTCCTCAACTTGGTGGCCTTGACTCAAGTTTGAATATACCTCTTGAAAGTCAGCATCATGTGTGTATTGTTCAACATAACTTTCAAGCAAAACAGAATGATTCTTGAGTAAAATGGCTACATTAACAACCGGTCTAGAAAGCATATCAGCAACTCTGTTATAAATACCTTTCTTGTACCTAATTACCAAGTGGAATTTCTATAAGAATCCCATCCAACGAAAGTGCCTTGATTGCTGCAATTTTGTTTGAGATTGCAGATATTGCAAAGGTTGATGATCGGTGTGAATAATGGTTTCTTTTCCCATTAAGTAATGCTTCCATTTCTTCACACTTTTCACCAATGCGTAAAGCTCTTTATCATATGTAGGATAGTTAATAACAACACCTTTAAAACTCTCTGAATGAAATGAAATGGGCTTACCATGTTGTAAAATAACTGCACCCATGGCGTAGTCACTTGCATCTGTTTGCATTTCAAATGGTTGTTTCAAATCTGGCAATGCTAAAACTAGGGCTGAATTGATCTTTTGTTTTAAAGCATCAAATTCTTTTTGTTGTTCGCCTCCCCACTGACGGACAACCTTCATGTTGGTCAAAGCATGTAGTGGAGTTGCTATGGAAGAGAAATTGGCAATGAACTTCCTCCAATAATGCGTTGCTCCTAGAAAACTCCTTACTTATGTGACTGATTTGGGTATTGGCCAATTCACAATGACCGAAACTTTAGAGGGGTCAATCTTCAGCTCACCTCCTCCAACTATGTGGCCCAAATACACTAAGGATTTTTTCCCAAATTCACATTTAGACATCTTCATAAATAACTATTCTTTTTTCAAGACATCCAACACTTTCTTCACATGCTTGACATGCTCTTCTCGTGATTTTTTGAATATCATAATATCATCTAAATAGACAATTACAAACTCATTAAGAAAGGATTTTAAAACATCATTCATAACTCTCATGAATGTAGTTGGAGCGTTGCAAAGACCGAAAGGCATAACCATCCACTCAAACAATCCATGTTTGGTTTTAAAAGCAATCTTCCAAATATCCTCCTTAGATATTCTAACTTGATGATATCCACTTCTCAAGTCCAATTTAGTGAAATATTTTGCATTCTTCAACTGATCTAGCAAATCATCTCTTCTCGGCAGTGGGTATCGATTATTTATGGTAATTTTATTCAAAGCTTGATAATCTACACACGTGCGCCATGTTCCATCTTTCTTGGGTACCAAAACAATTGGTGAACCACATGGTGAAGTAGAGGGATGAATTACACCTATTCCTGGACTTGTTTCATAATTTCTAAACTTTCCAAAATTGACATTCGATACATACAGATATTTGGGAGTGGGTAGTCTTGTTGTAGCTAAATTTCGTGTTGAATTCCCCTTTTTGGTGGCAATCCCTTTGGTTCTTGAAACAAATTTCCATATTGATTGACCACAACAACCAATTTGGCTTTTAGCTTCACGTCACAGCCTGCAAAGGATTCACGCTATGTGTCATTCTTCTGCTTGATCATAAGGAGCACGAGGTTCTTGCTAGAATTGACCAGTCACTTCATTTTCCCTGTGCTTGCTAAAGATAGATTTAGCTTTCTATTATGGGCTCTCACAATATACTCCACTCCATATTTCAAAAAAATATATTTGTTCTCAAATCTATGTAAAATGGCTTTCCGGTCATACAAATATTGGCTTCCCAACACATATCCAGAAATATCCAGTGGCACTACATCTAATTGGACTTCATCAACGAAATTAGTAGTAATAGAAAACCTGAAAACACATTTCCTTGTGACCTGAAGATTTGCATCCTTGGTTATCCAACCCAACGGATATGATTTATGATGAGGCACAGTTTCCAGATTCAACTTCTTGACCAAGTCTGTAGAAATTAAATTTTCCTGGGATCCACTGTCAAACAACGTATCAATCTTGGTGTGTTTGGAAATAACTCTGATATGGAACAACTCAATTCTGTTTTCTTCATTTGAAGCGTTGTTGGAGTTATTTGTTGCACTGGTGCTTGCCACGGCTTCCTCTTTGCTTGTTTTTTCCATGGCTTTTCCTTTAGTGACTGTGGCTGCAATCTTTGTTTCATCACCTGAGTTAGAACCCAAGTCTTGTTGTACAACAACATTTGTCTTCTATTTCCATTTATTGTTAAATTTCTTCGGTCTTAATTTAGGATGAAGCTTCCAACAATGCGCTTCATCATGGCCCTCTTTGGAACAATTCTTGCACACGGGTTTCTCCCCTTCTTTCTTAACAGAATAATTTTTCTTTTTCTTTCCTTTAGATTTCTTTCCTTTTTCACCACTCTGGAATGGCTTCTTCTTATACATTTTTCCCTCTTGCTTCAAGGTGTGTAGCTTGACACAGACTTGATCAAGATTCGTGGGATTAAACATAAGAATGGTGTGTCAAAGATAGCTATGCAAACCTCCTATGTATTTCAGTAAAGTATCTTGTGACTGCAAGTCTACTCCTAGCATAAGAGCTCTTCTCCTAAACTCCTGAGTATACTCTTGCACATTTTGACCTTTTAACTGTCTGAAATTTTTCCAATTCATGATAGTTTTTTGCATATGAGCTAAAGGGTAGAATTGTATTTTTATAGCAATAATGAAATCAGACCAAGTAATAGAGATCTTACCATGTTTTTTGATCTCGTCTTGAGTCCTTGCTTCCCATCAAATGAGTCTTGCACCCTCCATTCTTAATGAATCCAACTGAATTTTGGTATCATCTTCTTGAAGGTTCTGAATTCTACAATACACCTCCAATTGACGAATCCAATTATCAAGCTTCTCTGCATTCACTTCACCATTATACATGGGAAACTCAAATTTAACATAAAGTTTTAGAAAAGGTGATTTTCCAACTCCTTTTGAAAAATGATGATGAGTATGAGTAAGGGTTGTATTAGTGGAAGAGTGTGAGATGCTTGCAAAGAAGAAGATGGCGGAGAGGGTGGATGTTTATCTCCATTCCCATTACCTCCTTTTCCATTATCTCCTGCTGAAGAGCCTTCTCCTTTAGGAGGTTTGGAACTTTCTCCTTGCAATTTGTTATTCCTCTCTTCATAAAGGACCTTCACCATCTTTGTCATATCAAAGAAAGCCTTTTTGAAGGTCTTCTCATATTTTGTCATGTTTGTAGGTTCTCCTTCATGAGACATGATCTCTGGAGTCTCAACTACAACTTGAGGCTGAATTGGTGTTGGAAATTGTGGCAACCTTGCTCTGCTTCCCCTTGAACCAACTTCAGGGCTTCCAACCAGCTTTCCTTCACCTCTTTTGAGTTTTAACCTTGTTAGCATGACACAAAACTAGAAAACAATACTTCTTCTTTGAACAAGCAAATCTAGTAAGCAAAAACCACTGCTCTGATACCAACTTGATCTGAAATGGAGCATATTAGTAATGTTGTGCTAATTTCGCATTCAAAATAAAACCCAAGATTCTTATCATTTGCTTATCAAGTGCTTAAGGATTCACAATTTTTTCTTAATTAACTGATTCCCATGGAGATTCCGGTGACGGAATCCGGCGGAAGAAATTGAGGTTAAATCTTGATTTGTTGCAGTTAAAATGGTTTTTAAACTGCATATTTGGATTCAGCACCCTGAAAAACCCCTGGGACACTTTCATTGTGCAGAAACTAGCTATCAAACTTGCGATTCCAATAAATTCCTGCCGAATTTCGACCTGAAAAACCGGCCGGAAAAGCTTTCAAAAAGTCGCGTTATAGACAACTGCTTTGCATTTTAGTTTGTTTGGAGGTAGAGGAGACTAAATTTGATGTTTGACATTTGATGGTAATGATGAGCTGCTTGGATGTCTTTAATTTCAGTAAAAATCTAAAGAATTAATTAATTTGATTTGGCTTTTAATTTTTTTGTTTATCATGTTTTAAGAGACTTGCAGCATAGTTTTAGGTTTTATTCCTTAAAAATGTTGTGTTTTAACTAAAAGCACTAAATTAATATTTTGAATTTTCATATTTATATACATATTTAACATATACATTATTAAGGAGTTTAGACTTCTGTGATCCATAACATTGTTTAGAAAATCTTCGGCAAAATCACATAATCAATCTTTTGTCGACGCGTTTCGAACCAACCAGTGTGGTTCATCGTCAGGACAACTTTGTCCTGACGATGAACCACACTGGTTGGTTCGAAACGCGTCGACAAAAGATTGATTATGTGATTTTGCCGAAGATTTTCTAAACAATATACATTATTATAAAAAAAATTAATAGTTGCATTTAAATATGTTTTATTCATTAAATTTTTTACAAAACATTTCATGACACAATAAAATTAAATGTAAATTTAATAATTTTTATTTATTTTTATTTTTGTAACTAGAGAAATTTATAATTTGGTTGACTTATGTTGCTATCATTATTAGTACAATATGTCTTTCACTACTACTATTCGTATAATATGTCTTTTTCTCCATATACCAGTTTACAATAGGAGGATTGAACCTTATATCTTTTAGTTTCTTAGCACACGAGTGCACAGTTCACGCGGTTGGGAAGTCAGTTTTCACGCACCCGGCCGTGATCAATTCTGCTTGTATATCGATATTACGTGCCGGACGTTGTTATGCATCGTATATTGATTATGGTGGGTTGCGGTCAGCATGACGCAACGTTTGTAAAATATCTATACAATATGTAATATAATAAAGCTTCTTCTGCGGGCTCTTCCCTTTTTAAAATATCTTTTAGTTTCCACAATTTCATACCATTTTAATCTCTAATTAAATTGTCCATTAAAGTAAATATAATAACTTTAAAATTTAAAATTTATTAATAAATAATTTTTCCAAATATTATTTATAACTTTATTTATTTATTTTCCCTTTTCTATAATCTTTTTTCTTAAATATTATACAGGTTTTTCTTCTCATATTTTATGCATATTTAATTCAAGTGAAAATTTGAAATGACCTCTTCAAAACTTAATATTCTTATTTTTTTCCTCAAAAACTCTTCAAATTTTAATTAAAAAAAATATTCAAATATTACATATATAAAAGTATTTTTATTTTTTTTTTAATATTTGAAATATATAATAACATTTTTACTTATTATATTACTTATAAATTTAATATTTTTAATTTTTTAAAACATATTTATCATATCATAAAATCTTTTTATTATATAATTATTATTTATTAATACCACAACCTATTTTATTATATAAAATAATTAATTTGACTATTTCATATTATAATGAGAAGTATTTAATGATTTACCATCAAAACATTTTTCAAAAAAAATTAAAGATGTGCGAGAAAATTTCTAGGATTTTAATAAGAGTGTTAATTTATTATTAATAAAAACGTGAAAAATAATTTTATTTTATTATTTATAAAAATGACAAATTTTATATTTTCAATACAATTTGACTATTATATTAAAAATAATAATTTATTATTTTTGAAAAGTATTTTAGTTATTTTATATTTTTTAAATTATAATAATATTCCATTTTTATTAATTAGTTATTTCTTATTTTTAAAATTATAATAATATTTCATATCTATTGATTAGTTAACTTTGTTTTGGGAAATATTAATAATTTATACATTTTTAATTAAGATTTTAACAAGTTATAATATTATATATATAGAAACCATGTGGTAGTTAGACTCTCATAATCGAACACTTATACCTAGTGTTTAGCAACTTACAAGAACTTCTCATGAACAATTATTTATATTAATAGAATATATTAGTAAATATAAAAAATATTATATTTATGTATTTTATAGTTTATAAAGTAGTTTAATTTAATAATATCATTACTTTTATCAACTTAATAACATCATTATTTTTATCAACTAATTTTTTTTATCACTTTTGTAATGGTAAGTGTTGTGGACTAATATTCAAATTTATATTAAATTATTTTTTAAGTCGGATAAATTCCTTTTGATTGAAGAGAGTGCCAAATTCTATATGATAGGAATTTTACTACAGAAAACCCTTGGCTATGATGTTGCAAGTGAGTAGTAGATATTTTGTAGTAATTCAAGAGTTACACTTGGCTTCATTCACATAGATCTTATTAACATCAACGACCACAAATCACAACTTCTTTGCTTTACCATAGAACGAGTAGTGATGCATCAACACGACCCACACCTCAAAAATCTATAGCCATCCTCTTTAACATGGGTCATCACTTGGGGAAAGAACTCCAACTTTACATTAAACCACAACCCAACCCAACAGGTTGGATTCATAGTTATTACTATATGATATAGTGCTTTATTACATTAGTTCAATAATTAATTATTAGGTATTATTGTTTTACACTACCAGCTTGGGTACACTACAAGGATGGCCTTGGTCTCTGAGTATCAACAATATCAAGATGCAACTGCAAACGAAGAGGGAGACCAAGGTTTTGATGATGAGGAAGGGATTCATACATGTAGTTTAGTGTTCCTTCTATCTCACACTATGGGTAGTGCAATATCTAATTGTTGTGGTTGTTGTATTATATTTTCTATGCTTTGTTTTGCTTGTATAAATGGGTAACTCATAGAACAATATAATAGATTTTAGGAAAATTTCTCTAGTTGTTTATTTAATCTTGTGATAGATATTTTACTCTGAATGTTTCTATTCATTATATTTTATGATTTCTCTTGAGTTATTGGCCTTGAACTTATTTTGCAAAAAGATGAGCATATATTGATTTTTATGGGCTTTTGTATAACTATCAATGATAACTTGACCAAAGTTTTGAATTTTGGAAAGCCACAACAAAATATATTATTCAAAATTTAAATTGAATTAAAAGTTTGTGACTATGATCCAAAGCATAATGGAATGTCGAACTATGATCCTTGAGTTACTATGTTATGTTGGGAGTGATGTTTGTAATAATTCAACAAAAATATGGGGCAAAGAAATTGCAGATCTTCGATATAACCTATATGCAAGTTGGGCCTCCAATTAAAAAAATCATTCATTTACATTGTGTTCATATAATTATAATGTCATCCAATTCCCGCACTTGATGTGTTGATTGTCACCTACCCCAAGGAAATAGTGTCCAAATTAATGAAATAATATTTTCACAACCTTATTCTTTGTGTAGAATGCCTCCCCAACTCCATCACCATGTTGAATGTCAACATCAACATCCAAAACATAGTGATATCTAAATGCCTCACACTTCATCGTGTGATGAAAAATCTCAACCTAGTTAATTGCAATGTCATAAAATTTATGATTGGGTTCATAACAACTCAACATTTTTCATATTTTGCAGAAAAACCTATTAAAATAACCTCCAAAAAATCATCTCATCAAATCCCAACAAAACAAACCTGAGATCTGATGCATGACTTTTGATCTTCCAAGGTGGACCCTACTACCTTCCAAGGCCAACTAACCCCACCCATAATAAACACCAAACAAGTAACATACCTCCAAATCTGGCCCTAAGATGATACATAATAATCCCCAAATTCAAAATGCAAAACTTCTTCAAATCAATAGTTAAATTTTGGCTTACCTATTCCTATTTAAAACAAATTGAGTTGGTTCAAGATCAAATCTGCATAACACAAAGGTTAGCTCTGACCAGCGCTATCTCAAGTCAACCCACCTATTGTTTCGAATCAAATCAAACATAAAACAACGCCATTCATGACAGATCTATTTATAGGTCGGTTCAAACCTTTTCAAAATTTGCTGCATATGTATATAAACCTAAATCTTGCTCCAAAAAGTCATATACATGTCTTTTGGTCTGCAATCTACACACCTTTTAAAAAACAAAAGTAAATACATTACATATAGAAAATACAAACGCAAACAGATTGTTACAGGGCTTGTTTAAGGTACTTCAGTGTGATATTAATTGACAAATATGGTTCTTAGTACAAACTTTTTTCATAGCCATAACCCTATAGATCAAACCCTTAGATACTGAAATTCAAATGAAAACATATTTTGCTCAATAATATATATATAATACACTTTAAAATATATATATATATATATATATATATTAATTTCAAAAGGGGTGCAACCCCCTAAAAGAAGCTTGGTTCATATATCATAT
Organism: Pinus tabuliformis; assembly: GCA_031772625.1. Classification (NCBI taxonomy): domain Eukaryota; kingdom Viridiplantae; phylum Streptophyta; class Pinopsida; order Pinales; family Pinaceae; genus Pinus; species Pinus tabuliformis. Next base: position 128,347,189 of record CM062820.1, on the reverse strand, counting down.
CAATTACATCATGGTTGTGTCATCTGACGGATATCATATCAATTACATCATTTGCGTCATTTGACAACAACGTATCGTGTCTCATCTGCGATTGGAACCAAGGTGGAAAGGTTATTATTAAACCCTCCCAACCACCTAGATAACATCCATTAACCATTTAATATATTAATTATTATTTGATGATTATAGAAATCCAAATACAATTTTATTAACAGCCTCCCTTTACACCTTTTGAAACAATCGCTAGTATATAATTGTTAAACAACCCATGCTATTCCAGCAACGCTAGTATATATAGTTGGTTAAACAACCAATGATATTCGGAGCCACCTAACCATCTTAAGTTCGCACTATGTGGGATGATCCTCGTGCTCACTAGACCTCACTACGTTGCTAGAGACTGACACTGTGCTCCCCGAACGTTATTACACTGTTACAAATTCGCACTCTTTCAGACGTTCGAACTTGGGAAATCAGCTGCAGGCAAAAACACTTGACGCATCAAGTCTCACTTCAGGGATCTTGGGTTACAGATATTCCCTCGTGTCACAGTTTCTGGTGCTCAGAACTTCGAGACGGCTTCAGAAATCCTAACACAATTACCAGCGGCGATGTAAATATGAAATGGACCTCATACGGATGTGGCCCTACTTCAGGAATTTCTGCTAATTCAAGATCCAATTCCGAAAATTTCCTTGTTTTCTCAATAATCGTCCTATGAGTGGTTGGATAAGTTCTGTTGCCTTTTAAAGATGAGATTCTTGTGCAGGAATACGACGCCATGCGAACAGAGCTTCAATCTTCCTCAACTGTAATTTCTGCATCAGAACGATATCGTAAAACAGAAGCTGTGTTGTCTACAAAGGGTATTCGTGTGCCCATAATCAAAATCGATTTCCACAGAAAAATTCGCTGGCCTTTAATGGTATCCCTGTGCCCAGAATAGAACAAAATAATAGAAACTTATTGTGCTAAGGCAGAGATAAAAGAGAAGAATGTCAACTAGGATGGGAGCTTTCACCACCGAAATTGACAAGAAAGAGAGGTCTTGAAACTCTCAGCGATAATGCTTAAGAACAAATGAAATGATTCACACTTTGCTTCCAAATGAATTCAAGCTTCTTTTATTTATAGATTTTTTAATGGGTTTCATTTATTTTCAATTGATTGAGTGAACTTTACTCAAAACCCTAGTTTTGATGTGTTTTGTTTAGCCGACCCAAAATTTGCCAAATAATAAGTATTTTGGGTTTTTATCCCCTTTATGGAGGACAATAGCCTACATGGATACATAGGTTAATAAGTCTTCAATTTGTGGAGGACATTACATCACTCCTAATCTATCCACTTGTGAATGAATAAATGTCTTTCTATTTCCCTTGTATCCCCATTAGGATTCTCCTTCTCATACTTTTCCATGTGTGTTTACCATGCCCATGTTTTCGACGAGAACCAAGAGTGCATGCTTGTCCTTCACTCAGGGAACCCATTCCCTAAATTCAATGTTACACCAACATTGTCATAAATCCATGAGGAAGATAGGCGATGAAATAAATAAGGTGACTTAGATTTACAAGCAACTTCTCCTCATTCCTTTAGATCCATGTCCACTTCCCTCAGCGAGTCAATGTGTTACATTTCCACATTATTTAAATGAATTTCAATTCATAGAAATATTTACAAGAGGGATTAGCAAAAAGGTTTGTCCCAAAATCTTTTCAAAGAGTTCAACTGGCTTCTTAACATACTTGATGTTGCAACATTTAGCAACGCTTGAAATTATCCCAAACTCACATATTAGTCACATCTCTATCATTTCATCTACTTACGCACAAGTTTAAATGAAATTTCATAAAAGGAATTTGCACCAGGCATCCAATTTACACATTCAAATAATGTCTTCAATCATGCACCCAAACATGTGCATATACATCTTGTCATGCATGTGCCATACTTGCACATATTCCATGCTATTCATACACATTTATTTTTAAATTTAATTTTCAGTCTCTCTTGTTTTCAATCATTCACATGAAAAGTCTCATAAGCATAAGCATAAGCAGACTAATTTTTTTCATGTGGTAGGTAACAACAAGAGATCACTCTTGCACACTTTCCATATGAACATTCGATGTGACATGGAATTCATTAGGTTGCCTTATCGTATTACCTAAAACATAGAAAGTACCAATTCCTATTTCCTTACCATTCAAGCATTCATATAAATAAAATATACAAGGCAAGCACAATTTTTTTTAAGGGAAACTCCTTTCTTAAGCCATTTTCACAGTTGTGACTTCACTGTCCATCTGGTTCATATTGACCTAGTCAAGCACTCCTTAACTGATCCTTTATCCACATCTACCTCTAATGGAACTATGCAAGGTGGGATTTCAATTTCATTAGGAATTTCATCACATGAATAAACATAGCAATTTTATTAAACAAAGAAATGAATTTTCTCAAATTCTTAACAGGCTCACAACACAAATTTCTTCCTTGTAACAATTATGACGTCCCTCCCCCTTGCACTCTTGTGCATTACAGTTCTCTCAAAACACATTATATCAATTCAATTGTCTTAGGACATAATCATTCCTTCATGCGTTATCACAAGCATATACTAAAATCTTTCACGTAATCAGGGATTCAAATAATGCTTTAAGTGTGTATAAGATTCAAGAGTCATAATCAATAATTCATAGAACACGTATTTGGGGAAACCATTGATTGGAAATGAACCTCTTATTTTCTCTTATCCATAGACTTTTCTACTCCCAAGCAACCTCCAACCAACAACCACACATCCCCCAATCATCCCACTCGACCTAAGGTAGTGCACCCCCTTTTCTGATCACAACAATACTTCGTGTTTTGCCACTATCCTTCCAAGGTCTCTAACTTGGGTTGGACAATGACATCTCATAGCCTTGTCTCTTATAGGAGTTTCATCTACCTTCGGGGATCTAGGTACTATCTAAACCCCACACACAAACACTTTCCCCTACACTCTTCCCTCTTGGGCTCCAGCCTTCCATAAGGAAACCCAAGGAGAAGTGCACTCACAACATTTTCACAACATGCACATGTGCCACTTGTACCATTCTCTCATCAATGCCTTTATTCCATAGGATTGATTCCACAAGACTACATACAACACCTTACTGGCTTCCCAATCATGTTGTCAACTTATTCCTTACTACATTGTTATGAAACCAGCTCAAGAAAAGATAGAAAAGAAAGATCAACGCCTTAGAATTTAGCCTCTTCGAGGGGGCAACCTCCTTTACATTACATAAATGAACAATTCTTGGATGATACAAATGACAAAACCTCCTTTCTATATATAGGAGTCTAAGGAGTCACAATATAATCCAGCCGACCTAACAATAATAATATAAAGCCACAAAAATAACAATAGAGGGATTCTATGGGGCACAGAAATAACAATATGGGGTAATAGGGGCACAACAATATAAATAAGGGGTATAACTACAATAGTAATAGGGTAATCACTAGTATTATAGGGACCCAACATACATGTTCACCAATAACCACTATTAGTCATATGAATCATGTTATGAGAACATACTCCTTCGAGTCTTTACGCATACACATCCATTATTGTATGTGTTATCACTCCAAAATTTCTCTAGAAGTTATTAAAGAAAGAAATGTTTAGAGGTAACCACAAACCTACTTTGGAGATTAGGATCTAGCCTTCCTAATTCTCAGAGAGGGCTCTCTCTTTATGATTTAACTTTGTTTTAGTTAATTGATTTTAGGCTAGTTATTGTTACACTTGGGTTTTGATTTGAATTTGGGTGGTGGGATCACTTACTTAGATGAACAGGGTTGCTTTTACCATTGGGCTATGGGGTCAAATGCCAGACAAACAGGACTGGATCAAGTTCTAAAAACAGTGTCTATAGGGCAAGATAGAGGAGTTACTACAAATCTCAAAGGCTAGATGGTGAAATGGTTTTCAATCAGATCCAGGGAGCAATTAAGGGTTCCTTAGGCCGGATTATGAAGAGAAATGAAAGAGGTCAACTGGGATGGGAGAGCAATTAAGGGTTCTCAAATCCGGATATCAGAGGAAAACATATAAATGATTAACTGTGCAAAACAAAGTGTACTTAAACAAATTCTGAGTTAAATTTCCAGTTAATTCATTCAAATTTAGATAACATTTAAGTTTATGAAACACATAAGAAAGTAACAAAATCAGACAAAGAAGATACTTCACTACAATAGCTCATCTCATGAATCCTGTAATGCAATCTTTTTATTACTTGCTCCAATTTGTTGACTTGAAAATTGGTACAATAACCCTTAGGTTTAAGATCAAAATAACTCTACAAATGTATAGCAATCCACCCTCAATACTTTGAATTATGAAGTATTTATACAAAAAGAATTTACAAAATATCCCAAACTATCTTGGGAACTAATCTAGGAGAAAGAAATATCTTCATGCAAGAAGATAGAGATAACTATTGAACTGCTGCTTGTTGTCCCTGTTATTTAGGTTTTGTTGGCTTTGATCTTTTGCCTTTTAATATTCTTTGCTATTTTGTTTTCACGCTGGATGTTCTATTTACTTTGACCTTTAATCTGATACACTTTGACCTAGCTGACCTGTCAATATGCTTTTATTGTTCCCTTTTACTTTTACTGTACATTTTACATTTTTACGATGTATTTCTACAATAAATCATTTAGTTTTTCCCCTAAAACCCTATTTTGTCTCATATGGGTACGAGTGGAAAATGTAATCTTATTTGTAATTATGTTATAAGTAAAATTCCAAGTGTCAATATTGGAATATGAAAAGTCGTCATTTAATGTAATGTGTTATTTTGTGAAGAAGTTGAAGAGTCATGAGGGTAGTCCAATGGTCACAAAGGGGGAGTTGAAAATCCACCCCCCTTTTGTTATAAATAGAACCGCATAACTCATGTAATAATGATTTTGGGGAGTCAAGCTTTTGGCTAGGCTTAGGCTTAGAAAGAGCTTGGGAGTATTTTGAAGAGACTTGCCTTCTCTTTAGCGTAGCAACTATACTTCTTTGGAGGAGCAAGTGTTGTTGACTATAATGTTCCACTATTGGGGCTAGCGGTCATCAATGGTGTATGTATGGATGGAACTTTCACTTATAATAATAAAATCAAAGCCATCATGCTTTCATGCATATTTTTTTAATACAGTAGGACTATTCTTGTTGTATTGGCAATGTATGTTATTTAAGTTATGCATATTCTTATGAACTATTTTGTTTGCATTTGTACAAATTTTGTCGAATGCATGTTGTTGGATTAACTCATCACTTTAACTTGTGGACTATTCTGCATCTTAGCTTGTGATGTCGTTTTGCTCATGTGTTCCTTTCAAGCTACTTACTATTACAGGATTCCAAGGGGTGCACTTCCTTTTCCCTTCGTCTATTGGAACCTCCATACATCGCACTTGACTCTCTGCAAGGTCACACACTTTCTCTTACCCAAAGTTATCATACTTCCCTCTGCGCATTTTTGCAGTGAAAGCATAACATTACCACCCACTTCTGGGACTCCTACTCCAAATAGTGTGAGGTCTAGTTCGGACTTCATATCAGGGAGATCCCCTATATGTTGGCGGCTCCAGCACCATTAACAGAACCCAAAAACCTTCTGCAAAAAACAACCTTGCTCTTCATATTAGCATGACAAATCTGGCCTCAAAATTCTCAGAAGAATTAATGATGATACTTGATTAAATTCCATCTTAGAGGGACTCGATCCCTCTATATATACTAGAAGGTGGGGGGAATTTTAGAAGAGGTCGACCTAAAGCTTAAATTTCAAATTTAATTAAAATACCATTTCAAATTAAGGCTGACTAGGTCAAGAAATAAATTATTCATCATAAAGGAGTTGACTTGGTCCTTTTCTCAACTCCCAAGACCCAATATTAAATGCACAAAGCTCAATAATGTAAACATTTCCCTACACAAGCATAAACAATTATTTTTCCAATTTTATTTTGGATTTTTGGACCAAACATGATGTAACTTTTTCCATGTGGCTAGGAAACCATTACCATAAATTTGGGTCTAGACCTTCCTAAATTCATATCTTTGCAACCGAGAAGATCCATGTGATGTGCCATCTATCGTTGGAAATGGCGTGATGAGGAGTATCCAATGATGACAGTTTGGAGGTCATTTTTTTATTATCAATTGTTATAACAAGCATGGGAAAAGCAAGATTTATTTTGGCTTCAGCTGGAGTTCACATCAATGATAACACCATTCAAAAATATCCCCCTTTATCATTTATGGCAACACACTTGCTCCCCTTTCGATTATTGCTCCCTGTGTCTTCATGCTTATGATATTCTTCTCCTGATTTCTGTCCCCCCTTTGACATCAATGGAAAAGGGTTGCTCCCCTTGAAGAAATATCTTCCTATGAATTCCTGCAATATGCCTTTCTTTCTTTGATTTATTCTCTCCCCATGACTTTCTATGGTTCTCACGAATTTTCGTAGTTGATTCCACCTATCAATGAAAATATTTACCTCTATGACAAGTCCTCCTACAATTCGTCAATCTTGAAAATTGTCCTTTGCTTCCTTCCAAATATGTTGAACATAAAGCTTACTAATCTTCCCACAATGTTTATTATTTCTCTCACAACCTCTTAACATATGCTAGCTATCATTCAAATGTCGAAGGATATATCTTCAAATTTGCATCCAATGCTACATAGACTCCCCCTCTTCAACATTCATAGGGAGGGGAGTCTTCATGCTAGCTTTTATAGAACAATGTATGCGCCAACTCTATATCCAGTTCATCCTGAACCTTGGCATCTTCAATTGTACTTCTAGATTCCTCAATATTTTTCAAATTTACAAATACTGAAAGCATGATTGCTGAGACTTTTTCATTCACTTGATCTTCTTTCTTTTGTTTTCTTATCTAATTCTTCTTGTACCTATTATTAGAGTTCTCCTTCATGTATCTGCAATCGTGAGATATATGTCCATAGTTACGTAATTTGAAGCATTCTATATGGTACCTGAATGACGAAGTGACTAACATATCATTTCTATTGAAAAATACATTTGAATATTTTCTAGGGTTTTGATAGTGGCCTTGATAATTGTCCATGTCATAAGCTTTAGAATACCCGGCATTATTCCCAAAGTTAGTACATGAGAAACAATACCCATAAAATATGTTATGGTAACTAGATAAAATGACTTGCCTTGTTTTTGTTGATCTTTTGAAGAATTTCTTCCTTGGAGGAGCTATGACCCTTTGTTGATCCGTGTCATTAATTACTTCAGCGTTACTTCTTGGAGCAGTAGAATTTCCAACCTTCTTTTGTCCTTCACTTTGATTTGGCCATTGAAGGATTTTTTTATTAGGATTCTCTTCAACTTTTCTTTATAGTGGCTTTGAGCTTGTGCCTTCGTTACATGGTGTTATAAGATAAAACACCTTAGGGTCTGGGTTGAGAACCCCAACAAATTGAAGGGCATACACCAACAAGAAGTACGCAAACAAGCAGTCCTAATTCTTAAACTACTAAAGTGGGATGAAGAGATAGTACCCGTAGGTCCTAGGTTTAAGGGTGTTCCCGTAGGGTCCAAACCCTTTTCTTCCTCCAATGCTTCACACTGCAACTCATTCCGGAAAAGCATATATATTAGCAATAGTTCAAAGCATGTTCAAGATATTAATGTTAGATCATATAAGAATATAGATATAAAACATGAGATCATACATAATTATATCATAAAATGAATTAAAGCATAAATATCAACACATTAGGAACAGGAAAGAGCTTTTTTATTGATGTCTGTAAAGAATGTGGAAGAATACAACCTAATTCGACCACAGCTCCAAGCGAAAACTTCCTCCGGATCCATCCAGCCCAAGACTCAACAATCCTCTTTCAAATGCATACACATAGGTGCCTTATAAAGGAGATGGACAACTCTATGAGGAAACAAGGGTTTCCTATAGCTGGGAGTGCAGGAGGCATAGGGATAAATCAAACTTGATCAGGGACCAATTGGATATAATATCAATATCCTATCCTTCTCTCCCCTTAGGCCTTCCCATGAGGCGTATTTTAATCACCCCAAAATAGTTGATTTAGTTGGGATACAGTTAGGCCACAGGCTCCTATAGATGGGCTTCTGGTGTAACCCGTAAACCCCGCCCATAAAATAAGGATTTTATATTTTTTAATATTTCAAATTATATACGTGGGTTGGGTATAGCTGGACTAACGTGTGCACACGCTTTTTGAAGGGCAGAGTTGCGTATTAAGTGTATGGAAAGTATCATGTGAGTACTTGGGAGGAGATTACCAAATTCCAACTGCCCAAATCAGTGGAAGAGATCATAAATAAAGCCCATGTCTGAGGCAGGGCATACCCATTCTCAAATATAGTAAAGCACATCCTCATATCAAGTGTAGAGAAGATCCAATATGTATGAAAGTACAAAGGAAACTGAGAAATACATAGTGGATGATCTAATCATAGCCGCAACAATACACACCAAGGCCATGTCACAATATCACATATAAAAGAACTGATTAATGATTCTGAAGGAGATATCTGATCACTGATGTCACATAATTGATCCTCAAAGTACCAAGTCAAAAAGTGTAATAATGGTATTGCATGAAACTCGGGTGCCAACATA